>CAWUHX010000114.1:132907-769624 GCA_963922205.1 Romanomermis culicivorax | reverse complement strand
CACACTCTATCAGATTAAGCAGTGGTATCAACGCAGAGTACTAACAAACAGACCTCGCTGCGCATGCTTTCTTGCAATTATTGCGTTCGTGATGCCTACAGTAAACTAGATTTTACGGATGGCATATAACTTAAATTTAACAACATGCAAACAATTAAACAAAAAAAACATCAATCATCCAGCATGCGCATCCGTATACTTGCATGTTTCAACATGATAGTCTTTCAGACGACTGAAGCGATTTCCTCCAAGCAGAACTAAGAAAGTGAGATTAATCTGATCATCTGAGAAACCCATGTGACTATGTGCTCAGAATGATGTGCTCAGAAATTTCCAGACCTATATGATGTATTGTTCATTAGAAAACGTTGAAAATCTGAAATACTACTTGCTTTCCACTTTCATTATTTAGGAGTATTCCAAGAAAAACAGACTATAGGGTTACATTTTCAACAAAAATCGTGCAAATGGTCGCCAAAATATATCGATGATTATCTGATATCATCTAGGGTTTTTGAAATGGTTCGAGTGAGCATTACGTCTAAGCAAATTTGTTCTCAAGCGGGGTGTATTCGGAACGGTTGGAGTAACGAATCAGGTTGAGACTGGTACCTGAAACCGTATTATTTAATATGATGACCACCAAGATAGATGACCAATGTCATTTTTCAAACACAAGGCTACGGCTGAATGATGTGAACGATAATGTAGGACCATCCGAGTGACCTGAGTAACCACAATGATCACTGAGGTGACGACTCCAAAAATCCAAAACTTCGTCATGATGTCGTGAGGTCCTTCGAAATCAGTCGGAGTCATCCGGAGTGAAAATTCATCCATCAAATAACTGTTATATCGAAAATCGTGTAAATTGTCTGAACAACGTTTCCCTCGAAATTAGAATGGGATTTTGACCCGTTTTTCATGGAAAGCATTTCCGATCTTACACAGTTTCACTCACCGTCGGGCCCGAATTCTCATCCTCCCGGATATTTGTGATTGGAGTCGACTGTTCCGTATTTTGGTGACTACTGACTGCGCTGTCTTTCTTCTTTGATCATGAAAATTATGATTAATAAGTTTGGTGACTGTTCATAGATACCAGCATACATGCACAGCATAGAAATTCTCCTGGGGGTCAGTCAGGACAGGGGTGGATACAAATTTTTTAAAATTCTTGATAAGGAGAAAGGTCCTATAAGGGTGTTCTAACAAACAGCATATTTTTCAACCTAGTTTAGTTAGATATGTGAAATTATTTGCTTAGACTGCACTTTTCAAAGTTAATGTTTTTAGAATCAAGTGTGCTTTGTTTAGAAAAATTGTTACTACAGTTCAGAAAAAGTGTTACTACCATTTCCACTTTTAAGGCAGCCTTTTCTTCTCTCTTGTTCATTTTCCTTTGTCATCTTCTCAATCATTGCTGAGGGTCAATCAATGTCTGCTGATGGGGGTCAATCAACGTCAGCTGGGGGTCAAACCCCCCAAACCGCCCCCACGTGCACATATAGATACCAGTTGGTCAAAAATGGGACCAACTGGACGACTACTTGTCATCCGAGTGACTGGTGATCACTTTGGGTCACTCGAATGATATCGAACGAACTGACAGCATCAAAAAAAGCATTGTTTTGACAATGTAAATGACTTTCGATAGAATAATCACTTCAGTGACCATCGGTCATTCGAATGACCTCGAATGACCTCACAACTTCGTTAAAAAATCTACCGACCATTGCAGAAGTTTTTGATGAGAAGACTATATGGGTGACCAGGGGTAAATCGGATGGCCTCATATCACCTCAAAACATTATAATTTTCTGGTGAACCCTTCGATTTTTTTGTGAATCGTCCTCTGGAGTGACCAGCATACATGCACGTGGGGGGGGGGGTTGAGGGGGTTTTGACCCCCAGCAGATTTTTATTGACCCCAGGAAATTCTTGCTGACCCCCAGCAGATTTGACTTCCCTAGAAATGATTGAGAAGTTGACGAAGGAAAATGATCAAGAGAGAAGAGAAAGTCGTCATGAAATGGAAATGATGCTGTAGTTTAACAATTTTTCTAAACAAAGCATACTTGATTCCAAGAGAGTAACATTAAAACTGTATAAAGTGATTTCTAAGCAAATTATTTAATATATCTGACTAATATAGTTGTAAGAATATGCTGTTTGGATGTTAGAAAACCTTTCTGAGACCTTTCTTTTCATTATCAAGAATGAAAAAAAATTTTGTATTCCACTACCCGTCCTGGCTGACCCCCAGCAGAATTTCTATGCTGTGCATGTATTGTAACGTACCTGCTAAAGCAGTACTGTAAATATATAGCATACTGTATGTGATAAACATTTATTAAATATTATTCATTTTCGTATTTTATCGTCTCAAGGGTGTCTGGGATTCACACCCAAACATTCCTATAAAATTACGTGAAGTACTTTATTTTGATCCGTTCACACCCCGGTAGCCCAATTAAGATGCCCCAATTAATTTGCACAAACGGCAGCTGGTCCCCTAGAACCTACACTAAACTACACATTCCACAGCTACCGTAATCCCCCGTAAAAATCGTAAACAACACCTGCACACAGTAAAATACGTAAAAGCCCCGCCAGACAGTAGTCTCAAGTGTAATGGTAGCGACGGCCCCACCAAAACGTGTGTATACAGAGAAACGGATACAGGAAGCATGCACAGAAGCACAGAGGTGTGGCTACGCCCACCGTAGAAAGCAAAGCAAAGCACGAAAAGCATACAGTACCAGGAAAGCATTAGAAAGGCGTGACTAAGTAAGCATGAAAAGCAAAGCAGGAAGCGATGATTGGCTGGAGAAGATGGACAGAAGCACGACCTCCCGCGACGCCCAGGGAGTGGCCAAAAACGTTGTATAAAAAGAGAAGCAAAGCGTGATTTTGTTAGTTATTGGTGAATATTAAACTCTTCGTTTTTCAAACCGCCCTCGCCCCGTTTTTATATTTGCAAGCGGCCATTTTTACGAAAGCATTTAAACCTAGGCCCGTTCATTATTTGCAAGCAAACGGGACGTTCATTTTTGTTTATTCAACGAATCAAGCCATCGTCGAACCCACCGTAATCGTATTATCGTCTCGCCCGCACTCCCGTTCCGTTATAGCCGTTCCCGCCATAACGTCCCATTTGGTTAAAGTAAAGTGCTTCACACAAAATCTGGTCGTTACAGTATGGTGACCAGTAGGGTCACTTGGGTTACCCCGATAACTATCTACATGTTTTTGTACTAGTTTTTTGTTGAAAGTATGACATTCGTCACCTTGTCGACCATGGTCGGTATGCGTATAACTCAAAAAAGGTTTAAATACGTTTCGAAAATGACTCACATGTTGTTGATTTTAAAGCAAAAATTGCTATGAAATTGTCTGCACTGTACGTATAAGTACAGTCAATTCCCAGCATTTCGTCTGCACTGCACACCAGTGTTTTTTTTTGTGCCAAAACATGGTTTTTGGCACAAGAAAAATTGGAATGGCACAAAAAATTTTGAGCGTTTGTGCCAATTGGCACAAAATTTTTGGCTGGTCAAACATTGAATTTCCTTGATTTTTAGACGTTTTAGGGGCTGAAAATACAAGAATTTTTCGGCGCTTCGCGCGCCGAGTCAATGAACATAATATTTTCTATTCCGATATTTGACCCGCCCAGCGCGAACGATTTATCTCCAAACAGTGTATTGGTATCGTTGCAGCACATTTTATAGGCTGTCAATGACTGATGAATGAGAAGAAATTCTGAATATTCCCTGTTAATTCAGTCAGATTCGGATGAAAAACGTTGGGTACATACCTGTACTTGGGGGGGGGACCCCCCCCAACTCGGCCAACCCTATACCCAAAATCAAATTTACACAATTTTAGACTTTATTCTCTCTAGTCTTTACATTATATAAGGTAAAGTGGGGTGACTTCGATCAGAGTATGGCATGGCATTTGATAACTATTTGAGATCAGCAGGTCATTTTTGCTGTGTAGCCAACCTCACAGCACCTCCAACCCCCCCCCCCCCCAATTACAGGCATGATTTGAACTTCCTGAACAATTCTAGGATTATTTAAATTTCGTCGGCATTCCATTTTTTTTAGAGTCATCGTGAAATATTTTCTTGCACATTTTTTTCTTATCTGACTGAAATGGTTTAGCTGAAAAATAGGTTGAGCAGAGCACGATTATTACAAAAAATTAATGCGTCTTAAACGTTAACTTTTCATTAAACTTTTGGCATAAAACTTTTCCGCAGTTTTTCAGCATGTTTCTAGTAGAAAAAATTTGTTGTGCCATTGGCACAAATTTTTTTGGCCGTTTGTGCCAATTGGCACAAATGTCCGTGCTCAAAAAAAACGCTGCTGCACACAACTGTTTTTTTCCACATTTGCACTATAATGTGGAAAAAAAATCTGGAATGTAGAAAAATTTTTTGAAGTCATTCCACAAATGTGGAAGAAAAATGTTGGGTTTTCATATTGAAAAGATGCATTTTGGTTAATTTTACGAGGTCCAAATCATATCTGTAAGACCTCCGACCAGTTGGGGGGGGGGGGAAATCCGAAATTTTGGGTGGGGGTAGAAAAAAGTCGAAATTTTTCCCAAAAAAGGCCAAAAAACATACACTTTTTTGCAAATTTTTTAATTTTTTTTCCAAACTGGGGGGGGGGGTTGGATGATTTTGGGTACAGGGTTGGCCAAGTTGGGGGGGGGTCCCCCACCCCCCCCCCCAAGTACAGGTATGGTCCAAATCTCACAATTTTCCATCGCTTCGCGCCGTTAATAATTTTAATAATCATTATTACTTATAACCAAGCTCAGGCGCGGCTTTTAGCATGTCTACCTTCACTTACCATTTAATCTTCATTCTTCAATAGTTTTCATCATCTTAAACGTTATTATTTAATGTTTAACGGGCAATCTTGCGTATTATATCCGTACTTGGGGGGGGGGGGGGGTTGGGGAGGGACCCCCCAACTTGGCCAACCATGTACCCAATTTCATCCAACCCCCCCCCCCCCAGTTTCATACCTGTAAGACCTCCGACCAGTTGGGGGGGGGGGTAGAAAAAAGTCGAAATTTTTCCCAAAAAAGGCCAAAAAAACATACACTTTTTTGCTTTTTTTTTATTTTTTCCAAACTGGGGGGGGGGGTTGGATGATTTTGGGTATATACAGGGTTGGCCAAGTTGGGGCCAACCCCCCCCCCCCCCCAAGTACAGGTATGCCCAGTTTGGAAAAAATTAAAAAAATTTGCAAAAGAGTGTATGTTTTTTTGGGAAGAATTTCGACTTTTTTCAACCCCCCCCCCCCCCCCCAAAAAAAAATTTCGGATTTATCCCCCTCCAACTGGTCGGAGGTCTTACAGGTATGATTATATTTCTATATTCAATCAAGATCTGCAGATCAACACGTCAACTTTCTCAACTTTTTGAAGCGTTTGTTCTTTTCTTAACGTAAATTCAATTCAAAAGCTTCATGGAAGAATTTTTGGAAATTTCTACACTTCTGACTCAATGCTTTTCGGCTGAATTTATGAAAGGTTACGAACAAATTAATGGTTTTAAAATTTTTCGAATGATAAATTTCTAGAAATTACGATTTATGAACACGAAATTTAAATCTAATTTTTGAGATATATGTTCAGTTCAGAATGATTATTAGAATGCTTTAAAAAGCTCAAAAACGCTTAAATAAAGCGTTTATGAGCATTTTCAAGCGAAAAACGAGGATTTTAAGACCACCCCTTTCCACATTTGTGGAAAGAAGTTCGTGGAAAAAAACAGTGCTGCACACGGATCCAACCAGGTTATTTTATTTTTGCACCATACCTGGAATTGGGGGGGGTTAGTGGGACCCAGTCCAACATAGCCAACCATATACCCAACCCCCCTCCAGACTTGAAATATTGGAAAAAATGGGCAAAAATTGCCTTTTTAGGAAAAGTTTCGACTTTTTCCGCCCCCCCCCCCCCCTCCTCAAAATTTCGGGTTTACCCCCCCCCCCCCAGACAACTCAGGCCCGTATTTAGAGGAGGGTTGCGCTATAATGTGGAAAAAAATCTGGAATGTGAAAAAATTTTTGAGGTCTTTCCTCAAATGTGGTAGAAAAATTTTGGGTTTTCATATTGAAAAGATGCATTTTAGGTGTATATTAGGAGGTCCAAATCTCAAAATTTTCCGGCTATAACTTTAATAATCATTATTACTTATTACCAAGCTCAGGCGCGGCTTTTAGCATGTCTACCTTCACTTACCCTTCAATCTTTAATAGTTTTCATCATCTTAAGCGTATTATTTCCAGGGTTGGCAAGGCTTTTTTAAAAAAAACAGAAAATTTAAAAATCTCTGGTTTTTTTCGTTTTTTTCCAAAATCATTGGAAAACTGTTTTTACACATTAGTCGATCTTCTAGGCATGTATTGGTGTCTATCTCAATCAACAAAACAATTAATTTAGTTGAATTGACTTCACTACAGAGTAGAAAAAAGTCGTATTTTTATGATACATTTCGTGCACAAAAGATGTGATATAAATCAATCGATATCCTTTGTATCCATCTTGCAAGCACACTTTTAGTGAGTCGAGTTTGCTACAATTTGCTCACAAAAAAATTTGACGCTGAATCTTTCGTAGAGTTTACTCCAACCATGCGGGGTGACATCCATTGTTCCATATCATCATCGAAATTTTATAAAATATGATTGAGGTTAATATCCTGAATTTATTTTTACGGTAAGCTTTTTAATTTTCTTAGCTCGAAATTTCAAAATATAGATGAGACAACAATAATAAAATTTTATGCACATCGTTTGAGCATACTGTAGGTTAACAAAGAGAAGAGCTTTTGAGTGGCTCATTTTTATGTGACTTGTCTTCGCTACGAAGTAGAAAAAAATCGTACAAAAATATATATCTACCATGCACGCGAGAATAGTATATAAGACCCATTTGCTGTAGCTATAGCTCGCAGACAGGTTTGAAAAGCAAAAATTTGAAAACATATGAAATGTTTACATATGTGTGACTTTCAACTGCAGTTTGTAATATTGATAACATATGTAATTAGCTATCGATTTAAAACCCTCTTATCGAAAACGGTATACTTAAAAGTTGTGTCATTTCAGCTTTCCTGTGCATATGTATACATATGTGGAGAATTTCTACGCTTCTGACTAATAGCTTTTCGGCCAAATTTATGAAGGGTTACGAACAAATTAATGGTTTAAAAGTTTTTCGAATGATAAATTTCTAGAAATTGCGATTTATGAACACAAATTTCAAATCTAATTCTTAAGATATTATGTTCAAAAAATTGATTATCAGAATGCTTTAAAAAGCTTAAAAACACTTAAATAAATCGTCTATGAGCATTTTCAATCGAAAAAACGAGTTCTAGAAAATGAAGAAAATTTTTTGACCCTATTCCCTATTTGAAGAGAAGGCCGGCCGGAAAAAACAGTGGGATGAGGCGTTTCGTTGTAATTTCTAGTCAAATATTTACGTGTTCTTTTACTAACTCATAGGATTTTAAGACGAAAACTTGTCAATAAGTTTTCCACACGTGGAAAAAAATTTGACCCCTTACCACGTTTGTGGAAAAAACAGTGCACTGGACGGCTATCAGTGTAAACAGCTCAAATTTGAGGGTTTAGACAGGTTAGGGATTGTTGTAGGTTTTTTCGAGGGGCTTTCTATGCGTTCATTTTGAATTAGGGCTTAAATTTTCTTTTTAAGTTTTAAACTAGGGTTGTTGGCTCTATTGGGGTTTTCTATTATGTTTTCATGATTTCATGCATAAATGGAAACACTGTGATTAACTTATGAATCGCAATAAAAATATCTGCGGAAGCTACTTTGTATTTGCTTTTCCCGCCGGTCTTTACTGCAAAATGATTTTCTTTTTATTCAGTAAATTTCAAAAAAATTTGAAAGATTCCCCCCTTTTTTAAATATCCTGAATACGGGTATGCGTTGAGTTGAACTGTTTCAGGCATTCTAACATTTTTAGAGCATTTAGTTCATTAAAATTAAAGAAAAAGTAGAAATCTTCGAGTTTGATGTTTGATTCACATGTTTTTCCCTTCTCTTCACAACATTTGCTTTTAACATTTAAAAAAACATTTGTAAGTCCGGACGGAATGAACTATTATGGTAAAGTGGGGTAAATTTGGCCAAAAACGAGTCGATCCGACTTCTCTAATGTATAAATTGTTATATATAATGGGAATTCGTAAAAATGTTTCATGGCACTCCTATGTCAAAAATGTCAGTCAAATCGATTAAACACATCCTTTCATTAGTAGCATGCTGATTTAACCTACCGTAGATGGTTGAAAAGAGCTCACTTTGTGGCCGATGTTACCCACCATGGTGGTCAACTTTGGTCACCATTATAATTTCTGTTCAAGTTACTTTTTCGACTAGTAGAATGGCTATATCTTACCACAAATAGAACGCAACAAAACAAATTTTGAACATGAAGTACCCTAGCTATCGACCTTTGCTGTCATAAAATTTCAGCTGAAAATGATGAATATCATCAACAGCAAAAAAGTTTTCGTAAATCTACTCCCAGCTGTCCCTATGGTGGGTAACTTTGGTCAATTGGCCTAAAAAAGTGCCTAACGTGAAAAATATTGTGTTATTCAGATACAGCAAGTTGAGAGGTACATGAAAATATCAATATGAATGAAAGTAAGAACATCAATCATTCAAAATTTATCGACGAAAAAATTAATGTGTTGACCAATGTTACTCACCACTGGGTGAGTAACATTGGTCGACACACAAAAATATGAGCTACAACAAAACAATGATAAGTGTGCGTTTTTAAGATCAAAAAACGCGAGATTAACTAAATTTAAAGGAAAATCAATTGTTATGAGCAACACAAACTTGACAAATACAATCACCGGTGAGATCAAAATCGTCTGCCAAAGAGTTACAACATATCCACCCATCACATCCATCGCAGCATGCCTAGTCTTTTTTGTACTTTCTCTTGTAAAGTGTCCATTGAATATGTCAAACACGACGCATATTAGTGCATTTAGTTTTTTTTGTTTTTCAATTCTTTCTTTAATTTTTTTGCAATATTTTAAATTATACTTGTGCTTTGTCACCATAAATATCACTTCGTTTTATATATTTTCTTCTTCATAGGCAAATGCATTCGACGATGTTTCAAGTGAAATTGACCAAAGTTGCCCCCTGGCAAAAGTTACACTCTACTTTACCTTAATATTAGTATTATTATAATTATTATCAACAGGCTTTTTTTCGTTTGAAAACCAAGAGCCAAATGGCTCCTAGGCCTAAATTTTTAGGGGCCAAATAAAAATTTTGGGAGCCATAAATTTTTAATTGGAGAATATCAGAAAATGTGCCTGTAACACACTGTAGAACGTACTATATAATTAAATTATATAGATATTCAATCAGTTGATACGAGTTTAAAAAATTACTGTTCTAAATTTTATTTCCAACCAGCGCTTTCGGTTACAGGCTTCTTTCTACATGAACAAAGATCGGCCGAGAAATCTTTGTGCAAAGAAAATTTGTTATGCAAAAAACACGATATTCCGTTTATTTTTGCACAAATTTTCTTCCAAGATAGCACTTGAGTTTATTTCCTTCTGACTCAAAAGAATAGGGTTTTAAAAAAGCAGCTTCTGTTCTTATTGTTCTGTTTTTCCTATATCTTTCCGGTGCTACGCAAAGAATTTTTTTTTAGATTTTGACACTCTAAAATGGTGGAAAATCAATTCAAGTATAACTTATTCAATAAACATACAAGGTTCGAAAATGTGTATACAAACTAAAAAATATGTTTATACTTTCATAAGTTTCAAAAATTCAAATTAAATTTGAAATTTATAAAAATCACCTCCATTATGATCATGAATTCAAACTCGGCTCCTACCTAAAATAATAGTTACAAAAAAGGAAAAAATTGAGATTTTGCTCTCTTAAATGCACCAAAATTCATCTTTTCCATGTCAAACCCCCGGATTTTTTCCCTTTGTCGAGAAATTTTTTCCCAGAAAGTTTGATTCGTAGAAATATAGACTAATTTGAAAAATTATATAATGAGATCAGGTGTTTTCGATGTTTTATAAGTTTAGAGCCTGTAAAACACTTACTTTAAATCTAAAATTGAATAGAAATGACTACAATTCATTATTATATAAATCAATAAGTCAAAATCTTAGCAGCCAAAATGGCTCCTAAACCTAAAATTTTAGGAGCCATTTCCAAAATTTTAGGGGCCCAGGCCCCTAAAATGATTAAAAAAAGCCTGATTATCAAGCATTGTAGGACAAATTTACCAGCAAACTATCCGAAAGTATAATGTCTTTGAATTTCACAAGAAATCGATCGTTAATGCCTCTATGAAATGACAAGTAGGAACCCCGAGAACATTTCAATCTTTCCGGCTAGCATACCTGTAATTGGGTGGGGTGGAGCTGGAAATTTTTGGTTTACTCCCCCCCCCCCCCAACTGGTCGGACCACTTGCAGGTATGCAGGCTAGGTTTGGCAAGATTTTGGTTTTTTGATTTTTTAAAACTAAAAAATCGGAAAATCCTTTGTTTTTTGGTTGTTTTTGTTTTTTTCCAAAATTACTCATGGACTGCTTTTACATTATTCGATCTTCTAGACACATATTATTTGTGTCTATCTAAGTCAACAAAACCATTTATTTGATTGAATTGACTTCACTGTAAAGTAGAAAAAATCCCATTTTTATGATACATTTCGTACACAAAACTCAAAAAGTGTATATAAACAGGATTTCTTTCATTTTTTCTCCGATTGGCTCTAGGGTCAAAATTTTACAGGCCAATTCAAGTTTCAATAAGCCCAGACTAAAAAGCTTTGCAAATGAACCAAAAAGTTTGTAAATGTAAGCAATGTTTTTTCAACAAACTTTTTCAAAGACACTTCCAAATTCACAGTAGAAGCCCATATTAGCAGATCAATCATTTTGAATTTACGTTTTCAATCACACACAGAATAATAAGACTCGCACATTAGATCAGTCATTATTCAATCATTTCATTTCTTTCTGATTTGGCCGAATGCAATAGTAAAGTTTTGGATAGTTTATACTCTTGTAAATCAAAATCAAATCAATTTTTCGTGTTCAAAAAACTTGAAGCTTTCATTGTTTTGTGTATTATTGTTTCGTGCAACACGTCTCTTATACACAACTACAGCATCACAGAATAATATTCGAAAAACATAAGGCATACACAGATGATATAAATCCGCGAAGTGGCGTCTTAAAAACCGTGAAAAATGTTTTCATGACGCGGAGTGCCGAGAAAATTGTCGTTTTTGACCATTTTTTGTCAGAAAATTGACATTTTTCAGTATTTTTTGACCAAAAGTATGGGGGTCCCTATGACTACCATAGGGCTAGCCAGAGCCGTGCGCAGGATTTTTTCATGGGGGGCGGACTAGGTTTTTTTACTGAATAGCCCCAAAAAATATTGATTTTATGCGGATATACTGTGTGCATGCTGCCTCAATGGGGGGCCCGCCCTCCCCTTGTGCACGGCCCTGGGGCTAGCCATAGGATTGGAAAATCTTAGAGGGTTCCTATAGCACTTCCCCCCAATTACATGTATGCGTTGACTACTGTAGATTTCTCAGAGGAAAATAATCATCCGAATTCAAATTTATTTTCTTTTCTGAGTTTTCCGCTCGGAATTTTTTTCCAGCATTCCCGTACTGACGTCCGAGTACAATATTTCACGCTACTTCTATTCTAGTTCGTAAACCATATTCTGCATTCTGGCCCAAAATTTTTTTAATGAAAACATAGTTGACTGCTTCTATTGGGCTCTAACGCAGGTAAATTTTCGTTGAATAGTATATTTGTATTGTCGCAACAAACTTATATGTTGTCAGTGACTGATGAATGAAAATGAATTCTGAAGTCCGTCTATTTATTTTGAGTGACACTTGGAAGTTTTAACTGCGAGTATTATTATTGCGGTTTGATTCAAGTTGACATTAAAGCAGAGTTTTTTTTGTACATGACCCATGTGCACATATGCAAACGGCAGCCAATATTTCATTTTTACAGTTTGTACATTGCAAAAATAAGGTATAAATAAGTAACCTGTGTTCCTCTACGTCATGGCCAAAGACTTATAACCAAATCGGTGTAATTTTCAAACTTTGTTTATCACTACGAAAAAAAAATCATTAAAATTGAGCCAAAAATTGAAATTTTCGATTTTCAAGTCTAATTTACAAGCATTGTGGAACAAATTTTCTAGAAAACTATCCAATAGCATATGAATTTGCATTAGATGATAAATCGATGGTTAAGTCCTCTATGATGACAAGTGAAAGTCCAAAAAATTTTTATCTTTACGGCGCGAAGCGCCGGAAAATTGATTTGTGTATTGACATTCGGCGACACTGGAAAATCAATTTTCAAACATTTCAAGAATTAGATTCGAATTTTGTGTTCAAAAGTTGTAATTTTTAGAATTTTATTATTTGAAAAATTTTAAAACCGGTAATTTATTCATTAACTCTCATGAACTTGGCTGAAAAGATATGAGTGGAAGAGTAGAAATTTCAGGAAACTACTTCCATGAAGCTTCCAAAATCCAAATTGATTTTACATTAAGAAAGGAATAAGTGCTTCAAAAAGTTTAAAGACTTGACGTATTGATCTTTCTCAAAAAATGTTTCAAGGAAAAACTGCTAATTTTCATCAGATATCAAGGTAAAATATTGAAGATTACCACTTAAAACATGAGATATAATACGTTTGGGATGATGAAAACTATTATACATTAAATGACGGGTGAAGGTAGACATTCTGAAAGCCACGTCTGAGCTAGGTAAAACATTTTGATTATTAGAGTTTATGAACTGCTAAAATGCACCAAAATGCATATTTTCTGTACTTTATCCCCAAAATTTTCTTCCCTAAATGGGGAAACAGCCGTTTGTACATGTACAGATGACTAATTTCGTTTGCCTTCGGCAAAAAAACTCTGCATTGTAGTCACGATTTTTCGATTAAAAATGTATGCCTTAGCAATTAATAATTATAGAAACGGTCAATCTCTACATGTTTTTGAAAAGAAATTCATAGCCGAAAATGGAACAAGAGATAATTTGTCTGAACGATTCCATGGAGATGTCTGAATTCTCGCAGCATTCTATTTTTTTTTTATAATCGTGAACCGTTTTATCGGACATTTCTCTTTGTGTTGTTGGCGTAAATAGATGAATGGTATAGTTTACAGTGGCGTCAAGAACCGTGTTCCTCACATTGTTAACGTTAAAATTTACGATTCCAAAAATAATAGTTGATACACGGGTGAAAATAAGGAAGATAATTTCCAAATTAAAGTACCCAGTCCAGTCCTCATTTTCCAAATGCAACGATTATGTTTAAAGAAGTCAAAATTTTTCAAGGACCGCAAAAAGATTTTGTGAAAATAATCAAGAAAAGTTTTGATTTTCGTATCAATTTAATAGAGGATCAAACATTTATCGATAATATGTTGATGTTTAAAAGCTATAAGCATTAGCTACGACGACATTATCTACCCGCACACTATAAATAATACGAGAAATTGTAAGCCATTTGACATCCGGCGCAATGCACCGGAAAATCTCCAATATTTCTTCATTTAAAATGGATAATTATGCATCTCCCGACAGAGAAACCCTATAACCTAATAAAAAGGGCCATAAGGCTCTAGGTTGCACTGTGCAACTTTGCAGGAAAAGTTTGGTTGCACAGCCCAAAATTCGCTTGCTATGAGCAAAAGAAACTACAAAGAGTTTAAATTTTTCCGTCACTTTCGCCAAGCCGTTTTCACTCAATTCTCACATTTGCTATGTTTGTGTTCTTTTGGACATACCTGTAAGTGAAAAAAACGCGTTTTTTCGACCGAAAAATAGACAAAACACATCCGTGATCAATGAATTTTTGCTTCGAATGCGATAATGAAGATTATTTCGGCGCGAAGCGCTGAAAATTTTTCGCTTTTGACCAATTTTTGCTTCAAAAATGTTATTTTCGACCGAAAAACAGGTATTTTTAGTCGATTTCCAGCCGTCTGGGGGGTAGAAGTCGGCAACTGAAAGTTGGGGAAGAGGATCGTCGACAACAGCCTACACGATTGAAAATTTTGGGGCCCCTCAATTAGGGCCCGAATCGGGCTTGGAATTTCCAACCCAACCCGAAATTTTTTTCAAAAGCCTGCACCCGGCCTGGTCCGAAATTGGGCTTTGACCTTGAAGCCCGGCCTGGCCGGATTAAGAAAAACACGGCTCGAAGTCGACCCGAAAGTCCGATTTTAAGACACATTTTCTGAGGAAATTCAGCTGCTCAGACAGAGAGTTGTGATAAGTAACAAATTAACCTTACCTGAAAAATAACTTAAGCGCTAGAAACCAAAATGATATTCATTTACTTTGAAAATCGAAACTCACATAGCTACAGTGAGACGAAAATTGACAATTATAGATTTTTCGCATACAGTTCTTCCAGCTTTTGCAAGTTTAGGTACGTCAGACATCGTGTTCAGAAAACTTACCCAATATTAGGCCAATCGAAGGGCCACAATTTAATGTCGGATTCATTAGTGTAAAGTATGTATTAAGAGAACAGTGCTGCTCGAAACATCAAGTTTTGAGAGCGAAAATTGTCATTTTTTCACAAGAAACCTCATATCTACCGTTAAAGCTCAGAAGCACTAAAAAATTTCCCGTCAATGGATAGTTTACGATGCCTTCTACCTGCTGACAAATAATTACGGAAATTCTTGTACTGCTAGAGAATCGTAGGACTTGGAGTATAGGTACCATCTTGTATTTACATTTTCTGATAATTTCAACCTCAATTGTGAGAGGATCAAAACTTGATACGTTTTAAAAATGAGACATAGTTCCTAGCGCATCAAGTTACACCAAATATTTGATTTTCAGGTAGGGTTAATTTTCTACTTATCACAACTCAGTTGAATCCTCTCAGAAATCGTGTCTTAAAATTTTGTGTAAATGCAATTTCATTTGGTAGAGGAGAAAACGGAAGCAGAGAAGAAAGAGTTTGAGTTAAGAGCATAGTTGATCGGACCGAGCTTTGGCTACTTTGTCCATGGTTTTTGGTTTGAAAAGAAATGAAAAATCGAAAATCTTTTGGTTTTCTTCAGGTACACCGAAAAAGGTTAGGTGTCACTAACAAAATTTAGTTGATACAGTGTTCACAACGAACATAATCAAAAACTATAACTTGCACATCACAATTTTTCGGGCTTTCGAAAAATAGGTCGGCCCGGCCCGGCAATTTTTTCAAACAGCACGAAGCCCTTATTTCGGGTCGGGCCGGGCTTTCGGGCTTAAATCCAGGCCCTACCCTCAATTCTCCCATATAACCACTGCTTTTTAACTTGTTTGAACATTCTCATTCTTTTGCAGTAATTTAAAAAAATTAACAAAATTTAAACATTTTGGGTTTATGTGAGACAATGTTACGAATATATCAAAATAATAAAAGCGAAAAATAAGTCAAAAAACTGCAGCAAAGAAAACTTGACTGTTTAGAAATTCGACGATGACATTTCTGTGATAGGCAAAATGAAAGATTATTAATTGAATTTTGACCGTTTTTGGTTCAAAAATGACTTTTTTTCATCAAAACGTCGATGTTTTTCAGTTCTTCTTCTAATCAAAAGTATGGGGTACTCAATGGCTGCCATTATGATTGGCCAATTTTGAGGGGGTCACCATATGGCTAGCCATATAACCGACGATTTCTGAGGTTCTTATGGCACTTCCCCCAGCAATGACATGTGTAGTCGGAACTTCGACAGCATTTTCTGTTATATCGCAGAAAATCGGAATTTAGTATAGTTCAATATCAATAATGGATCGCTACGACAGAGCCATCACTATATTCTCGCCTGACGGTCATTTGTTTCAAGTCGAATACGCTCAAGAAGCTGTGAAGAAAGGATCGACAGCTGTAAGTATCAAATCTGTGGCTAAACGTAGGCTTGTCAAGCTACAAGAGGATTTTTTGATCTGAACCGAAATATACCATAATCATGGGTTCATTAGATTTGTCTTGATGCAGGCTAACACAAATAATATAAATTTGCAAGCTTCGATGCCGAAAATTTCGATTCAATTAGCATTATGAATTTTTGAAACGTACCAAAAAAGCTGCATGTAACCTTGAACTTTTTAATTGTTTTCAGTCTGCGCCTCATGTATATGCATTTCTGGCTTTCTAGCCGACCTAAGCGCCATTGGTACGGCAATCAGAGTTTTAATCAATCGCAGTAGTGAAATCAGAATATAACCAAAATTCTACAGTTAGGTTATCGAAAAAATTGATCTCACAGAACGCGATAATTTATAATATATTCTATTGCTTGTAGGCTGGAATTGAGTTTTTCGTCTACTAATTTTCTAAAAATTTTCGACGTTTTTTTAGGTGGGCGTTCGCGGCAAAGATTGTATCGTCATCGCCGTTGAAAAGAAATCCAATCCGAAATTGCAAGATGATCGCACTGTCCGAAAAATCCACCTCTTGGACGATCATGTTGTCATGGCTTTCGCAGGTAATTATATAATCTTTATTTTTGTTAATTGGCGACGCGTTATCATACGTATAACGAAGTGCGAAGGTATCAGTCCAGGGATTTTTTTTCAGCACAGTGCGGATTTTTTTGGGGGTTCGTGCGGAAAATTTTTGGAGAGTTTTCCGCACGGAACGGAAACTTTTTAATGTTTTTAGTGGTTTTTAATGGTGGTGCGGAAATTTTTCTTTCCGATTTCCGCAAGATGAAAACGACCGGTGCGGAAAAAAACCCTGAATGAGTCGTCTTAAAATTTCAAGAAAAAAATCTCAAAATTTTTCCGACAACCATAAAGATTTGTATTTGCGCCGTGAAGCACCGAAAATATTCACACTTTTGATCATCGATAGATACCGAACTAATTAATAATCGTCATATTAATTTTTCACTTTTGTTGTCCAACAAGATTGGATGCTTTATCTTGGCTCTAAGATAAGTCATATAATTAACTCATCTAGAGTTCACCGCATGGTCATGTGGTTGGAGATTCTTAAGAGGATTCCTACGGTACTTCCCCCAATCATACACTTACGATTATTAATTTTTCTAATTCCAGGACTCAACGCGGATGCTCGCGTTCTGATAAATATGGCGATGGTTGAGTGCCAGTCGTACAAGCTCACTATGGAGGACCCGGTTACGGTTGATTACATCGCTAAGCACATAGCTACCGTTAAACAGGTATTATGGTCACAAGAATTTTCTATCTCAAAAAGTGCAATTTATCTAAGTTGTTGCCCCTGCGATTTCGTGGAAATTCAGTTTTACTGATTTTGTTCTAGAAATCTTATCAAACTCATTTGCAATATCCAACTTTTATTCGCTTCAGAAATACACCCAAAGTAACGGTCGAAGACCTTTCGGCGTAGCTGCCATAGTTGCGGGTTTTAATTACGATCACACCCCGAAAATGTTCCAAACCGAACCGTCCGGAAGTTATTATGAATGGAAAGTAGGTTGTTCTGATATATAGTTTGTTTTTTTCTAAAATGCTTCTAATTCATAAAAGTGAAAGGCAAGTTCTGTTCCGTATTTCTACGAGTTTCTACTCTGCCATATGTCACATCGGACTGCAAAGTCAACTAACCTTAAGCAATTTTTTTGAGCGAAAAATACAGGCTTTAAAAAAGTATGCAAAAATTTAACTAATTTAACTTTTTTTAATAACTAAAAATTTTATAGACTGGCTTCTTAGTAAAGTATGCAAAATATTAATTTTTATTACTGAGCTTTTCTGCCAAATTCTTTAGAAATGCAGCAACAAGTATCGACTCGTATTTTTATCATTCAGGCTTATCTATCACAAAAATTTAATTCTGGAAATGGATATTTTCTAAAAAAATGTGCCGTATGTCTTATTAGGGGCTAACTATACTTCGCCGTACGGCGTGAAGTATAGCAGCCACTCATCCGGCACCGTACGGCGCGTGCGCGAAGTATAGCAGCTCAATGTGGTGCCGTACGGCACCGTAGGGCGAAGTATAGTTGGCCCCTTACTGCTCGTCGACGGAAATCTTGTTTTCGTTTTTTGCATACATCATTTTTTGTGGTCCCCTTGCAACATTCAACGTTATTCCATTTTTTATTGCGTCCATTTTAAATACTCCTATAGGCTGAGATGAATGTTTCAAAAGCTTTAAAATTTACCTTTACTGTAAAAATTACATATTTAACTCTTAATCTTCAAAGATTTCTGACAGAAGTTTTTTCTCTGACTGTGGTTTCCTATAAATTTTTTCAAAATTCATAGGCGTGCGCCATTGGTCGAAATTTCAAACCCGTTCGCGAATATTTAGAGAAACATTATAACGATGAAAACATCCAAACGGTTGACGCCACTACTAAATTGGCCGTTAAAGCGCTGTCAGAAGTGGTCCAGTCGGGAGCTCAAAATATTGAAATATCGGTCATGAGTTGCGATTTGAATTCTCCGTCTGGAGTATAATTTGAAACAAGCTTGACATGCATGCAATGATGTTCTACTCAGTCTTTTTTTCAGGTCAGCTATCGCCTTATCCCGTTAGCCGAAATGGAAAGTTTGTTAAAAGTTGTAGAAGAAGAGAAGCAAAAGGAAACTGAACAACAACGTCCCAAATGATGCTCGTAAAAAACGGAAATGTTCGACGTTATTCTAATTATCCTTGAAGGTTTTTGTTTTGTTTACGTGCTAATTAAGTCGCATATTAAATTTGTTAAATCTTGAATATTCAGCTAATTGTTTTTTGAAAACAAATGTGCCTCAGAGCTTTTCTGGCGCTTCGTATCGTAGCGGCATTTTGAAAAATTGTCATAAAAGAGAATAAGCAAAGAAACGTGATAAAAAGAAACAGGCGAGAGAAATGAAGAAGAATGAAGCGAATAGAAAATGAAATGACACTAGAAAACAAAAAACACGAAAAGACATGCAGATTAGAATCTTTAATGACAATTCAAGAATACAGCACAAAAACTTGTAAAAATTAGATACAACCAGCTCAGCCAGAAATCTTTGAAACATGTTCCCAAATTAGCTGAGATCTTTGTGAAAATTAGCTTTTCTATCAGAACACTGTTTGCAAATATAGTGAAATAAGACATGAAAAATAAAAAATGAATTGTGATAGCATCAAAAACCGAATTTTGATATTCGCACAGTTTGATATTGATACTTAATATCATAACCATTCTTGATATTGATATTTTGATACCAAAACACATTGATGCATCAAACGTGAATATCTTGATATATCAATCACAAAACACTATCCCTCATGTAATTTGATCTGTACGTGGGTTATCTGACGTGTGCAGCAGACCGCAACCAAAATACTTGTATTGTTAAGGAATTTTCCTTTGGACATCCAAAGACACAGTTATAAGAATCAACCGAGTTTCTATAAGAATCAACCGAGGGTAGTTAAGTGTGATGAGTAAAAAATTAATCATACCTCGAAAAAACATATTTTGTTCAGTTTTTCGCGCTGAACAACATGCCAGCATTTGTTTTATGTAAAAATCAAAATTAGCTTTGTAACATCAATCTAAAGGTTCAAATTTTTTGCAATTTTATAAATTTTAGTTCACAATCATTGAGGGCCTATAAATAATCAGGTATGCAATGTCGTTCAATAAAATTTTGTCACTGCATGCAACAGTGTTTAGTTTATATGCGTGACACATAGATATATGTAGCATGAAAATTATGGTTTACACTACACTTTAAATTCCAATTTTCAGCAGTTATCAATGAACTGACATTCACACATTTTTGTATCCCATAAAGTCAAATAATGAGTGTCATTGATTGATACTGAGTGTCACTCCACTATGTTATGGCTGAACCCCATGGCCACATACCCACAAAAGTATATACAATTCTTTCTATGAAATGGCGTTAAGGGCCTTTATGGCGCTGAAGGCTTTCATGGCGAGGGCTTACTTGCCGTTTAAGGCTTTTATGGCGTTTATGCCGTGGCCTTCATGGCGTTTAAGGCTTTTAAGGCGTTCATGGCGTTTAAGACCTTTGCGGCGTTTAAGGCCATCATGGCGTTGAAGGCTTTTATGGCGTTTAAGGCTTTTATGGCGTTTATGACCTCATGGCGTTTAAGGCTTTTATGGCGTCTTTTATGGCATTTAAGACTTTCATGGCATTTAAGGCCTTGGCGTTTAAGGCGATTATTGCACATTGACAAAAATGATGCAAAAATAGAACTATTTTCATTTTTGTAATTTTTTCTAAACGAAATTTGCGATGCAGAAAAAATTATAAATATACAGAAAGCAAGATGCTTACTGTATTTTTCCTGTTTACTGTAGCGTCATACTGTATTCCAAATTTACTGTAGCTTTTGTGGAAGCAAGATGCTTACTGTATTTTTCCTGTTTACTGTAGCGTCATACTGTATTCCAAATTTACTGTAGCTTTTGTGGAAGCAAGATGCTTACTGTATTTTTTAAGTTTACAGTGGCTCCATACTGGATTTTTTACAGTTTACTGTATCTTCATACTGTATTTTACAAGTTTACTGTAGCTGTTTTTGAAAGCCGATTGCTATTTTTTGAGGTTAATTGTAGCTTCATACTGTAGTTTACTGTAGCTTTTTACTGTATTTTTGCAGTTTACTGTAGCTGTATTTTTCCATGTGATATTTCATTTTTGGATGTTGTTTTATGTGCTGCTTTTTGTTTTTTTTCGTTTTTTTTCTAGTATTTGTTTTTTTGTGCATTTTTCTCGCCATATGTACACGAAAATTGCGACAGGGTCTCTCAGAAAATATTTCTCTTGTAATTTTGTATTGATGTTTTTTTTCAAATTTGTATACAAATAATGTGGATTTTTTAGAGTTTTTCACAAAATTTGAGGATCAGATCAAAATTTTGATTCTTGAAATCAAATTTTGTATCCGAAGATCAAAAATTGATTTCAAAAATCACATTAAACTTCAAAATTTAATTCCAAAAATTCAAAATTTAATTCCAAAAATTCAAAATTTAATTCCAAAAATTCAAAATTTAATTAATTTCAAAAATTCAAAATTTTGATACTGAAAGTCACAATGAAAAGCCAAATCTGATTCTCATAGTCACATTAAATCATCAACTGAAATTCAAAAATTCATTCTGAAAATCAAATTGAAATTCAAACTTTGATTTTTAGAATGCAAAATTTGATTCTGAAAATTATAAATTTCATTATAAAAATCAAAATTTTGATGATAAAATATCACATTAAAAATCTAAATTTCATTATTAACTTGATTCTGAAAATCAAAATTTTCATCTTGAAAATCAAGTTACAAATCAAAGTTTGATTCTGAAAATCAAAATTTTTCTCTGAAAACTACATTAAAAATCAAAATTTCACTCAAAATCACAGTTTTATTGTGAAAAAATCAAAATTTGATCTGGAAAAATTAAAAATTCATCTTGAAATTAAAAAGTGAGAATTTGAGCCCGAAAACCCCAATTAAAAATGGTTCTTCAATAATGTAGATTTTTTAGAGTTTTTTGCGAAAAATTCGAGGATCAAATCGAAATTTTAAATCTTAAAATCAAAAATTAAAATTGATCATAAAATTTATTCTTAAATCAAAATTTGATTCTGAAAATCGCATTAAAATTTAAAATTTGATTTTGTAAATCAGACATCGAAATTTGATCGTAACAATCAAAAATTGAAATTTGAGCCTGAAAATTGTTTAAAAATCAAAATTTGATCCTCAAATTCAGCTTGAAGATCAAAATTTGTTTCTCGGAAAAAATTAAAATTTGATCTTGGATGTCAAAAATGAATACTTGACCTTGAAAATCAATAAAAAAATCAAACTTTGATCCTGAGACTCAATTTAAGATCAGAACTTGATTTTCAGAATTCAAAATCGAAATTTTATCAAAAATTGGAAAAAAATTGAAAAAGAAAAAACCAAAAAAATTGAATATATTTGGAAAAAATAGAAAAAAACTTGAAAAAACAAAAAAAATTCAAATATTCAGAAAAAAATAAAAAAAAGCAAAAAAAATTTTTAACACTTGGAAAAAATCAGAAAAATGAAGAAAGAAAATTAAACAAACAAAAAAATTTAAATATTTTGTAAAATAAGAAAAATTTACAGATTTTTAAAGACTGAAGAAAAAAAGAAAAAAATTTAAATTTAAATGTTTAGCTTTTTTGCATACATGCTTATTGCTTATGGCAGTACTTGGTGTTGAGGTCTGGCTACGCATCATGCAACATGTTTTTCGCGTCCACTGACAGAAACACAAGTCGTTAGATTTTTATTTGAATGTAGCTAATGACAAGTGCATTGCAATTTTCCAGCAGAAGGTGTTTTTCCAGCAAGAATAGATAGCTTTGCCCCACATGAATTCTAATATATAAAAGGCAGTGCCGACTGAATTCACTCTTCAAAAGTGCAAATCAAAAAATCCTAAAAATAGCCAATTTTTATGGCTTGTGGCTTATATAGCCCATTGATAGACGCAGCGAAAACCAAAAAAAGTAGGTTCAATTTGATACACAATTTTTGTTCAGTGGAAGAACGCTAAATTTCTTCATGAGAATGAGAAAGGCCAACATCATTGAAGAATACCATGCTTATTTATTGCCAATTTGGGCAGAACTGCGTTGCTATCTGAGTGCTACTCGAGAAATTTTGACAATTTATCCAGTTTTCTGCTGTTCTGTTTGCCGCTCACTAACGAAAGAAATTCTTAATTTAACTGCAGTAATATTCTTACTAGTTTTTATACTGTGACATTGATATTTCGGTCAAGATTTTATATCTGCCAGCAACCATGAAGTGAGTCATGAAAGTGATTTCGTTGTTGAAGTTTGATGGGCACTAATCTTGCATATTTTGTGAATAGAGGATCGGGTCCGAATAGAATTAGTAAGAAACCGATGTTGCTTGTACTCGTCTAGGATTATATTCTGGGAAACATGATTCTGATTCTGAAATTCAATTTTAAACATTTTGATCTGAAATTTAATCTAACTGAATTTTTTGTAATCAGCGGTTGAAAATCTTTTTGAGCAACAATTTCACTCCTTGTGATTTATTAATTTATTAATTATGTTGGTGGCAAAAGATTTGCTTCTTGTCCGTTCAAATGATCATAATTTTACTAATGCGACCAAATAATTTCACCATCGATTTTCTGCAAAACATTATTAATAGTGGTCAAAAGGATCAACAAGTGATTTTTTTGAGGACATCATTCAAAGACGGGTTGACGAGCACGTTTTTACTATCGCCGGCCACATTGTTCAATTTCGACAAACGATCATTAGAATATTGTTCTAAAACAATTACTAAAATGGTCGTATTTTTCGAGCTTCCGACCAGTTTTTCGTTTAAACTTCCATAAGGTGCGAATAAAACAACGTAATTTTTCGTAGAAGTCGACCGGCCTAGTTGTGCGGATATTTCTGCAGCCAAATCTCGTTTTACTGTAGAATTCGTTGAGCTTAACGGATAAACGATTTTGCTGGTCGTCGACGAGGGGTGGTCGACCACAACACGCTGCACTATGTTAGAAGCCATAGCCGACGTTATCCTGCCGTTCGGACTTTTATCCACTTCAGTGTCCAGAATAGTGATTACTTGCAGATCGCATGAATCTGAAAATATGATTTATCGTGCTCTGTTACTCAACTTGTTTGCAACAAGAATTACTTCTCAAGACTCATGAGAAAATCCAAACGGTAATGATTAACGAACTTGATTGAATTTTGTGAACATCAACCGCATAATACAGTTTTATTTCTCCTTGATTCTGACACATGAATATTTTTCGTGTTGGACCCGAAAGATCCACTAGTTCGAGTACCAGTTCGCAAATCTTAAAAACTTCTGATTGTCACATGGCGATTGGCTAAACTTACGGCCGTCCAGAGAACATGAAAGTAATCGAAAAGGACTCATCTCTACAGTAAGTTTCTTCACATTAAAAAATTGAAATTGAAAATACTTTTGGTCTATTTTTGCTTTGCATCAACTCATTTGGAAATAATCATTTGTCTTAGCCTCCGTCAACTTGATAGCAACAGGAGAATTTTACTGCATCAGTCAGGTTTATAAAGAATTACGTATCGCAGGCCTAAAGAATAACAGGTTTAGTAATCATAAGTAAGATGACAATAGCAAAGAAAAACGCCAAAATCTGTTTCTACCCCAAAGCAATACTAATTCCAAGTCCTGAAATTCCAAATGAAAAATGCGTGCCAATTTGGAAGATTATTGCTAACTGAGAAATATATATATATATTTCAATACAAAACTTTACGAGTTCGTCATTATTTTTATGGACCAAGTAAAAAGGATGAAAAATTATCAATTTATCATGTTATTACGATGAATAGAATCGTTGTTCCGGAGGCCATACATTCATGTTTTCAAGGAAACAAGCCGATCAAAGTCCTGTTTTACTAGTATGTGTTCAAAGCAAACTGTGTGAACTTTAGAATTCTCACCGTGATTCTTCACTGAACGATGCAAAAAAGCCAAACGAAAGCATGCTCTATTCATCGTCAGAATATTTTTCTATCAGGATGCAGATCAACAGATCGGTGAATTTCTATTTCGCTACGAAAAAGTTAGTTTCGGAATTATTCTTTATTTTCAGCTGCACTGTTTGCAAAATTTCATTTTCTTGAATCGAAATTTTGAGCTAGAAAGAAACTAACTTTACAAGACAACACCTAACATGTACTGCAGCGAGTATGTCCTGCATGCGAAAGACCTTTTCATGTTTCCGTTTAAATGAAATTTTCTATTCTCTGTGTTCGGCAACTTGACGATAAATGTTCAGAACCGAATAAAAGAAGGAATTATGTACTAAATTCTAAGTGACGGAGATTAAATTCCTGAATAATCATGAAATTACCTTCAGTACCTTTCTTTTGAATTTCACCATTGATCGACGCTTCGCTACTAGCTGACGCTTTGTCCTCACCTTTTCCAAATGTCGGCTGAGGTTGAATCGACCCCGGTCCAATTGGCCCAGCAAAACCGAACGATCCACCTGCGAAGGCCGAAGAGGATTTCCCATTGGCGACCATTCCTCCTACAACAGGGGCTGGAAAGTTGAAGTTGGCTGCACCGCTGCCGCCGCCACCGCTTTGCGACGCCTGTTCGGCCTCAACGGGGGCTTTTAGTAATATGATGGGAATAGGCGACTGTTGTTGCACGACGACCATGGAAGTTAAATCGGTGACGAAGCCATACTGCAGTAGGATAAGGCAGAGTTAGCCAACATGCTGTGTACCCGGCTGTCCTGAGCTGATCACAAGCTCATATTTCAATCAATGAGTCAGTAACTATAGCGAAAAGAGACATGGCTTCGCACTGACGTCGATGTTCTTATACGGTAAGATGTATTGTAAGATTGATCGAAATTTTCCTACCGAAATCTGCAGGAGCAGTACAGAAATTTTCATGCGTCTATTCACTGTAAACAGAAAACGTTCTCTTCTTACTGTCCTCATATGTATAAAGTCAAAAATCCCCAGATTCACTATACTACATTCATTTTGAAATGATTGATGCAGCGAGTTCGCAGCCAAACTTTTATTAAAAATTATGGGAGGCTTCGTCTTCATTCGATATTTTCCCTCGATGATACATACTCCGTGATGATCACTCTAAATTATCGAAATTGATTTCTTGATCTCCAGTGAGGCTGCGTTCGCAGAAACTCCGGGCGTTGCGTCGATCATTTCAGAATGAATAAAGAATGCAAAGCAAAGCTTCATCTTTGAAAAGTTGAAAGCTTTTTTTTGGCTTACTATATAACCACTTTTTTGATTATTTCTGACTCAGTTTAGATGACATACTTTCAAGCACAAATCCAGAGCTTTCTTTTTCGCTGCATCTTTTCCAGTATCGCTAAGCTCAGCATCCTTCAGCAACTTCTTGATCGTCTTGTAAGCCCACATTCGTTCGACGAAGCCGCCCAACGTGTTGGCTGGCAGGGGAGCCTTGGGCGCCGCGGTCGTTATCGGCGGCCACGGAGGCCAAGGCGGCGGGCATCCCCAACAGCAGGGCGGCGGCCAAATGAAAGGCTTATCATCGACGGAAATGGGGTAGGGCCTCGGACAACAGCCCCACGCTCGGCTTCGGAGCGGGCACATCCAAGAAACAGACGTAGATCTGCAAATGCAAAAAAATTTATGGTCCACCCATGAACAATAAATTTCATAAAAAGTTCTGCAGATCATATCCATCTGACTAAACTTTCATCACCGCATATAATTTGTTGAAAATCTAGGCTCAGAGTGGCGTAACACATTATCAGATATCAAAACAGTGTCTGAAAGTTTGATTTTTAAACTATTGAACTGAAACTTTACAGGCTTCACTTTTAACAATGTAGTAATAAATTTCAAAAGACCCGTTCTGTTGGTCATTTTCGAAAAACCATTAGTTTTATGTTCACTTCAAAATTAACTCCTATCTTGTCAAGTCTACATTTACCTGAAACTCCGGGGACCAGAGCTTCCAACAGCCGTTACGTCAGCCTGAATTGATTGAATTTTTTGAGCATCCTTCACTTTACCAATCGTGATCACTTCTCCACCATCGAAATAGTCCGATGAATCGTCATTTTGCACTACACTACCCACGTCGACGGTGTCATTCAGGTATTTTATTTTGACTTGCGATAATAAGGGATTTGAAATTTCGTCGAAAAATCCTTTCAAAACGAAATAATCAGATCAAAATGAAATGAAGCCAAAATGAAAAAATTAAAAACCCGAGACCGTGACTTATTATGCACCTTCACACTGAACTCTTACTGTAGAATCGTTAAATCTCACATTATAAGAGTCAACTAGAAGATTTTTTGTTGAAATTGCCAGAAAGAGAAGAACATCGAGATTTATTACTGTTCCACACAGCACTACCGTCTACTTTTTTCAGAATCAGAACAATGTAGACATTCTGGATCAGCACTTTATAAAACCTAACTATGTTTGATCTCCATCATTGGTATTTTTATGTTTAAAAAAAACGAAATTGACAAAAAAAAATATCTTGAAGTTTTTCTCGATAACCTGAGTGCCACTGTAGATAATTTGATAAATCTTTCGACCGAAAATTCTAGATCATATCAGTACTATTTGGAAACAAAAGAAGACAAAGAACGGAATTGATAACAATCTGAACAAGTTAAAGAAAATACTCAGAAAATCGTTTTTTAACAATGTTCTTATGTTTCAGAAAATATCCTCAAAAGCTATTCAAGTTTTGCGTTGTTCTATGAAATTTATATTATTCAAGGGACAAATTCCTCCTACCTTTAAAATGTAAAGAGCCTTTACCAAAACCGATGCATACTGATATAGAGCAAAACATCCGGGTGTGTTTTCTTTAGCCACCCTGTTACCTGTAAGCTGCAGTGCGGCATCAGAATCCTCGAAAACTTTCTTGGCCAGCCCCCGATTCTTGGACGAAATTTTTTGCATCAGCAGCATATCGGCGTCTTCGCCGAACCCGATACAATGGATGAGATATTTTCCGCCATTCAAATCCGTAATATTTTTCGTAATAACATTCCCGTCGATGACCCCTTCCGTTGGTTGGCCATCGGTCAAAAATAAAATCATCGACGCCAAAGTGTCGCTCTTTTTTGTAGAATCGTCCAGTGTTTTGAGAGCCAATTTCAACGATCCAAAAATATCGGTGGCTGAAAAATGATCGAGATGAATATTGTGTTATAGTCTTTTCAGACAGAGACTCGTTACATCCACTTGCTGAATTGTCGGCGACGTAAGTTTGGGCTGCTTTAACATTTTCGGGAGTTGCCCTTAAAGATTCCGGTTTCCATAAGGTGGAATCGGTCGAAAAGAAAATAATGTTGAACGTATCACCCGGATCCAGATCATTTAGCATGACTTTCATGGATTGCTTCAAAGATCAATATATAATGCTATACATAAATGCTTGCAATATTGGCAAAAATAAATATTACACACCAAAAGTTTTTTATTGTATAATTTATTGCTCGATTATTAAAAGAACGAGAAAAGGGTTCACAAATCTCTAGGACTCAGCACAAAAACAAAAATATGAACACGAAGTTATTCATAGAAGCAAGGAAAATTGTTGTCTGAGCTGCAATTGTCCATTAAATTTAGCAAAAGTACCGTTTTTATGGAAATTTGCAGTTCGCCGAAATCCTAAATACGAGCTGCACGCGGAACCAACATCTGTGTAAAATCTCGTTTTATAATCTCGTTTTTCAAGTATAATTACACTTCTCAATATTATTTTTGATGTTTGTTGATTCTTCTGGAATCTGTAAGAACACATCTATAAAAACTCAAAATGCATCAATTTTACATCAATACCCTTACATCGAATTGGAAAAAATCGTTATTCAAAATCATAATCAAAATTCATACCATTATGGAGGAGTCTCCACGTCAAATTCACACTGGGAATCTTACAGTTCAACAGCTAATTATTTCTATGAGACTAATTTTGAATGGAATTAAGATGAAGATAACTTCATTTTTGCTGTATTTTTAAGATTTCGGTGTTATATCATAGGTGGCGCGACAGCGTCAACCTATAATATACTTGGCCCCCAAATTTCATGTCCCCCCCCCTCTAGAGCCAAAACGGTAAGAGCTAGAACCTTCGGGTTTTTTGCATAATATCGGGCATAGGGGCAAACTATGGGGTGCCTTTTGTCATTTCGCCTCTATCTGAAAGTGGTGCTCGGTGGGGCCCCAAAAACAGGTGAAAAACGCACTTTTTAAGGCCCCCCAGTTCCACCATGCCCACCAATCGGTGTGCCATATCCAACCTCTATACTTCGGCCTAAGCATCTTGGGGGTGTAATCTCAAATGCGAATTTTTCTTTTTTTGAAATATGGCCTCAATTCAATTATATGGTTGTCCAAAGTCCCGGAAAACGCCAAATTCCCCAATTTTGTTATATAATACTTATGGGTTCAAAAAAAAATTTTTTTGCAGCATAATGCACTACCAATTTTTTTGCAGTTTCAAATATACCTGTAGCCTTATTGGGATTTTTGGGCTGCAAGGGTTTTCGACTATCGGGAATTTGATGGACACGGTCACTTTACACGAAAAATTATCCCGGGTGTAAACAAGCGTATTTCCGTGATTTTTCAGGGCGGTAGTTTTCGACCGCGGGGAATTCAATAGACGTCCTCACTTTACACAAAAAAATTATCCACAGTGTAAACAAGCGTACTGGCGTAATTTTCTTGTGGAGGGGATTTTCGACCACGAGGAATTCAATGAATGTGATCACTTTACACCGAAAATTATCCCGTGTGTAAACAAACGTATTTTCGTGATTTTTTGCTGGAAGGGGTTTTCGACCACGGGGAATTTGATAAATGCGATCACTTTACACAAGAACTTATCCTGGTTGTAAACAAACGTATTTTCGTGATTTTTTGCTGGAAGGGGTTTTCGATCACGGAGAATTTGATGAATGCGTTCATCTTACAAAAAAAACTATCCCTGGTGTAAACAATCGTATTTTCGTGATTTTTATGGAAGGTTTTCGACTGCGGGGAATTCAATGGATGTGTCACTTTACACAAAAAAATTATTCCGGATTTAACCAAGCCTGTTTTCGTGAGTTTTTTGTGGGAGGGGTTTTCGACCACTGGAAATTTAATGAAAGTGATCACTTTACACACTAATTCATATTGAGTGTAAACAAATGTATTTCTGCGATTTTTGAGGGAAGATGTTTCTGACCATGGGAAATTCAATGAACGGAGTCAGTTTACACGAAAAAAGTCATTTGTGTAAACAAAGATATTTCTGCGTTTTTTTATGTTGAAGGATTATGAGGAATTCAATAGATATGGTCACCTTTCAGTATCTTTACAACGTTTTTTAGGTACTATGCAGTTTACACATCCTTTACTTTTGCCGGAGGTGAGAATTCGTTGCTTGAAGTTTTTTTTATTGTTTTTTTGAAGTGCAGATGACCAAATTTAAAACATCAATGTGCTTCTATGAAAGTTTTCGTGCATGGTTGAGGCCCACTAAAAAGAGGTAAACTAGTTTATTAGAAAATGCCCCGATGGGGCAGAAAAAGGAGAATATACTTGCTTTGACAGTTGTCATGGTAGAAAAAGAAGTGGACTAGATTTTTGAGAACTTGGGTCAAAGTTGGAAAAAATTCCCTTCCTTTATATTGGATTTTCATTCTTTCTCAAAAAAATTGTCTATGTCTGTGAAAAAGTATATTCAGCAGCTGAGTGCATCAACACACTTTCCAACCAAACATGTGCGTCTCCGAAATTTTGAGGAGGGTACAGGGTGGACCTTGGTGTTGTAGCATTTTGTGAGACAACAAATTCAAAAAAAGTTGACCAAAAATTTTTTTGCATAACAAATTTTCCAGTTTCAAAACCCTTGTGGAAGTTTATACCCCCATGTCTCCTCTCACACATGTTTGCTTCCAACTGTGTTAAACATTTTTACTGAATTTGGTGTCAACAAAAGGAATCAACTGAGGGAAAGTGGCACATTAAATCCCATTCAGCTTTTTTAGAAAAAGAGATACTGCACAAAGTCTTCTAAGAACTAAATCGATTGTGCAAGATATGTTTCATTCACTCATTTTATATAACATATCATATAGAATTCACTCCGTAAGTTCTACTGATTACAAGCTACAAACAAATTTATTCTCTTCTATTTAGCTATTGAACCAAATAGCATCATTCACAGTTTTTGGATTTAAACTAAAATTTGCAGAAAGAGCGCTTTTTGCGGGATAGCAAATGGGAAGCAATTTCACCCATCTTTGTCACTTCGATTAGAGTCGGGGAGAACCAGATACGGGATTTGGCGCACACCCCTAATATATGCATGGCTGAATCCCATTTACAGATCGGTGCCCAATGACTGTAACCAAATCCCAGTTGCACTAAAGGGGTCTGAGCTCAAGCTCAATCTCGAACAAAAAGGCCACTTGGTTTGCTCTCAAGTTCGGTATAATTTGAATGTCATCGGGATCATAACGAGCTCAACGTCGAGATTATCCCCAGCTCGAGCTGTCAGGTTGCACTAAAATTTTCGCATAATTTTCTTATCTCTAAAGCAAGTAAATATAAAAATTTCTGCAATTCCCTAACCCGAACTTAAACCTCAGTTTTAGTTAATCCTGAAGTGAGTATGATTTGTGCATTGGAAGAAAATAATTTGGACATTGTGAATAGCTTAAACTCAGGATCATCAATTTAATCCCGATGTTGAGATCATTCTCATGTTGGGTTAGTGCAACGAACCTCAGGTTCCTTTATAGTTCTGAAAATGACTATAATGTGCCTCCCTCGCTATTTTTTGGCTAGAGTCAGAGGCAGGAGCTTTGAATCGGTCGGGAGTTAGAATGCTATTGATTTACCATTTCTTTACACTTGAAGTCAGGTGCATATAATTTTCATATAGAAAAATTTTACTGTAGTTGATGCCAGTTGAAGGACAAAATGCACGATGCTGCAGAATATACTTTTTCACAGACATAGACAATTTTTTTGAGAAAGAATGAAAATCCAATATAAAGGAAGTGAATTTTTTCCAACTTTGACCCAAGTTCTCAAAAATCTAGTCCACTTCTTTTTCTACCATGACAACTGTCAAAGCAAGTATATTCTCCTTTTTCTGCCCCATCGGGGCATTTTCTAATAAACTAGTTTTTAATATGGTTGATGAGCTCTGATCCCATGAAAATCAACATTTTCGATTCGAAATTTACGATGTTGTAAAATCTCGAGAAAATTATCACTTAGATTGTCATGATCCAAACAGTGCAGTGGGAAGTCTACGGATATGAGTTCTTATACTGTTTGCTCATTCATGGCAACTTTTCACTGATCATGTTGCGACTTCGTGTGCAAGAGGCCACGAAAATTTCGCCTGTGCTTCTCAGGATTTTAGCTGTGCTTGTTCTTCAGTTTCCTCGTGGATTTCAAGAAGCTTTATCAAGTGCTATTGTTGATCCCGAATAATGTTTCAAAGTTTTAGGTAAGCCCTTGAATCTAATACAGTACGGATGGAAGGTTGAAAGAACATCATGAGAATGAAACGATACAATGAGCCGTAGCATTTACATAAGGTCTTTGAATTTTACGCCCAGCATGACGATTTATGTATGAACTCCGAATTTTCTATCATGTCTATATTTTGACGATAAATTCCATTTACCTGCAACTGTTCAAATTTACGACCCAACATCGAACCGGACCTGTCCAAAACAAACACGATCTTCTTATTGCCTTTGGGTAGGCCTTCGGGGGCGAAAAAATGTACGAAATAACCATCGACGATTTCTATGGAGCCGCCGGCGTCGCGTTTAACGTCGTATAATACCGCTAATTGACCGGCGAAAATTTGATTTTTGGTTTGGGGCGAAAATTTTACAATAACCGAAGATTCGGAACCGTTGGACGAACGTTCGATTATGGCATCTTTTTCGGCTGGAGAGAAAAATAAAGTCTGCAGAATCAGAATCTTATGGAATTAGAATCGAAATCTTCCTGAGGTCATAAATTTTTGCCCAGACATCTCATGCCACTCCATTTTCTGATCATCAGCTAATATTTCGATCTACAAATTAAAGTTGTGTCATTTGTAGAATTTCAATCTCAGTTCAAACTTGTTTTCGAATCGAACTTTCTGTCATGTGTAAATTGTGCCATTTTTGGGATAAAATTCTATACTATAGCAGACAAAGTTAGCTGGTGCTTTGAAAGAACGGTTCGATGCTGATTATCTAATCCACCTTGTTTTCCAGCACTATAATTGTTTGTCATTGATTAGCACATTGCTTGCTTGATTAGGTGTTTTCATGAACACTAATCTTGGCTAGCTGATAGAATGTCTTCTGATGCATATCAAAATATGGGGATGAATTTTCAACTAAAAACGTAGTTTGATGACGATCCATAAGCTTTGAAGTCATAAAAACCCTACAAGCGTAAGTAAGCAGTTCTTTGTTGGTCTTCTCGCTAATCTTCTCTTCAAATCTGGGCACTTTCAAGTCGGTTATTTCACCTCGTTCGTGAATTTCAATTTCAATATTCACCGAATTAACAGGCTGAAAAGAACATTAAGTTAGCGATTCGCAAAAAAACAGTATTTTTTAACGAGAGGTTTGAAGTTTCATGACAATTTATGTGTAAAGTGGTCTACAAAAAAAGAATTTGAAATTTTGGCAAAAGTCAAAGCTTGGGTGGATCTCGGCTATGAACAGCAGGTGAAAAATTCGTACGTAGTTTGTCTGAGCATCCACAACATGTTTATAGACGCCATGGACACGTTGTAATATTTCTTGATAAGTCAAATTAAAAGTAACTTTGCTTTCGGCGGCAACATTTACACTGATTTGGAAAATATTCGATTCCCTCGGCCTGCAAAGAATCATATTTTCGAAAATATAATTGCAATTACCGTAAAGTACGGATACTGTACTTTTTAGCAACCAAGCCGGCAGATTCGCCGCGCGATTTGGCGGCTTCGAAAGTTTGTCTTGCTTCTTCGTTCTCTTTCACGTTACCGTAGATGAGTTTGTCATCAATTTGCCTAAAATTATACTGGTTGATTTAGAGATGAACGGTCGGCCTAAAATCTGTGTGTCTTAAATTTTCGGGCCCTACAACTCATGTCGTTTATCTAACTGTAGTTCCTCGTGTTAGGACTTCGTGTGCTTGGGTACAGTAACAGTCGCACTGTGCTAATTTGGACAAACGATTTTTCGTGACCGTTTCTATACTTCATAAGCTACCACTAGGCTTATATGAGAAGTCCCGTCAAGTTTTTACGTATCTCATTGTGAAAGTCGATGATAATTGAATATTTATCACGCTGTTAATCCTACCACACTTACTTGATTCATCTTACTGGCCAAAGTTCATGTTTTAATCAATATCTATTTTTTAATTTTCCACAGTTTTATCCTACAGGTCTCCTCAATCCGATGGAAGCAGATCAGAGCAGATATTGACATCTTTATATCATTTTCTTGCGTAAAAGATCTTTGCCTAACTGTCAACTGTGAATATTAGTGAAACTGAGATTTTGACAAGTAGATTACATTTGAAATTGGAAATGGAAAAGTGGAACCTGATAGCATCTCTGCTTACTGCAATACGAAGTGTTCATAGGCTGTCCGTTTTTTATGATCTAACTCTCACTCTGGGGCATTGGAAGCATCTTGCCAGTCAATCAACCCTCACTCCTACAACAAAGCCAGACTTGGTTCCTTGCATTAAAGAATTTTTTGCAAATTTTGCAAGTGCGAGGCGTTCAGATTTTTCATGTTCCCAAGGAGTTTGAAACCGAGTTAAAAAACGTGGGAAAAGAACAAAATATGCGTCAGATGGGGTTCCTCTTAGATTCAGGGATAATCTCGAAGTTTAAACTCGCATATGTATCCACAAAGTCCGAAATCTCAAAACATCTGAGATCATCAATAGAGATCAGCATCAGATCAAGTGATTGGAGCCAGGAGATATCCAAGCATTTTAGCTTGGTTGATTTTAACAGAATCAGTTTTCCATGCATTTTACTGTTTTTATAATAATGGTTTCTGGCTGGTGACAGTAATGACTTGTATGATTTCATTCTTAGCACAAACTTTACAAAATAATGTCTCAAAAATGATGAGGGAAAGAGTTTAAAACTTCATGTTGAACTGAAAAGTCAAGGTGTTGTACGAAACATATACAATGTACATGGTCGAGTCGAACTTTCGGCTGTGATAAATCTGAAAAAATGCTTATCTGAAACTATACTTTTCCAGAACTGGACTAATTGATGTTACGTATCTTAAAGACCTGAATGTCATATTTCAGTTTCCAAATGAATTAAACATGCAGCTAGAATTTTTCACATTTCAAGGGCTTCTTACATAGAAAAGTTGCTTATAAATGCTTCGTCCGGAATTTGCGCGATGAATATGACTTCGGTCGCTTGTTTAGCCGCATTTTTGATTCGACTACTGATCCAAGTTGTGGCAAATCTGGCCTGGATCCTCGACAAAATGTTCAAGTTTTGGATTGTTATAAATTCCGATAGACTCGGGGACGGAGCGGACTTAAAAATGGATCGAGATTTGTATAAGGCATTTTTTACATGAAAAAAAAACATTCTTACTTTTGCGCAGTGGAAGTCGAAATCAAAACAAGCCAGGAGTATAATTCCAACGATTTTTAATGTTTTCATACTACTCGAAAGTGAATAAACATAGCAAACCAGATGATCGGTGGTACTGCGAAGTGTTTAAGTAAGTAAAAACTTTGAATAGATTTAATAACTTTTAAAGTGACACAACGAAACCAGATTTAGATAAACAACGCCTGCAAGAAAAGTAGGCGGAAATAACATGGATCCCTAATGTACGCTCCAGAAGAGGGGCATAGCAAGCAGCGGAAAACATTCAAAAGAATTTCTACAATAATAGTGATCCCACTCAAGTAATGACCCCGAAGTGTATAGGACCGGTTTCATTGAAAAACAAGCTCCAGCTAAGCTGCAGCTCAGGCTGTAGCTTATGTCTATTTTACATCATTGTCGTTAAGATGAAACTCAGCCGCAGCTTAACTCGTGCTCATAAAACATATCGAGAAAGCTAAGCTGCACTTGATCTGGAGCTTAAGACCCCTTAAGACCTATGAAACCGGGCATGGGAACCTATTGCCTAAAAGCTTTCATGATCAAATTTCATAAATTTAATGAGAAAAATTGCTACATTGAAGATAGCAGGCTTATGAATTTATAAAATCCTTCATGAATCTTTTCCTCGCGCAAAAAAAAACATTTATGTAGTCTACCTAAGGAAACTGTATAAAAAAATCATTTTCAGCATATGTAATACTTATGCCTACCTTGACCTTATCCATTCAAAATGTTCTGTTTTCATGCTACAATGCGTCGGAAAAATCTTCATTTTCAAATGAATTTTTCAAATTTCAAATTTCAAATTCAAAAAAGTGCATTTATTTTCAAATTTTCAAAAGCAAAATAATTCGTGGAAATCGGTGAGCAGAGAATAAGCCTGCATCGTGAGCCGAAATCTTCTTTCTCAATTTGTTCGGATAACTACTAACGTCAATTTGAGAAGAAAAGGTATCTCTATACGCAACTCGATTATTGTAAATATATGAAAATCTTTCTGTGCGTCAAAGCTCATTGTCAAAAATAGACTATAATTTGAACATTCATGAGACTCAAAAGGCTCTTGGGGAAAATTTGTTTTTTTCGTCCTGAAACATTTGTGGACTCGTAATCTTTTATGCGACAGATCTTCCACGTGTAAAAAAACAAAAGACCGATTTTTCACGCGTCTTTGGCAGACGTTTTATGAGTCTCTTCTTGGTTGCACAAAATTTTCTGAAAAGTATTCTTCACCTAATATGGAATCGCACGTTTTTCGCATTCTTTTTCGTCTTCCTAAGATCTTGCATGAGCTTGAAATGCTCATAAGTCCTATAAGAGTCACAAGATAACATGGAAGAAAAAATTTTCAATCAAAATGAATTTTTTACAGTGAAATCGTCAGAAATTTTCCCATTTACCATATTATCCCCTCGTCGCCTGTTTTCGCAAAATTTCGAATTGGGCGAGGATGGATGAAAAAAGACTTTAAAAAACATATCTTGGTACGGTATAGAACAGAACTCATGTGCATACTCTACTGTAGGAAGTGGCGATTTGGATAATTCTATCATTTTACTGAGTAAATAAAATCAGTGGACAAATGTGACCGTAAGTAAAAAAGAGCATCGAGCAAATATTCTAGAAAAATTCAATATTCGTTTAATAATCAACGCTGTATAAGTCGAATCAAGGTCCCTAAAAATAGGTTTAGAGGAAATGCCACTCCGTAAACTTTGATGCAAGAGTAAGGAGGTCATTACAAGGAAAATTTACATATATTTTATATATTTTATGTATTTTTTGCATTTAAACTTTGATGCAAGAGTAAAGAAAGTCATAACGAGGAAAATTTAAAACGTTGATAGGACCATCTGTAAACTCATTAACTCAACAAATTGTTAAAGATTATTTATTGAGTATGCTAACGAATATTCAGTACCATGTGACATATTATGGCGTTTAGCAGAAAAGCACAAAGATATGAAATAGTACTTGCGTTCCGCTGTCATAATTTACAAGCATTTCAATAAAAACAGACTACATGCAATTTTCTGGTTGGAGGCTTATGTAGTGCAACTCAACTTATTGTCAAAGTCGACCTTTTGCACACTTTTGCTCAAATTTATTCCATAAGAAAAATTATTAGTATTTACTTAGAGCTGCGAAATCACTCTCAAACATGTGCTTAAGCTTTTTCCTCAAATTTCAATGATAAACTAGCTAAGTTAGAAAACAATACGCCCAATAATTTTTTCAGACATATTGATTTCATTCGAGATGGATCAGACTGAAATCACGATTTAATTTTATGCGGTAAATTATAGTAACTTGGACGGACATGATTTAGGCTCAAATTATTTTATTATATTAGCAAGAGGACAAGAACTTTTATTCGTAGCTAATGTGATTGCAACACTTCTGGCAATTGCAAGAAATTTCAAATTTCAAAAAAGAAATTTCTGCAGCTCTTACCTGATATTCTTCGTTTCTTTATGCACCCGAATTTTCCGCACTTTTGTTAGCGGTCGCTTTTTCTTGTAGCTCTTGCTCCACTGTTTTAGTAAAGAATTTCAAAATCACGAAATCTACTGCGCATAGAACGGCCACGATCAGCGACAAAGCCTGAAAGACCGGAATATCTGGACTCCCATGTATGACTGAATGCGAGTTTAAAAATGGAATCAATGCCATTGCATGCAGATGCTGACGTCATCGTTGATTTTTTTATAGTCTGTTTTTTACAAAATGCTTTCAAATAGAAAAAGTGACACAAATCAGTACTGTTGTTCAAAATCGTTTACATAGAGTTCTTACTGTAAAATTTTTTACTCAAAAAACTGTTGGAGGTTAGATCATTATGCTTACAAATTTCCAGTTCTATATGATATATTGTTTATCAGAAAATCGTGAAAATCTGAAATACTACTTGCTTTCTACTTTCATTATTTAGAAGCATTTCAAGAAAAACAGACTAGAGTATTCAGTACGAGTAACAATTTATATGCGTGGCTAGATTGTTTGCCTTCGCCCAGATTGATGTTTCAGATGAATATTTTCGTTTCAAAACGCCGTAAATTGAGCATCAGCTGGTAGATTTTGTTGAGATAGAACCAAAATATGATTGAAAATGGTTTATGGTCATTTTCGACGGAGTTACTAAAAGTTGATTAAAATTCAGTTTATTCTACATATTCAACTTACGGCCGAGTCATTTCTCGTGGAACAGGCCCTGAAATGTCAAAAGGCTGTCTCACGAGAAGGCGATTGAAAATCCGACTGAAATTGTCACAGATCTAATGAAACTTTACATAGAAAAACATCTACACTTACTCCAGACAGAATGAAAATCATTTTATGGCTGTCTTTGCTGTGTGCTGCGGCAAAATGGCTAACCGACCCGATAAACATACCAATCGTAACAACAATGAGGAAGTAGAATTCCTGTCAAAAAATTCATGTTCATAACAAAAAAATCTGGCCCAAAAGATACGAGTAAGTCGAATTTTCCACTTCCTAAAATTTCCTACTCTAGAAAGGTTTGATCTAAGATGAAATGGTTACATCTTGAATTTCTGGTATTTTTTCAGGCTAGAACCTTGAGGTTTTTTCATTATTTCGGGCATAGGGGCAAACTATGGGGTGCCTGTTGTCTTATCGCCTCTATCGCAAGTGGTGATCGGTGCGGCGCCAAAAGCATGTCAAAAACGAACTTTTTAAGGGCCCCTAGTTCCACCACACCCCGCAATGAGTGTGCCACATCCAAGCTCCATATACTTCAACCTCTTGGGGGTGCAATCTGAAATTCGTTTTTTCATTTTTTAAAATATGGCTTCAATTTCATTATACGGTGGTCCAAAGTTCCGGGAACTGCGAAATTTGGCGATTTTGCAACATACTTGAGGCTTAAAAAATAATTTTTGCAGCATAATGCACTACGGTGTCAGAATTTTTTGCAGTTTCAATTGAATCAGCAGCGTTATTGGGATTTTCGGGGCGTGGTTTTCGACCACGTGGAATTCAGTCAACGCAGTCACTTTACGCGAGAAATTACCCCGAGTGTAAAACAAAGGCATTTCTGTGGTTTCTTGAGGGAAGGGGTTTTCGATCATGGGAAATTCAATGGATGCGGTCTTTTTACACCAAAAATTATTCCGGGTGTAAACAAAATTCCCCGATTTTTCGGTGGAAGGGGTTTTCGACTATAGAAAATTCGATAGACGCGATCACTTGGCACAAAAAATTATCCCAAGTGTAGGCAAATGTATTTATACGATTTTTGCGGGAAGGGATTTCTGACCATGGGAATTCAATGAATGCAATCACTTTACACAAAAAAAATTGTTCTGTGTGTAAGCAAAGGTATTTCTGCTATTTTTGGGTTGAGGGATTCTTGACCATGGGGAATTCAATGGATATGGTCACTTTACCCTCTGTTCACGACGTGTTCTAAGTACTATGCAGTTTACACATCTTTTATTTTTACCGAAAGTGAGAATCCGTAGATTGAAGATTGTTTTTTATTGCTTCTTTGATATGAAGATGGCCAAATTTAACACTTCAATGTGTTTATATAAAGGCTTTCATGCATGGTTGAGGCCCATTAAAAAGAGGTGGACTACTTCATTGAAAAATGCCCCGGTGGGACAGAAAAAAGAATATATTTGCTCGGATAGTTTCCAAGCTAAAAAAAGGAGTGGACTAGATTTTTCAGAACGTGGGTAGAAGTTGGAAAAAATTCACTTTCGTTATATTGGATTTTCATTGTTGCTGGGAAAAAAATTTTCCATGTCTATGAAAAAGCTGCATCAGCATACTTACCAACCATTGATGCACATTGGGTGGGGGAATAAACCCTTCCACTGAGACTCTGGATACCCCTGACTGGCTTCTGGAAAAAGTCAATTGACTCCCTTTGGACTTTTTCAAAATCTAAAAACTTGTGAAAAACGGTTTTTTTTACAAGAATTAGTAAAAATTGAAATTTGTTTTGAAAATCTATTTTTTGCTCGTCAACTTTCAACTTCAACATGCATCTCTACTCCGAACCATACATGTGTGATGTGTAGCTCTAAAATTTGGGGAGGGTGGTTACCGCTCTGGTTTTTCGAGACGAAAATCCCAGAAAGTTTATAAAAAATTTTTTTCATGCAGGAAAATACTTCCAATGTGAAAACTTTGGGGGTATATACTCCCATATCACCCCTCACATATGTATGCTTCCAACTGCACTGAAATATTTTACTTAATTTACTGTCAATCAAACACGAACCAACTGTGGTTGACGCATAAAATGCAACTCCGGTTTTTTAGAGTAAAAGCTACGGCACTTAGAACTACATTAATTGTGTACGAAGGATTAAAATTGTACAGAACAGGAAAAATATCTTAAATTCAAAAATAAGATTGATGTGAAACATTGCCTTACAAATATGGCATTTTCATTAGACAGGCACTATATGTATACTTTTTGTTAATTTTACATACAATTCAATGCAGAGGTTGACCAAAAAAGACCATAACACATTAAGATTTTATGGCACAGAGCAGAGCGAGTTTGCCCATCACATTAACAGCGATAGAGATGAGTAATAAGCGAATAGTGTTTCATATGTGGCTGCCTGATACAATTTTGTTTCATATAAAATCAAACATGCATCCATTTAGAGGCATGAGTTTGGCGAAGATAATTCTGTCGAAGTAGTACGTGCATGACTGAATCAAAAGCTTTTTAAATGTATTTTTGTATGCTTTATCCTGTTACCCTGTTTGCAGGCAGTGAGCAATGACTGTAACCAGGACCCATACCTACTAAATGTTAAACCTCGAGCTCATGGGTAATCTCAAGCAAAAAAGCAACCACCTCAGTTTCAGCTGTTGCACTAACATGTCAATGGTATCGAGTGTTTGCTTTAATCTCAATGTCATCAGGATTATCCCCATCTGGAACTGTTGGGTTTCACTATTTTCTCATGAATTTTTATATTTCTAAACTGTATTTCCTGAACGTGGGCTTAAACCTTAGTATTAGCTAACCCTAAACCTGACGCGAGAATAATCTTGACATTGTGATTAGCTGAAACTGATGATTAGTGCTTCACACTTTGAAAATCTTATGACCTGGGTACCTAGTCTTCGCAGTATTCATGTTACCCTGGTATTTTGCATACCCAACCGGGTTACTATATTCAAGTACTTAAACATTGGAGTATATAAGTGTTTTACCCATACAATATCTTGTTAGAAATTCGTGTAAATAGGTCACCTGAATATTTAGATAGCACCCAGGTTTCATTTTCGAAATTGACCTGGGTACGCAGGTATACCCATGTACCCAAAATATCTGGGTACCCAGTATGAAACACGACTGAGGATCAGCAATTCAGTCCATAAATTTAGATTATCCTCAGATTGTGTTAGTAGAACCAACTCCAAGTTTTTTGCCTTTTCAATCACAGACGTAAGTCGAAAGAAAACAAAAAGACTAATGCCAATTCCTCATTATTTTTCAGCTAGAGTTAGAGGCATACATTCGCATCAGTCAGAACTTACAATTATATATTGCTATTAGTTTCGCTTTTCTCCACATTTAAGTGATGTCAACCATCAGCTTGCATATGATTTTCATTCAGAAAACTTTTGCTAGGGTTGATACAATGCTATGAGAGGACAAATTGCAGGAAGCTGCAGAATAAACTTTTCGCAGACATTAAAAATTATTTAATGAGAAAGAATTAAAATCCAATATTACAAAGGTGGATTTTTCAAAGCTTAGCCGAAGTTCTCAAAAATCTAGTCCACTCATTTTTCCAGCTTGGCAACTATACAAGCAAGTATATTCTTCTTTTTTGTTGTGCTAATTCATTAAGATTGTTGTACTAGATGGGGCATTTTTAATGAACTAGTACAACAATCACTGATTTGGTAAAAAGTTTATGTCAAACGGGAGAAAATGTCTCGTTTGATCCACGTTTTGTTAGAAAATGTACCACATTGGGCATCAATCGATAAATCATATCGACGTTAATTCCTTAATATCATCACCGTTTTTGAACGAGTTGTACCGAGTTGAAGTTTGAGTTGACACAGTTCATACAATAAATTTTCTCTATTTTTCATATACTGGTTATATGCTGCACAAGATAACTTACAAAACTGTAGAAGAAGTAGCCGAACAAACGCATGAAGAATACGACGGCGCACCCGATGAGACAAATGATGGTAACGATCACGGTCAAAGCCGCCACTACACTGCCGTCCGCGCAAGTGACGCTGGCTGAAAAGAGTAACGTTAAGTGAAATTTAATCGGAAAGAAATTTCATCAAAATTCGCTCACACAGGATGATGACCAGCAAGGCCAAACCCTGAAAAAAAGGTAAGTAGACTGCTATGCCAAATGGAAAGGACATTAATGCTCACCATTTCTACGTATTTTATAATTCCGGCTTTCGAAGTTAGGTAGTCTTTGTGAATTGTCACCATTTTAGATTTACAAAAGGAGAAAGCGGGAGAAAGCGACTGATCAGTAGACTACGTTTTTGAAAGATTGAACTGTTAACAAAGTTAAAATGTAAAGTTTTATTTTATCTATGATGTCACACGTCAATTCCCTCAATGACATTGATTTATAAAATGCAATGTTATGGAACATGGATATTCTACACAATATCTCGTTTGTTAACAAATCAAACATCAAACAGAAAGTTATTTGGCAGTTTTGCGTGTAGCTTATTCATCGACTCTCCACAGAAGCTGGAATACAATAAGAAGAACCTTTCTGGAACTGTAGCCTCTTTTTCATAAAATGCTTCCAAAAACTCGAATAGGAAATCAAGTACTAACCAATTTTTTCGTTTCCAGCTACATTAAGACACGATTTCTGAGAGATTCTACCTTCCCTATGAAAAGTTGAAAATTAATCATATCTCAAAATGAGATATTCTAAAATTAATCATATCTTAAAATGAGATATTCTGGGTAGTTTCGTGGGCTGAGCTTCATGGTATCATTGGTTTTGCTTAAAATGAAATTTCACGCGGCTACTGTAGGCCAAAGTTTGAAAATTGATTTTTGGACATTTTTTAGTGGCCTTGCTAACCAAGCGATTTTTTCAGGACCGAATTGATCTCATTCGATAAATGAACATTCATTTTACACAGGAGAGAATGAGCTATCTTTTGATGTATCAGTTACAGTAAATAATAGTACACTACACTTTTCAGACAGTTTAAAATGTCGAAAATGAGCCATCAAAATTGAACAAATTTGGTTTATGTGCATTCTCGAGCACCTTTCCATCAGATGCCGCAGAATTTTATTTTCTTATTTTATAGTGCATGCATTTTTACTGTAGTGGTTAAAGTTTCGTCAAAATTTTTGTACCGTTTCAGGAGCTGCACAGCACTGAAGGAGGCATACTTATGGAAGTTGCTCAGATGTCATTACATTATCCAGGTGGCCCAAGTCTACACCTTGTGATAAATTTATTACCTGTACTATAGAATTATCAAATAACACAGAGACTATAGTTTCATGTATTAATTGTTTCACAAATGAACTTTTTACACTATGCAAAAAAGTTTGAATTGTGGAAAAGGAGAAGCAATAAAAGGAAAATCTTGTTTAGGGGCACTTCCGAGCACGTTCACTAATGATGCCGCCGAATTACATATATTATTATACTTTAGTTCATACATCTCTACAGTAGCTGTGAAAGTAATAGAGTCCTTATCGCGCACCATTTTTGAAGCCGTAGAGATTGCACATTCAAATGTTTTTCTAATCTGGATGAATGCCCAACCAAATAAGCTCTGAGAATACAGGATGCTTCTTTGCCTAATGCATTAGAAGAAAAAGTGTGGCTTGAAGTCCTGTTAAATTTTCATTGATCTAAGGGTTGATGGTTGCCGAACGAAGTGCTTCGAATAAAACATCGGAAATTTCGAAAATTTTCAATAAATTTCAGAAATCGAGTGGTTGTTTAAAATTCATTAACAGGAAAACGGCGAGAGTTATTCGGATGCCCTTTGCTGGATTGAAAAGGCACTTCAATCTGCTATCATTTGGTCTATTTTTGTGTGGCTGACATCACCTGGTACTAAGCTGAATGCCTCCAACTATAGAACACTTTCTCACAGCTTATAAGATAGGCCGGAGTCAGACAGCCGACATTTTACTCAAACTCGCAGCTTCAATTTTTTTCAAATTCTTGAAGAGATGAATTTTCGTTGCATCTCTTCTAAGGCATCCCGTTGCACAACCATTGTAAATAGATTGATGAAATTTTATCAGTGATTCGACTCAAATATTATCTTTTAATTCGTCTAATCTGAACGTTTTCAATTTTTTCTACATCTCGTTGATGGCATGTTTAATGGAATTTATCAGCATTTTTGTACCAACTTTCAGAATGTGCAGACACCTACAGTTCCCAAAACGGTACATAAATTCTATTGATGTTTTAACACAATACGTCAGACATTAATGGCCACGAAAATCAAGAAAAAAATTCTGCGGCATCCTATGGGAAGGTGCCCAAAAAAGACCCCAAAGGAATTTTTCGCTCGGTTTATATCAACTTCCGGTTTGACACTTTAAAATGGAATAAAAAATGTAAAGTTTGGGCTTAGGAAACGTTTTTCATACCTGCATATAGAACATGGTCTTCTGCATGCAAAGAACATTCAACTCCAGAGTCACGCCTACTGTAGCTATGTGAATTTTGATTTTTATGCGTAAAGAATGCTGTCACGATACTCAGAATGTAAAACTACTCAAAATGTGTCTCTTTCATATATTTTTAATTTTCAATTTATCATAGGTCAATGGAGCAAAAGGTAGAATCTCTCAGAAATCGTGTGTTAAACATCACATAGAGAAGACAATTCACGACTATACTCAAAATCGCGTTACTTCACGACCGTGGAAGCCATGTTCACGGTGCAATCTAATTGCTTACTGTTGCGCTGACCGTGGTCCAAGGGCCGTGAAGTATAAACGCGGCTTAACAATCACCAAATTTCGTCCAGAAAATTATACACCGAAATATTGTGCATGCGTAAGAGACTTTGAAAACAATGCTTATTTTTGTCAATTTTTGATAAACATTCTATAAAAACTGGATTATAAATAAGGCCGATCGAATACACAGGTTAATGTAATATTTCTGCATTGTGTTTTATCGAATGCGATACAGCATGCCGATATTGTAAATTACTTTTGAAAGCCTTCCCTGTGATATTACAGTAATGATTGCTTCGCTTCTAATGAGACTTCTTTACATTTCAATTTAGTCTTCATCTAAGCACATGAACGCATTCTCTTTTGGGAATAATTTTTGTTACCAAAATAATGATATTCGGGTCCATATGAGTAAAATATACAAAATATACAATAGTCTCATTAATTGTTATTGGTTAACGTTTGAAACGAAACTCAACTGCAGCTTCAGCTTGACTAATAGCACTATGCTGAATCAAAATCCGATTTTAATTCTGAAACCTTCAATCACGTGTTAAAGCTATCACATAACCCAATTAACTTCCAACGGCCAGCTGTTGTTCAATTTCGAGCGCTTTGTTTTCCAAAACTTCCTTCAATTTGGGATCTTCGGCCACCAAATCTAAAACGATTCGATTTTGGTCGTCCCGTTTTCCGCCCGATTGAGTTCCTTTGATCGTCGCGTTGACGTTTTTACTGTGACCCAAAGTGACCAAAAATTGGCACAACTTGAAAAATTTGTAACATTCGTAAATGACGAAAAAACTCCACAGGCGTAGCAACGTCAACAGTATGCATAGAATTAGCAGGGCGACGTGGAATATTTGAATCAAATAAGTTAGTTCTAAAATTGAGGCTGCTAAGGCTGACAGGGTGAATAGAAACGCCACCGTTTGACTTATGGCGTAAATTATCAACAGGCGATTGTCGAAACGATATAAAGCAAATAAAAGCAAAAAGTTGAACATGACCCAGACGAACTGAAAATATCGAAACGAGAAATTTCAGGAATTTTGGGGTGAGGGTGTGGGTGAGGTTGAGGGTGAGCCGAAAAAGCGGACCGGTGCTTACTTTTGTAGCCTTCGAATGAATGAAATTTTTTCAATGCGGTTTTCTGCCGTCGATAGATAAACATTTGGCATAAAAACTGCAAAGTTTCAGCCGGATTGCCCAAAACATTGACTGACTAAAGTCAAAAGTACTAAATACTGATTTTTTTGCGAATAACTAAAAAATGAAGTAAAATAGATCTGATCATAAGAACAAACAGCTGAAAACTACAAGAAAGCCATTTGAATGTGTTAATTTTTCTGTTTCGTCACTAATTTCATATTTTTTTGAATTGGTCAATGGCAGAATTGATTTTGCTTTGATCAAGTTGATCTCAACCCACAAAATCCTTTCCTTCAAATGATCAATATCACGGATTGCCCATATTGAAACAAGAAACTTTTGACTTTAAAATACGTGTAAATTACAAATCTGGATGATTTTTGGAGTATTCTTGCATGTAAATCACTTTACAAGATTTTTTTCACAATAGGACAACCTTTACTTTGAATTCACAATTTTTTGAAAACTGACCACTTTTACGAAATTTTTGTTCATGTGAAAATTGGCCCATACAACAAGGACAAGTAGGGAACCCTAATGCAGCAATCAGCATTAAAAAAGCGCTATCCATTCGAAAGTTATGAAAGTCCTCATTGATCGCCTTTTTTGGCTCATCCTATGTAATTTAAGAAAATTTTTTAACTGCGTCAAACATGCTAGTTGATCAAACGATTGGAATTTTATTTTCTTTCTATGGAACCACACCAAACATTTTATCGTTACAAAGATTTTTTACACGTATAATTCATACCTTTTTTCTAACTTCTCAAATTATTATTTTATTTCCTATTGATCTGATATTTGAGATTAATCATAAGGCTCTAAATTGCACAGAAGTTCTCCCGAGTCCAGTACTGATTGTTTGAAAATTGATTCCATTTTATCAAAAACATACTATGTGTCAAAGAAGTCTTAAGTTCTCTTTAACAGCCGTCAATGACGTGCAGAACTTGGCTTGGATACTTTAGTTTTTCAGCCTTTACCTTTCGCCAGATTGATAAAGAGCTCTGATTAGGCCCTCAACATTGGTGATATTCAAATCTTTATTGGTGCAAGATAGACACTAAAAATCGGCTGTTACTCTAAATGGAATATTGAAGCTCTAACGTGGGTCAAAGAACACCCGATAAGATTTGTCTATAATGAACAATATTGTGCTTTGATCAAATTTTTGATCATTTACAGCGACTGAAATGTTGAAGAAGTGTTACAATTTAATTTGACCCCCAAAAATCGAAATGTAGACAATCGATTTTCATTACTTGTAGAGAATTACTACATTTAGTAAGATGCGCATAACATTAGTCGAACTCCAGATAATGACGGGAACGTTGACATAAAATCGCCCTGGATTACTGTAGATTAGTAAAACTCTCACGTCTGCTTAGGAAATATAGATCAATAAACTAAACTGGAGCAGCAATCTAAGGAATGATTTTCATACTTCCATATCCCGCTGATGCTTCGAAACCTTCCTACACTTCAAGAGTGTAATGAGATCATTCAAAACTCTGTACTACGAGGGGCAGTAGAAGAGTATGAAAACGTTTATATGAGAAACTGACCATTCATGTACAATTTTCACGGGTAAATAGGAAACCTTAGAAGATTATGGTAACTAACCTGATACACAATATAGCTATACAAAACGATGTCATTGTCGCCCAAATCGAAGAATCGATTTTGCAGCAATGGACTGAAAATTGGCTTAGTTTTGTACAACACAAGAGGGAAAACGATCAAACAGACGCAAACGATGGCGCAAGAAACTTCGAAAAAGGCCAACGCTCTAGCGGCTCTTCTGATCCGACAAGAACTGAGGCAGCATAGGGGTTCGAGCGCTAAATGACGAGCATTCACTCTGTAAAATATGGAGAAGCAGAATGAGAAAAAGCTTCGAATTTCGTAACGTATATAACGTAGATACTTCCCAAAACGTTATATTTTTGGAATATCCACTTGCACTGGATGAAAGTCTCTAGTTTTACAGTTTGATGAATGCACGTGCTGAAAGTTCTTCAGCGAATTACCGTAGAATTTCTTCGACAAGGCCTTATAAAGAAAACGCATCAAAACTTCTTGTTTAAAGACGGTTCTGTTCCGTAACAGATTATCTACTTTGATAAATTGTGTATGTGCAAAAACAAATAATTTTCCAACAAAACGAAATTGACAAATTTACTCAGATTGTTCAGTTGAGCACACGGTAGCCAAATAACGTGGTTTTATCAGAATTTAATGTGTGTATAATTTTCAAAAACTGAACAAAGCAAATTTTCGTGGATTTTTTGTGAATAAATTTCCATAGTCAAAGTAATAAGCAACTCTACCGAGGAAACAGATAACTGTTTTTATTTCAACTCAGCGTTCGAGGGATTTTTTGCAGTAAGATAAGAAGTGGTCGGGATTTGCTGATTACGTAAATACTATACTCCATTCATTTTGAAATGATCGATGCAGCGGTCGGAGTTTCGTCAAACGCAGATCAGGAAATCAGTTTCAATAATCTTGAAAGTATCACGAAGAAAATTTATTAATTAGAGTCAACGAGCCTTCCAAAATTTTGAATGAAAGTTTGGCTGCGTCTCGCTGCATCGATCTATTCCCAAGTGAGTGATTCCCAAGTGAGCGATTCCCAACTGAACGATTTTCAGTTGAGCGAATTCCCAATTGGGCGATTCCAAACGAGTGATAGAGAATGTAATAACACTTTCTTCAGATTTTCCTTCTTTTGTCTCTGCTTTTTTTCATTTTCTTTTTTCTTGTCATCTATTTTTTTCTTTTTTGCCCATGAAACAATACATCACAAGCTGTTCTTTTTTAATAAGCATTGTCTCCCACATAGTTCTTATACAATTCCACACGCTCTATTTCCTATTCAATTTTATCCTTTGTGATTTTTTCTTCATTCTTACCTACTTTTCGTCTTATTTTTTTCTATTACTTCTTTATCTTTATCTCTTTCCATTCTCCTGATTGTTTCTTTTTTTTGTTCTTTTTCACATTATTTTTTGTTTCTTCCTTGCTGCTTTCTCTACCTTGCATTTTCTTTCTTGTCACTTTTTTCATGTTTTTTTCGTTGTCGGATGCTTTGCCACCTATTTTCACTTATTTTTAATGTCTTTATTTTTGTTGACGTTGCCTTTCTCTTGATGTTTTGTTTCTTCCAGCATTCTTTTGTTAATATTTTTTATGAACGGAAGACTACAGTTATTTAAATGACAATCTGTAATGCACTGTATCATGGGCAAAAAAAAGAAAAAATTTGATGACAAGAAGGAAGAAAATGAAAGAAAGCACAGACAAACGATGAGAACGTAAAAACATACATATCTATAACAATAGCAATACACACAGAAAACGAAAGAAAAAAGAACACATACAAAGAAAAATATGAGATAAAGAAGGAAAATATATGAAGAAAGTGTTAGTACATTCTCGATCGCTCGTTTGGAATCGTCCAATTGGGAATTCGCTCATTTAGGTATTCGCTCATTTGGGAATCGCTCAATTAGGAATTCGCTCACATGGGAATCACTCAATTAGGAAGTCGCTCATTTGGGAATTCGCTCAATGGGGAATCGCTCACATGGGAAACGCTCAATGAGGAATTCGCTCACTTGGGGAATTCGCTCACTTTGGGAATCGCTCACTTGGTAATCGCTCACATCAGAATACCCCGCTGCATCGATCATTTCAAAAAATTGAATGAAGTATAAGATGGATTGCTAAACCTGACATCGAAAAAGTATCGTTGTACTAGTTGCATTCAATTTACAAAATTGGAATGAAAAGATTTCATTACAGCTCGAATCGTAAGCTCTGGAAGTTACTTCAGTTGTTGTCACCGCGAGTTTATAGTAGCTTTCCAATTCTTTTTTAAAAAATCTGACATGATATATCGCAGGTAAAGCCCAAGCAACCCGTAAACATGACTCCTTGGAAACAATATTCATGGATTTTTTCCTAAGCGGTTGTACAGGAGATTGGTGTTGCACATTTTGATCATTCATAAAAACAAAATTTGACTAGTTGAGATAATGAGAATGATAAAATATGGAACTGTACGGTGATTCTTCTCCGAACACGTCAGGAAAAAGGACCGATGTTGGCAAACAAAATAAGGATAACATTTTCAATGTTGACTGAGATCTAAAACTGTGACAACTAAGTATGTTTCTCAGGATAAATTTTAGAAATATAGACATACAGGTGCAGACAGTGGTAAACTTTCTCTTGATCATTCTATTTTTTCATTGAAAAGTTACGTATCACATGCATATGATACTTCATCTCAGAGTCATGAAGTGCCTTATATAATAAAAAGCGGTATCTCGGAAAGTATAAACTGGAATGTAGCCAAATTAGGAACACTACATTGATACAAAACATAAGAAGGCGCAGCAAGTTTCTCATATTTTATATTTTATATTTTACTGTGACGTGTACTCGTAAAATCATCTTTGGAACGCGTAATACACCCCTTTATGGATGAAGTTGCAAATAATTAAATCCAATTTCGTATTTTTATTGTTTGTGCTAATTTACACATCGTATTAAACCGATTTTATGACCTTATTAAGATAATGGTTTGAAAATTCTTAGGCAGAAATCTACTATGTAAACATTTGACGACGAGCACTTGTATATTTTACTTTAAAAAAGGATCTGCTATATAAAGAATTTTTGTAAATCAAAAAATATAACTTAACACTGTCGTTGTTTTTAGAGACTTTCTCAAAAACGATTTTTTGCTCAAAAAATTGTTGAAGGTTACTTGAATGTGATCACAAATTTTCAGTCCTATGCGACCTATGGTTTAGGAAAAAAATCATCAAAATAGAAGTTAGTACTTGCTTTCCCTGTTATTATTTACAAGCAGCTTTCAGTCTTTTAATGTTCGATATCACAATTGTACGTCAAATCGTTTCCGAGAGATTTTCTGAGCAGGTTTTTTATGCTTCAATTTTACGAGCCATCAAATCTGCTTGATGTTGCACTATTCGCTTGTAAAAAAGTCTACGGTGATTTAAATGGAAACTACTGACTTTGATTTTAAAAAATATTAGAAAATCAAATCATATAACAATATCAATTTTGTAATCTTCTTCAACAAAAATAATTATTGCCATCTATACTCCGTTTATTTTAAAATAATCAATGTAGCAATCTCGTGGATGTAAGCTCAACATGGAAAAATCAATAAAGCTTCTTATACAATGAATAAAGAAAATTCGTCGTCTGAGCGGTAAACATAACAGCTGAAATTTTCCTCCAGTGACCTCGTTAATGGTCGAAAGTTCCCGGATAACACTCAATTGAGTTCTGGCCAAATAAGCACGGTATTTTTTCTATGATTTTGGAGTTTCCATTGTTACAGAGAAATTTATTGTGTTTCTACAGTATAAAGTTTTCTACACTGTGAAAATTGTTTTTTAATTTAATCTACTTTTTTGTTTATCGCTACGTTCATGGTTTCAAAGTCGATGGATTATAAGGCTACTTTAATGATAAAAACTTTTGGATAAAAAATCTTTTGATTTTTGATTGATTGACAAAATGGCATGTTTGATGTGGTTTTGAAAATTATTTCTTTTGAACGAATCTGAATTTTCAATCAAAGATGTACCAAAAAATCATTACCTGAAAATAAGCATAGTTAGTTGATTGCGTGCATTTACGATTTCCGACTAAATCGTATCTCACATAGGAGTGAAAATTTGTTAGTAACCTTTGACAATTTTTTCATGCAAGAAATTCTACAGTACAGATTTTGTGTAAATGATTTTGCTGACAGTCATAATCTTCAATTGGCGTAGGGTGTTTGATTGACTTTTACTTCACCCAGAAAGTCTTTGAGACCTCACCGAAATATGTGTTTGGCTTATGGTAAGCAGAATTTTTTTGTTCCAAAATGCAGCAAATTTCTTATCAATCGATAGATCTTGCTGAGACTTTTCTAAAAGCGTGTTTTAAACTGGTGAGTCTTCGTTTTTGACCTCTATTTAGCGAACATTTACGTATGAAAGTATGCAGGCCACATTCTGAACTTCACGGCTCCTAAATTAATATTTAAAAATTTTTCGAATATTTTTTTCAATTTTTATCAAATTGCAAAACAAATCATTTCTCACTTACAGTTCGGATAAAGGCAAAATTTTCCTCTTATTCCCGTGACACAAGCACCGCATCAATTTGAAAAAGCTAGTCGCCGAGTACCATATCAAACTCCTGTACATTTCTTCGTTAGCAGCTTAAAATTTGCTCCAATTTTAGTGCGTTTCCAAAATACGATAATCGGTGGTCGGAAAAGCGGAGTGTACAATAATTGACGATCGTTTAACGACGTGGGGTGTCTCTAGGGATTTATTCCTTATCCAGAAAAAATGCACTTCTACGGTTTTGGAAACCGCTGATCTGCTCGGATTTGAAAAGAGCATGAAGTGCAAAAATAAACGACATTTTGGAAGCAGGATTTTCTATAGTAAAAACCACTGATCCGATTCCATGGAGTTGATGGTAGACAAAAATGCCATCAAGTGCCAGCCCGAAGTAAAATACGGCGGCGGCTTTCAGGGTGTTTTATGGAGCACACGACGTGCCGCAGTTGCCATGCTGAAAAAATAGAAAAGCAGCGAGTGAGAAAAGCAGCGATCTCCAATTAACAGAAAGCATAGATAACGAAGGAGGATATAATTTGCATAATTTATAGTATTGAAAAATAGTTCACTTAACAATTGACGTTTCAAGTATCTGTCCGGCGCAGGTGATGTCATCATATTTCGAAACTTAATCAAGAAACCTGATTCTTGGTTTATGTATATGGCAAACTGGATGAAAGTTATTAGATGCGTAATTCAACAATGAACGCAGTTACTGTATTCTAGCACTTCTGAGAGGGTTATTTTTGGACCACTTTATGTTTCTTTAGCAAAGTGGTCAATTTTTCATTGAAACTGATTTTGCACAATTTACTGGAAACAATTGAGCTTACAGATGGTTCAGTTGAAAAGCATTTACTGTAGTCTGTTATTTATAAAATTATTGAAAGTCGAAGAATGACAAAAACAAGTACAATCCTCGAAACCGTTTAGACACAAAGCTTTCACTGTAGGATTTTTACTTCCAAGCATTGATAGTGGTTAGTCGGGTAGGCTCACAAATTTCCATTCCAATGCGTTTGACTCGATAAAATATGAAATAGCACTCCTGTTTTCTACCTTTATCATTTACAAGAATTTCATGAAAAATATCATTAATCAATATATTTTTGTCGAAAAATCGATAACTTATCAAATCCTGGGGAATTCTACCGTATTTGTGCACTCGTTTTTCTTCTTTCGACTTTTTGTGTTTTATTTTGAAGTTTTTACTTTGGTTTCTGCCCCTTTTCATTCACTTTGCTCATTATAGATGTTATCGTTGACCGTTTTTACGTTTTCGAAATATTGGTCTTTTGAAATTTGCTTAGATGTCGCTATTTTTGTCTTTGCTGTGCGCAGCATCGACAGTTTTCCAATTTTCTATCATTATTAGCTGCGATTTTCCTGGATTTTCTTTCTTTTTTCCTGCCGTCTTTTGAGTCGTATCTGCGATTTCCACGGTATGTGTCTTACCGTGTTGCGCCAAAACTTTGCTTGGGCGGTCATTCGTCCTAATAATGCACTCATACGCAAATCTTCAACTTTTCTGGCGATTTCACGTGGACTTTCATGGGTTTTTCGTTAACGGCTTTTCTTGAACTCTCCTCTAAAATGAAAAAACGGAAGGTAAGTTGTTCGCGAAACGACTTGCATGACTTTCCTTTTTGTATGCAGTTGTACTAGAATCTCTTATTTTTTTGTTCACGCGAGAGTCATTCCCATGGAGTCATAGAACAGAAATGAAGTTTACAAGCTTCATTTCCTTCTTTATTTGTCATTCTTTAATGTTCAAAACAACGAAGAGTGGTAAGGTTCCTAAATTTTTTAACTCAATAGATTATTTACAGGTTGAGTTGAATAATTGTTTCACGTGTTTGTTAATTTAGGCTTCAGGTTCATTTTCTTTCGTCTACTAATTTACCGTGTAGTTAATGTTATTGTGAGATAGTGGGTTTCTCACATTAATTTGTTATCGACTAAAGGCCCTGTCCTACTTCACCGCGCGGTACCGCGCGGCGCCGGTTGTTCTATCCATATTAAAAATAAAAAGTTGTGATACCGCGACGCCGGGTACCACCTTTGAAGTATGAATAGGTTTTTGTAATTTTTGCGGCACTGCCATCTAGTTTAAACTGAAACGAAATTTTCGAACAAGCTATGTGTTGTAAAATTGCAGCATACTGTTGTTGTAACATATTTTTGCACGTAGTTGAATTATATTTTTCCCTTGAATGGTGCATTCTGACACTTGTCAAATTATTTTACCAAATTGATTACTTAATTTTCAATGAAGATTTATTAAGAAGTTGATCACTTAATTTGCAATGAAGACATTAATGTAAAAATTATGAATATGCAAAGTAGGTGTAAACAGCAAGTTTATCCGCACATTTTGATTGTGTCGTTATTCCCCCAACGTCCCTTTTCCGCAAATATCCCTATTGTCCGAAAGTCCATATTCCCCATAGGTCCCGATTCCCCGAATAATGAATAAATTTCCTATTTCCCCGAAAAATGCATTAGTCCCTATTCCTTGAACGTCCCGATTTTCCGAATACTATTGAAATGATGGATCCACTTTGAATTTGGGTCCTAAACAGCAGGTCCGACCGGACCCAGATCAGATCTGGATCATGTATATAGCACATATGTGAATGAATAATCGTGTATATATATTCAATTTTTCGAAATCAATTTAATATAAATTGATATTTCTTAGCAGTTCAAGAGCTATTAATCGTTGGGATGAGAAGCAAATTGAAGCAAGATCCCAAAATCTTTAGACTAAGCTTTTTGCAAGCTTCTATCTGCACCGTGCAGGAATGATTGATTTCATTTTTCTTTGCGTTTTTTATTTTTCGATTTTCTCGTTTTTTCGTTTTTTTCATTTTTTTCGCATTATTTGTATTTCGCATTTGTCAAGACGAGCAATACACATTTTTTGACAGGAGCGAAATCCAAAAGTAAAATAGCGGCGCCATAAGGCGCCTCGCGCTACCGCGCGGTGAAGTATGAGAAGGCGCCGCGCGGCGCTGCTTGTTAGTATGAATAGGACAACCGGCGCCGCGCGGTACCTCGCGGCCAAGTATGACACGGCCTTAATTCTGGAATAATAAAAAATATCACATTTATAAAGGTCTTGAAAGTAGAATTTGAATTGTGTAAAATAATATAAAAATTATATAGATTCTTACTAAAAGGAGCAGAGTGGCAGATAAATTTTATCTGACTATTGCATTCTCTGGACTTGGAGTTGAACTGTTTTTAGGAAGTTACCGATGATTGCACAGTAGGCTCAAATTTTGCTTCTAACAGGCTTCTCTTGTAACAGAAGAATCTTCAGTCTTGAATGATGTGTAGTCATGTGATCTGGAGCGAGTCGTACGCTAGAATTAAGCCGTGATTTTCTGGCGTAATTAAATAATGTGTGGCCATCTTTCCAAATTTTTTGAACGAATAGACTTTTTGACAAATTTTTAATCCTATGTGACATACAGTTTAGTAGGAATCGTAAACATATGAAATAGCACTTGCTTTCCACTTACATTATTCACTATAGTGTTTCAAGAAAAAAGACTGTATATGTCTACGTGTATACTTTCAGTAACTCGCACGTTCTCTCCAGTCGATTCGAAACGAGCCGTACTGCTTAAATAACCAAATTTGCACCTCATATCCAAAACCAAAACTTTTCGCCTAATCTAAAATAACAACTGCCGTAGTTTGCCGGTCCGATGAACACTCAATACTACTTGCCATTAGCAGGAATCCGAAACGATTCGAAGTAACTGATTTTCGTCATGTGAGCAAAATAATATCAATGAAAATGACGTAAAATAACAAATTGGCTAAAAAACACTGAGAAAATAAATGACTGTTTTTGTTTTGACCGAATAGTCCAAAATTTCTACTCCCAAACGAATGAACTGGACTCCTTGCAAACAAATTGCAGTTCCCAAAACGACTTTGGAGTGCAAAATAACATTCACGAAGCCATGAACTACCCCCGAACTCCGGCGTTGGTGTATGAAGACACTCATTGATAAGCAGATTTTTTTACTTGTAAGCAACTGGAATCCTGAACTCGTTGATAATGGACCACTATTAGATTCATTGGTGCAAGCGAACACTCACGAAGTGTAACGCCGACTCCTGAATTCATGAACTCCTGGGCCCGGTTTCATCAAAGAAACTTAAGCTCCAGCTGAGCTGCAGCTTAAGCTGTAGCTTAACTCTATATGTAACATTGCCGTTAAGCTGTAGCTCAGCTGCAGCTTAACTCATGCACACAAAACATATCGAGAAAGTTTAGCTGCAGCTGAGCTGTAGCTTAACTCTGTATATTATAGCATTACCGTTAAGGTGCAGCTCAGCCGCAGCTCAACTTTCCCGATGTTTTTTGTGTAAGAGTTAAGCTACAGCTGAGCTGCAGCTTAACGACAATGGTATAACATGAGTTAAGCTACAGCCTAAGCTGCAGCTCAGCTCGAGCTCAAGTCTCTATGATGAAACCGGCCCCTGGACTCTGCACTCGTGCACTTCTGAACTCTTAAATCCTTGAATTGGTGCAAAAAGATCCAGTCGACATCTGCAAGTATAATCTTATAAAAAACACTTTTCGTCTTTTACAGTAAACCCCATGTTAAATTCAACACTAATCCTTGACGTATTGACTTTTCCCAATATTCCTAAACTAAATATGGCGTTTTTCGTAATATTCATCGTTTGGTCTTCAATTTGGGCCGAAACTTTATGCAACGGATCAGATAATTTAATCGACGATCATGATAAAATTGGTTGGAAAACGACGAACGAGAGCGACGATAATGGACTTTTCAGCGACGCCGCCGACAAATGTACGACGGACGAAGAAATTTTCTTGAACGACACGATGTCTGTGAAATATTTGACGCCGCCCGGTTATCCGAATACGTCTTATCCGAACGTAGAATGTATGTGGACGATCAGTGCGCCGGTTGGGTTTTTATTCCGGATATTTTTGGAACATTTCGTTCTGAATGACCCGATTTTGGACGCTTTTACCGATATTTACAAAAGTATGCATTGGAATATAGTTTCCTATACAGTTTGTTCTTGTAAGTCAAAAAATGACAAAAATAGGTGCCGCCCTTAAATTAGCTTAAACAAAGCTTCTATTGTAGGATTTTTTACTCGGAAAATGGTGGGATTTTTGCTGAGTACGCTTAAAAATTACCAGTCATGCGACATTATTGAGTAAGAAACGTCAAAAAAATTAAATATTCACTTGCTTTCCACTCATAGCTACAAACATTTCAGGGAAAACAGATTATAGAAAACTCTCAGGAGAATATTTTCAAGTAACTCAATATGATCACTGTAGAAAATTTAATTTAGAATGAAACATGCAGTGAAGATCAAAAAAGTAGGCTAAACTGGCGTATTTTTCACTTAGTCGAAAACTTCACACTGTAGAGAGACACAAAATTCCTTCATGTGGATCAGTAAGTTGCACTCATATATTTCACGGTAGTCATCAAATTGATGTATTTTTGCAATGATTCAAGAATGAAAAAAAATTATTCTGCTACGTTAGTTGATGAATTCCTATGCTTGAGGAATTTTATCATGCTCCTGTGCCCAATGGTAGGTATACGAAACAATTTTTTTCCTTTACAGTTTTGTTCGTTCTTCAGCACGTGGCCACGAAGAACGCTGCACGTTTGGATACGTGGAAATCGGATTAGGGCTCAGAGAATCGAAATTCAAGAATGACAGCCATTACGTCAGAGTTAGAATATGTTCGGATTTGAAGGCAAATAAGGTGAGCTGTTACTTCGTATATTTCTTTTATGAGTAAAATTTTCCATTGAAATTAAATCACGTTTTTTCCATTTTTGATCCGTACAGTTTGATCTGCCTACTATGTACTAATATTCCTGTAATCCATACTCTTGAAATATGAATTAGATTATGTGAAACGTCTCATAGATGAACTGGTTGAAATTGCCGATTGGTCAAAATCACTGTTAATAATCAAAAGTGCCTAAACAAACAGTTTACCTCCGAATTGTAGGTGCTTTCAGCATTTTGAAAGTGCATTTAGTAGTTTTGGTAGTTACCATATAAATTACACAAAATTCTACAGTATTTCCATAGTGGTCACGATTTCGAAAAATGCACTTGTCTTTCCTATTTTGGATATATTATCCATGACAGTCCACATTCTATTCTGGCACAGGATGTTCCAAGTAAGAAATGTATGGTTTCGCTTTCACTCTCCCTTTTCTGTCAAATCAAAATTAACCCTACGCCTTCCGACCTGAACATGTACAAACTGAGCGTTTATATCGTCAAACACCCCAAAATATCTTGAACATAAATTCGCGGAGTTGCAGGAATTTAGCAACATTTTTAGCGTTTTTCAAGCATGATCAACAATCATTTTCTCACCTTTTCCTATTTTCTCTTATCTGCAGGCTTGCCGTTAATTTTGAACAGGGAAAATGTTTCCAGATCGAATCGCAAATGTGTTCGGCATGTCAATGACTGGACAATAAATAAAGCTACCGAGATTAATCTCACTCGTCCGACCATATAGCTCCTTGCACGTTATGATTTTTTTGCGGAAAACTGACACAAACGGAGGAATTTTTCAGATTATGGGCATAGAAGTAGTACTTGATTTTGTGTATGTATTGTCGCATTTGGCGGAATCTGTTTATAATTGTTTTTTACAAAATGCTTGTAAGTTGAAAAATTGCAAAAATTAGTTTTGTCGACTGAATCATTTGCATGAAGTTTTTATTACTGGATGCCTCACACAACTTTGTTGAAAGTTTTGCTCTGCAACTTTTCAATCCTGTGCAACAAACAAAATCGTAAAAATATAAAATAGTACTTGTGTTGTGCAGGTCTTTCCTTAAGAGGCGTAAGAAAAGATAAACCTGGTCTGAACTGACCTGTTAGAACTGATCCCTTGGCTAAGCCTCGGTGATAGTGCAACAGTCTGGTTCCCCAGACCTACAACAACAAAGAGAACCTTTACTCTAAGTAGGGGGGCCTCACCAAGGACCTCCGCAGTCTCCTAGCTGAGACAAGGAATCCCCTCAGGGATAAACTTACTTGGGTATAACCCGTAAGGGGTTTCCCAAAGCTTACCTGGTGTAAGCTGGCGCCTGGGCCTCTGGCCCTCCACCTTCGTCGGTCGCTAATAATATCTAAATAAACAAACAAATATATTAAACAATATATCCGACGAAATATGTAAAAAGAATGTGGACTGACCACAATGAATATTATGCAAATTAAAGACGGAAGTGCTGGGAAACTTTTAATGGATGCCAGCAATAACAAAATATAATAAAAAATGTGATATTAGTGAATGAATGATTTCACTATATCTTTTTTGGTCTTTCTTTGGTGCTCCATTTCTATGCAAATGTCTGCGCCGCTGGTCGTCCATCTTTGTCGATTTGCATGTGGATTTCCCCACGCGAATTGACATCAACAGGGTGCCCAACACTTGCTCTCCACTGTTATTTACAAGCATTTTAGAAAAGCCTATAACAGTAACAACAGCATTGAAAGCAAAACATATGTTGAACTATGTGTTTGTCTGGACTAAAAATTTGTGAGCATACTCTACGAAGCTCGACAATTTTTTCGAGAAAAATTTTATCGTAGAATCTCTAGACAATTTTTATCACTGTCGTATTTTATTGAAAAAACTGGGGATAATAAACTCTGTTTTTACAATCATCGGTATACCAGCACGTAGCGGTTTGCTAGGTTGACCCTCAGCATCCCCAAAAAATTTGACCTCGCAAGATTTTGGGTGATGCTAAAGAGAAAATGATGACAAAAAATTTGAGAAAGATGAGGAAGTGTACGGCAGTGCTTATAAGAATATAGCTAAAAATATCAACAAAAAAAAGAAAATCAGTTGTTTTTAGCCTAAATTGAAAAAATATTATTCACCCCGCTGAATTTCCTGACTGTGAGAAGAATTTCTTTCCATGTGGATGTATAGTTTGTTTTTTTATTAAATGCTTCTAAATTTAAAAATGAAAAAAATCAACTATACCGTCAAAATCGCGTACAAAAACCTTTCACAGTTAGATTTTTCATAAAAAAATTTTTAAACGTTGGTTCGATAAACTCACAAATTTTTAGCCTCTCATGAGCAGAAAATTGTAAAACTCTAAAATAGTACTTACCTTCTATCTCTTATAATCTGGAAGCATTTCAAGGAAAACAGATTATATATGCTCATTGGACAGGAATATGTACCCCGAATAATGTTCTGAAATTGTGCCCTAATTTTTAGCTGCTTTTGAGTTTTGACTCATTTTTATTCTTCTTTTAGACATTTCAATCCATAGCAAACAGAATTTACATCCGTTACGTTTCTAAACCATATTTAACGACCATAGACCGGTGGGGCGAGATTCGTGGTTTCCGTTTAGAATATTCTTTGATGAAAGATGCCCGGTATTCTTCGGAATTCGGAGAAAGAAAAAAATCGACAAATTCTACTGATTTTGAGCGCAAAAATACCGGCGGCGGCGTTCCTTCGGTTGTTATCGTTTTGTTACTTTTCACTTTCGGTGTCATTCCTACCTCATTCTGCTTGTTTTACGTTTGGCGGTCGAAAAAACGATCGCAATTTACGTAAGCGGTTCGAAATTTTCCTACTTTAAGGGTCACTTATACTTGCCTTTTTCGACGGAACGGAACGGATCGTCAACAGCTTGAAACGTTTAGCCTGAAAATCCACTTTCGCTCGGAAAGGATAAGAGCAATTTTGCGGAAAACGACCGACGGTAACCTCCAAGGGAACCGGACGGAACAAAAATTTCCCTTTCGTTCAGTAACGTTATGTCGATTGCATTCCGTTTCGTTCCGTCGGAAAAGGCAAGGCTATAAATGATCCTTTAGTTTTGAAACTGCAACCAACACTTTCAGTTGTTATTTGCTTATTATTTATGGCTTATTCTATAGTATGTTTTTCTTGAAATGCTTCTAAATAATGAAAGTGGAAAGCAAGCAGTATTTCAAATTTTCTGATAAGCTGCATACCCTATACGACTGGAAATTTGTGAACATACTGACCTCACCTTTAACAATTTTTCGATATTTGCGTCAGTTTTTTATTTGGAAGCATTTTATAAAAAACAGACTATAGCTCATGAATAGGTATAGGGTAAATTATATTTTTCAGCTTGCATACCAGCGATAACAAGGTCGTTCCCAGAATAGTCGTTCAGAGGAGGCGGGGCTCTTCGGCTAGTAGCATTGTGGAAAACAGCGGTGGACCATTCCTGAACGTCACTCTGGACTTGAACGACATGTCCCTGCATTCATTTTCCATCCACAGCGACAACTCAGCTGTTAATTTACATACGGATCCGCCGTCGCAGCATCAAGACGCCAAGTTGCACCCTGACCACAACAACCGGTAACCTTGCGTCTTACGGTAAACAATGTTTCTATTCTACATTCGTAAAGTTTTGATCGACGTCAGCAGCAATATACTTTTCTAGACAATGTTATCAATCTGTACTCTCCGAGGTGTTCAATTTAGGATGCGGACGTCAGTTCTGTACTTTCTTCCCTTGGGCTGAAATTCACAGTCCAAAGAAAAAGTAATTTTATTGTATGAATTATTGGTCATTACGATTTAGAATTTTTACCGTTTCCTGTAAATCCCTAACGTTACGTGGTCTAAATTTTTTGTGAATGTGTTCTGTGTGATGTTTTCAATATTAAAAAGTTTTATTTATATTTGACAGAGATAATTTTACATGAAAATGTCAGACATGATATGAAAATTTGATCACAAATAAATAAGATTCAGATGAAAATTTTGGAGGCTGGTTCATTATCAATCGGAATGTATCTGAAAATCTTCGTTCAACTGAAGAATTCATGAATTGTACAGTGACACACATGATCTAATAAAACTAATAATAAGGAATTGTTGAGTGCAGCACAGGGTGATAATTAAAATGCACATGAAATGTACAAAGTCTCATCACATCTCCCATAAATTATAATATCTCAGGAAATGAGAATCTCGTCTCTTCGTTTGTTAGTATGAATCATAAATATAACGAGTTCATGAAGCACAAGCAGAAATCATGGCAGAAAATGATTATCTTATTCTAGGCTTGGCTACTGGAATAAAGGTAGAACATGCCCGTGTTGATCAACGAGTAAAAGACGACGCTTATGGCTTGATGTAAGGAATGAACTGATCCGACTCGAAAAGCGCTGATTTTGATCTGAAAACAAAGAAAATAATAAATCGGGATATAAATACTTAAGGAATATCGACTTACCTCTGATGTCATGGAATTGCAAAAATAGCAGATTTTAAGAGTGGGAGCATTATACTTCTCTACGGTTGATTTTCTGCCGTAACTTGAAGTTTCCGCATTATTTCTGATAAAGTGACTCGCTCCATGATTTGAAGTATGATTTTTATCATGCGATCCTTCATTTATCAAATTAAAATGTTTCGTACGAGTAATGAGTGACGATTTTGAGCAGAAAATTATGAACATGCAACAAAAAAGAAAAACATTATCTATACGCAGACCAAGTTTTTTGCCTGATAAATCAGACGACATGAAGCATTCCCGAAATTTTAATTCGTTAAAAAACACTTTATAGTAACGTTGTTAAAATCAATCGATTTTTTTGCATCAATAACGATTAGAATAAGAACGTGAGTGAATGACAGTAAGTGAGCGCCCGTTGCATAACTATAGTCTGTTTTTTTATAAAATGCTTCCAAATAGAAAAGTGACACAAATCAGTACTGCCGTCAAAATCGTTTACATAAAGCTCTTACCGTAAAATTTTTCACTCGAAAAATTTTTAAAGGTGAGTTCAGTATGCTTACAAATTTCTAGTCCGATACGATGTATTGTTTGACAGAAAATCGTAAATAACTACTTGCTTTTCCATTTAATTATTTAGAAGCATTTCAAGAAAAACAGACTATAGGCTTAAAACGGACGTATAAAAGTCTAAATAGTGTTTTTGAAAAAGCCACAATGTGATCTATTGATATGATCGAATGTGCCGCGTTTTAAAGAAAAACACTTAATATCTCAGGCATGCAAGGCCCTACGACCGTGAATTGGCCGAAATATCCTTCTATGGTCGTCCGAATAGTCAATTCATTCTGAAAGACCATGGATTAATTCCAATTTCTTTTGCAACTTTCAAACGTATCAGGTCCGATGACTGACTGGGGTCAAAATTTTATCCTCAACATGTACGAGTACAAGTACAAGTATTTGCATGGTACAGCTAATTAAAGAATAACTTTTGTGCAAGCACTTTTGAAGCTCAACTTGCATTTTTCCCATCAGACATAACACACTACAGTATACATTAGGACAGTTTTTAACTTACTTGAGCATCCAAAATTCCGATGAAACTAATAGCCGACATCCACACCACATACGAAGCCGTGAATTTTTCTTTGCCGTTCATCAGGTGACCGTAACCGTAGTCGACCAAAGCCGGTAGACAGACGAGCAAAATGAGCGAAAAAACGCGGTGAAGGGCGCCCAAAAATGGGAGTAAAATGTAGCCCACTAGCCCGGTCAAGGCGGCGTGCAAGACGGTGGGTGGCGCGTAGAAAGTCAACTGGCGTTTGCCCATCCAAATGGAAAACAGCATGTAGTCGACCATTGTGGCGAACATTAGGTACTGAAAAAAACATAGTTCATATACAATCACGTGGGACTTACCAGTACCATACATATTCTCGAGGGCGGGGATTTGGATCCCATGCAGGCCAGATTTTGATCCCATCTTGATCCCATGCAGGCTCCAGAAACTTCCACTCACAGTGAATTTTGGACTTAATCAGCTTAGCAACCTTCCAGTTTCTTAGACAAAATATGATCGAAAATTGATTAGAAACCTCATGGACTGTGTGGGACCAAACATACATGTGCCCGTGCACGATTTGCATCCATTTTTTCGAAAGTTTCAACAAATTTTATACAGCTCAAGAATTTATGGAAATATTTCACATATGATACGGACAATGTCCACACTTCATGAATCCTGACTCCCATCGAATTTTGCCTATGATTAACACACTGGAGCTCAGTACGCCCCAAGCCTGAAAATACTTAGATCCAAAACTTACTCAACTTTTTGAAATTTACAAAAAAAGTCAAAGAACATATTACACGTCTTGTGTAAAAAGATTAAATTTTTATGCGATTTCATAACCGAAATTTTTGGGACTGAATTTGATTCTCCTGGAAAATTTTCGCTCTGCATCAGTGCATAGGAAATTAGGAGAAACCACAGTCTGGGACTCGTGTCAGAGGAGATAACATCAGAAAGCCAATAAATAAGATAAGAATTCAGTTCGCAAAAATGTTACAAATGCATAGTGACCTGAAAATAAATCTATTGAGGCTAATGCACTGGTGTCAGTTCCTCCAGTTCCAAATGCTGTACACGGTTTGGCACAAAATACAAAAAATATAAAATAGTGTTTGATTTCCAGATTAATTGTTTCGAAGTACTTTGTGAAAAGCCGACATTAAACGGTAACTTTTTGATCATCAGATACCAAACCATATCAATGTTCCTTTTTGTAGATTATATGCCGTTTTTTGGAAAAAATTCGATTATTTGAAATAACCTCAACATACATTCTTGGACAAATAGAAATAGGAACAAGAGTTTATCCGAAAACATATAAAATTTTAACAGTGTCTAATATTCAAGGAAAATATCAACAACTTGTCAATTATGAAAAGCCAATCTATAAAAGGATACAATATTTTAAATGGATAGATCTCAACAGTGATCTATCGATTTATTTCCAGTTTGAGGTCATAAAAATATTTGTTTAGCTGCTGCAACGTGATTTATCAAATCTTATATTTGACGTATAACAAACAGACAACAACTATCGAATCTTATTTGCATTTTTTCTATTCATTTTTTATTTTTATATTTTTTTACTTGGTGAGATAGAATATTTTAGAAATTCACCTTGAACTACAGTAAACTTTTCACTGACTTACCACTCTTCTATCGCCCTCCGACGCGTACGTATACGGGAAAACGTTCATCATACAGTAGGGCAAAACGAAAAGAGCCGTTACGAACATAGCCGCCGGCGTGAGCAGGTATTCGGCGATGGGCGAGAAAAGGCTGACCAAGGGGGTCATTACGGCCAAGGTGCCCATGGCCAGGCATATGGCCACCCAAAAGTAATTGCGTAATAAATTTCTAAAATGGAATGGGTTTCATACATACATACACATAGAGGTGTTTGGGGGTAAACCCTCCTACCCGAGACCATGGACATCCACCTGGCCCGAAAAAACTCGTCAAGCACGCCCTCTGAACTTTTTTGGAGACAGTTTTTTTGATAATGAACATACTTGCGGAGCTTTTTTGTTTTTTTTCGCGCACTCAACCGACCACCTCCATGAAAAGTCCAGCGACCCTCCTCCCTAGAAAAATTCGATACTTTTGCACTTTATGGACTAATAATCTAATTTTTTCTACGTTTTTCAGTTTCATACGACGAAAATTCTAACTTGCCGCTTTCAGGCAATTTTTACAGTAACAATTTTCAGATTATTTCTGACAAGTTCTGGCACCATCGAATTTGAAGCAGACAACAGGATATGTGAAAGAACGAGCCGATTCAACTGATTAGACATCAACTGATCACATAGTTGAGTTCGGCAAGCACCCATTGCTGAACTGAGGCTTCAAACTTGTACGCTTTTCACCATGAAGAAAAACTATTTCTATACCTGTAGACCACGGTCGCTTCGCCCGGCGGTTCCATATCCGCGAACAAAGCCTTGATTTCGTCGACTTTGTAACCACTGTAGGCCGAGACGCTGGCTCGAAAATCCAAAATAAAATTGACCACGAAACGGACCCAACTTTTGAAATAGATCCAGTAATATTCTACCTCATCGATCGCTGACCTCGAAAATCGACAACAATTGAAATTTTTTCATAATACCACGAACTTTGAAGTGAAACGATATAACAAATGCACAGTGAAAAATTTTTGAAATACACGCAGAATCTGACATTGTCGGAAGAAAGATTTTAAAAGAAATTTAAAATTTCCAGCGCTCACTGTAGGACTCGCGAATATCGTTTCCCAAAATCAATAATGTCTTGAGTAGCTTCCATTATTCGATGCAATTGTACAATGATGGATCAACTGATGACAAGATGAAATGATTCACTGCGATGAAATAATATGAAAGCAGTGTGAAGTACTGCATGCAGTTCAAACAGCTAAACAAATTTGCCCATTGCAATGATTCTTGGTGTTCTAGATTATCCTTCTTCTTAACAACATGAGTCTTGAATTTGTTCATTAGATTTTTTCATTATATGAAAGCAAGTATAAACTTCAGTTAGCGCTATACAGTAAAATTTGTTCCCCCGACGGCCGATTGATTCATATATTTGCCGATCCGTGTTGCGGCGCGGCGTTGTGCTCGAGCCACCGTTTTTCTCCAAATCGTGCTTTTTCGGGGCTTTTGGGGAAGAAAATTTTGGGGATCGGATACAGGAAAGATGCATTTTGGTGCATTTTAGAAGTTCATCATCTCAAAATTTTCCAGTTAAAACTTTAATTATCATTTCACGTAAGTTCAAACGTAATCCGGGTTATTGTCAGTCGTCGACGGATATCTCAAGAACAACTTAAAGCTAAAGCGCGACAAAGGTTTACCCAAATGCAGAATAGATATTTGCATCTGAACAGTGTAATTTGACCAATCCATATTGTTGTAAATTTGTGATAAAATGAATAGCACTGACAAAAAATTGTATGAAACGGTGTGAATCTATCAGAAATTGAAATCTACAATAACCCGAAATTTTTTTCTAAAGCACAATTGATGTCCATTTTTCATGATTTATGGCTCAAATCAAGGTTTTTTTTTGTTTTTTCTCGACAGGCCATTTGGCTCCTAAGGTCTAAATTTTACAGGCCAATAGGAATTTCAACAAGCCAAAACTAAAAAGTTTGTAAATAAATGTGGTAGTAAAAAACAGTCTCTTTTCAACAAATTTAGTCAAAAACAGTCTTCAATCATAATAGAAGCCCACATACCAGATCAATCATTTCATACCTGTAAGACCCATACCTGTAAGACCTCCGACCAGTTGGGGGGGGGGGGGGGGTAGGAAAAAGTCGAAATTTTTCCCAAGAAAGGCCAAAAAACATACACTTTTTGGCAAATTTTTTCAATTTTTTCCAAACTGGGGGGGGGGGGTAAATGATTTTGGGTACAGGGTTGGCCAAGTACCCCCCAAGTACAGGTATGAATCATTTTGAATACATTCTTAATCACACACAGAATAATAAAGCTCACAAATTAGGTCAGTCATTATTCAAATCAATCATTACTTAGGGGTTTTCCGCACAAGCCAGGTTTATCTGTAACTTGGGGAAAAATTTGGTTGCACAGATTATATTTAAGTTGCTCATTCTAAAATTGATAAATTCGCTTAATTTCATCAGAAGAATGATTAAAAGATACTTCCCTTGTACTTCATTCACTTCGCGTCACTTCCTCACTTTTAAAATTGAATTTCTCGAGTTTTGAGTAAGAAATGAAAAGTGTGGCTAAAGTGAGTTCTTTGGTGCCTACAGTCGAAAAATTTTGATTTCGAGGCCTCTAAAATGTCGGAAATGCATTTTTCAGCACATTCTACTGCAATTGCCGATGACCGATTTTTTCACAATTTGATTGGCGGAAGCGGTCAAATATTTTACTTCCACTTTGGATCTTATATATCTAGAGCCAGTAATTTACCAATCACAATTATTTATCAAAAGCGGTTGTTTTCACGTGATCTATAACATAAAAAAGCGCAATAGATGTTTTACTTCGGACTTGAATATCTCCGGCAATTAGCACTGGAAGAAAATTTTAGATTATGATATTCTATAGCATTGAAAGGGTCTATTTTTTCAGTGAATTCAATGTGTTTTGAGTGGGGCAAGCTAAAATTCAAAAATTAGACAAGCAACAATGAATCTGAATGACTTCTTCAAATAGCAAGAACCTCTGCCATTTTCCCCTGCTGATGATGTTTTAATCATTTTCCAAATGCAAAAAGTTATGTTCACCAAAGCCAATAATTCTGAAGCGCTGCAAAACGATTTTGTAAAAATAATCTAGAAAAATGTTGATTTTTGTCCAATACGTGGAAAAAACAATACAAGGTCAAACATTTATTCATAACATGCTGGTTTCTGAAAGCTATAAGCATAAGCTAAGATGATATTTTCTAACCGTACAACAGAAATGATACCAAGAATCATAAATGAATTGAAATCCGGCGCGGAGCGCCGGAAAATTTTCGGTATTTTTCATTTAAAAATGCATAAGAATGCATCTCCGAATAGTAAGCCCTATAGCTTAATCAAAAAGGGTGGTTAGGCTCCCATTTCTACAAGCCAATTTGGCTTGTGCCCCTAAATTTTTAGGAGCCAATCAGAATTTTTAGGAGTCAATCAGAATTTTTAGGAGCCATGGCCCCAAATTGGCCTAAAAAACCCTGACTCAAATCGAAGATGAAAAGATTTTTGACAAACACAAAGAAGTTTTTTTGGATAGTCAGTATTACCCCCGTGGATAAGAGTTGAACTAAGGCTATTCTGTTTCCGATAGTTTACATTGAACTCGATCACTCTTTTAATCTTTTTATTCTATGCAACGATAGAGAATTAAAAATGCTATCGAGTAAGCTATCACATGCTTTTTAAAGTGAACATGGAGAGGAGTTTTGTAAATTCTAAGATTTCGTTAGGTTCCGGCTATCAAGATCATGCACGCAGCAGATGAAGTAGGGGAGAAGTCAATCAAGCTTCGGCCACATATAATTGTGTCGAAAATGAAAATCTATCATTTTGAAGCATGTCCTTTGGTACTCCTCAACAAAAACTCGAATTGGGTTTTGATTTTATATTATTTTTGTTTCGGAAGTACTTAGCGTTCAAGCTTCTGTAGGATACGCGGATTGATATTAGTGTAACTCTTAATAACTCTAATGTGCAACCAAAATCCATGTGATATATGTATCACCTAGCTTAGGCGCGGCTTTCAACATGTCTACCTTCATTTATCACTTAATCTATAATAGTTATCATCATCTTAAACGCATTATCTTATGTTTTAACTGGTCGTCTTTAATAATTTATCATTATACTTAATGAAGATTCGCATTTTTTTCCATGACACAGTTTTTGATAAAGATCAATATGTCAAGTCTCTAAGCTTTTTGAAGCGATTATTTCTTTCCTAACGTTAAAACAATTCAAAAGCTTCATGTAAGTAGTTTTCTGAAATTTCTTCTCTTACTCATATCTTTTCGGCCAAGTTCGTGAGCGTTTACAGATGAATTATTCTGGCATAAAAATTTTTCAAATTAAATTCTAGAAATTTTGACTTTTGAACATAAAATTCGAATCTAATTCTTGAAATAAATGTTCTGAAAATTGATTTTCCAGCGTAGCAGAATGTCAATACCCAAAAAAAATTTTCCGGCGCTTGGCGTCGGACAGATTAACATCCTTTTTGGGTTCTCACTTGTCATCATAAAAGATTTAACCGTCGATTTCTCATGTAATGCAAAGTCATTATGCTCTTGGATAGTTTGTTAGTAAAAAATGATTCTACAGTGCTTGTAGATTAAACTTCAAACTCGAAAATTTCAATTTTTTCCTCAATTTCAATTTTAATTAATTAACGGCTCTAAAAACATCAGAATGCTTGAAAAAGCTCAAAAACATTTAAATAAAGCGTCTGTGAGCATTTTTAAGCGAAAAAACGACTTCGGAAAAATGGGGGAAAAATGTTGACCCCTTTCCCCATTTGGGGAAAAGGACCGGGGAAAAAACAGTGACTGGAGCACGGTGTTTCCTCGAATATGAATGTGTTATTATTTTGAAGAAAACTATTTGGAAATGTGGCTCAAATTTTGGGTATGGTATTTATTGAGGAAAAAGTTTTGGATCTAGCTCAAAAAGATACATTTTTATTTTTGGTGCGCGTCAGTGTTTTTTTTGTGCTAAAACATGGTTTTGGGCACAAAAAAATTTGAGCGTTTGTGTCAATTGGCACAAACTTTTTGACTGATCTAAGGCAGAATTTCTTTGACTTTTAGTTATTTTCGAGGCTGAAAACGCAAAACTTTCTTGGCGCTTCGTGCCGAACTTCTATTTGTCTCGAACTCGAGCGAATTCCATCCAAATATTTTTGTATTATCGCAACAGACCTTGAGATTTTCAATAACCGGTGAACAAATAGAAATTGTTAACTTTCTCTGTTCATTCAGTGGGATTGGGAACCGAAAATTTTATTTTTGGTGTTTGATTCGAACAGAAAAATTGACATAGTTGGCACAATTTTTGAACCAAAAATTTATTCGACGCGACTTAAAGACATCCTTTATTTAATCTTTACATCGTTGTTAGGAAGAAATTTGTAGCCGAAAATTGAAGAAAAATATAAACTTCCTGACAAATTCCGTAAAAATATCGGAATTCTCGCAGCATTCGACTTCTTTCCGAATCATATAAACCGTTTTCTCGATCAGTTTTTTTATCTCACTGATGTGGTTAGATAAAATAGAGTGGGCATGATTTTTGTGCAAATTAGAACGGTGGAAGTATTTTTAGTTATGTTTGTATCAAACTTGTGTCAAAAAACTTTTTAGAGGTTTTCAGTATGTTTTTAGAGTGAAAAATTTTTTGTGTGCCATTGGCATAAATTTTTTTTGCCCTTTGTGCCAATTGGCACAAGTGCCCATGCACAAAAAACACCGATGCGCGTCCGTAAGGGAATATCTTTTATCGTCACAGGTGCGGCCGTTAGTGTGTCTGTCTGCTCTCACATATACATACCTGTAGATGGGGGAGATTAGGCTGAGGGGTCTTCGACAAAACCCCACAAAATTTTCAATTGTATACACTATACATGGTTTTCGACGACTCGCTCCCCAGGTTTTTTTTGCACACAGCAACCAAATCTCGGGCTGTGCAACCAAATTTTTTCTGTCAAGTTGCTGAGTGCAACTTGATGCCCGACTGCCCTTTTGATTAGGTTATAGGGTTTCCTGTCCGGAGATACATTTTTATGCGTTATAAAATGGAAAATAATAAAAATTTTCTGGTGCTTCGCACCGGATTTCAATTATTTAATAATTTTTCTATATTTTTAATTATCAAGCATACATGCACATAGGGGGCTGGGGGGGTGAACCCCCATACCGGAGACCCTGGCCACCCCCCCGGCCAAAAAATCGTCAAACACCCCTACCTGAACTTTTTCCAAGACAGGTTTTTTCATGATTTTTGTGCATATTTTGTATGAAAAACAGGCTTGAAGAACTTTTTTGGTTTTTTTGCTCACCCACCCCTCCCCCCTACCCTCCAGGTAAAAAAGTCCATGGACCCTCCCTCCTGGAAAATTCTTGCCGTGCATGTCTCTTATCAAGATGTTATGGATTGATCCTGTGTTGTTTTTTGGCGAATTTAACGAAAAGCAAGATTTTACTCGGTTATTTTACCAAAAATTTTTTGCGATCTTTTAAAACATTTTGACATTTGTGTGATTACAACATTTTGAGTCCAAGTAAAAATTCTTGCTGGTTGAAGAATCGAAATTCTTGGTTGTTTTCCTCTAGTTTTTGAATTGTTGCCTGCCTGACTGAAAATTCACTGAATTCACTAAAAAATTAAACTTGGAAATAAAAGTTGAAAAGATTCATTTCCCAGCAATCTAGAATATCTAAATCCACAAAAAAATTCGATGCTAGGAGCCGAACAATGCCAACCTTTTCATTTTCTCTTCAAAACTCACAAAATTTTGTTTAAAAGCCTAAAACCGACGCGATTCGAATGAAATACAAGAAAACTAGCTTTTGGTGGTTTTTCCGATTAAATTAAGCTAATTTATTGATCTTAGAGTGAGCAACCAAAAATCTATCTGTGCAACCAAAATTTTTCTCCAATTTGCACATTGCAACCTGGCTTGTGCAAAAAAACCTGCCCTCCCTCAACTTTTAGTTGTCTACAGACATATCTGGAAGAGGTCCGACCAAACCAGACCACTGTTTTTTTCGCGGAGACGCTTTTGCTATTTGATGATGATGATGATGATGATGACGAAAATGATTTTATTCGCAACGATACTAAGCAATGTTAGGAGAATATAATAAAATAAGCAAATAAGTTAATTAAATACGAAGTAAATATGCAGTACATTAACGAATATGCTGTGCTTGGTCAAAAAGGAATTTTGCTCTTACAGTTGACCAAAATTGAACTTACCCAATTTAGAGCGAAAAATTTTACTATTTCTAGATGTTATTATCGATTCAGGAAGTTTATCCCAAATAGGAATAACTCTATTTGTAAAGAAGTATTTCTTAATATCAGTCCTGCAATATCTGTTTTTAACTTCCAATTGTGGTTGGATCGGGTCTGAGAATGTGTAATGGTGCAGAAATCACTCACTTTTACGTCTACTTCATGGTTTATTATCTTATATAACATAACCAAGTCATTCAAACGCCTTCTACTTTCATGTGTCTCTAACTTTAATATAGTCAAACGATCATTATAAGAAACCTCAGGATAGTAGAGAACCCTTTTTGTGAAGTATTTCTGTACTTTTTCAATGGCTCTGATGTTCTTAGTTGAGTAGGGTGACCAGATGGTATTCCAGAATAGGTCTGACGTACGTTTTGTATGCATTAGTCAGTAAAAATTTATCTTTGCTTACAAATCGACGAAATATAAGATATAATCTGTAGTAAGCATTCTTTATAATATGGCCTATATGTTCATCAAATTTAAAATTTTTGGTTAAAAAAATACCAAGATCTTTAACATAATTATCAGTATCCTCAATTATTCTATCGTCAATTTGGTATTTCTTCATCTTGTTATCAAATCCAAAATGCATTACCTAACTTTTAGAAGTAGAGAGAGTTAGTTGAGATCTTTCAGACCATCTGACAATAGATTCTAGAAATTTTTGAAGGTTCCCACTGTTTTCAGTACAGCTAAAGATTTTTATATCATCAGCGAACATAAGCAGGCTTACTTTAGGTGATAGCGGTAGGTTATCTATATCATTGAAATATAAAAGGAATAGTAAAGGACCCAAAACACTGCCCTGAGGGACACCACTTGTTACATTTTGAGAAGTAGACAAGGCATTCTTCAACCTAACTCTTTGTTGTCTATCATGAAGAAAATCAGTAATCCATGACAATAAATTTTCCTTGAGGCCATATTTTTCCACTTTTGCGATAAACAAACAAGTGCTGAAAAATTACAGTCTCGACAACTTTTTTTCGGTATAGGGATTGGCTAATCCCGGTCAGGATCGGGATCCCGGCCGAACCCTCTCCCCGGCTCCAAAAAAGTCGCCGGAGCGTCCAGATCTCGAGGCTCCGTTACATGTGTATGTTACAATTATGCAACATAATATTGCATCGAATTTATTTAATGTCATATTTTCAGTGTAAAGTTTGTGCTAGAATAATCTATTTCTTAACGCTTGTCAATCGTTTTCAATCTTTAATTGAATAAAATTCCGTCGACGTAGATCAAATAAATGGTGAGTTGTCTATTGGAAGATAATTTGACGCTTTGACAGTGAGAAAAGTTTTTTTTTCAAATTCGTGTTGTAGCAATTTTCTAAACCGAGAAATATATATTGCTTTTAGTCGTAAAGTCCATTTAAAAATACGTGATTTTGACTTCGAACATTTTCCAAATTGTAATTTCTTTTGAAGAACTACAAAAAATCATTTTAGTCAAATTTATGTCCAGAATTGAATGGTTGAGGAAATTTAAATGGTCTTTACTAGAGTAGGAACCGGGGATTTTTTTACCGCCCGGTGCGGATTTTTTGGGGTCGTGCGGAAAGTTTTTGAAGAGTTTTTTGCATGGAACGGAAACTTTTCAATGTTCTTAGTGGTTTTTAATGGTGGTGTTGAAATTTTTCTAGTCGATTTCCGCAAGATGCGGAATTTTTTCCTGCACTGTGCAACTTGACAGGAAAAATTTGGTTGCACAGCCCGAAATTTGGTTGCTGTGTGCAAAAAAAACCCTGACTGCAATCCCTAGAAATCGTCGGCCATATGGCTAGCCATTGGGCGACCCCCAGGATTTTCCAGTCATATCGCTAGACATATGGTAGTCATAAGGACCCCTATACTTTTGATCGGAAAAATACTGAAAATGTAAATTTTTGAACAAAAAATGGTCAAAAACGTCAATTTTGTCGGCGTTTCGCGAAATGAATACATTTTTTATGGGGTTTTTAAGACAAAAATTACTATTTTTTGAATCGTTTTTCGGACTTATTTTGGTGAAAAAATCGATTTTTTTCCTCCTGAGGTCTCTCCCCCAAAATTTTGGAGAATCAGTGGAGAACCCCAAAAAGAACCCGAGAACCCCAAAGAGTCGCCCGAGCCCCTCCCCCAAGCCTCGGACGGATAGTTGTCCCATGGAGGTTGAGCACCAGGGCTTCTTCCGCACCGGACGTTCCCACCTTGCGGATTTCGACCAGAAAAAATTCTGTACCGCTATTAAAAACACTAAAAAAGGTTTTCGTTCCGTACGGAGAACTCTAAAAAAAATTTCCACACGAGCCCCCAAAAAATTCGCACTGTGCGAAAAAATCCTAATCAGCATAATGCAAAATAATCATTGGGAGTAAAAAGAATTCTTCGAAAAGCTGTTCCTATCAGGGGTTTTCATGTTCTAAAATGGAAAAAAGTGAAAATTATTTCAATTCATTTATAATTTTTCATATTATTCTAGTGCGCGGCTAGAAAAGGTCATTCTAGTTAGTGCTAATGGGTTCTAATTATCAATATATTATGGATAAATGTTTGATCTTGTATTTTTCCCTCCCCAATTACATGTACGATTTGAATTGAGTAGAAATCTGTGGTTACGTCTCGGTTATTGTCTTTATTGTAGCATTTTATTGAATTTTAGGCCAACATTTACTATAACGCTATTCATAGTCAAGCCATGGCTGCCTCCAGTGGGTTTGATTATATGTGGAGTCCTCATAGTCATTATTCCGAGAGCCCGGGTCTAGTAAGTATGCTTAATTTCTATAGTGGTTAAAGTCAAAGTTTTAGAGTGATTAGATCATTGGGTTTCATCAAAAACTGTAAAAATACTGTGAGATTCAGTATTCACCATTTTTTCCTGATAATCATTGAACTGATGAATTTTTTATTTTTAGGAAACACAGTACTGCGTTTGTTGAGCTTAAAGGCGCAAAATTATCGGAAACGAATGAATTTTCTTCATATGAACTCGTACAACAACCAATGCAACGGCACGAAAATGACGAAAACATAAAATCTGTCGTTTATCCGATCGGCGACGTCAATGAGGTCATAGATTCTTCACCGTTTCTTAGTTTTTCGGATCAATTCGGTGATATTTGTCAGTGGACGACGACCCATTCCAGCGAACCGTATGATAGATATTCGTCGGACTCCAAAGTTTTGAATCAAGGCCAAGAAACTCTGAGTTTTTATAGCTACGGTATGAAAATTATGTAATAGAAAACATTTTAAAATAATTATTGCTATCCTGGATAAAATTAACAAAATTATTCTCGCAGGTAGTTGTCAAAAATACATCGCTATTATTGCCAACGTAAAATTCCGTTTACCTTAAAAGTTGTTGTGCGATGTTTCCTTTTACATGGGGTGTCCAGCAACCCGGGAATCCTGTAAAAGTCAGGGGAAAAAATTGAGTCTGGAAAACCTGTAAAAGGCAAGGAATTTCGATTAGGATTGTTATGATGTTGTTTATTTCAAGATTTTTTTGCTAATTTGACCATTGTTACAACGTTATCGTTGATTAATATTGAAAAAAATTTACGATGTCCAGATATTGAGAGCTATTAACGCAGTGAGATTGACTATTCTGATCGAAGAATGGCTAAAGCGAAATACTCTTGTGGTAGATGCTTGTATGACCTTTATTTCTTTGTAAAACGAATTTTAGAAAAATCTATTTTCCTTGGTTTTGAGAATTTTCCGTGTGAGCTATACTGCACTGCAAAAATACGTTAAAAATCATAATTATAATTAGAGCAGCATTACAAAAGGGAAAATAAGAAAAATTAAAATAAGGCATGAAAAAAGTCAATACGGGACGGTTTTCAAATGAGTCCCGAATTTCATATTTTGCTGTGCACGTTCGAAAAGGCTAGTGAATTTGCGTTTGTCAAAAATCAGATTTCTTAGATAAAACTTCAATACCATATTTTTACTGACAAAAATTATATGCTGAGAGTGTTTATTCGGAATTTTTAGTATTCTACTCATAAAAGAGAATTTTTCGGTATCACTTTAAGCTTCAAGTTGTTTTGTGACCTGATGATCGACTGCATGATGGTCTGCCAACTTCAAATCAATTTTTTGAGAAGATATTTTATCTAAAATGACTATTTGCTTAGGCACTCTCCCTTTTTCAAAAGTACCTGGTTCCAGAATAGTGAGTCTCTCGGGATAACGATAATTCGGGAAGTTTATGACACACTTTGAGAAATGTTTTTATATTGTTAGCTAGTGAAAGGAATGACCATACAGTTGTAGCTTAGTCAGGTATAAGTCTCACATAAACTTTACATGCTTTAGTAGGAAAACTAACAAAACTTCTGAAAATGTGGTCAAGTTCAGAATGAGCATGTTTTACAATTGTGTTGACATTTAATTAGATTTATGAGTTTCCGATAACATTACACTCAAATCTTTGTTACAATTGTCTGTTTTGAGCAGGAGTTCATCATTAATCCCGTATTCATACTTCGAATTGTGCTGAGATGCAGTTGATGGCAAATTCTGATGACCATTTAGTCACTTTCAGATTAGATCATGCTTTGGATAAATAAATTCATGTAGACTAGAAACAAGACAGGTTCTAAAACCCTCCTTAAAGTTAGTACACCACCAAAAACGCTAAGATCACTACAATAATTATATATTATTTTAACTTGCACACTAGCAAGTTTATTGACTTTTTTTGAGCAGAAACGGTTTTACAAAAATGTTTCTTATTTGGGAGAAATTTTTGATGTTTCACTCAATTTCGGAATGTGCATACAAACACACACTTTCCTCGATTGTTTGAAGCACCTGTTTTTTCCACTCTCGACTTCTTGAGAAAAAGTCACTCTCGGCACAAACGAGCTATCAAAGAGTTGAAACAATTACTTAAAGAAAAATAAACAGCTACTGAAACGATAAAATGTGGTATCTGAAATTGAATTGTTGTAAGATAGGCGATGTAATACTGGATAAAATTTATTTTCAGAAAAAAATGTTGAGCTAACGAATGGCAGAATCTAAAAAAATGTGAAAATATTTTGGAATCAATTTCATATAATTTTTTATTATCATGTCCACTTTATAATGTGATACATGTTCACAGCCTCTAGTCAGTAGACGGCAATGATAGAAATTATTGCTGGTGGAAGAATTTTCATTTTTGTTCAGTTGTCTGATTTCTAAATTTTACTTGCTTTTTTCAGTTCGAAGCAAATTTGATTTATGTTTTGACCAAATTTATGAAAAATGTTTGACTTCTAGCTGATGTTTTTGGTTTTCTAGTTTCTGGCGACGCTATCTGGCTGATTCAAAATATCAGTACTTTGCTCAAGTGTTTCTATTGGACACACATTTTTACCATTTTATTAGGAATTCTTGATTTTTGTTCCGAAAAAACCTTGAAAATTCTGAAAAAAAGTGGAAAAGTCAGGAAATTTTATTTTAGAAAAGCGCTGGACACACAATACAGGACGTCCATTAATTTTGTTCCAAGTATGCAGAACAAACATTTTTTCACAACACGTACAATGCATCATTCTAAAGAGCAAACAATTATGTATGGGAAACTTGTTGGCATGTGTGACAGACAGCTACTAGTGGCTCAAACGGCAATTATACACGAAGGATTTAGCAAATGAGTAAAAAAATTAATTCTTCATTTGATAATGCTTTCACATTCCATGCATTTCGATATCAAGATGCATTGCACTTCATCATCAAGACGAATAACTTTCGTCATACCTGGGAATAAATAGGGAGGGCTCGGGGATTATTCCTAGGCCGAGCTCCTGGCCAAGGATTTGCAGTCAGACCATTTGGTATGAAAAATCTTTAACAACTGAAGATTACCAACCAATACAGAGACCAAAGTCCATTATCATTTAGACCAAAACGATCGCAGTGATATATCTGTGGCAGCCATAATTTCCGGACGGCCATATTACTTGCTGCTTCTAATTTATATGCACAGTAGATAATTTACAAACAAAGCATAGAGATTTACAGTTTGGCCATTTGGTTAGGACTCATCATGATAGAAGTAAAGCAAAATCAGAGAATTGAATCACCGTCTAGAATTTTACAGTCAGTCCACTTCAAGTAAAAAATGACAAAAAAATATTACTGTACGAAAGTTATTGATGGAATTTTTTGAAATACACACTTGCTTTCCAGCACTTTTTGGATTTATCCTCCACATGAAATAGCTGGGGGGACTATGCACACGTTCGTGATCTTAGGCTTTATTCCAACAAAACTTTACACGGTGACCTGTTAGTTACCGAGAAATGAAAAATGAAATTATCTTAGATTTATTTCTTTTCTTCGTATGCCTTCACTGATGGCTGTCGTCACACTAGTTTGCACATAAGTGTTCCATACAGCGTTGTATGGGCTTTTAAATAGTGAACTGCATGTCGTCCGAGAATACACCGTTTTAACTACCAAAATTATCGAACACCCTGTATAGTAGTCGCCTTCGGAAACTTGGAAGATTTTGGAAATGATTTCATGAATGATTGAATCTAAACCAAAATCGGTACTTGTCGAGTTTGGTCCACCTAGTACCTTGGCGTCAACAGCTGGCGTCTACAGTAAGACAGCTGACGATTCCTGTTGAACAGAAATACGAACCTGCTGTTCATATTTCCATTCGAGCATCCCCAATTCAATTCAGCAATCGACAAAGATCAGAGACACCAAGGAAGCGGAGCTAGCGGCGTGAGCCGAGGCACCGAGGGTGCCAGCGCAGAGCTGCGCCCTTCGGGCGCATCGCATCGCTAGGCCCCTAGGCCTAAGATGGTGTAAGCAAATTAATGCTTTTACTGATGCACACAGGATAGCTGCTCTATTACTGTAGACGCCAACGGTTGACGCTGCGGCAGGTGGACCAAAGTGGATAAGTGCCCCAAAATCTTAACCTATCTGACTTAATTGACGTCGCGAAGAATTTTTCAAATTTCAACGTTTAGATACGGAATTCTTTCAATATTTTTCCGATTTTTTGAACTTTTTTATAATTTAAATTCCATGAGAATCATCTGGATTGTTTAATTTTTGCTTCTTATTCAGGTTTTTGTTCTCTTAACAAGCTTTCTTAGTTTTTGTTGCTCGCGAAATGAAATTTATTTCTCAGAAAGCGTGGATAAAAAAGCTGTCCATCATTCTCACAATCAACGCAGCTCGCAATCCTGGGATGAAACTTTTCTACACAATCTTGCCCAATGGGTCGACGATGTCGAAGTAAAAGATCCTCGAAGAATCGTCGAAGAAATACGTTTTGAATGCGAAAAAATTTGCCCATCGGTCGCAAATACTACGTCCAAAAACAAAAAGCCGCGAAAGCCGCGTAAAATTTCGCCAAAAAAACGTGGTCAAAATCGCCAAGCATCTAGCAAATATCGACAACGTAAGAAACACGAAAAAATATCTTTGGGCGATGAAATTAAATTGTTGGAAGAAAAAAACGCGCGATTAAAAATTTTAATCGCCGATTTGACGTCGCAGATCACTTATTTCAGAGGAAAATTGTGAATATTGTAATGTTTCCGTGAGTTTAAACGTAATCGTCGTTCGTTTCCTGTAATTCTGCGCCTTTTTTGCTTTTGCGTATATTTCGGGTGATGGATAGTTCAGTTAAAAAACAGAGCTGAGTCGAAAACGTGACGCGTCGTGGCAATGCCGATGAAAATTTTGACTCACTCATTCGAATTATTTCCGAAAATTATTTTATTTAATTTTCAAGATAGTAAAAGGCACATCTTTGCATGTACCGCTAAGTTTTCTTGAGTACTGCGCCACTTTAGAAAGACGTGTGAGTTGATATCTTGGAGATAAATTCTGAACTTCAATTCAATAGCGAGAGAATTTCATTCCGACGGCCTTTGTATTTCCGGAATTTTTTCCAATTTAAAATTTTGTGTCCATATATTTTTCACTTTTTCTTTGAGCCACAGTTTGTGCCCTAGATTATAAGTTCATATTTTTGAAAAATTAAACTGTTTATGCCACAAGAATAGTTTGCATTTTTCATCCATTTTCCGTAAGTTCCAAATTTTTGATTCTGATCCAAGCATTTTTCAACTCAGTCAAGTGTTTAATATAATCATGGCTGATTACTAGATTAGCAGTTTGTCATTTCACTTTAAAATTTTCTATCATTTTGTAAGGTTTTCATTTTTTCACAGTTTATAATCCGTACATCGTATGTCAGACGCTTAATCCTGATCAATTCTAATCAGTCGCAGGGTTTCACCCCTATGCGAAACTCAAAATAGTGATATCTCAAAGCAGTGAAGTCTCAATACATCGATTCCCAAAACAGCGATTCTCAATACAGCGACGTCTCAGAACAGATTCACAAAATGACGAATTTTCAAAAAAGTTATCTTTAGAATGAAAGAATGGAGATTTTGTGAGGTAGACGTTTTGGTGCATGGTGTATTTGATCCTCTATTTCAATCTGATGGATGCTGGTTGTCATACATTTTGGCACGAATCGCCAGATTTCTGACATTATTGCTCTTCTATAGCGTGTGTTTTCACTGCATTACAGCTTTGTGTTCTGGATTGTTTATTATTATTATTAACATTACCTACATCCATGTTTTTTGTTTCTTCTTTCTTTTATCCTTTTATATTCTTATTTTGAGCCACTTTTTTCTTTGTTTAATTTTTTCAGGTTGTGTACTTTTGTTCTATTTTTTACATTATTTTCTTTTTCGTTTCTTTATGATGTCACGTGCCGCTCAACTCCCCAACGTCACGTGATTCCGATCATGCCAATATTTTGTTTTTCTTCATAATTCGTTTATTACTCATTCATGTTTTTGTTTATTTCATTGTTGCACATGCATTTTATGTTCGTTTTTATGTTTTTCATGCATTTCTATGTTTCATTTTGTTATACTTTTATTTCTTTATGAACGTGGGCTACAGTAGGCCCTTTAGCTAAAAACTTCCGCCAGTCGTGCTCCACGAGCACATGGCTATTTTTGGTGCATTCATGCACCTCTTATCATCAAAAATTAGCGTCGTTTTTGTTACGCAAAAACGACTAGCTAAGAAGTTTAGCTAAAGACGTTCATATGCTTAGCATAGGCACTGCAGTCGGCCTCAGTGCTAAACGCATGTGAACGAAAAATGTCTATGTGCTCATAGGCATCTTCTGCATCGCGTCTAGCTGCAGAAGTTAGCTTGGACGCCGAGAAACTCCGCCCAAGCTGCAGCTGTAGCCAAACATGTCCTTAAAAGGACATGTTTCTTTAGTTTTTCGCTCATTCTTGGGTTCACCAAGCTTCCGTCCGGTTGTAACTTCGCGTCCGCCGCCTTTCGCTAATTTGCATAATTTTATATACACCAGTGCGTCCGCCGCCTTATTGCCAATAAATTTGCATAAATTTATATCCCTTTACTGTGTCCGCCGCTTACCCCTCTACAGTACCCCGCTGCCCATCAGTGCCAGGTGTCCGACCGCCCCCCGGTTCGCGAAGAAAACGTTGGAGAATCGCCTCCCGCTCGCCGCCGCTCGCCGCTAGGACTCGTGTGGATCGCATCCCTGCTCCAGTGCCAGAAGACCGAAAGTATCCAGGGACTTGCCGCCCGTTTCGTCGAATCGCTTGAGAAACAGGACTAGGTGAGTCTTCTCAGGGGATTATTGTTATTTGTGGGGTATTTGTTGGGGAATCCTTCCTAAGTCGGTTTCCCAAGTTTCCCACAGATAAGTAGGGCCTCCACCTCTCAGGTTCGGGCTAAAAAGGGGCTGTCTGGTTCATAACCGGGTCCCACAAATTAGGTCATTTTACGGGTGACCCTGTCCCCACTCTCACTGAGTAGGACTCGGGGATTGTCGCACCTAGCCTGGCAGCGTTGTCCATTACCCTACAGCAAGACCCCAAGGACAACACCAGAGAACCAACTATAGACCTCTCTATAGCCACCATTCGCCAGGTTAGGCCCCAACGCTGACCAGGGAAGCCTGGGGAAAATGCCAGTATCCATCAGGAGTCACAGCCTATTACTCACTGTAATAGGATCAATCTGATATGGTTCACCATCAATGTGACGTCTAAAACATGGTATTACCTGATGAGATACCCAAACCTCCCCAGCTCTCCCGAATCCATCGTGTCATACACCATCCAGGCGCAAAGATGTGACAATGATTTATTTTTTGTTATGCCTTTACTCCTTAGTTATTTTATTTGTTTCACTTTATTTGCTCATTTCATTTTGTTTCATCTATTTCATTAATTTAATTTTTTAAACCTCCATACAAAACAATTTAATCGGGAATCCTTATGATAATTTTTTGTTTTTTTCTAACGTTTTGCAAAAATGTTTTTCTGACAGATATTTTTTTGTGATTTTGGAATGGTCCGTTCGTGCGAACTTACTGCAACTGTAGCGCGAATCATGTGAAACTTCGATGATGTGTGCGTTTACTCTAATCCATAGAACTTTTTACTATTCGCTGTATTGAGATTCACTCGTTTGAGAATCGCTGTTTTGAGACTTCGCCGTTTTGAGAATTACTGTATTGAGACTTCGTTGTCATGAGATTTGCTGCTTTGAGAAACGCTGTTTTGAATTTTGCTATTTTGATTTTCGCTGTATTGGGGAAACGCCGGTCGCAGAACTTCTAAAAGTAAAAGAAAATATTGTTTTGCCTAGTCATTATGGTTCAATTTTAGTCGCTCGAGTTAGAGTGTGATCCCAAGGCGTGTCCCCAATACAGCGAAACTCAAAACAGCGATTATCAAAACTGCAATTCTTAATACAGAGAAGTCTCAAAACAGCGATTCTCAATACAGCGAACAGTGGTAAAATGTTCTATGCATTAGAGTAAACGCACACATCATTTAAGTTTCACATGCTTTTGTTCTACAGTTGCGGTAGGTATGTACGAACGGACCATTCCAAAATCAAAAAATATCTTTCAAAAAACATTTTTGCAAAACGTTTGGAAAAAAACAAAAAATCATCATAAGGATTGCCGATTAAAATTTTTTTGTATGGAGCTTAATTGCAAAAAATGAAATTAATGAAGCAAATAAAGCAAAATGAAATGAGCAAATAAGATGAAAAATAATAAGGCATCAAAGGCAAAACAAAGAAAACAAATAATAAAGGAACGAAAAGTAACATAATGTAATAAAAAGTAGGTAAAAAATAGAACAAAAGTACACAACCTGAAAAAATTAAACAAAAAAGATAAAAAATTACTCAAAATAAGAAGAATATAAAACGAATAAAGAAAAAAAGAAACAAAAAACATGGATTAATAATAAACACCAGAATACAGAGCTGTAATACCGTGAAAGCACATGCTATAGAACCATAATGTCCGAAATCTGGCGATTATGGGCCAAAATGGGCGACAAACAGCATCCACCAGATCGAAATGGAGGACCAAATAGGCCATGCGCCAAAACGTCACCCGCCTGATCTCATTCTTCCATCCTAAAGATAACTTTTTTGAAAACTCGCCATTTTGAGAATCTGTTCTGAGACTTCGCTGTTTTGAGACCTCGGTGTTTTAAGAATCACTGTATTTAAACTTCGCTGTACTGACAATCGCTGTTTTGAGACACCGCTCTTTTGAGAATCGCCATATTGAGACTTCGCTGTAATGAGAATCACTGTTTTGAGACTTCGCTGTATTGAGTCTCGCTATTTTGAGTTTCGTTGTTGCCTGCTTCACTAAATAGGGGTGAAACCGATTCCAAGACAGTGCGTTCCGTATTTCGGCAACATCTATTAAAGATTCGCTTTCTAAGTTTTCGAAGATACTCCATAAAGATATTTAAGCCACCCATTAATTCTGTTGAGACTTAGTTTTTTCTCCAAAATTTTTCCACCTGCCCAACTATATCCTACCGTAAATGTTCTGCAAGATCTTACAAAACCGGCTTCATTCATAATCTTGAAATAAACGCGATTTACCTGCACACAAAGAACTTGTTTTTTCGCTTGAACACATTCATCTTTCGTTTTAAAAAATTCCGTCTCGATTGATTGGCCATCTGTTTATAGCATACATTTCATTATCTTTCAACCTTATCAAAAATCATCTTTAAAAATTTTAGTACAAAGCGTATTTTGCATTATTCCTCTGAAACAGTATATACCATCATGTTGAACAAAAGTCGCCGATTTTTCGGCTTACTTTTCCTATTAGTCATTTTTCTATTGTCGATTTATAATTTTTTCGTTCTAATTTCGTCGTTGGAAAATCGATCGAATAATTATTTTGATGATGCTCCAAAAATTCCTGACATTTTATTGGACGAAGAGAATAGAGAATACGAAATTTTGGACGAAGAATTGAAATTTTTACGAAAAAATTCGACGAAAAATCAAGGAAGCCGTAAAAGATTAATTTCAAAGAGAAAAATGAAGAAATTTAAGAGTAACAAAGCCGCCGAATTGGAAGTTATTTCTGATGAAAAGTTACCCCGAAAGAAGAAGAACGGAATTTTTTGGCCTCGTAATGTTATTAGTGCATTGAAAAAATGCAGTAAGATGTGTTTTTACGATTTTCTGCTATGACCGATTTACGAATGATTTTGACCAGCAGTACAAATTTTTGCCAATGCTTCTTTTAGAAGCGTTTCGTAAAAATGAACTATAATTTTCAATTTAATCACTTTTTGTCGTTCAAAAATCCGGTATCAAAAAATGAAACCTTATTATCGAAATACTAAAATAAATTAAACAACTAAACTGAATTATCCTCTCGTTTTCTGGTTACTGTAGCTCATTTTGATGATGAGAAAAATGTATCGTATTTCTCCCACAGGGATTTGATTTTTAAAATTTTGCTGCGAAAAATTCTTAAATAATCGGAATAATTTTGTAAGTCTGTCAAAAATGATGTAAAAAGTCCAGGATTAAGGAAACTTGAACCCACCCACCCCACTGTAAAATTTTTCCAACAGTCTACAGTTTAAAATTCAAAACTATGTTAGAAAAAAGAAAAATATTCAAACTTTGAACATAAACGTAATTTACGGTATTCCTGACATGCGTTCCCTAGACTATGTTGTGCTTTCATGAATTATATTTAAACACGTCTTAACTTTTTACTATACTTTTTAGCAGAACCGGCGTCTAAACATTGCCGATCTTTCCGTGAAAAATTCTACAGTAAACAATTTAGCATAGAACCTGCGACCTGGAAGAAGTGCGGACGTCCTGATAATGGTTACGGTACTTTTGACGAGGATATTGGCTCTTTTTGCGTTCGATATCGTTATCCCCACGATTACCTGGTTTCCGGTAAATAATTTTTTATATTTTTATTTTTTATTGTTTTGAATTTTTACTTATGTTTCCATTATTTTTATTGAGTTTTATGCTAATTCCCATCCCTTTTGTTTCAAGCTTCTCCATTCAAATTTCCGAATGTCCCATATAGACTTTTTTGATTCTGATTATAAACTTTTGTGAACTTTTTCAACTTGAACGAACATGAATGGCCATTTTTTCAGGAGAAATTTTAGCATTCTATTTTGCCCAATATCTGGGCATCAACGTTCCATGTGTTATTGTGGAAAGAAGTACAAATTTGCTACAAAATTTTCATAACAATCATTCGAATTTATCTTGGCGAAATGACGTGCCCGTTGCGTTGATAGAATGGAGAGATAGTCTGAAAGTGTGAGGTTATAAAGATTTTTTTTTTTATTTTTCAAAGTGAAGTTTGCCGTTTTATTCTAGAAGTGCAAAAATACCGCTGGCGATTTTGAGCGCTATTCGCAAAAATCGTACTGTAAATTATGGGAAAGTTAAAGGGAAACCTTATTATCAACGATTGAATATTGCTCGTTGGTCGGGAGTGATCGTTTTCGATTTTATAACTGGTCATCATGACAGGTAATCGCTTCAACATTTTGTATTTTATAATCCTTTGTGTTTCTCAGGTGATTAAATTTATGGATTTATAGTCTGTTTTTTATAAAATGCTACCAAGTTGAAAAATGAAAAAAAAGTACTCTCAATAAAATCGTTGACTTAAGACTTTTACAGACCGCTTTTTCGCTCAAAAATTGCTAATTTTTCGTTGAATATACTCACAAATATTCAGTTCAACGTGACGCACGGTTCATAAGAAAATCGTAAAAACATGAAATATTACTCGCTTTCCATTTTAATTATTTAGAAGCATTTCAGGAAAAACATACTATTGAATAGAGCTGCGCGTATAAAATTGTATTTAACTGCAAAAATTACTACCTAGTATGGATTGTATAAGGATTCTCAAATCTTACTGTAAGGTTCTACGTGATTCGATGCCAGTTTTTATAAAATTTATCCAACATTTTGCAGAGCCAAGAATTCCAATTCGGGAACTTTTAAATTTGATATAATTTATCTTCGGCTTTTTTGTTCAACTGATCAAAAACTACTCTGACACTTTCTGGCGGGATATTCTCATGTGAGCGATTCCCAAGTGTGCGATTCTCACGTGAGGGATTACAAAGTGAGCGATTCCCAAGTGAGCGAATTCCCAATTGAGTGAATTCCAAATTGGGCGATTCCAAACAATCGATCAACAATGTAGTTGCACTTTTTTCATATTTTCCTTCTTTAGCTTATATGTTTCTTTGTATGTATTTCTTTTCCTTTGTTTTTTATGTGTATTTTTAACGTTTTTCTTCATGTATGTTTTTACGTTTTCATCTTTTGTCTCTGATTTCTCTTATTTTCGTTTTTCTTTTCCTCTATTTTTTCTTTTTTGCTCATGAAACAACAAATTATAAATTATTTTTAATAGGCATAGTCTCCCGTATAATTTTTATACAATTCGGCACGCTCTCGTAATTTTTTCTTCATTACTTTTCATCTTAATTTTTTGATTTTAATCTCTCCTGATTCTTTCTTTTTTGCTTTTTTCACACGTTTACTTTCCTTCTTGCTACTTTCTCTATGTTGCTTCTTCTTTTTTGCGATTGTTTTCATGTTTTCTTTCTTTTTCTAATGCTTTTCTACCTATTTTCACTTATTCTTAATGTCTTCATTTTTGTTAATTTTTTCTTTCTTTCTCTTGATGTTTTGTTTCTTCCAGCATTCTTTTGTTTATGTTTTTATGAAGATTGTTACACTTACAACGATGAAAGACTCAAGCATATCGAACTGTACAAAAATTATACAGACGACTACGGTTATTTACAATGACAACTTGTAATTTGTTGTTTCATGAACAGAAAATAAAAAAGTAAATGACAAGAGAAAAATGAAAGAAAACGGAGACAGAAGATAAAAATGCAAAAACATACATAAATGAAAACATTAACAATACATCCAGAAAATGAAAGAAAAAATAAACTGTTGTTACATTTCCGATCGCTCGTTTCGAATCGCTCAATTGGGAATTTGCTCATTTGGGAATTCGCTCAATTGGGAATCACTCACATGAGAATCGTTCAATTGGGAATCGCTCACTTGGGAATCACTCACTTGGGAATAGACCCTTTCTGGCATTTACTGTAAGTGTCATATGCATTCAAGTTAAATGGTAATCGGTTGGAGTCGAATATACTGATGAGCAGGGTTTTTATGTACGCCTAGCTTTGTACTTGTATAAAGATCTGAATTTTTTTGCACCAATCAGATTTTCTATGTGTTGTACGTTTAAATTTGATAGTTTATACATATACATTCAGTGTAGATACATACTATGTTCATTTAGTGAGTAATATTTCAAGAAGAATGAAACAATATCTTGTAGTTAACTATAATCATCAACTAATAAAAGCTAAGAATTTCGCAAAAAATATGTACATTGCACAAAAAATCAAAAAATCTTTATAACGAGGCTGGAAAAGTTTGTCTCGTACGTAAAAAGGGTGCTAACTTTTATGAAGTGACCGTTAAGCACTTTCACACTTTTGTCTTTGATATCTTGTTATTCTGATACGGATATTTAATGCAGAAAACTACAGTATGTAATCAAGCAAAAATGTGCCACTTTTTTCTAGTGTCATTATTTAAAATCTTCATTTTTCATTCATATCAATCATGAAATACTTTCTAGTTTGAGCGTCTTGTAAATCCTTTTTGTTAGTACTATTTCTGAAGATCACTGCGGAAGTTTCTATCGCCACTTTTTTATTTATTGCTCATTCTCCTTTTTTTCTTGCACAATTTTAATTCACTTTGCAGATACACTAGATTGATGGACGACGCCGAACGTCGAAACGATACGAATATTTTGACGTCCGTTGTACCGAACGTCGGTGTTGACAAAAACGGCGATTTTTGGCTTTTCGATAACGAACCAGCCTTTTTGGACGCTTACGAATTATTGTACGCTTTAAAAAACGACGAATCTAAAAAATTCGCCGACTTCCATAAACGGATATTGTCAAGTTTATGTATTTTCCAAAAAAAGTTATTGGTCAAAATCTCGCGATTGTATCAGCAAGACGATCCGACGGATTATTTACTAAATTTGGCCCGGAAATATGAACCTAATTTGCACATATTGAATTTGAAAAATGATTCGAGGATGCTCTTGGTGAAGCGAAATTTCAAAGACCGTTTGGGCAAAGTCATAGAGCAAGCGAAGAAATGTTCAGATATTGACTGATTAGTGATTCAGCAACGTGTAAATTCGATCTCGTGTTTCGGTCAAATAAAAATGCATTCTGAATTGCCGAGCAAAAGTATGAGATCAAATAATGCAATATGCTTTCTTATCAGTTTTTCTTGAAATGCCTGCAGTGGAAAGCAAGTAAGTACTATTTTATATTTTCACGATTTTCCGCTCACTATATAGTGTTGCTAGCACTGAGAATTTGGACTTACTCAACTGACCAATGTTTTTAGTAAATTATTCTATCGTAAAACGATTTCGAGGACAGGGCGCTTAATCTTTTGCGATGTACAAGCACTAAGAAACAAGCAGATCAAACTTCTTGAAATTGGAACTTTGTCTTGAGTCAACAAGCGGGAAACAGAATGCAAGCTTTTCAACAGTACGTCTTTTATTTAAAAAAATAATTGTACACACACTACGATATCACAGATTTTAACAAACTGAAAAACCAGAAACAAATGCACAACTGAAAAAATGTATAAAAATAAATATGACTGCAAAATCCGGCAGAACAGTTTAAAGAACGTTATTCGCACCATCACCTTGCAAAAAGCCTCGATTTTGGCTATCAACGTAAATATACTGACCCAGTAATCGGGAAATTTCTGCGCCCTGAGAAAACGAGAAAAAAACAATAATAATAGTGATTTCTCAAACAGCACGATTTTTAAAATTTATGGATTGCGACGTTAAGGACCACTTCGATTTCTTAGCTATTGAACGTACAATAAAATTGAAAGATTTTCAAAAATTTTATATTTTCTTATGCGCTATTTAAAAAACCATGGCTCCAAAAGTTTACTTGTTCAGTTTGTAATGATATGACACGTTGCTGGAGCAAATTTCCAACTTTGATGTCCAGAAATTGAACCGGTGGCCCACCCATTGGATGACCAGCTGTCACTTTATGCGTGGATAGAATTTCGTTCAATCTGAACTCGAGCAGAGTTTCCTACAAAAATCGATACACTCACGTTATTATAAACAAATACCCTAATCAAAGCTTGTACGTGTGTTATAATGTGGAGAAACTGAATGCCGTGTTTATTAATAGCCAGCAAACATTCATCTTGAACTTTTGCGTCCGAAACGTGCTAAAATCATGAAAATAATAGCAAAATTTCCCAACAGGAAAAAATAAAATTCACATACTGAAACGTAGAAGAACGTAGATCCGAACAAAGGCCACGAACTTTGCAAAATATCTTAAAAATATAGTCAGAAAATCGTGCATAATAAATATGCTAATTAATCCCAACACACCTAAAAATTTGGCTCTAGCTTGAGTAGTGTTAATATTGGCGGGCAATTGCCTCAATTTCGAGTTGACCCGATCGGCCCACTGTTCGAAGGTCACGTGACGTAGATTTTGTACGATCCTAGGCAAGGCCTGTACGACCGTTCGACTATTCACGGGTTGTCCGTCCCAATGTTCGTCTGCAGAATGGAGTAGAGCGCCCAGGCGAGCGATATCATCCTGGAAATGAAAAATAAAAACGGTAACGAAAAATTGAAGAAATAATCAAAAACAGGAAAAGTAAAAATAGACATGAACGTGATAAAAAACTAGAGTTAAGCACAAAAATAACAGACGGAGGCTGACTACGGCTTGGTCATAGAAAAAAATCCGAAAAAAACATCCACAAAAGCAACAACAGCCAAAATATGAACAAAAAATAACGAAAATAAACATTTTTGGAATCGAGAACAAGTCTGGGCTACATCTCAGGAAAACCGGTCAGCAGAAAATCACGTACAGGAAGTAGAAAAAAAGTTCCACAAATACGCAAGAATAATACCCACTCAAATCATGACATATTGGAAAAGAGAGTAAGCAGACGATGAAAAATTAATAAAGCAGAAAAGGCAACGCATACAACTGTAAATAATCAGAAAAATAAACGAATAAAGCCAACAAATAAAAAACAGAATAATCAAACTAAAAAGGATCCAAAAATTAAAAATCTGATGTACACGAATAAAATCTTTCATACCATAAATTGAGCGCTGATTGTTTCTGGCGACTTCATTATAACCAGAAGGCCTTCCAGATAATCAGGAACGACCTAAAGACGATCTACTTAGAATAATGGCCAAAAATGACACGTATGATCAAAGGTACTTGGAAAAAAGTAACGTCGATGTATAATTCATTGTCTAAACGCAACGGGTGAATCCAAACTGTACGTTTGAGCAGCAAGAAATAATCCTTCCTCCTATACTCAAGATCGGTAGTCACATCCAAAATGTAGTCGTCGTTGGATAGTAATTTCATGGTATTCTCTGTAAAAAATATAGAATGTATATAAGAATAAACCGAAAATGAACGGTAGAACACTAACCAGATTCAACGACGTAGCATAGACAAAATTCTTGTTGCTCCAAGGGGCTTCTAATATTCAATTCTTGACACAATTCTTGTATAATTTCTTCCACGACGGAAACCGATTTCGTATTGATCACTTTTTTAGTGCCGCCCGGCAAATGGTAAATTTGACGTTTCAAATTTTTTCCGTTCTATGAAAGGATAACCGAATAAAAATAAAGAAAACGCCTAACATCTGTTTTTACAAATATGCTTCTAAAAAGACTAAAAACCTACTATTTAAAATTTTTATATTTTTTATGTATAAAACCACTATTTTGCGAGATAACGCAACTAACTTTTAAGCATTTAAAAAAAAAATCTACAGTAAAAGCTTAGAGTAACGGCTCTGGAGACATTTAAATAGTTTAGTCAATTGTTGGCGTAGAAGCATTTTGTAAACAATCAGACTGCCGATATGTCAATTTACAGTAATGGATTCTATTTCCCGGTAACTGAGCAGATTTTTGCGGCCGCCGTATTTAAACGTTTGTTTCAAATTGAGAACGGAGATCATAGCGGTGCCTATAAGAACATACTCATTAGAAACAGTAAAGAATATAAATATGAGCAAGGGAAAAATGATGCACGAAGCTATTTGACATTCCACATCACTTTTTTTGCGCGATCAGTTCTGAGACCGCCCAGTAAAAAAAAAGTATTTTCTTCCATAACATTCAATATTAGCCCTTTAGCTTTTTGAATCGCAGTTAATGCTCATACTGAAAATATCAACAAAAATAGTTTTGTGAAAAACAGCATTAGTATACTTTGTTTCCCAGTCGTCCTTCAGGAAATGGCAGGAAATGTTTCAGAAAAGTGTAATAAAACAAAGTTTGTCTACTTTAAAAGGCTTGAATTTGAATTTTGTTTTTTAAACGGAAATGAATCATAATGATTTTTGAGTCATAAAATCATAAATTCTCTACAATTGACTTAATAAACGAGAAAAAATTTACGAATACTCGGGAAATTTTCGAAATAAGGTTTAAAACTAAAAATTGTCCGGAGGTCCGTTTCTGAACGGTGTCATAAGACATGCTATGACCTTAAATATAGCTTCACCATGGAAAAGTTATATCCTAAGGTACAGCCATCCATTAAGACATTGTTCAGAAATGGGTCTCAGTTCGGCGCGTCAGCGATGGAATATTTTAAAATTTTTGAGTTTTTAGATGCCCCAGAACTCAAGGCTTCAAAAGTGAACGTTTGATTTTCGCGCCAAGCACGACAACATAAGTTTTTGCACACCCGCCAAAACTTTTGCACAATGCAAAAAAATACTGCTCCACTCTGTATCACTCATTTATCAAAATTTACAAATGTTTACTCTTTGTACGAAGAGGTAAAACTTTTTATACTATCGGAAAAAGGCGGAAAAGGGTTGTTCAACTGTATTCATAGGACATTTTCAAAAAAAATCTCGCCGTCATTCATAGATATAAGAGAATTTTTCAGTTTTGTCGTCTACAACTTCGACGTGCATACCATGATATGCTCTCCTTGTATCGTTGGCAGCGTCGGTCAAATATTTCAATAAATACGGCTTCAAGACTTCTGAACATTCAAAGTAAGCAGTGAATATGGAGAATAATCGCCATCCCAGCACCGCGCTGTCTCTGAAAAAACGAATATTTGCGACATTCTCATAAAACGAACCGAAACGTCTTGACACTGGGAGAAGTTTATTCTAACAAAGAAAAATAAAATAACTGTTTCTGTGAGAAAAATTTTCGAAATGTGAATTTCAATGGACAGATAGAAATAGTCATACTATAGGAAGTTTTTCGAAAATCTTGCCACTCCTAACGATCCCTAATTTACAAGATGAAAAAATTTTACCGTAAACATGCGAGAAAACAAAAATTTACAGAGAAACATGCGTGTAACAAAAGTATACTTACGGTTTAGTGCTTTTATTATTTGTCGTTTGCTTCATCAATTGACAATAAACTTCGTCACGCAATGGTGGATGTTTTTCGCTTAGATTAAGAAGTTTGTATACTGAATCGACAACAGATTGATCCTTTTTCAACGGATAATCACCCATATAGATCATGACGCCTGAAATTTATTTAATTTTCGATAAAATTAAGTCAACAATAGAAAATTGAACTTGAAAGAAGTTTCAAAAAGGGTTTCATTGTTTTGCTAAACATTCGGCTGAAAAAATTAAATTTAGAAAAAAAGAACTTCTTGAATTCCAAACTGAATTTTTCAGAATTCCATCAAAATGTATGTGATACAAAACATGGTCGACAAACAAACCTTTCGTAAAAGTTCATTTTTCCTTAAAAATCATGTGCTCCGAATATTTATGTTTAAAACTCGCTTCATGAATTTTAACGTGGATTTAATATGCTTGATATATTTCAGCACATCCAAAAACCTTACATATAAATGTCTCAACGGCCAATTTGGAAAGTTCACTCGTTTCTAGCTTCAAGAGCGATGCTTGAATTGGCGTCTAAAAGTGGATCGATTACTATATATCTGTGGAAAGACTGTCTACACGCTTGAATTCCTTACTTTGGAATATTTTACAGTATCCGCAACTTCTTTCCAGGTCCATTCTTTTTCTGTGAAGAAAAATGTATACCTCTCAACGAAACATGGTTACTATTTAAAAATTACTGGATTTTTTGCCCGGAACCTTGAGAGTATTACCAGTTTTGTCGTCCGTTTTTACTATGTCAAATCTATAAAGAAAACCCAAGTAAGAAAAAACTGACATTAAAAATCGAAAGAAACTGAGAAATCCGAATTTGAAAAATTTGATGCGAAAAACAAAAAAATGCATAACAAATTAAGGGAATAAAAAAATACAAGAAGTAAAATATATAGGATAAATGAGCGGAGCATCATATAAGAAAAGGGAGCACAAAAATAGAAGAAAGGAAAATTCTCAGATGCAGTCAACTGAACTAGAGTGGTTAGTATATAAATGCCAGCAAATGATGTTCTGTGAAGTTTATTACAGTAATCTGCTTCCTGTAACTAGCATATCATGCTGACGTCAAAAAGTGCAGAAAAAAATGAACGAAAATACATAAAATTATGAAAGCTCAAATACATTCAAATATAAAAATTTATCAACAAAAGCGTCAAACTGGCAATTTTAGACCAAATAGAAAGAACAAAAATTAGAAACCGAGTGAAAGTACTTGAAAAAAGTTTCGTTACTAACTTCGTCTGCGTTTGCCTATAGTACAACATCGCGAATTCCATCATCGTAAATTTTCCCTTTTGGAATCCCAGCATGGCCGTATTACCAGGCGCTCCATCGGCCTATAAATAAAAAATAAGCATATAATAAAAAATAACTATATACACGAAGCTACAGCATCCGTAAAAAGAATAAAAATTTTAGACACCCTGCTTCCGTAGAACGACCTTCTTGTGTGATTCCTAATTATGTCGGCTGTTTTGGATAATTTAAAATAATTTTTTATGTTAATTAATGTCGACGACGGTAAATTGAAAAAAATTTCTAATCTCTTTTTTGAAGACGTCGTCGGTCGACATCGAGTCATTTCGGATTGGGGATATTCTGCCGCCGCTGCGGTCAAAATTTCGCCCAAATTAACGTCGTCGACGTCACTGCTGCGCCTCCCCAGCGACGAATTAACGTCGGCGGTCATGGTTTATAAATCCTCGACGAAATTTTGTTCATAAATTATAAGGCGTTTTTCATACCAAAAATCCCGATGAAAAACGGACGACTTTCGCGTAAAAATTTCAAAAGTGATTGAAAAGTTCATTCATTTTTTCAATCTATACAACACACTGTTCTCCAAAAATGAATTATAGTCTGTAACACGTCGGCCCGACCGACACACCCTGGAACGACCCGATTTCATTGAGAAAATATAGAAAAAGCGATTTTTGGCTGTTTATATTTTTTGTACTATTTACTGTGTAGTAGAAAAGTACTAGAAACAGGCCGGTTTTCACGACATTAAAGAACAATATATCTTTTTCTAGGGAACAAAAAGACGACATTGTTGATAAGAATACCAAATTAATTAGGTTAATGATATCAAGTGGTGAACAAGCGGCGCATTACAGTAATATGAAAGAAACTTGAGAACCGTCTCACTTATCCAACAAATGAAGAAGCAAATTTTCTGTTAAAAGTTGCACTAAAAAATGAAAAAATTGATGAAAAATGTAAGAATCGCTTAAAATCTGTTCGTTTTTCTGAAGTATTTTTTCGTGCATTTTTCATCACAGGGTGCTCCAAAAAAGCGGCCCGTCTAAAAGATCTATAGAATCTCAGCCAGTAGAGCTAGATTGTTCGTTTCGCTCACCATATTGCATAACTTTTATAGTTATCACTTGAAATTTCATATCTGCAATGAACTGCACTTTTTCATAGTAAACCACTGTTTCTTGGTGTTTTTACATAACTTCTTATGAGTTAGGTGATCAGCAGTTACCGGTTGTTGCTAGATGGGCGCACCGTAAAAATGCTTCAACATCAACGAAAACTGATTAGAAAAAACAGTGATGATTTGATGTTTGAGCTACGATGGCCAACTTTGATAATCATAAGCAAGTGCACTGTTTCCAGGAAAGATAAAAATTTTCTAAAATTTGTAATACTTCATACACTCAGCGGATATAGAAGCTTTTTTAAGTAATTAAAATCAATCATTCAAACAGATAATAGCTTCATTGAGCGTTGCTCATTCAGAACTACTGGAACTACCGATAGTATTCTTCCAAAATTTGTTGATTTTCCCGAAATCTGTCAAAAAATAACCAATGAAAAACCAGATGCATTAAACTCTGCTGTATTAAACTTAAGTAATTTTGATATCATATACGACATGCCAGGGCCCGGTTGCTCGATCCTTAATAAAGGTAGCCTTAACGTTAGGGCTAGCCTTAGCGCGCACACTTAGGTTAAGTTAGGTTGAAATTTAAACCTTAAAGAAACCTTAAAAAATCCTGTTACTCGACTTTCAACCTATAACGGCCGTTAAGGCTGTTCAAGGTGAGTTTCTCGATTAAAACCTTAACGCATCCATCGTCAACCTTAAAAATGCCGAGTGAACCTTCAGCTCAAATTAACAGGACTAAGATAACGTTAAAGTTTTTTTTTCTCTTGCTCGACTTTCATCTTAGAAGTCTTAATGGTTGCTTTAAGGCAGATTTTTAAAATAGGTCTGTACCTACCAAAGACTTTGTCTTAACGATACATTTAGTTATTTCCCTACCTTAATACAGCCTTTAACAGCAAATACAAAATAAGCCTAAGGTTCGAGTCGAGCAACAGATTTTCAAGGCTACCTTAAGGTTACCCTTGTTAAGGTTGGCCTTGACCGTTAATTTTCGAGTTAAGGATACCTCAAAATTAGAGTTTTAAGATGGAAGTGAGCAACGGAAACTGCCTTAAAGTTGGACTTTTAAGAACAACCCAACACAACAGAACGTACGATCTTCTCTGGTTATTATAAAGTAGTACTTTTTGGTGGACGGTTTGTTGGGTCGCACCGTATTTTTTATTTCTCTCTCTTTATTGTCTTTCTATAATCTCTTTTCATTGAAGCATTCTTATTCTTATCGACTTTATTTTGCTCATCATCTTTGGTCTACTGCAATGCAAGACGAAAATATCGAAAGCGTTGAAAACTACCTTAAACCCAAGAAAATTTTATTGAATTCTCACACTTCGATGCAGAACAATCCATTAAAATCCTAGAATCTGCATTTCATTCGATCTTTAACCAGAACTGAACTAATCTGAGAACAATCGACCTATGTTTTTCGCACATCATTTACACAAAAAACATTACCATGAGAAAAGCGTCGAAATCCATTTCCAATCCGTTCGCTTCTCCGATATCGTTCTGCAATAAATATGTAAATATGTATAATATATTTCTGGGTGTGAAATTGAATTTATCAAATTTCTGGCAGAGTTTGAAAACTAGATTTCTGCGTAATGAATAATGGTCATTTTTGACGAAAAAGGTCGTTGATCCTATTGAATAGAAAAAACCGATGCTTACGTTTAATAGATGCGGCGGTAAATTACTGTTATTTCCGTGCAAAGGCTCGACATATTCGGCCGGAAAATTTCCAAATTTATTATTCAATTTACCGTACAACCAACCTAAAACGAAGAAAAATCTTTTCTTTAAAAATCTTTCAAAATTAAAAAAGGTTCGAAAAACTTCTCAACTCAGTATATCACTTTTTAAGATACGCCAGAAAGTAAATTCGACTTTCTAAAGAGACGGCTCATTTACATAATAGATTCAGGAACAAATATTTATTCTCACCTGAATCCAATTGGTTATCTTGCATATTGGGTAGCAGTTGTATAATGTCGCCTTTGTTGAAATTTAGCAAATTCGGTTCTTTGGTTATGTAGTCGGAAATGGCACGAACGAATTGTTTACCCTAAAGAAAGTTCATTTTTCCGACAAATATTGTAAAAGCGAAATTAGTCACAAGAACGAAAAACTGAAGTAAAAATTACCTGATTGGGTCCGAACAAGAATTCATCAATCAAATTTTTTATGATTTCCGCTTTTGGCGTGAATATTCGGACACAGATGCCGGTAACTGTCGTCAAAACTAATAAATTGTTGGAGAACACTTCGCTTTTGTCTAGATCGTCGAATCTATAACATTGGAATGTCTGTTTATTGAGAATGCAGGTACAAAATATAGTAAACATGAATCAGGGTCCCTAACTTTTCCAGGTTTTCCAGGTCATTTTTTCAAAAATTTCCAAATTTTTTCGGCCCAAAAATCGTCAATAGTTTCTGCACAAAATGGTAAAAATGTGTGTACTAGAGGGAGACCTCAGTAACTTGCTGGTGTTTTCACTTCGCTTGATGCCCCGCCAGCCGTCAACCAAGTAGAAAACCAATTTTCTTCCCGAGGTCTGGGGGAAGTTGGACGAGTTTTTTGGGGCCGGGGGTCAGTAATTCCCAAAATTTTGGGGGAAGGGCCTCTCAAGGAAAAAAATCGATTTTTTTTTCACGAAAAAAGTCCGAAAAATAGTTCAAAAAATAGTAATTTTTTCTAAAAAGACCGACAAAATGTGTTCATGGCGCGAAGCGCCCAGAAAATTCACATTTTTGACCATTTTTTGTTCAAAAATTGATATTTTTCAGTATTTTTCCGACCAAAAGTATGGGGGTTCCTGCGGCTACCATATGGCTAGCCATAGGATTGGAAAATCCTGGGGTGGCCGGTCGCCCAATAGCTAGCCATATGGTCGACGATTTCTGGGGGGGGGGGTTCCCATAGCACTTCCCCCCAATTACATTTATGTTCTGAACTGTGTCTTCGGACATAGTTATGTCTTAAGAAAACTGTTCAGAAACGGGTCTCAGTTGGAAATCAACCACTTTTCATAAATTAGGTGAAGCAGCAAAAATCAAATCCATTTCGGACTCAAAAAGACAAGTAAAATTCAGAAATCAGGAAACCAACCAAGACCAGCAAGCTTCATCTGTATGATCATACAGTTTTCGCCAGTAATAATAGGGATTTGAAGTTTATCAGAAAAATTTGATTTCGGAAAAATATAAATCCCCTGGTTTTGTGACCATGCACAGCAAAATATGAAAGCCTGATACGGAATTTATAGTTTCTAATTCCTAATTATTACGTATTTATAAGCCGTTCACGTTTTGTCTTTTTTCACGTCTTTTACTAGTGTTCGTTGTTTTCCTTTTTGTTATGCTGCTGCAGTAAATATTACTATTCTCATTTTTTTACGCAATTGTGAAATGTGCTGTTACTCACATAGAAAATTCTCACAACCAAACAAAAGGTCGGAATTTTCTGAAATTCGTTTCAGTTTCGTCATGTACAAAAAATGAATTTTATACAAAACATCCTCATAGTGTATGATGCTTTAGCTGTTCTTCGATGTGAACAATAAATATCACTGCATTATTGGCTATCAGTATCTGAATATCGGAATGAAAAGTAAACTTTAAAACTTTTAAAAGAGAAAGTTATAACAATCATCAAACTAGCAAACATAATACATCAGCAGAAAAGTTGAAATCTTAATTACTCTAAAAAACGTTAGATATTAATAGTTACAGACATTGGTTCTTAATTTAGCACGGTGTTAATGAAACCAGAGCTGTGCTACCGGAAATTTCTGATGTTAGCACGCGTGCTAATGACTGAAAATAAAAAAATTTTTAAAAAATGTTCCGGAAGAAAATTAGATAGAAATGGAAAATATCAATAAATTGCAAAAAATCAAAAATCTTCATTTTCTAACATTTATTCCATAACTTCCGCAAATAGAAAATTCATCTTGCATGTTTTTTCGTTCAAATTCCTTTTGAAAGTATCAAAATCAAGCATGATTTCATGAATTATTAATGCAATAAAAGCAGATAATTAGTAACCAGAATCGACAAACTCACGCATTAGTTTCAGACCAACGAAGTATAATTCGTCCACCGTGCTAACTGTGCTAATGAAACACTTTTTCATGAGCACGAGTGCTAATCGGACTCGTGCTAAAAAGTATGTTACAGAAGAAATACAACATTACAAATGCACTAAAGCAATTGAATATTAATTAAATAATGCTACAAAACTTCCTAAGAACCGCGCCTTAGCCAAACACAAATAAATAATGATACTAATGCTTGAAACCAACGAAGAATCCTCATCGAAATTTAGTGACTTTTCGAGGTTTTCCAGGTATCTAGACACCCTAAAAATGTTGTTAGCTACAATTAAATCTTTGAATTTACTATTATTCATTTGCAATATTCAAACTAATTAGGAATAAAATTTTAGAATTATTGGTATAAAACTGAAGAGTCAAGATCAATTATTTACCCAAAACGATCTAAAATTTTGAGCGGTTCGTCCGAATTGGATACGTTTCGATAGAGTAAAAATATTCCGTTTTCGGATAGACCGAGAAGTTGGGCTAGAAATTCGGATTCTCTATCCTCCTATAATAAATTAAATTACTGCTAGAATAGATAACCAAAACTATGCTTTTCATTTTCAAATGAGCCTCGAAACACACGAAAGCCTGGAGAAATCCGTGGCCAAATGATGACAATATACCGTAACTCAACATTTTCCTCTTTCACGTAGCAGTCCTTACTGCTACAGCGAATCTGAGAAAATGAGCGGCCGCGGACGCAAGTTTTTTTATTATTTGCAGGAGAATCTTTTTTCTTCCCGAGGCTCATTCGAAAAAATGAACTATAGCAACTTACAACAATCGGGAACATTTTACAAAAATACAAAGGCCAAGAACGAGCGATGTCGATGACGGATTTCTTCAAACCATTCGTGATTTTCTCGTTTTGCATTGACGTAAAATTCACATCGTAAGATCCTAATGAAAAAAGAATTTAGCATCGTTCACAATGAAATTATATTTTATACCTTTCAAGATTTCATTTCTTTAGTTTTTTCATGACTTTCTGTTTTATATTCATTTTCAGTTTACGTCTTCCCATCTGAATTACACTGTTATTTTGTGTAACTCCTTCACAGTCCCTTTTTTAACAATCGATCATATTTTTATCAACAGCCCATTTGGATGGAATTCAATTTTTTTCTTTTCTTAAAGACTAAAGACTGACCATACGATGTTTTTGTTTTGCACAATTTTAGTTCTCCAGGCAAGGTTCTGTAACTTGAAATAATATTGAAAAAATAGCAAAGCAAGAAATTTCATCACTGTTTTGAAGTGTCTCATCTGGAGATACATATCAGCACTTGAGGAACTTGTAATGATTTTCTGTAGAGTACCATATGAACTCAGAAAATGCACTTTTGTTTCTACATTTTGGATCCTTAGCAGTCCTTTCCATCAGTGCGGATTCATCCACGCCGGGAAAAGCTACTCAAAACGTTGAAATTTTTTTTTTAAATTAGAAACAATGAAATATCCAATAGATCTGTGTTATTATTTAATTCGTAACCTTTTCGTTCGGTTCGGAAAATGTTCAGAAACTTATGCCCCGACGAAAAGAATCTGCACTGCGCGGAAAAATTAAGTCTGATCAGAGTTTCTATTTGTTGCATTATATCCAAGTTAAATTTTTAACTAACGTTTCTGATCTCACTTCGATGTTCGTTTTTTCTTATTTCTCCAACAATAACAAAAAAGGTTCACTCACTCAAGTGATTAGCTACCATATCGCGGTCTTTGGGCCTAATCCTGAACGGATTAGGCTCCTTGCAATCGCTGATAATTTGATAAAATAGCAAGTTCATTAATTCTTCTTCGTCGAGTGATTCGTTCGGATAGAACAATTCTTTACGTATTTTCAATCGCCACGGAGCGTTCTCGTAGGTCAAAACGGACAATTTCTTTTTGTTACTTTTTTTCATCAGGACGTAAGGCAAATTCGGTCTTTGGGTATTCCCCGAGGCACGTTTCGACAACTTTTGTAGTTGGTTTTTCTCCAAATTTTCTTGATTTTCTTTGGCACTTATCAACGAAACGTTGTCACGCATGGAAAGATCGCCTTGAAATATGAGTCATATCAAAACAGGGAATAAAAAATCAAATCCTGCAAAATTTGAGCGGACGCAATAAAATTCAGGAACAAAAAAATTAAGTATGACAAAGATTATCGAAGAAATATGACTACACGACCATATAATCAAAATTAGCATATGAACTGCTAGGTGGAGTATAACTGAAACCATTCTTCAACTATTACGAAAATTTCTGCTTTCTATGTCGAACACGACAGTTCATTCGTAAGTTATGTAGATTAGCCATGCGACGCACAAGAAGTGGTCGACGCCAATTGCATGGAAAGATTGCCATAAATAGTGGTGAATTGTGTGTAATCGGCATGTCTGTAATTGGGGGGGGGGGGGAGGGCAACATGGTCGAATCCTATACTTGAATGATGAGATCCCCAACTCGAAAAAATTTGGAAAAAAGTAGCTTCTTCGACCCTTTTGGGAAAATTTTCGAAATTTTCGGATTTTTTCGAACCTTTTTGAGGAATTTTAGGGACGCCAAAAATTTTGAAAATTTTAGTACCCACGCCCCAAAATTTGGGTTTATCTCCATCCCTCAAATGATTGAACCTCTTACAAGTATGACAATCGGTCAGTCATCTTTAGTTTATTATTGAGAGAATAGATAGCCTACGGCCATTTTATTATATAATTTTATTATTGATTGTCGATGTGACGCCCCAAATACAACGACGCCTTAGAATCAGTGAGGACATTTATTGATTGGTTATGTGAGTAGAAAGTGGTTTAGGCTTGGTTTCCAGGAAGCCTGTGGAGCCCATCAACCCATATTTATCTACGCTTCTCGAATTGCCTTCTGGTCTGAAGTCTTCGAGAGTTATCTGATTGTAAGATCCATAGAGGATTGATGCAGTAATCTTATTGTTGATTTGGGGGTACCGATCTGTTGCACTATTATCTTTACCTCAAGATTCTCTTCGGAGGCCATATCCGGAAAAAGCTAGAGATTCTGAAGTAACCGATTAGGCACCCAGTCACAGTAACTCAAGTCCCATTTCAATAACTTTAACATTCCAAGAAAACAGCGAGCTCTGTTCACCTTTACTGCCCTTGAACAATCCCATATCGCAATTGAGTGGCCGAACCGGCTGGTGGAGGTACGACTCGGTCATCGGAACGGATCGACCTTCGAAATAGTACATATTTTCGCGATATGGTGGTAGCTGAACATCCTCTTGAACCCAATCATCGGCAGCCTGATCGCCGTTTAGTGCCGTTTGATTTTGCGCTTTTCGTGACGAAAATTGACTTCTGGTCAAAGTGACGTTCTCGTCGTGAATTTCGCGGTTTCGCGACGAAGGTCTGGCGTTTCGAAATTCGTCTTGTAGCCGTTGTTCTTCTTTATCTCTGCAGATTAGAACTGATTTTCACATATCAGTGTACATTAGAGGTGTATCGGGCAGTATATTTTGAAAATATCGGGTCCGGGTGTAACATTTTAAGAATATCGGGTTCAGGTCCATGTCCGAGTCCAAAATTTTGAGAATATCGCGTCCAAGTCCGGGTGCAGCAGAATAGTCGGATAATTTCATGTCTCATTTTGGGTCCGGGTCCATTATATTTTTCCACACGCTAATCTGTGTGACATCATTAAGACACGATTTCTGAGAGATTTGACTTACTGCTCCATTGACCCATGATAAGTTGAAAATAATTAATATCTGAAAATGAGATATTTTGATTGGTTCTACATGCTGGGTATTTTGACAGCATTCATTCGGCACAAAAGTCAAAATTCGCATACCTACATACAGTACTCTAAAAGCTGGAAATTTTGCACTTTTTGGCATTTTTCCGTCTCTATAAATGTTTAGAAATATAAATATACAAATGTTCCTTAGGTATGCAAAAAATTTTTCGGATATCTTACTTTACACTTTTTATGCCATTTTAAAGTGTCAAAAATGCGGTCGAAATAACCCGAAAAAGTCATCATCGGCGAGAAGTTAAAAAAGTTCAGATTGAACAAATAAAAAAAAATATGTGGATCGAATCACTGGCATAATTTCATTGGTCTATTCATAATGGTTGTGCAACAGAGTGTCTCGGAAGAGATGCAACAAAAATTCCTTTTCTTCAGTAATTCAATTGGAAAAGTCCACGCTGCGAATCATTTTACTAAGTAAATGACATCTGTCTGACTCCCTCGTTTCACACCACTTGAGGTTTGCCAAATGAAAATGAATGAAATGATAATCGATTGTAGTGCCTTTCAAATACAACAAAGTGCATTGGAATAACTCGAGTTTTCCTGTAAATACACGTCAAGGAATAACTTGATTTCTGAAATTTAATGAAAGTTTTTAACATTTTATTTGAAGCATGTCGTTCAGCAATTATCAAAGTTTATGGAGACTTCACATTTTTTCTTCTAATTTATTATACAGGGTGAGCCAAAAAAGGCGACCGGTACTGACTTTCATAGCTTTCAAATGAGTGAAGTTTTTTAATGCGGTTTCCTGCCGTCCATATATAAAACATCTGGCATTAAAACTGCAAAGTTTCAGCCAGATTGCTCGAATATTGACTGGCTAGAATCAAAAATACTAAACGCTGGGTTTTTTTTTTCAAATCGATTTTGAAAAATTAAAAAAATTGGCAAAATCAACGTGTTTTATAGCAGAAAAGTACAATATGTCCAATCATGAGGACCATATAACAGCTGGAAACTAAAAGAGAGTCGTTTTAGTGTGTCCTACTTCCTGTTTCCCCAATAGTTTCAATCGTTTTTCGATCTGGTCAAAGATAGAATCGATTTTGCTTTGATTTGGTTTTTTTCCAATTTCAAAAAAAGCTATTGATTTTGGCGAAATTTTGACCATATTGTAAAAAGAAATTGTTGACTTTAAATTACGTGCAAGTTACTAATCCGGATGATTTTTAAAGTATTATTTTGTGTAAACAGCTTCACAAAATTTTTCACAATGGGACAACTTTTTTACTTTTTGAAAAATGACCAATTTTACTAAATTTCTGTTTGTACAGTAACCACAAATGCTAGGAGCATAAAATTTGGCCCTTGTAACAAAGACAATCAGGGCATTCTAATGCAGCAATCCGCATAAAAGCTTCATCCGTTCGAAAGTTATGGAAGTCAGCACCGGTCGCCTTTTTTTTGGTTCACCCTGTATAAACGAATCCTGTTTTCCAAGAACTTAAGTGGCGAGGGATTTATTCAGATTCAAAAAGATATTTGGAACAACTCCCAAAATGGTACAATAATCGGATTGAAATTTTAACACAATATATTGGACACTAGTGCCTACAAAAATGGTGGAAAAAAATTCCGCCGCATCCTGTGGGAAAGTGTCCGGTCCGGAGAAAGGTCCAAATGATTTTTTTCGATTTTTTTCCATCTCATTTCGGACACTGTAAAAAGTGTAAAACGTGTAAAGTACAAAACTTAAAAATTTCAAACGCAGTATGTTTTAAATCTAATTCAGTCTCACAATGATCTAAGCAATAAAGTGCTGATTTGCTAGTTTTCATATTTCAATAGTTAACTGATGTGTCACCACATTCTTTAACATGGGTATTTGTTTTCAGCTGAATTACTACGTTATACATCAGACCCGAATCAGAATTGTAACAATTTCTTCGGGTCCGGCTCCAAAATTTAAGAATATCGGGTCCGGGTCCGGATCCAACAAATTGGTCGAGTAATTTCGGGTCCGAGTACCCGATACATCTCTAGTGTACATGACAGTGTTTTTGCGCAGTGCAAAGATTTTAAGGCTGTGCAAAACTTTTGATGATGCAGATTTTTTTTTGCACGGTGCAAAGATAAGACGTCAACTTTTGAAGCTGAAAATCGGCGTCTAAAAACTGAAAAATGACAAAAATTTAGGGCACTGAATAAATTTCAATATTAACATTATTTCAATAAATTTTCCGAGTTTACATGTAACGGAGCCCCGATGGAGGTTTCCGGCGATTTTTTCGGGGATGGGGTTCACCGATTCCCCAAAATTTTAGGTGAGGGTTCCTGAACAAAAAAAAATTCGATTTTTTCGCCAAAAAATGTCCAAAAAATGATTCAAAAATAGTAATTTTTGTCCAAAAAACAAAAGATGTATTTATGGCGCGAAGCGCCAAGAAAATTGATATTTTTGACCATTTTTTATTCAATAATTGGCATTTTTCTTCAAACAAATAACATCGAGTTTTCTAACCCAAAGTATGAGATGCCTATGGCTAACATATAGCTAACCATAGGATTGACAAATTCTGTGGGGGTTCGTCCCATGGCTAGACACATGGCCGACGATCTCTGGGGGGTTCCTATGGCACTTCCACCCGCCAATTACATGTATGGTTATTTGCGAACTTTTCATTTTTTATCAAGTAATTTGTGAGAAAATTTATGATTCTGAAATTATGACATTCACTTCGTGTGCAAAAAAACAAAATTAAAATTCAATTCCTCTAAAAAAGCTTTATTTCACTACACTTTTCTGAAGCGTCTCATACAATTTCATGAAAGTCAAATGGGAACAATACGACCAGTGCCTTTTTTGTAAGAGCCTCTTTGTACATGTAGAAAGAACGATCCAAAAGTCTTTATACCAATAAAATTTTTTTGTACACTAACAAAATCGCGATTTCGCGCGCATTTTTGCGCAACACTTCTCTTGCGGATAGCACTGTTTATAGCACAAAAAAACAGTATCAAAAAATACAGCTCATTTTCTCGGTGCCAATCGTCGAGAAAATTTGTACGTTCTCACATTATAAAATGCTGCAAAATCAATGCTCTGGTAACTTATTTAAGAAGAATAAAGTTCAAATTTCCTGTTCAAAAACATTTTAACATATTCAAAAAATATACTCATACTTTCGTAGGCTTGAAAAACTGCAAGTCAGAAGTTGAAAAGTCTGAAAATTACTTCTGTGATGCTTTTAAATTCAGTTCAAAGTCGGCTTTATGTTTAAAAGTATATTTACAAAAAAATTGGAAAAATTGAGTTTTTGATCTTCTAAAATACACCAAAATTCATCTGTTTCATGTCAGACTTTCAAAAACTTTCTCTTTTTCCGAAACTTTTCCAATCCAAATCCAATTTTTTCCAATCCAAATCAAATTAATAAATACAATTCAGAGCGAAGCGTCGGAAAAATTTTCGGTGTTTTCTGATTTTAGAGCCTGGAAAAGTGTTTTCTGACCAGAAAATGCCATCAAAAATATCTTAATATTGCCAGATTATTTAGAATATTAGTAATTCATGCTACATTACTTGAGAAGAAAAAATATTCCCCCGCGAAAAAACTTTTTTTATAAGTTTTTAGCATGATGCCAAAGGGGACGTCCAAAAAAACAGTGGCATAGAATCATAATTCGATATTCAAATATGGAAATCAGTCTACTATTCAAATGATCACCTTAATGATCCGGCGACAAAAAGATGAATTATTTTATGAACTGGAAATCGCTCCTTATCGATCACAATCACCAACGAAATTGGGTAATTCCATGTCAAGTGGTTTAATCGTCCCCACTCGACCATCTCAAAAATTCATGAAATTTTTACCAGGTGCTCCCCTAGGTCTGGAATGAATAATGCCAAAGTTTTACTTCGATAACTTGCATACTTCCCAAGTTGTGGGGCCCTGAACTTTTAGGGTCAATCACCCGGTCCCGGAAGACATGAAAAAAGCTCAAGTTTGGCATGTGATTGCTGATACAATATCTGATCAACCAGGCTCAAATTTTAACCCCTAACGCAACTTTTTACGCTTATTCCAACTAATTTACTTACAATCATTGAAGTCCTTTATTCGAGCCTCAAGACTCCCTCTAACAGCATGAAAAAATTTGCCGCGGGAACAATGGCGGCCTCTTTCAGCAGTCATAACTCAGAAACTAACGATCAGAAATCATTAATATCTTGGATTATAAGTTTTAAGATAACTTTGCTCCTATTCACAAAATTTCTTGTTTTTTTGCACCTGGTTTTGTAGATATAGCCTATTGAAAATAGGTGCGTACAAAATTATGTAAATTTTGAGTCAAATTTAGCGTCATATACCTCAACTGTACCTTTTACAATTTCAATAATTTATGCTCATTTGAAAGAGCAGGTTTTTCTCTTCAAAACTCACAAATTTATATTTTAGACTCATTTGCCATTCATGCCGAAAAAGTACTCCGAAAACGACAATATTTATGCTTTGCAGCGTCACCGTCATACACTAAGTTATGTAGGTGTTGGGCTCCATAGACTTTTGTAATAACTGTTCAATGAAGTTGCCATTAACATAAGTTTCACATTCTGATGAATAGTGCAGACACAATTTCAATGGGAGCCAGATAGGCCAGCAGTAATGCACCATTTTGGATAAAGTTCACAGAATTTAGAAAAAGCAGTATCAGTCGTTCCATATTCTTTTTTGTAAGCAACGAAAAGTTCTTTCAGATTGCACTATAATAGCTGTTTTTGCTTTTGCTGTTTAATTCCGTCAATTTTAACTGACACGTAATCCTTTTTTACTGGGAAAAGTCGAGAGAATTTGTCGTTTTCATAAAAAGTTTCAACACATTGCTCAACTTCAACCGAATGAGGCTTTCCACATTTTTCTCTGTCAAAATTTCGTTTCAAATTTCTGGCTTCATTATTGACCATTCGATGTGAAACAACAAAATAATCAACAGTTTAATATCCCAATCATTAGGAACTAATGTCAACATTTGAAATTTCATATCGTAAGAAGAAATTGTAATTTGAGATTTTAGATCGGTTAGAAATTTCTCATAAGCTTCGCAGTTCGAACATTTAACAGAATTTTCTTGTTGATTGATAATTTCTAAAGGATTAAATCATCCAGCAGTTGAAATCTGAGTCGCAATGGCTTCTTGAGCCTGGTAAATTTTTCGCTTTGCATATCTTCGTCAATCTCTTACTAATTGTTCGTAATTTAAGGGGTGAAAGGCCGAGTTACTGTAAGCTAGAATTAGCCTTGTCAGATCATCCATAAAATCTGTGTCATTTGATGGATTCAAATCCATTACAGTTAGTTCTGCTTCACATTTCGGAATATCTTCCCTACATCTAGGGCACAATTTTTGACCAGGCTTTACTAATGTACCAGTTAAGGGGTGCAATTTATCTGCTGTTGAAATGTCAATCAGTTGGAGTCCTCTAGAACAATTACGGTCCTGTCTTTTCAAACGATTACAACAAGATTTTTGTAGGAATTCGGATTTATTTTATCAAAAGTAAAGCTTCATGATAAGAGCAAACCCAATAAAGCAGGGGCTTAATTTTGGTAAATCCATTATAACGAAGTTAATTTCCTGAAAATGAATATTAGAATAATAAAATCAAACAGACAATTACAAGCTGAGACGAAAAAAACAAAAAGAAACAGGCACACTCAGACAAAAACACCTTTCAAAACAAAAAACTGATAAGATGGCCTACTTAACCCACAGGCAAGTCTGAGCAAATATCGCCTGAACTAGCCCAAGAGGGTCCTTCTGGCAGCAGGACCCAGATTGCTTATACTAATGTTTTTTCGCTTGGCACGAATTTACATGCCTACTGCCTGATTGAATAAATTTTGGATCTAGCACCTACATAACCTATTGTATGACAGGGTCGCTGCGAAGCACAAATATTGTAATTTTCGGAATACTCTTTCAGCATGAAAGACAAATGGGTCCAAAATCAAAATAGGTGAGTTTTGAAGAGAAAAACCTGCTCTTTCAAATGGCGCATAAATTATTGAAATTGAAAACGGCACAGTTGAGACATATGGCGCTAAAATTGATTCAAAATTTGCATAATTTTGTACGCACCTATTTTCAATAGGCTATATCTACAAAACCAGGTGCAAAAAAAAACAAGAAATTTTGTGAATAGGCGCAAAGTTATCTTAAAACTTATAATCCAAGATATTAATGATTTCTGACCGTTAGTTTCTGAGTTATGACTGCTGAAAGAGGCCGCCATTGTTCCCGCGGCAAATTTTTTCATGCTGTTAGAGGGAGTCTTGAGGCTCGAATAAAGGACTTCAATGATTGTAAGTAAATTAGTTGGAATAAGCGTAAAAAGTTGCGTTAGGGGTTAAAATTTGAGCCTGGTTGATCAGATATTGTATCAGCAATCACATGCCAAACTTGAGCTTTTGTCACGTCTTCCGGGACCGGAAGGGTGACCTTAAAAGTTCAGGGTCCCACAACTTGGGAAGTATGTAAGGAATCGATGTGAAACTTTGGTATTATTCATTCCAGACCTAGAGGAGCATCTGGTGAAAATTTCATGAATTTTGGAGATGGTCGAGTGAAGCACTTTTTCAAATTTGAATCACTTGACATGGAATTACCCTATGAGAAGTTTTCAAAGCGGGAAATTTTGCAACTTCGATCAAAAATATTGTTATAATTCTATTCGTCAGACAAGCTTCTAAAAGATTATTTCTCAATTTCAATACAAAAATAATGCGCTACGCTTAAAAATAGATTACAGCGAATTTTCTTGCTAGAGTACAATCGTACATATGAAGTACAGATGAATTGATTCTCCTGTCACTTACTGTCAGTTCCTCCCCAATCACAAATTTGATTCTGAAAACATACTTATAAGATAAGTCGTCCCATTCACTAGAACGATCGAAAGATTGATCTTTGAAACGGACATTCAGCTGTTGCAATGTCATCATCTTTTGCTTATTGCTGTCGTTCATTGGTATATCAAAATTCGAGTTCAAATCGTCCTGCTGATCAGCACTTATGAAGTTTTTAGCACCATCATTGGCGTAGGGATAATTTTCTTTGAAATTTGCGTAAGATTCGGCGAACTGATTTTGAGAGTCTAAACGAAGAATGGTAGAGATAGTGAACAAGTTTTGTTCATCAACTATGAAACATAGAGCAAAAATTAAAAAGCAGTTGATTGCATGAAAGCCACACAAATTTCACTTACCACTGCCTAAAGCACTACTCAACCGAGATTGTCCCCTTTCATTATAGGATTCTTCTTCAAACGATCGTAATCCATCATTTTTTCCTTTAAACTGCAAACTGCTACTGTAATTCGACATCGCTGAATGTCGTTGATCCATCAAAGGCATCTTTCTATCGTCCGCCTTGCCATTTTGTGTGGGAAAATAATCTTCTTTGCACGCTTGTTGATTCCGTTTCTGTTGCATTCTGTTCGCGGACGGATCGCACGGGCGATCTCTCGGTTCGCGGATTTGTCTGTTGTTGATCATTCTTGGCGGTGTTCTTTCATAATTCGCATCTCTTGCCGTCTGTGAGAAAAATTGACTTTCAAAAAAGATGGAATTTGATAACGATAAGAACTTTTGTTCTCCTAGGGCTTATGACGTAAAATTTAATAAAAACTTAAGGACAACGATGATAAAAATCAGAATAACATAGTCAATTTTGAAATTAAAATTCTCAAATTTTGATTTTTTTTCTAGGAGAATAAGTCGAAAATTGAGAGAAAAATTTATGCAATGGAATTCGATCTGGAATAAGTGCAAAATTTAGAGCAAAATTTGTTGTTTTTGGATCAAAGCTGGAGAGATAGGAAATCAGAACAGATCGGAGAGGAGTACGGCAGATTTTGGTTCAAGCAGGTATAATATTGAATCTGCTATCAGAGAACTATTGACATTCAGTGTACTCACACTTACAACGGGGAAAATGCCGGAAATCAGAAAATGACTCCCATTAAACTCAATCTGCTCTTAAATTTGGGTACAGTGCACTGTTTACTTTTTCCTTCAGAGACATCGATCTTTCGTCGATTCTACTATCGAACGAGGCCCAATTTTGCGGCTCAACTGGCTGCGGAGGTTTAGGCACAACCGGAGCTGGTGCCGGCTTCGAGACGGTAGAATAAGTTAAGTTGTCCTTCAAAGGTCCATTTTGGCGACGTACATCGCTTTCGCCGTTTGTCTGACTTGAATAACGCTGTTCAACAGTTTGTCGATTGATACTGTTGGTTTGGACGCCATTTTCTTTGCCAACGCTGCGATTATTTGTACCGTAATCGCTTTCCATACTGTAGATTGAATCTTTACCATTGTATATGCAGTCGTTATTGCTGCGGTCGCTTTTACTAATAACACTTGGCGCCCATCTAAAATGTAGAAAATTATAGAAAAAGGAAAATCTGTTAAAAAAGCATTTTACAAAAAGTCTAAAAAACCTTTGAGTTTGGCAATAATAAATTTATTTCTTTATGTTCATTATTATACCTGGCAGCATCAGTTGTTGGTTTCATTGTTCCAACGAGATAAGACGGATTTTTGTCATCCAAGCTTTCGGCATCGAAATCATCGGTTTCTTCAGTTATAGTTGTTGGAGGTCCTCGCTCAAAAATTTAAATACTGAAACCATACTAATAAAAATATTTGACTTCGGAACGGAGTGAGAATTGTTTGATGATTATGGATTATATATGTATTGTTACCTACAAATTTAAGTTCAAGAAACAAATTAGTTGTAACACGATTATTTAAGAAATTATTTATACCTAAATTCGCTTAATTGAAACAAAGACCTTTATGTTGCAAACCAAAGCATCAATTCATACCATAAACATTCGAGCCCCTCGCCTTTCCCTGGCATATTCTTCTTCTAAATTGCATGCCCTATCATAAATCGCTTCGCCATTATTATAACTATTTGTTTGATTGCTGTAACCGTTCGCTTCCCCATTATTCATCTACAAAATCATGATGAAATTATTTATTTCAATTTATATAAATAATATACCTTCTGCATTTGCTGTTGATTGAATTGATAATCAGTAATTTCACGTTTTTGATCACTCTCCGGCATAGGTTTTGGGAATGCTGGTGCCGGTGGAAGTGTACCCATATGGCCCGCATTATTACTGGCCCCATCGTCTTTTTTGGAAGATTCGTTTTCTCTGAAAAGACGTGCTCAACAAGATGGACTTAAGAGGCAGATATTTTGATGCATTCTTCAGGTTCAAAAATTACAATTACTAGTATTGTATGCACACAAATTATCCGCGTTGAAAGTACAGATTCCGAAATCACTCTTGAATTTGAACTTTATGTTAAAGTTTGTTATGTTAAAAATCTTTCACATGAGAAATAGTATGAAAGTTTGATTATATCTGATTATGTACTTGACCGCGTTACAACTGTATCTAAGGCACCAGAGAAAATGCTAATGCAAAACTAATGCAAAACATTGTATATGGTGACATGAAATGATTAAGCCTTGTAGAGAATTTCATTCTGCATTCAATAGTTAAATTACTTTACAAAACGTATAGAGTAGAATTTTTTACAACTCATGATAACAGACGACTGGAAAACACCCTTTCATTAATTTAATTGGTTTAAAAATGAGTTTTGATTTGGAAGAAGCCCGTCTGGTAGACTGCATTCAGGCGGCTGCACATCATAAAGCAAAAAAAGCTGAAGCGACTTTCATTATGCCTGAACGTCTGAAACAAGTCAGGAAGGCAGAAGAAGATCATATCGAATGTTCAAAACGTTTGATTTTTCAAAATTTCAGCATTTGTATTGTGCTCCGTTTTTTAGCAATAGATTTAGAATTATTCAATGAAACATACACACAGATGAAGAATTGAATTCCCTATCAGATAGAGTATTCGGTTTTTTGACATATTACTGTGAAATGCTTTTGTGGAACAGCTTAACCATTTCGTTTCACCCTGTATAACACTAGAATTTTATTTCATATGAGATAAACTAGGGTTATAAAATCCTCATCTGGTCGCAGATTGATTAAACAAGAAGAACACGATAAAACTTACGCATTTGTTGCAGCTACCGTTGAAACATCATTCTTCGTTGTCTCTTGTTGACTACTGATCAGCGCAGATTGACCACTGATCATTGAGGTTTGACCATTGACCATAGTAACCTGCTAAAGATTTCAAGAAAAAGTATATTCCCGAAAAAAATGCTGGGAATATCGCTAAAATTACCGGGAACATGTTCGGAAATTGCATTGGGAAAACTGACATACCGTTCGAAAGCACATTTCCGTTGTTGCATGCTAAATTCGGCAACTGAAGCATGCTGTTGCTATTCTAGATAAAAATAATCTAAGAAATATACGCCGAAATAGATCTTGAAAATTGAGTTGCCAGAAAAATAACGAGGAAACTTGGTAGAATAGATTTCGATTTTCATACGATTTTTGCGATGATAATTAAAAATTTCAACAACGGACAGAAACTTAATCGTCACTTTGTTAATTTTAAATGAACATCAGATAAAAACTTACAAAAGTAGGATAGGTAAATGCCGGCATCTGCATACCCGAAAAGTTGCTTATACCTTGGATATTTTGCATACCAAAAACTTTCATGGCTAAATTTCAATGAATGAAACATTAAAACAAACAATAATTAAAAGTACGAGTATTACCATCCATAGGCATCATCATCAAAACTGGTTGATTCATAGCTGGAATTAAGGAAAACGTGGATGCATTTGGTTGATTATTTGAAGCTTGCGTGACGATTCCATTAGACGAGCCATTAGTCATATCGCCGATGCCTTTAATACTGGCCGCCAGACTGTTAGCTTCATATAGATCCTCGATAGTTGTACCGTTACTATACAGAACCTGCAGAGAATTAAGCAGCTTTTGACATTAATAGACTATAATTTCATTTATGTACCGGTTCGAACAAATCGTCTAGAAATTTATCGACATCTGAATTTTTAGACGGAATCGCCACGTTTTTTACGTGACTTGCTATGCTTCTCGTTGAATATTCCGACGGCAATTTCACGTCTATGTATGAGGGAGAATTAAAGTCGTAACTCAGGATTTTTCCAACAATCTTACTTTGCATGTAAACAGAATCTTGATAATATGTCGAGCATGAATCGCCCATAATGGAACCGCGAGGCATAACAGCTTCAGGAACTTCGTTCGGTAATCTTTGGGTCACTAAAATATTCAAGCATGTGAAATGAAAATGTTTACGAGATGTAATGTAATTAATAGTTTCTCTGGTTATTAGCCAGCGAAGATGTTTTCTAGCTGATGGACGGCACTATCTAACTGACTGAAGAAAAAAATATATCATCAGCACATTGGCCGGATCTCTGTGGAAGTTATTCAGAAATGGAAATTGGTTTTTCTTTAAATCCGACAAGAAAAACTGAACCGTGTTAAAACAATGGTGGGGAATTAAAAGGCAACGAGAAAATAGATCCAAATATGAAAGAATAAAAAAAATAACGAATAGTAAAATAAAATGAATAGTGAAAATAAACAAAGGAATAGTAAGTAAACAAACGGAGTTCATTACAAATAAATCAGTCAAGGATTTTTTAAGCCCTAAATTCATTTCCATATTTGGGCTACCTATTCAGTCTATACTAAACCAAGTATTCAAAAATAATAATGAATAATTTTACAGTTGCTTACCAATAGAACAGTCGCTCTGTTTCAAATGTCTAACGGCCGAAAAATCTGGCACGATACTTTTCGGTTCCGGAGTTTTGGTTTTGGGTATCGTCAATTCGGTCGAATGTTTCTGGCATAAAACTTGATGCAGCGCTTGCGACTGAGTTTGTGGAGGCGAATGAACAATTTGGGACTTTTGGAAATTTGGCTGCACTGCTTGCGGTATCCTGTTGTTTTCGGTAGGTTGTTGCTTAACGATGGGAATAACACGTTCTTGTTTGTCGAAACCATTTCGAATACTGACAGATGGGCTGGCCATTTGTTGCGCGGTAGGCGCGAGAAGTTCACCGGACAAAGACGAACCCAAGGGACGGTAAAATCCAGAAGATGATTTGCTATCTTAAAACAAATAAAATCAATCACCAAGTGCAAAAATGGAGTTTGGTCAACTGCATGGACACCTAAATTGCTTCTGATTGACTGAATTAATTCTATGAATTATAAATAAAGTCTACAGCAAACAACAGAAAATGTTTAAAAGACTGTTTCAAAAAGTCTTCATTTTGCTAACATCAGCAGTTGTACTAATTTTCTAAGGAAAATTTACGTCGACCACAATTTAACAATTGGATGAAGGATATTGTATGTATATTCGACATTCAGATCAGACGAATTTGTAAAGAACATGCGCCCCACTTTAAAAAAATTGCATCAGATATAAAGTATAATCATATTTCAAATTTTTTGAACCCTTTGAGATAAGATTCATAAACAAACATACGTGGCGCTGTGATTTCTGTAGCTAAACCATTCGCATTGCCGTTTCTGGTTGTTGTCGTTTCACTTGGAGTCAAAATTCCATTAGTGCTTAAGCTGAAAAAACAAAAAGCAGTTCAAATCGAGCGGATAAAATTTAGCAGACCAGAATATGCAAAGAAACAAGCGAAAACAAAGACCTAGAAAATACGATGAATCAAATTAAAACAACGCAACTGAAGTAAAGTTGAATTGGACTATTCCAGAAAACAATGCAGTAAACGAACGAAATCGCATATAATCAGGCATGTGAAGGAGCAATCCAAACTGTGCAATAAGAATATACTACATAAATGTCAAATGAGTAAATAAAAACTATACATAGGATTATAAAGAATAGTAAATAATAGGTTATACGTAGGAAAATGAAGACGTTTTGGCGGCAAAAGCAAGGCAAGCGGCAGAAAGCAAACTTCACATGTCAGCAATTTACTCGGCTAGTCTTCTTAGTTGTGCCTCGCGCTTTTCAGACGTCATGGGTTTAGGCCACAACAGGAATTCCGACTTCAAAGCTTGAAAATCCCTAGGAAGCTCGTAATACGACAATACGTCCAAGAGGAAATCGCCGCCGTTCAATTGAATCTCGACTTCGCTGCTATCGAACGATGCTGCCCAACCTCTGGCATCGTGGATTCCCCTGAAAAACAAGTGTAAAAGAGCAATTTAGACTATGTGCAGCATATAATTTTATACTTCTGTTTCAAAATCATGGCGGCGAACTCGTTAGCAGTCGTCCAGGCATCTAGTTGGCATAGACGGTTGTACCCTTCACAAATGAAATAAACTTGGGTTTTGAAGGAGCTCTGGATTAGATTTGAAAATTAACAAGATGGAAAAGCCACCAAGAGGACAAACAATTTTCATTTCCTGAAGAGTTAAGTTAGTGAGGGACATCGTTGGGAACTGGAAAGACATATGCTGATATGCTTTGACATGAACTCAGCAAATATCATGTCTTAGAAGAGGTGTTTATTGAAACTCTTGAAAATCATTCGAATATTTTTACGACAAAATAATTCATCTGCTTTTAAGAAAAATGGTTGGGACATGAACTACAGCTGAAAATTCAAAAGCAGATCAGAATTGGTAAAATTAGTCCTCTTTTAGTTATTTGCGTAAATTAATGTGCTTTTTGACCAACGCCATGGTTTTATCACGAAACATTAGGGCTACTATGTTCTTATGTGCACATTATTAACGAAAGAAAATTACCGTCTGGCAGTAAAGCACTCAGGGCCATTTTGGCCTTTAGTTGTATTGACCTGTGCTCCAACATACAAGGCGGATAGCGCCTATACGGTCCATATTCCCTTTGAAAACAATGGAGTAGCCGTTTTTGTAATTCCGGTCTGTATCCTTCGCAATCGGCAAACGTAATATAGCTGAAAAACTCAATTCGTATGATTTTTCCCGAAGTAGACAATTCAGCCATTAAGAAATAAAACGCAAGTGGTTTCGTCTCTCGAATCAAAAACAGAATAAATACTTTCCATATTTCACACGAAATACTACCTTCTTGATACTATTTTAAAAAGGAAAAGCCCGACCTTGCCCATAAGAAACACTCACTTCAGTAAAAACTTGTACAACTCCGAACTAAGCGGGAAAGCCGAGGCACACAGAGCCACAAGCCACCAACCACGTTCCTGATTAGCTGGATTTGGATTACAGTAAGTTTGATTCACAAGTTGTACGTAAATTTCGTCACGGAGATTCGAGTTAACGATGCCCTTCAGAAGTTATTAGTAATTAAGATCTTTTACACACAGAAACGATGATTTATAGTAAAGCAAACACAATGATAACGCTATCTCTCATCAGTTATAAAGGTCTGTTCATCGAGTTTTCCTCGCATTTGAATGGAAAATCTGACTGTGTATAGTCCTAGCATGAGGTTGAGTACGGCTTTTTGAATTATCACTTACTTTTTGAATGATGTAATTCGCCAACAACGCCTCTTGAGTGATGGTCAAACCAATGCTATTCATATACCGCAGAATCTGACAAGAAAAAAACATTTCATGAGATTAACGGCCCCTATTAATTGAAAAAATTTTACCAATTTGAAAATGAGTAGCGATTCTTTGAAATCGCTATCGTCGTTTTTTAATAAGAACGGAGTAGTTATTGGTTCGCGTCTCATTTGCCACAAGTGTCCCTGCAATATATGAATTAAATTAAGTGTACAAAATTGAAAAACGAAAAATGCTTTTGCCGAATGATTTTTGTTGAGGAGATTCATACCAATAAAAGTAAAAGGTAATAAAATCATAAAATCAAGCTGGTGGTCATGATGATTATTAAAGAAAACTGAATGTTATTTGATGAAAAACACATCTGTTCGCAAAAAGGCCAAAAATAGCTCGAAACGTAGAATACCTTGAAATAAGTCTGAGCATATTTCACGAATGAATAGTTATGCAAATCCAGCGGTAGAGTACAGTGCCTTTCGCAGGGTAAGAAATCGCTGGCCGTACGGACGACCTTTTCCTTACGATTTTTTAAATCCCATTCTGGAAATTTTAACCGTTAAGACGAATTGAACGATTTGATGAAAAATGAGAATAACACACGAAGATTTTACCGTGCATAGAATTTAAACTAATTTTCAGATCGGCCGGTAATTCTAAATGATTAACGATGGTGATAGCGTGATTACGACTGATCTGAAAGAAAAAATTCGATACCTTCGCAAGAAAATGAATAAGAAAGAAAAAGCTATAGAGACAAAACTCACCCAACCGTGAAAATTAGGATTTAGTGAGAATCAATGACCCACGAGAATAATAAATTTTGTGTCCTAATCGTGGAAGAAATTACTTTTTCTCCTGATGAAGCTGAAGCTGTGAGCATGTTTTCATACATCTGTAACTGACTGCTATGTTTCGCTTGCTTTTGGACATCGCGAAAAAGATCCCTTTTCATCAAAGCGAAGTATTTTCTGAAGAACAAATGAAAGTCGAGTACGGGAATAAAAAAAATAATATAAAAAACCTGGCTCGCCAACCGCGGAAAGCGGCCTGCAATTTAACCGCCGATTTTCTTTTCCTCAAATATGAACGACGTTTCAAGAAGGCATTCAAATTTTTTTGAATGACGATTGCTGCGCGGTGCAATTTGCGTTCACGCAATTTTTCCAAATAGTCGAATAAAATTGGCTTTAAAAAGACCTAAAGGAAAAGTAGCATACACATGATTGACGGGAAGTGCCATTAATACCCCCTCCAGAAATCTTCGGCCATATGGCTAACCATTGGGTGATTCCTCCCACAGGAACTTCCAATCCCATGGCTAGCCATATTCTACTTATAGGAATCCCCATATTTTTGGTCGGAAAAACACCGAAAAGCGTCAATTTTAGAACAAAAATGGCAAAAAGATGTCCATTATCTGGCGCTTTGCGCTATAAATACATTTTTACGGTTTTTTAGACAATTTTCATAAGAAAAATTTGACTTAATATTCTGAAAAGCGGTAATAAGAACTATAAGTCTCATATTTTACAGTACACGCTAAAACAGAATAATTTTCGACTGCATTAGGTTAGCAGATTGAAAAGAGACTGAACAAGGGAAGCAATAGAAGAGCACAAAAAATGTGATCAATTAATTTGATAAAATCTATAAACTTTGGTCGGAAATGTTTTGTAGTCAAACTCAGATGCATGCAAACCGATTGAGTGCTGAAGCTCGAAAAGTCAAGGAGAAAAACTACTTGGCTTCTAGAAATTACGTCACGACCAGATATGTAGTCATTACTTTAGTGGTACCGATTTGATACTGTTCACAATAATGAGCCGCCAACTTTGACAGAATGAATTGAGTGGATTCAACGTCGCTTTTGTCAGCAAAATTTTCTTTTGGCAGAAGAATGCGGTACCTTAAAATTGACTTCAAAAAATGACATGTAACGAACATTTTTGTTTTTATGCATTAAAAAATGCATTCGCTAAGTAAATGTTTACCAAATAAGTACTTTCTGTGAGCAGATAATTTGTATTTCTTAATAGGGAAACACGAAATAATTCAAAACCGAAAAAATAAATATAGCCTTCACATATTTCTTGTGTAACTCAATTTTATGCTAAATAAATAAGTGAATTTTTCATTGATGGTAATTGACTTCGTCTTTCGAATTATGAAGTAAAGTAACATTTCTTGATTTGTGTTAAATTCTATCGGCATTTTCAAAATCAAAATCGGAGGGCCTCGAACATTGACTCAGATTTAAGCCAGAAAATCTAATTACTTTTACCTGAACGTAAAATCTTTGGTCACATATTTAACCGGATATCCGACACGCCGCAATTTGACTGTGTCCAAAAAACCTAAACGCCTTATCTGTTCGGAAACGAATCTTAAGTCGAAATTGCTGGGAATCTTGTCCTGATTGGGTTTAATACAACGTATAAAATGTGCTTTGTTCCTAAAAGATGGGAAGATTGAAATATCACTATTGCGTCCCAGGATTTTCTCAAATGACTGAGAAATCGCCAGAAATGAAAGAACGCAAGTAACTTTTCGTTTCAATGCAGATGGTAGAAATTTTGTGGTACTTTGAAAAATTTAATGTGAAATTGGAAAAACATTTAATGTGAAATCGGAAAATCAAAAAATTTGTAAATAACATTTCTGTAAAAACGTAGCATGACTAAATTTCATTCAGATAATTTAAGCCAATCTCACAAAGCTAAGACATGCACATACTTGCTCAGCTTTTGGATCAACATGTTCATAGAGAGTATGAAGCTTGACGAAACTGTAGCCGATTTTTGAGCCTTGCCATCGTTCTCGATAGGTAGCGACACAGTTGCTGACCTGGCTTTGAACATTTGAGCTATCACCTTATATAAGTAAGCATAATAAGATTAACAGCAATAAATCACATCAGCATTCAGTTTACCGGATTTTGATTGTCTTTGAACAAATTAGTTACTTGGCCTTTGACCGTATCGCGATTCTTTTCAAGAAATCCAGGAACCTGATAAATAAAATTTGGAGAACGACGTCAAATATCAATTATGTTTGGTTGAAGGAAACTAAAATTTATAAAATTAAACAACATATGATCAGACATCGATGTTAAAAATCGGATATTATCAGATATTTCAAATAAAAGTCATATGATATATAATTTTGAGCGGACTTTAATATGCTGAATGTGTCAGATCAAAATCAACGTCAGAAAATGTAAACACTTTCATTTACCAAACTTTGTATTTTCAATGCGAACATGAATTAAAAACCTAAAGCAGAATTTTTTGCTATCCTTATCTGACTAATTCCACTCACTTCATACCAAACTGGACCACCAAAGTGCCTTATGCAAAACTCCGGCTCGTGACTTTTCGACTTGGAATAAAGTGGATTATCAATATGATTGTAATGGCATTTGAGTAAAAATGACTCGTCCGTGCCTTTCGGAAAGCAGCATTCATCGTCCAACAAGTGAAAAATGCCGTAGGATCTTTTAGTCAAAATATCCAAAATAGGCTGATTGTCGGACGACGAGCGACCGATATCCGACGTCCATTCGATTTTTTCTTTAGCGTATTCTTGTTGTTCAATGCGGAAAACGCATTGGTAGAAAAAATTTTGCAGGCGCTCGTTCGCGTAATTTACGCACAATTGCTCGAAGGAGTTGTTGTTCAGTTGCTTCAAGACAAGGGAACATAGCGTAATATTTGGTCGAAATCATCATTATGAGAATGAACAAATATTACAACTATTTAGGGCGAAGACGATTTCGAAAATTTTTTTGTCTAAAAAATTGAGACTTCATTAACAGCGCCAGATCTATTGGTACAATTTCTGCGCTTAATTTTCAAAGAATTGACAGAGAATCGTCGGAAAATAAAACAATGAGAAATAGACTAACTCACCGTTTTCCCAAAAATCGGGCATTTTGAGTTTTTATCAACTGAAGCTACTCATCTCATTTTTAACTGTTAAAAGTCAGGATTTTTCCAAAAATCGAAGTTTTTCATTAACTTTCACAAATCTCTTCTAGCTTGGAGTTTCCCACGCGTTTCGACGTGAACTAATTTTTACACATGAGTTAACGATAAAAAATTATTCGGGACTGTCAATTTAGAGCCTCCACTCAGGGATGATTGTTGCGAAGATTCATTTTCCAGCGTTTCAGAATATAAATATCCTAAAATTCTTCACGCCCAAATGGCAAAGAAATTGAAATTTATAACTTTGATTTCAATTCGTTAATTATTTCTGTGATTGTGAACACTTATTTTCCAGCATTATAGAATATAAAAGCTCAAAATGTTTTTGGGTATAATCACAGATTTTTCAGTACCAACTGAATTTAGTAATACTGCCTATGCTTCACACCAGACGTCCCCAAGCTCAGATTTTCAGGTAGGGATAAATTTAAAAAATTGCGGGGTAGTGTGGCAAAATGTACACCAAACACGTCATTTTTTCCAAAATCAGGCAACCAGTGATCAATTTTTAGGTCTTTAGGTGGGGGTAACACCCATCTCATACCCCTCCCTATGGGGTAGTCTGCTTGACATTCATCCTTTAACGTTATACACACTTAAGCCTAGTAGGCTATTCGGAGGGAATTAACGAGACGGGCGCGCGCGCCCACCTAGTGGCTCCGCGCTGCGTTCTCCGGGCGCATTGCCATGCTTATAAGCCTTAAGCCGTAGGCATACTTGACCGTTTTTTTTGCGGCCGCAAATTTTGCGACCCGCAATTGCGGGTCGGTTGCGGCTCTCACAATGGCATACTTTCCCGCAGTTCCGCAAAAATGCGGAACCGGAAAACCGCAATTGTAAGCATAGTTAACCGCAATTTCGAACCGGAAATTACTTAAGAGATGCAAGGTTGTAGGTTTCCGAATCCAAAAGCGTCAAAATGCTTGGGTATGCTCCTAATTGCATGGAAAAGCATCCGTAGGTAGGCACATTACAAACGTTTTTAAAAATGGGGAAAATTTTTGGAAAATGAGGAAAAAATTTTGGGTCCGGTCCGGTTCTCATGTGGAAAAAATCAACCGCTCTAAAAACATTATGTTTTAAAAGCTTAAAAACACTAAAATAAACCGTCTATGAGCATTTTTAAGCGAAAAAAGACTTTAGAAAATTGGGGGAAAATTTTTTACCCCTATCGCGATTTGACGAAAAAGCCGGCGGGAAAAACAGTGTTCACCAAAATACATCTTTTTAGTTTCCGATTCCCGGAAATTTTTTCGACAATGAAAACCTTGCATAAATTTTATTCTTTGTTCCCGAATTTTTCTCCTCAAAAGATTCCTTTGCAGAAAAAAAAAACACTGGACAAAGCAAATTCTGGAAATAATTGAGTTTTCTAGTTGATAAAGATCAGGTATTCAATGTTATTCAGCGCGAAACGGCATATACTGTATCAAGTGCGGCTGCCAGAACCGCAAAAAGTACTCCACTCGAGAACTCTTTGCGGGCCAATAAACCGCACTAAACCGCAATGCGGTTGCGGGTTGCCAACCGCAACCGCATTGCGGTTTTGCGGGTGACTTGCGGGTCGCAATTTTTGAAAACCGCAAAAAAGTGTGCGAGCCGCAGACTTTTTCGCCCGTTGCGGCTAAGTATGCCTACGGCTTTAGCCTAAGAAATAGCTAATGATAGATGTCCACGCGTTCCAACTTTATACCTTTTTATTAATTTTCTAAGCTTAGACTTAAGCGCGCAGCGCGGAGCCACGTAGGCGGACCCCAGGAATCCGTCTCGTTGATCCTCTCCCAATATTCAACGTGTATATGCTTAATTGCGCATAGCGTTATAAAATGGGTGTGAACTAAACGCAGTATTACCCTGAATCACTGTTTTTCCGCCAAATCTGTGTTTTTGGCCTATCAATCTGAAAATGCGAAAAAAATGTTGTGCTTTTTCGCCAAACAGCAACAAAAATGCTGGATTTATAAGTCGGAAAGGTGAATTTTGGAAGGTCAAAATCTCAAATTTTGTTTCTACATTTTCCAAAAATTGTCCATATTGATAAAACCGTTTTGCTTTTTTATGCCTTTTAGGAATATACTCAAACATTGTGATGTTTTTGGAGTCAGTAACGTGCAAAAGTGAGGAAAAAGCAGAAAAAACTCTAGTCAGATTAGTCACATTGTGCTGATGAACGGCATAATTGGTGTTCTACAAGTTGAAAGCATATTAACGATAGATTTCACATTAATTCAGCTACTACTGATATTTCTGTGATTCTGATTTGAGTAATCAAATTTTATTTATTTCTTATTACTGCGCGGAACGCCGGCAAAAATTCCAAATATTTATATCCTAAAACATTAGAAAATGAACCTTCGCAACAAGTACTGCTGAATAGAAGCTATAAATTTACAGTCTACAATGATGTCTTCATCTTTTTTCAATGCGAAAGTTCACGTTTAAAACGTTTGAAAAACTCAAAGCCAGCGAAAGAAAAAATCGAGAAGATTGATGAAAAATCTCAATTTTGACCGAAAACTTACTGTAAACGATTACAAAATGAGAAGGCACAATTGATAGAAACTGTTAAAAGCTAATTAATAAGAGGAAGTAGATAGACTAACGGCAGTGCCTGATAAAAAATAATGACTATTGTACTCACGATCGGCGCGAAGCTCTTGAAAATTTTGAGACTTTAACTTCTAAAAATCAAAAAACGCATGTTTTCTGTCTTGAACAACCAAAATTTTTTTTCTTTTTTTCTACAAGAAAAAATTTCCTACAATGAGAAGCATTTCCAAAAGTTGTTTCCTTATTTTCAATTTTTTTCCCCACAAAATACCTCACTGGAGAGAAAAGAACCGTGGGAAAGACAATTTAAATGTTCTTAAAAACGTAGAAAATTATCGTGAAATGTAGAAACAAATTTTGAGTTGGGTTCTCATGCGGAAAAAAATCTTCGAGGAAAAAAAGATGAACCGAACTGACCACGTCTCGTCTCCCCCAGCACTACTGTTTTGGCTCAAAATCGTGCTTTTTGGGGAAAAAATCGGGAAAGGGTAAAACCATTGGAGGAATAAATTTTGGGGGACCTGGAAAGATACATTTTTGTGCACTTTAGAAGGTCCAAATGTCACAATTCTCCTAGTTTAATAATCATTATTGTTTATAATCTATCTCAGGCGCGGCTTTTAGCATGTCTACCTTAACTTGTCATTTCATTAAATGTTTAATAGTTTTCATCATCTTAAACGTATTATCTCAAGTTTTAATTGGTAATTTTCAATATTTTGTTTTGACATTGACTGATTCAAAAGTTTCGTGAAATTAATTTTCGCAAATTTTTCCTTCTGACTCACAGCTTTTCAGTCAAATTTATGAAAGTTTACGAATGAACATTGTTTCCAAAATTCGTTAAATGATAAATTTTTAGAACGTGCGATCTTTGAACAAAAAATCGAATCTTATTATTGAAGTAAACGTTTGAAAAATTAATTTTCCAGCGTTCAAGAATGTCAATACTCAAGAATTTTTTCCGGCGCAATTTATGTTTTGGGATGTCACTTGTGATCATAGAGACTCCAGTCGGGGCAAGTTCCAGTCAGGTCTGTCAGATTGAGCTGATGAATGACACAACGATAGACTTTTTATGAATTCATTTGCTATTAACACTACTGTGATTGTGATTAGAAATATCAATTTTTATCTATGTCATGCTCCGGCGCGGACGGAACGCCAGAAAAATTTTCAGATTTATATATCCTAAAACGCTGATGAATAATTCACTGCAACAAATACTCCCGAATAGAAGCTTCAAATTTACAGTCTAGAATGATGTCTGCAATCTTCATCGTTTATAGATTCAAAAATTCACATTGAAAACGTATGAAAATTTTTGAGCCAGCGAGAGAAAAAAAGAGGAAGAGGATCGAATATAGATGAGATGAAAAATCTCAATTTACGACAAAATACTCACTCCTGAGGAATAAAATAAGAGATGAGGTAATTCCATTGATAGAAACTTTTGAAAATTAATTAGTAAATGGAAGTAGACGCGCTAATGGTCGCGCCTGAAAAGAAACAATGACTATTCATGACCGGGGCACGCCATCCGACACCATCGCACAACCAGAACGAACCATGTAATTGGGGGGTTGGGGGGACCCCCATCCCCCAATTTGGCCAACCATATATCCAACCCCCCCCAGTTTGGAAAAAATTAAAAAAATTGGCAAAAAAGTGTATATTTTTTGGCCTCTTTTGGGAAAAATTTCGACTTTTTTCGACCCCCCCCCCCCCCAACTGGTCGGACCTCTAACAGGTATGGAACGAACGACACTTAGCATTGCCGAGCGAAAACTGCCATAGATTCGATCGATCGGGAAAAAATGTCATCAATTTGATTGGCCAAAAAAATGTGTCATCAATTTGAATTGGTCAAAAAAATGTAGTTTACAGCTACCTATCCGTAAGTCTAAGCCTAAGCCTAAGCCTCAGCCTTACTCTAAGCCAAGCCAGAAAATTTGTCAGAAAAAAAACTTTAAAAATCGATATATTTTCATACCTGAAAGAGATCCGACCAGTTTGGGGGGGGGGGGGTAAACCCGAAATTTGGGAGGGGGGTCAAAAAAAACCGAAAATTTGCCCAAAAAAGGTACTTTTTCCCAATTTTTTAGTTGGGTACAGCGTTGGCCAAGTTGAAAGGGGTCCCCTCTAACCCCTCCCCTACAGGTATACTTGTAAGAGGTCCGACCAGTTGGCATACCTGTAAGACCTCCGACCAGTTGGGGGGGGGTAAATCCGAAATTTGGGGGGGGGGGGGTAGGAAACATACCTGTAAGACCTCCGACCAGTTGGGGGGGGGGGGGTAAATCCGAAATTTTGGGGGGGGGGGTAGGAAAAAGTCGAAATTTTTCCCAAAAAAGGCCAAAAAACATACACTTTTTTGAAAAAAAAAATTTTTTTTTCCAAACTGGGGGGGGGTTGGGGGGGGGGGGGAAATGATTTTGGGTATAGGGTTGGCCGAGTTGGGGGGGGGTCCCCCCTCAACCCTCCCCCAAGTACAGGTATGGTAGGAAAAAGTCGAAATTTTTCCCAAGAAAGGCCAAAAAACACCGTTTTTTTTTTCCTCAAATGAGGTGTTTTGAGGAAAAAAATTTCCAAATGAGGAAAAAAATTTTGGGTATAGTTCTCATTGAGGAAAAAATTTTGGGGAATTCAAAACCGGAAAGATGCGTTTTGGCGGACTTAAAAGGGTCAAAATCTCAAAATTTTCCGGCGCTCCGCGCCGGTCATGGGTATAATCCTAACTATTTTCTATCAGGCGCGGCCGTTAGCATATCTACTTCGACTTACTAATTAATGCTCAACAGTTTCCATCAATCAAGTTAGCTCGCTTCATTTTCTAATCGTTAACAGTCCATTATGTCGCCAAAAATTGACATTTTTCATCAATTCTCTCAATTTTTGTTCTCGATGCTTGGAAGTTTTTAAACGTTTGCAACCTGGACTTTTGCGTTTATTGAAAATGGAAATTGAAGACATCATTCTAGACTGCGATTTTAGAACTTCTATTCATAAATATCTGTTGGAGAGATTTATTTTCTAGCGTTTTAGAATATAAAAACCCGAAAATTTTTCCGGCGCTTCGCGCCGGAATGGGCAACAAATTACAGTTCATCAGTTTGATTTTTATTTATTTCTCAACGTTGTGAAGGTTCATTTTCCAGCGTTTTAGAAAGTGCAAATCCGAAAAATTTTTCGGCGCTCTGCGCCGGACCAAGAGCTAAATAAAATTAGATGATTCTGATCGGAACCACAGAAATGTCAAAATAGAGCGGATAAATTCCTGAGAACTCTATCGTTAACATGCTTCACCAGCTTCTGTACAACACCAATATATTCTTCATGAGCTCATTTTAAACTAACGTAACCAGAATTTTCTAAATTTTTTCCTCATTTTTGCAGGTTTCTGACTCCAAATACAACGAAATGCTTAAGTATGCTCCTAAAATACATAAAACAGCATCCATAGCCACATTATAAACGTTTTTAAAAATGAGGAAAAAAATTTTGGGTCCGGTTCTCATGTGGAAAAAATTTTCGAGGAAAAAAAAAAACGGTGCCAAAAAACATACACTTTTTTGAAAATTTTTTTAATTTTTTCCAAACTGGGGGGGGGGGGTTTGGGGGGGGGGAAATGATTTTGGGTACAGGGTTGGCCGAGTTGGGGGGGGGGGTCCCTCCCCAACCCCCCCCCAAGTACAGGTATGCCAGTTGGGAGTGGTTAAACACGAAATTTTGGTGGAGGGGGTCAAAAAAATCGAAATTTTTCCCAAAAAAGACCAAAAGGAGGCACTTTTTTGCCAATTTTTTCAAGTCTGGAGGGTTGGGTATATGGTTGGCCAAGTTCTCCACCCCCCCCCCCCCCAATTACAGGTATGATTTTTTCGACTAATCAAATCGACGACAGATCTCACTCGGCAATGCTGAATCCAACTCCAAGTGTGACTGCTCAGTTTTACAGTGGACTCTCTGCAGCGCGCAAAATTACTGTTATAGTTTGTACGTGCACATTGACTTCCGATTACACAGAACAAACCACGGGGGAATCGAAGTGTTTTGAAGACCTAACTTTGGGAAATATTGAGCGATAGAGCTATTATTAAGCAGATTATTTGTCCAGCTAACAGTGAATATGTCACCGATTAGCGTCCAGGATGAAAGCATCCTCAGATAAAACCACCCACGGTGTGTTAAATGTTTGATCACCTCGAATCCATAGAAATCGATCAAACAAATTTCATTCTGACTATCGGATTTCCCTAAAATTCGGTTGATATGAGCTAAAATCCAGTTGAATAGATGCGTATAGAGCATTTTTGCGATTGCATCACTGAAAGAAACAAAAATACTCGTTAAATCAAATTTTTACTCATTGACATAAGTTTGGAAAAGTTTCATACCGCATGTCCAGAGCTCGATCAATGTTCAACGACGTTTTCAATTTTTCGCCCCGATTTTCCTGTAAAAATTTGAGTTGGATTTGCAGTGAAGAGAAGCTTTCATGTTCGATTTACTGTAATTTTCATGGTAAGCGACTGAGTCAATTCCTCAGGGTCGATATGCAACAGGTAAGACACCCATTGAACTTCGCTATCGTTGCCGACAAGGACTCCGTCAGTTTGTCCCATGACCTTCATTGTGAAATAAAGTTTGTAATTGAGTTATTTGAATTTCGATTGAATCGCGGCCCATATTTCATATGGTCTATTTTTACAAGGTGCTTGTAGAATGAAAAGTGACGCAGTTGAGTATTGACCTAAAAATCTTTTCAATTCCATATGAGGCCTTGTTCATCGGAATAACGAACTGAAACTAACTTTTTTCCGTTTTTTTTTAATTTTGAAACATTCTGAGACAAACAGACCCTTTATATTTCAACCGAGTTTTACAAGGAAAATATTTATGCCTAGTTTCATGCCCTGTTCAAATCCGGAATTTTGTGAATGATTTTCTCAAATCTGAATTTGGAGATTTCTCATCTAAAATTTATTTACATAACTTACGATTTGCTTGTTGAAGTACACATTGCCAATATGCAAAATAGAGGCTAAAATCCTGAATATACTATGCTGCTGGTCAGAACTAAATTCCAATAAATCAAGCGATTGCTGCAGTTTGGAAAATGATTCGTAATCTGAACGTTCTGGTACGTTTGTACATTTCCCCTGGAAGAAAAAAATTTGATAGAATTACAAAAATCACATTCACATATTTTTGAAATGACCGTCAATAAATCTCGAGATCTTGGAATTTCCGCGGACAGCTTTTTCAACCTGAAGTTTCTTATAAAATGCTCACCTGATTGAGATAAAAGTACTTTTCAGGTCCATTCAAACCGAATTTTTCACGTAAATCTTGCTTCAAACCGGACAATAATTCATAAAAGATGTGAAAATTTCTTTCGCCTGATCTTTGATAAATAATTCTATATTTTTCCAATAGAAAATCGTTAATTTCGGCGCCGTTAATCCTCGAACTAAACGAAAATTTCAGAATGAGAAACACCGTTTGCTTCCTTAATCCAGTTTTCCGCAATTTCATTTTTTATAAAAAAATTTCTATAGTTGATTCAGGTATTTATGTATTCTGCACTTTGACGACCTTGAAATTGGAAAAACGGCAACGGACGCATAAAAAGTGAATTTTGGGGAAGTTTAGACAATAAATTAGGAGCATCAAAATTAGCATAATTACTGGATTTTTAAAATCTTTTTTGTGAAAGTCTGCGACTGTCAGGTGCCGACGATGACTTTTTTATACAAGTTAAATGAAATTTGAATAAACATCATATAAGTTAATCAGGGTTTTCCGATTGAAAGTGAAAAATTGTTTAAAATGCCCAATAATCCGAATCCTCTTACTCTCTAAATTGAATATTTGTACATTTGCCGTATCTCGAAGCGTTATCGTTTAAAATAGTTTTAGCATTGCCGAACGATTCCAAAATAGTTTGAGAATCAAAGATTTGTTCGGCCAAAACGTCCCGAGGAGCCGGTTCTGTCCTAAAAATATACAAAAGATCGATAATTTTTCAAGAAAATTTCGCAAAAAAGCAGACCTGGGTTGGTCGGGAGGCGTGATTAGTGATAAATATTGCATGAGCAATTTATGGCATTCGGTTTTACCGCTGCCTGATTCACCGCTGAAACATGAAAAGTTTTTTAATTAAGTATCCAAGAGATTTTAAATCGATCTATTGCAGTTACAGTAATTATGTAGTCGTGTTCATGTACAGTAAACCATGACTTTCAAGCATACGATCAGCGAAATTTGGTCACCAAAAGTACACACATTACTGCATCATCAACGAAAATCTGATAAGTAAGATGGACAGTCAATTTGTCATTCCTCGACTATAGTTGTGCAGATTGGGTAAAATTGACGTTTGTGGAAAAATTGGAGATTTCTCAAAATCACAATTTTAATTTCGAATTTCAATATTAATCCATTGGAAAATCGAGTCTTTTCGGAAATCGATCTGTAAGGGACTTGACTTTCAAGTTTTTTTGGATTTCTTTACACTGAGGAAAATTGTGGTTTATGAACGAAGATCTGATTTTGCATCCGAAATCTCTTATGATGACGATAATATAATGAATCAGGCCAAGCTGATCCTTTAGAAATGAGGGTCGATTACTGTAGAAAAAAACGGATCAGGAACCTTTGCACGTTCTAAACCACATACCAGAGTACAACGTAATGATCAGCTTTGTCGACTAGCATATCATTGTATATGGAATCGGCATATGCAAAAATGTGTCTTAAACAGGGTAAATTTTTTATCAGATTCGACTCGAAGAAAAATCGATCAAATTTACGCGGGTAGTGACCCAATAGCCTGATGACGATACTTTTTTACATAATCCACGTTATAAATGTCGTGCATTTGATAAGGATTGATCGAAATCAGGATGTTACCCATGTAGGTCTGAAAAAGCGTCACTTACATAGAAGATTTGAGATTCGAAATTTTTGGGTTCATAACTCACATAAATTCGATTTCGGTCGTACCGACATTTCAAAGCCCATAAGATGGCTGGATCCGATAGTTCACTATAGCAAAATGAGAACATTTTCCAGGTTAATGCAATAGTTTGATTTTCCTCACTCAAGTTGAACAAGATCTTCGACATTTTGCACGCTGCTAGCTTTCCTTTTTGTCAGATAGGAAATATTCGACACGATGAAAGTTTCTTTCTGAAAACATGAAACCCAAACTGTAGAAGCAGGAATTGCGGAAAAAAGTCAAGCTACAGTAGCCTTACTTGATCAATCACCGATTGAACCGTAGTTGTTTTATTTTGAAAGTTAACTTCAATAATCTCGCCCGGGATGTAGTAGCCCGTCGAGGGTTGGAACCAAACTTTGTCACCCTACAGAAAAAAATAGTTTAGGAAATATGAACAAATAGGGAAATTGCATAAAAAATGTTCACAGACTTTGCTCATTAAAAGTGAGCTCAGCTCATCAGTTGCCTTTGGGAAAGAGAGTTCGAAACTTGTTTCTGTGCACTACGTAGATTCTATCAGTGCAGATATAATTGACAGCCAGCAAAATTTGAAAATTCACTAAAGGCAGCGAATTTCTCCGTGATCATCAATATGATAAAGAAACGGACATTGATTGATTTCGATAGAAATTACTGAAAATGACTTCGTGAACAAAGGGACAAATGTTCTTATAAAAATCAGTGTCTCAATAGACGTGAGACTTATTTTCATGCAACTCAGATTTATAAAGATGTACACCCACTTTTGGCTACTCTGAATACGGTAACTATACAAATTCAGTAACCATGATTCATATAAGGCAAACAACAGCGAAATGACCGTTAATGCTAATAACAACGCCAAAATTATGGTTTAATAACACATTACCACACAAATTCATGCACCTTCGTCTACAGCGTTCAAAACCCACTTTTTCAAAAAGTCCGAAATTCGTCGTAACTTCCGCCTCTAGCTTCATAATAGCGTTAAAATTTGAATAAGAATAATGCAGACGAGTTTCGATTCCTAATAAACACTTATTGTTACTGTAAAACGTTGCTAAAAGTCATTTTATTTCAAGGTTAATATTTCAAAAATCACGGGCCAAAAAAAGTAACATTGACGCAGCGCCATTTGACCTTCGACAAGAATTTTTCCACTTTTGCGAAAGAAAAGGAAAAGTGCCCAAATTTCCATTGCAGATAGAGAGAGAAGGACAATCAGCACCGAAACGAAAGTGCCATCATATTTTATAACAATATTCACTAATTGTTACTATAGGTTAGAAAAACGTACAAAAATTCGGGCTGCCAGGAAAATGATGCCAAAAGTTTGCAAACCGCGCACTTGGCGTACATCTGGCACTTTATGGCATTATACATTAAATTTGTGCAACAGTTTGTACTGTAGTACAGGGCTCACAGTTATAACACGCGTCTCATGAATACTTGCGCATTGAAAATTTAAAAACTTATTGTCCACCATAATATAGAGACCGCAAAGGTCGACGAACTTTTTTCGACAAATGTGGGTTGATACGAGCATCTTTATGCACATGTGAAGAGTATGTATTCGCACACAGAAATACGTTTGTTGCATAATATTCTGTAGGTACTGAAAGCAAGTATAGGTCAGTGATGACAGTTACGAATTTCTCGTCGTAGGTCCAGCTGATTGGGGAAGTTAATGAAGGAAAGAAAACTAGGCAGAATGGAATTAATGAATGAAGGACGGGACGGGACGGGGCGGAAAACATAGCGAAAATTGGATCGAAAGGTATCGAACTAAGAAACTGACTCCTAAACAGCGAAACTCAAGAGCAAAGTTGACTGGAGCCTGTTTCATCAAGGACACTTAAGCTCCAGCTGAACTACAACTTAAGCTGTAGCTTTACTCGCACACACAAAAATAGCGAGGGAGTTAAGATGCAGCTAAACTGAACCTCAACGGTCATGGTATCAAATACAGAGTTAAGCTTGTAATTAGGCAGATTAAAACTCTGAAACTACTTCCTTAAATTTGAAATGACCGATGCAGCGATCCCATGAAAGTGTATTCAGTACTGTCACGAGGAGTGAAATGTCTAATTTTTAAGAATAATGTAAAATGTGTTTTTGCTTTCATTATGTACAAAATTTTAGTTTATATTTTCTTTGTCTGTTTTCGACCAGGATACTGCATCTTTCTTCATTCCTCAAATATGTAAGTAATGCTTTATTTGTTCCTGTCATGCCTTCCCTTTTCCCCATTATTAGTAGTCATTCCGAGAAACGTCCAAATTCTATACAATACATAACAATTATTCAATATGGGTCTTGTCCAAACAAGGCCCTATCTCTTTATCTTATCAAAACTCAAGCAAATGCCCATTATACAAAAAACGAGCTATGCCTGCTCACACTTGACTAATTACAATAAATCGCACAATATGGCACTTGTGCACTAGAGGGTCGGTCCAAAAGACTGACCCAATTTGATTGGTTCCATGACTTCGTCCATATGGATAGTCAACATGAAGATCGAGAAGATTCTCATTCTTACTCCGATTTTACGTTTGCATTCAGCTGCTTCGTACGGGCAATGTTTTTGGAACAATTTTTAAAACGTAGAGACGATCCCTACGACAAATTGTAACTTTGTCTTTTTGAAGTGCCAGGGAACCTGCCCTACGGCCAACGAAGATCGGATCCTATCCTACCTGCTCTTGGGTCTTGCATAGTCTCAAAATATTTCCATTTATCAGCATTACATTGTTCTCATCTAAATCGGAGCGACGATTTTTACCATGCTTACTTGATAAATTTGTTGTAAATTATTGTTACTTATCACTTTTTGAAATTATTAAAATATACAAAAACCAGCCACTTTCTAACATAATGTCACAATACGGAAAATACTAGTAAGCTTTTTACTGTAACCAATAAAAAAAATTTTTGGTCGTTGAGCGGCAAACAGAATAGATGAACTCCCCCCCCCCCAACCTCGCTAGAATATCAAAATTTCTCAAGTAACACAGTTATAGACGCAGTTCTGTCTGAATCGACAGTGGATATGCGTGATGTTTTTCAATGATTTTGGCCTTTCTCATTCTCACTGAGAAATTTAGCATTTTTTTACAGTATAAACTTTTTTCTAAGGGCCCAATGACGAAAGGTGGGCTAGGGCAAACGGCGAGCTAAAGTGTATAAAAAAAGGAGGGACAAATCGTGGGTTGAAGTGTGGGGCCAATCACAGGGCAAATCGAGGGGAAAATCGTGGGCTGTTTGGCTGGTTAAAGTTGGGCGAGATCTCAGGATAAATAGGGTAAAATCGCGGGCCAAAATGCGGGACAAATTAGGGCTAAATGGCAGGTTAAACAAAGGATAGCCTGCCACCGTATGACGAAAGATGAGCTAGATTAAATTTCGGCATTTTCCGGTGAAAATTTAGCAAATGAAATAGCTTTGCATGGTGGAGCTAAGATAAAAAGAAAATGTTCTAAGGACAAATTGATGGATTTACTGTAATACGTAGATCTTCTAGACGAGGTGATGGATGAAGATTGGGAAGAGTTGATAAACCTTTAATTAGAAATAGAAAAGATCCGTTCGAAATGTACGACGATATTGAGTTCAGATTACAATAGGAAAACGGCGATTGATATGGTTTCCCATCGAATAGCATACTGTATTAACAGAAATAATGCATTAGCTAGAGTATTTGAGTTCTGACCATTAACCAAGTTAATCTGCTGTATTTTCTGCTCCTTTGCTGCACAATACACCCAACAGTCTCTGAGATGCAGTTATCTACAGCGGACCCTTGTTTGTTAACGTCGATTTTACATATCCAAAAATCATAATAATTATCGATGTCTTACTGTCGAAATGCGTTGCAGTCAATGAATGTTAATTTTCAAAAGTAAGTTGGGCAATGTACTCCACAAGAAAAAATGTTTTTCCAAAAAAATTCAAAAAATGTTCAAATTTGCCTATAGGTATACAGAAAAAATCGTGTTTCAACAGTTTCGGGGGGGGGGGGGGCGGCCGCCCCTCCCTAAATCTGCACTTGGAACCACATACTCCTAACAAGGATTTCTCTCATCATTTATGCTTTGAATATAATAGCATTTGTGACCAATCGAGTGCCGATGACATGTTTTTCGAAAGCTCTTGTTGAGCTGTATCTGATGAAAAAATTATCATGAAAATTCGATGAATATTAGCCATAAAACCACAGCCTGAAGTTTTGGATAATTTTTATTGAATTCTATTTTCAGAACATGTAGAAAGTACGGTTTTCTACAGGTAATGCAAAGTACGCCCGCCGTACTTTGCATTACCTGTGTAACGTACCTGCTAAAGCAGTGCTGTAAATATGTAGCATACTGTATGTAATAGACATTTATTAGATATTATTTTATTTCCACATTTTATCATCTCAAGGGTGTCTGGGATTCACACCCAAACATTCCTACAAAATTACGTGAAGTACTTTATTTTGATCCGTTCACACCCCGGTAGCCCAATTAAGATGCCCTAATTAATTCACACAAACGGCAGCTGTTCCCCTAGAACCTACACTAAACTACACATTCCACAGCTACCGTAATCCCCCGTAAAAATCGTAAACAACACCTGCACACAGTAAAATACGTAGAAGCCCCGCCGTACAGTAGTCTCAAGTGTAACGGTAGCAGCGGCCCCACAAAACATGTGTATACAGGGAAACCGATACAGGAAGCATGCACGGAAGCACAAAGGTGTGGCCAAGCCCACCGTAGAAAGCAAGCAAAGCACAGAAAGCATACGGTACCAGGAAAGCATTAGAGGCGTAACTAAGTAAGCATAAAAAGCGTAGCAGGAAACGACGATTGGCGGAAGAAGATGGACAGAAGCTCGACCTCCCGCGACGCCCAGGGAGTGGCCAAAAACGTTGTATAAAAGAAGAAGCAAAGCGTGATTTTATTATTCTTGTAGTTATTTTTTTTGCGAATTTTGATCCGCGGCTGTTCGTTTTTATTTGCAAGCAACCGTCTTCGAAAGCAATTAAACCGTATCGTGTATTTTATTTGCAAGCAACCGCGCCGTCCCGTTTTGTATTCGACGTTCAAGCGACCGTCGATCATTCGTATATTATCGCCCCGTATTGTACCGCTGTGCCCCTTTGTCCCCGCCGTATCGACCGATTGGTTAGAAGTAAAGTACCTCACACAAATCTGGTCGTTACACCTGTAGAAAATATGGTCGGCGGACCTCCTATACCTAGCGTGTGCGTAGAAAGTGCGGGTCTGACAAACAGCAATTACGCGTAAAATTTTTGATTGTCCATCAGAATCAGGTTTCTTGATGTATAGAAACGAATAAGTGAGGTAAAACATAGGAACCAAGTGCACAAAATGAAAATAAAGAAAATGAAAGGAAACCAATATAAGGCAAGGGGACTGCTTGTCTGGAAGAAGCAAATAAAAATATGAACTCAGATGCATAAAACACGTTAATCAATCAAACGGTTTTTTTCGGTGGTCACAATAATAGGCAATAATTAATAAATTCACGAATAAAGCTCAAGTATAACATACAAAATAGCCGCATCCAACAATACGAAATTTCGTAGTACATTATTACCACAAATTAAATCGATCAGTACAATAATAGACTACTAGCGATTTTCGAATCCGACGATCCGAAGCCCGGTGAACACTCAGTTCACGAAAAAACTGAAAAATGAACAAAACACGAAAATATATAACGTTACACAAATGATATCGATAATCTTCTCATCAGAACACATTTTGTAGGAAGCGTTCAATTCACCAGGCACGAGTACGCATTTTTAGAGCACATAAAATAGAGAGCTCGCTGATACGATGGAAAATTCTTCAAATTTGAATATTATTGGGCAGCTTAATTTAGACAAGAGCATAAGTAGTTCAAATAATTGTCGAAATGAAAGTCTAGCACATAAAAAAGCTTATTAAAGATCCGGCCGTAAAAATTTGGAACCTCAATAGTTTACTCAGAGACTTTATAAATCACAACTCTCATAATTTTCACCAAGCCGAGTACAATCTTCCTAAGAAAGTGAAAATTATTTTGAACCGACTATTTTCCAAAGATTTTTCAGATAAAAATATAGAATTGATTAACAGGATCTTGGTCCTGAAAAAGATTTGTTGTCAAAATCGGGTTGTAACAACCATTGCAAATTAAATAAATAATTGAAAACTCAATTATGTGGAAAACTGAACATTTTTTTGGGAATTGCAAATCGGAGTTCCCCTTCGTAAACCAAACGAAAATTCATAATTTTTTCTAGATCGATGTGAGAAATTTTTTAAATTATACAATCGAATTTTTCTAATCAAACATTTGAAATTCCCAAAGATCCAATTATGAATTCGCTGAAAACTTCAGCGAAAAGTTTGAAGCAACCGGAACAGAAAAATTTTAATTTTTCAGGCGTACCGGAACCAGAATTTTCATATGCGTATCATTAGCCGCTCGTAGTACTCTAACTATAAGTAGATTAATCAATTAATACTAGCTCCTAACCAATTAATTACCCTTCAAGCCACAGATTTGTAAAGTTTAATGACGTCTTTGATTTCTTTGCGGCAAATAGGACACACTTTGTGTTGTTGCCAAGTCGTTTTAGCGCACGTGAAGCACATGCACAAATGTCCACACGTGTACAAGACACAATCGGGTTTTTCATTCATACAGATGACGCATTCGTCGTGCAATTCTCCATCGCCTCCGTCATTATTGTCCTCTTTTGCCGAACTTTGCGGCCGAGGTGATGACGGCGGCACCAGTTCTGCGTCCACTCGTCGTTGTGGAGCCTGTGGTGGCTGATTCGAGAAGGATAAATTTGTTAATTGGTCGGACAAACCGCGTGGAAATGACGAGACGTTAGGAACAGGCGGAGCTCTAGAACGGAAATTCAAGTCGCGATCAACATTGTTTGAACCGGGAACGGGCGACAAACGCGATTCCGAACCGAAATTTCCTTGACCATTTGAACTATTACTGTTGTACGGAGGAGGCTAGAAAAAAATTGAATATTCTAAACTTTTGTATTCTAGAAAGTAATATGAGATAATTTTATTCATTTAATAAGAAAATATGTTTCTTGATGATCCTACAACACATGCGTAGCAAAGACAAAAATTAGAATTTATGTCACAGACTGGATGAAATGAGAATATTACTGGATCAGCTCCAGACATGCACGGCCAGAATTTTCCAGGGGGAGGGTCCCAGGACTTTTTATCAAGAGGGTAGGAGGCGGTGGGTAGAGATGTATCGGGTACCCGGATCCGAAATGAGACCCGAAATTATCCGACCATTTTGTTGGACTCGGACCATACATGTAACGGAGCTCCAAGGTCTGGGGGGGGGGGTTGAACGACTTTTTTTGGGCCGGCGGTCAGTAATTACCAAAATTTTGGGGGGAGGGGTCTCTTAAGGCAAAAAATCGATTTTTTTCACGAAAAAAGTCAGAAAAATAGTTTGAAAAATAGTAATTTTTTTCTAAAAAGACCGAAAAAATGTATTCACGGCGCGAAGCGCCCGAAAAATTCACATTTTTGACCATTTTTTGTTCAAAAATTGACATTTTTCATCAAAAAATTAACATTTTTCAGTATTTTTCCGACCAAAAGTATGGGGGTTCCTACGGCTACCATATGGCTAGCCATAAGATTGGAAAATCCTGGGGGGCGGGTTCCCATAGCACTTCCAACCCCCAATTACATGTATGACCCGGACCCAATATTCTCAAAATTTTGGACCCGAACCCGAAATTTTTAAAATTTTGGACCCGGCTAAATTGTCACAATTCTGATTCGGGTCTGATGTGTAACATAGTAATTCAGCTGAAAAAACTACACATGTTAAAGAATGTGATGGCACATCAATTAACCAATGAAATATAATAAGTAACAAATCAACACTTAATTGTTTAGATCATATTGAGACTGACTTAGATTTAACATCTACACCACGCAAGTTATATTTCATAAGTAGTTTCCCGGCCATTTTCCTTGTTGTCGTCGTCTTTTCAATCTTGATTTTTATTTATATTAATCTAAGGATCAAGAATTAAATTATAGAGATGCTTACTCACTAATATTTCACGAGAGATTAGTGACTCGAATCGGTTTATTGTGTCTCAACCAGTGTTTTTTTGCCAGAGGCAAATGAAAATTTTTTGGGGCAAACGAAATTGGAGTAGTCATTTGTACACGGCTCTTTCCCATTTAGGAAAGAAAATTTTGGGGATAAGGTACAGAAAATATGCATTTTAGTACATTTTAGAAGTTCATAATCTCAAAATTTTCCGGCGCTTCGCGCTGGTTATAACTTTAATAATCATTATTATGTATTACCCAGCTCAGACGCAACTTTCAGAATGTCTACCTTCACCTATCATTTAATGTATAATAGTTTTCATCAGAGGTCCCCAAGGTCGAGAATTTAGGTAGGGGTAAAATCTTAAATTTTAAGGGTAGTACTTCAAATATGCCGTGACCTTTTTTTTTTTTGCTCTCAAATTTTTGCTAAGGAGGGGGGGAGTTGTAGTTTCTCGAACTTACAATACTGATTAGTGCCTCTACTTTATGCTTTTTACAGTCAAAAAACATTTACTATTTCAACTCCATTTTCGAGCTCCCAATCATGCAACTTTCATGCACCAATTATACGTACAGAATAGTCACACTCTGAAGACTGTTGTGCCAACTGATTCCTGCACATTTCAAGACGGGCACAACATACGTTTGGAAACATTGTTTCAACCAGCATCTTCAGCAGTATGGGCTTATCCCATCACTGATTAGGCTTGGAACAGTGCTTCCAATTGAGAGTCCTGATGCTGAATGTGGCTTTAGTATTATTAATCCCATTACACTATGAACTACGAGTTTGAAACCAAGTACCACTCCTGATCCACGTCAACAGACCTCACATGTCTCAACTCATAGCAGGAAAGTATGCCACAGCTTGGGTAACCATATGCGCACAGAAGACCCAAGGCAGAAGCGGGGAAAAGGGAAGGAGAGCATGAAGAGGCAGATTTTTAAGAACATAATGTTTTTCTTCCCAAGGGGCGATTTTTTGATTAATCACATATACATAACGCATTATTTCATCTCCCAATTATATTTATAATGATTTTCTACAAGTAGTATATATTAATGTGCTGATATCCTTTCCTAAAAATCGCTATATGGCACAGAAGTTGCATACTTTCCCATTATCATTTGCTCAGTAAATGTGTCAAAAAGAGCAGTGAGTAATTCCTCAGAATCACACATTCTGCAATTTTTCTCGAATTAGTATAACCTACTGGGGAGAGGATGAAGTCTACCAAAATTTTTTGCTATAGTGAGCTGTTTTTATGGGGGTAGTAAATGAATTTCCAAATCTAAGAGGGGGGTAATACCCCCCCCCATGGGGTGCTCTGGTTTTCATCATCTCAAACGTATTATCTCATGTTTTAAGTGGTAATCAATATTTTATCTTGATATTCGATGAAGATTCGTAGTTTTTCCTTGAAACACTTTTTGAGGAAGATCAATACGTCAAGTCTCTAAACTTTCCAAAGCGATTATTCCTTTCTTAACATAAAATCAGTTCGAAAGCTTCATGGAAGCAGCCTTCGGAAATTTCAACTCTTCCACTCATATCTTTTCGGCCAAGTTCATGCGAGTTAACAAATAAATTATTGTTTTCAAAATTTTTCAGATGATAAAATTCTAAAAACTACGACTTTTGAACACAAAATTCGAATCTAATTCTTGAAATAAATGTTTGGAAAATTGATTTTCCAGCGTCGCCGAATGTCAATACACAAAAAAATTTTTCGGCGCTATGCGCCGGAAACATTGACATCTTTTTTGAGCTTTTATTTGTCATCATAGAGGACTTGACAATCAATTTATCATCTAATGCAAAGTTTGGATAGTTATCTACAAAATTTGTTCCACAATGCTTGTAAATTAGACTTGAAACTCGAAAATTTCAATTTTTATGAATTAACGGCACTTTTTGAGTTATAAATAAAATTTGAAAATTACACTGATTTGGTTATTAGTCTTTGGTCATGACGTAGAAGAACACAGGTCATTTATTTTACGTATTTTTGCAATGTACAAAATTGTACAAATGAAATATCGGTTACCGTTTGTATACATGTACAAATGGGTCATGTACAAAAAAAACCCTGGTCTCAACTAGACCATAGGATTTGAAATTTGTTTTTGCACACATTGCACTGCCATTCAATTATATTTTTGAATCCGAATGAATTCCCAACCAAAAATTTCTGAGAAAACAGGATTTTCTATCACCTATATAATAAATAAGTGTGGCTTCAAAGCTGGATAAATTTCGATTCATCTAGCTTTGATATTTGCTGAACGGCAAGCTTCAAATAAAAAGTCAAAAAAAAAATTTCAATTTTTTATTAAGGTTGAGAGATTGAACGATTCTGACGTTTCTTTACAGGAAAACGCAAGAGTTATCTCAATGAACGTTTTTAATGTTTCCTGCATCTCGTTGATGGCATATTTAATGGCAGCAAACAGCATCTTTGTATCAATTTTCAAGATGTGCAGACATCTACAGCTCCCAAAAGGGTATACAAACCTGATTTAAATTTTAACACAATGTCTTGGGCCGTGGCATCTTATAGGAGGGTGTCAAAAAAGCTTCAAATGACTCGTTCAGGTTATTTCGACTTCAGTTTTGACACTTAAGAGAGTAAGATTTGAGAAAATTTCTTTCATACCTATTGCAAATGAACGTTTGAAGATTTATATTTCCAAACAGGCATAGAGACTGAAGAATACCAAATAATGTAGGACTTACAACTTTTGGAGTGCCGTAGATATGCAAATTTTGTTTTTCTGCTGAATATATGCTGTCACAATATTCAGCATATAAAACAACTCAAAATATCTCATTTTCAGATATTATTAATATCCAACTTATCATAGGTTAATGGAACAGTAGGTGAAATCTCTCAGAAATTGTTTTTAAATAATGTCACATAGAATAGCATGTGGAAAATATACTGGACCCGGACCCGAAATGAGAACCGAAATTACCCGACTATTTTGCTGGACCCGGATCCGATATTCTCAAAATTTTGGACCCGGACCCGATATTCTTAAAATTTTAGACCCGGATCCGATATTCCTAAAATTTTGGACCCGGAGCCGATTTTCGTAAAATTTTGGACCCGATACATCTCTAGTGGTGGGTGAGCAAAAAAACAAAAAAAAGTTCTGAAAGCTTGCTTTTCATACAAAATATGCACAAAAATCATCAAAAAACCTGTCTATAAAAAAGTTGGGGGGAGGCCAGGGTGTTTACCCTCCTACCCTCATATGTGCATGTACGATCTGGTCTCTGGAGAACTTCACACATAATGTTACTACTAAATAATAGGGATGGGCCGGATCGACTTTTTTGGCGACAGCGGTTCCGGATCTTGGAAAATTTGGTTCAGCGGATCCGGATCTTGAGGAGCAGATCCGAGCGGATCCGGATCTTTCAATAAGTATATGTACTATGTCTAATTTGTCTAAAATTGAGTTGAATGAATTTATATTCATTGGTGTCAATAGATTATTAATGATTGAGGTGTTCGTTTATTGAAATAGTTCACATGTACTAATTGATAATTTTCATTCATTAAATTGTATTCATGTTTAGATTAATATTGGTTTCATTAGAAAAGAAATGAATGGAAATGGAAACTTTTTTCAGAAATTATGGATTTAAGTTTTTCTTTCACTAGCAGAGTGTGGGACTACTTCACAGTGTCCCCAGATGATGAAGAAAAGGCAAAGTGCAATAAATGCAGAATCTAGTTATCCAGAAAAGGTTGTGCTACCGGATGTCAGAGAAAACATTTGGAGAGGAAACATATGGCAATATATAAGCAGTTTGCGGCTAAATAAAAAGAAGATAATGAAAATAGAAGTAATTGTGGAACAAATTGCTACTAGTAAAGTAAAGTTATGTTAAAGAATTAATTTTTGTGTTTTCTTTAGAGATAGCCAAAAAATGAACCTAGCTACTCAAAAACGAAATTAAAGCATGAACTTAAATCTCAAATGTCTCTGGACAATTGCTTCATCCAGAAAGTAAACTTAAATTAGAACCAGCGAAAAGTGTCCCCTATGAACAGCTATTGAGTGGTGCTGGTCAAATCTATGATCCTACCAAAAATCGTTTGAAGAGTGGTACTGTTGAAAAATGACTGTTTCTCAAGTATAATTTTGCTACCATTGCAGTGATTTTGTGTACAAGCCTCTTTGTACCTGTAAAACGATCGGCCAAAAAGTCTTTGTACGAAGAAATTTTTTGTTGTACACTGAAAAAACCATGATCTTTTATGTATTTTCGCACAAAGTTTCTTCCTAATAGCACTCGAGTTCCCGTCCTTCATAATCATCTTAGAAATAAAGAAAATATACTCATAACTTTCATAAATCTGAAAAACTTCAATTTAAACCTGAAATTTCGGAAAATTAGTTCCATGATGCTTCTCAATTCAAACTCGGCTTCATGTTTAAAATTTAAGTTGCAAAAAAGTTGGAGTAGATTTTGACGTTCTGAAATGGACCAAATTCGCCTTTTCCGTACAGGAGGACCACCAAAATTTTTTCTCCAGGAAGCACTATTTGTTGAAAAATAGTATTGCAAAGAATTATTTAATCCGGCGCAAAGCGCCGGAAAATTTCTGGTGTTTTCTAATACTGCAAAATTTTATGTGAATAATAATGAATAAAGATCCGATTATGACCGGATCTTAATCATTGACAACAGCGGATCCGGATCTTAAAAAATTTGGTTCGGCGGATCCGGATCCAAAAAAATCTGGTTTAGCGGATCCGGATCGTAAAATTTAGGCGGATATCCGCGGATCCGGATACCCGGCCCATCCCTACTAAATAATGTTGTAATAGAGACGCTTGAACGAAGTCACTTGAGTTGCTCAACAATATGGTCACAGTTTCAGTCATGTATACAAAACTGCTTGAAGACCTAGAAAAACAGCTGGAAATTCACAAGTAAAGGCATTTTAGATAAATTCAACAAACAACAAAACTTAATTTTAGCGTACTTGATCTAGTTACAGGGTTCATAGCGATTTCCAAAAACAAAATTCCCGGATTTTTCCCGGTAGGTTTTGACATAGCTTTTCAGTATAACAGATACGTAAAAATTTAAGATGCAAAAAAAGAATTAAAAAAGAACAGTTCAAAATTTACATACGCATTTAAAATGGCAAAACAGATTTAGAGCATAGTAAAAAACGGTCTCGTAACAGTCGTTGCTTTCAATCAATCAATGAAAGCATCTTAGAAACGGGAAACTTTTTGACTTTCCAAATTCCTAAATATTTAAACAGTAAAAAATGACCTTTGAAAGCCAAAAACAAGATGCTTGAAATCACAAAATGAAATTAACGAAAACAAATGCAGGTAAATCAAGGTAAAACCCCCGACTTCGAACATGTTCCCAACTTCGAACACATTTGAGTCGAGACGTCTAAATTATTCAATAAAAGTTTCTGCACTGCGGTTTTCTCCTGTTACCACTGTTTTTCCCCAGGCTTTTTCTCCAAATGTGGAAAGGGGTCGAAATTTGTTTCCCTATTTTCCCTGAAGTCGTTTTTTTCGCTAAAAAATGCTCATGGACGCTTTACATATGAATTTTTGAGCTTTTTCAAACCTTCTCTGTTTTTAAGAGGTGTATTTTAATTTTATTTATTTTTAATTCATTTATTTATTTTTAATTCATTGAAATCGAGGAAAAAATTGAAATTTTCGAGTTTGATCGAAGTTTTATCTACAAGCATTGTGAAAAAAATTTTCCAGCAAACTATACCAGAGCATAATGATTTTGAATTGCATGAGAAATCGACGTTAAGTCCTCTATGACGACACGTGGGAGTCCAAACGAGATATTAGTCTTTCCGGCGCCGAGCGCCGGAAAAATTTTTGGGGTGTTGACATTCTGCGATGCTGGAAAATCAATCTTCCGAACATATATTTCATGAATTGGATTCGAATTTTGTGTTCAAAAGTCGTAATTTCTAGAATTTTATTATATGAAAAATTTCCAGTAATTTATTCCGAAACCCTCATAAACTTGACCGAAAAGATACGAGTAAGTGGAGAATAAATTTCCAAAAATTACTTCCATGAAGCTTTTGAATCATCGCATCAAAAAGTTTACAGACTTGACGTATTCATCCTTCTCAAAAAATGTGTCAAGAAAAAAACGCGAGCCTTCATTAAATATCAAGATAAAACATTGAAGATTACCAATTAAAACATGAGATAATACATTTAAGATGATGAAAACTATTAAAGATTAAATGATAAGTGAAGGTAGACATGCTAGAAGCCGCGCCTGAGCTAGGAAATAAATAATGCTTATTGAAGTTGAAAATTTCGAGATTATGACCTTCTAAAATGCATCTTTTCTGTATCCGACGTGATCAAACACATGGCTCAAAAAATTCTGCACCAGTGCAGAAATCAACAAAAAAAAATTCTGCACCGAGCCTAAAAAGTCTGCACTGTGCAGAAAAAAACACTGGTCACTAGCACCGTTTTTTCGCAGATACCCTATCGCTATTTGGCGACAGAAGTTAAAATTTTTTTCGCCCACTATATCGTTTTTCCACTTCAAAATGCCACAATATGTTTTATTTATGCATTTTTGAGCTTTTCTGAATAAATTCCTGCTTCTTCAGTTCACAATTTATTAAAAATGGAGAGAAAACTATTCATTTTTGGGTTAGATTATGGTATAACTAACCAAAGCGAGGAAAACCTAAATTGCATAAAAATTCGACGGCTGAAATATCTATGCTTGGCTAAAATGAAAAATCATAGACTGCATATGAATCATTCTTTCTAAAAATTTGTCCATCTCAATAGTTTAGAACCCCGGATCATCAATCTCTTCAGGACGATTTCGTGATTTAAAATTTGATTTTTCCGACCTAATGATGTTCATGCATGAACAATTTGCGGATGTTTAAACATGCTAACTAGTTAGCAAATCAGCTTGAAGTCAACGATATTTCATGAATTTGGGCGATACAGCAGAATTCGTGAAAAATTTTCGTAAACGCGAAGCGCCAAATTTTTTTGCAGTTTTGACACTAGAACGCTGGAAAATGGATATTTTCAATATTCATTTCCTTGAAAAGTGGTCTAATTTTTCATTCAATTCAATCATTTTTCATAATCGGACAAAATGCAAAATATCATATTGAAAGAATGCCAATTAAATTTGTAAAATCGAAAAAGCAACTAAAAATTTAGATTATTCGACAGCAGTATCTGCCACTTTCTCAAACTGATATCGTTCCAATCATTCGCCGAAAGTAAAAAAAATTATGTTCACAAAGTTCAAAAATTTGTGAAGACCGCAGAAAACTTTTGTGAAAAAAAATCGAAAAAATCTTGTTTACTCAGATATACAAACGCGCGTGAGGCATTCTAGGTGGTAACAACTATAGAATGCAAACTAGTAAGTAAGATAAATATGCTTATGGTCGCCCTCAAGCGATCAAACTAATCATTACCGACGCGAAGCGCCAGAAAATTTTTGGGTTTGAGCGCACTTTTCCGACATGTTTCTCATACACTTGACATATCCAAAAAATCCCCCGACTTTCCCAGGTTTCCTGCAAGAAATTCCCGGTTTTCCCGATCGCTATGAACCCTGTAGTTATCGGCAACAGTTATTGCACAGAAACGACACTATTTTTAGGGTAATTTTTGTTTAAAAAAACCCTTGCACACATAGTTTTTTTTTTAGCATTTTACAAGCCATGGCTTGTTGGACTGACAAAATGGCTTGTAGAATTTTAGTCCAACAAGCCAAAATGGCTTGTCAGAATTTTTTGAATCATGTGTTTGATCACATCGGATATAGAAGAGATGCATTGTGGTGCATTTTAGAAGGTCATAATCTCGAAATTTTCTGGCGCTTCGCGCCGGCTATAACTTAAATAAGCATTATTATTTATTTCCTAGCTCAGGCGCTGCTCCCAACATGTCTACCTTCACTTATCATTTAATATTTAAAAGTTTTAATCATCTTAAATGTATTATCTCGTGTTTTAATTGGTAATCTTCAATATTTCATCTTGATATTTAATGAAGATTCACATTTTTTGAGAAAGATCAATACGTCAAGTCTGTAAACTTTTTGAAGCGATTATTCCTTTCTTAACGTAAAATCAACCCAAAAGCTTCATGGAAATAGTTTTTGGAAATTTCTACTCTTTTTACTCATATCTTTTCGGCCAAGTCCATGAGAGTTTGTGGATAAATTAATGGTTTTAAAATTTTTCAAATATAAGATTCTAGAAATTTCGACTTTTGGACACAAAATTCGAATTTAATTCTTCGAATAAGTGTTTGGAAAATTGATTTTCCAGCATCGTAGAATGTCAATACCCAAAAAAATTTTCATGCGTTTCACGCAGAAAGATTAATAGCTTTTCTGGGCTCTCACTTGTCATCATAGAGAACTTAACTGTTGATTTCTAATGTGATTCAAAGTCATTATGTTCTTGGATAGTTTGCTGCAAAATTTGTTCCACAATGCTTGTAGATTAGACTTCAATCAAACTCAAAATTTCGAATGCTTCCTGAATTTTAATGAATTAATGGCTCTAAAATGTTATTGAATAAATGTTGAATGATATCTCTTTTTTGATCGATTGCCATGATGCTCAATATATACATTTCTTTGAAAAATAACCTAGAATTAGAATTTATTCACATATACTGATATAAAATTGGCTTGTAAAAATTTGAAATGGCTTGTAAAATTTTAGGTCAACAAGCCACTTGGCTTGTGACTCGTAGGTCAAAAAAAAAACCCTGCTTGCACATTTAGTTTTCAACATTGAAAAACAAAAACCGCGGGTTTGAAAGCAGTAAAAGCAAAACCGCCAACTCAAAAATTAAAAAAAAAACAAAACCGGACGTCTCTAATGCTAATATTTTCAAAAAGTTAAAAATGTGAATTAATTTTCAAGAATACAATTATTCAGCAGGTTCAAGCAAAAATTTTTTTGTCTCGACCATGAATTTTAGCTGCTGGAAAGAGGCAATAAATATTTCAAAATGTGACAACAGATTTCGAGAGTTCGAATACAATAACTGGCATGACAAATGAAGCTGTTTTGTTTCAGGGTTCATAGCGATTTCCAAAAACAAAATTTCCGACTTTTTCCCGGAAGGTTTTGACATATTTTTTCAGTATAACAGGTACGTAGAAATTCAAGATGCAAATAAAAATCAAAAAAGAACAACAGTTCAATATTTATATACACCTATTTAAAAACATTGTGAGTATGGCAGAACAAAATAAAAATTACAATGTAATTTTTATATTATTAGTAAAAAAGTCTCGTGACAGTCGTTGCTTTCAATCAACTAATGAAAGCATCTTGGAAACACTGTTTTTCCCCCGAGCTTTTTCCGCAAGTGGGGAAAGGGGTCGAATTCCCCCCCCCTTTTCCCAAAGTCGTTTGTCGCTTAAAAATGCTCATAGACGCTTTATTCAAGTGTTTTTGAGCTTTTGCAAGCTTTCTGGTGTTTTTAGAGCCGTTAATTAATTAAAATTGAGGAAAAAAATTGAAATTTTCGAGTTTGAAGTCTATGCCTAGTCAACAAGCATTGTGATACTGATTTTTCAGCAAACTATCAAGAGCATAGTGACTTTGAATTACATGAGAAATCGACGGTTAAATCTTCTATGATGAAAAGTGAGCGCCCCAAAAGGATGTTAATCTTTCCGGCGCTAGCGCCGGTAAATTTTTTTGGGTATTGAAATTCTGCGACGCTGGAAAATCAGTTTTCCGAACATTTATCTCAAGAATTAGATTCGAATTTTGTGTTCAAAAGTCGTAATTTCTAGAATTTTATTCGGAAAATTTTAAAACTAATAATTTGTCTGTAAACTGTCGTGAACTTGGCCGAAAAGATATGAGTAAGAAGAGTAGAAATTTCCGAAAACTACTTCCAAGAAGGTTTTGAATTGATTTTACGTCAGGAAAGAAATGATCGCTTCAAAAAGCTTAGAGACTGACGTATTGATCCTTCTCAAAAACTGTGTCAAGGAAGAAATGTGAATCTTCATCAAAGATCATGATAAAATATTGAAGATTACAAATTAAAACATGACATAATACGTTAAAGATGTTGAAAACTATTACAGATTAAGTGATAAACGAAGGTATACATCCTAAAAGCCGCGCAAGATTATAACAGGCGCTTTTCGAAATTTCGAGATCATGACTTTCTAAAATGCACCAAAAAACAAAATGCATCTTTTTTGTGTCTGATCCCAAAATTTTTTTCCTAAATCGTGCTTTTTTCCACAAAAAGCACGATTTGGGGAGAAAAAACAGTGCTTAGAAACGGGAAGCTTTTTGACTTTCCAGCAGTGTTTTTTTAACGGCATACCTATTAGCAGTGCCGCTAATGGCAGTTTGACTACTTTAGCGCAGAAAAATTTTATTAGCGCACAGCAGTTTATTTCTTTTTACAATAGTGACCAAGTTATTAGTGACTGTATTAAGCATTATTAAGAAATGTCTTATTGTAAATTTATTTTTTGACAGCGTTCTTTATTCACAGGGCCGTAGTCAGGAATTTTTTAAGGAGAGGGCCGACCAGACAAAAGATTTTCCGGCGCCCAACGCCAGGAAAATTTTCAGGTTTTTACATTCTTTTGCTCCAAAATGCTGGAAAATGTATGTCCGCAACAATTATTCCAGGATAGAAGCTCTAAATTTGCAGTCTTGTGATGACGTTATTATCGTTTTTTAATCGCAGATTGGGAAGGTTTACGTTTCAAAACTCCAAACGAAGCGAGAGAATAAAATTCTGAGAAGTGATGAAAATCTCAATTATCAGCAAATTATTGACTCTTGACTAAATTAGTAAAAAAGAGATGAAGTAATTCAATTGATAGAAACTGATGAAGGTTAATTAGTAAGTGGAAGTAGATATGCTAACGGTCGCGCCTGATAGAAAACAATGACTGTTATACTCCTGACCGGCTTAAATTTTGAGGTTTTGACCTTCTGAAGTTCACCAAAATAAATCCTTTTGGTTTTGAAGTGCCTCAACAAAAAAATTTTTGTCTTGTGAAAACCATGCTCAAACTTTTTCCTCATTTCCAAACGGTGCTCCAAACGAGACGAGAACAAAAATTGTTAAAATTGATGGAAAATCTCATTTATTGGCAAAATGTTTCCTTGTAACCAATGAAAAAAGAGATGAGGTACATTTCAGTTGATTGAAACTGCTGAATGTTAATTAGTAAGTGGAAGTAGATATGCTAATGCTCATGTTGGATAGAAAACAACGACTGCTATACTCATTGACCGGCGCGCAGCGCTGGAAAATTTTGAGATTTTTCTTCGTGAGATACACGAAATCGACATATGACCATGTCCCAAGGGGCCTTGTGTATTTCCCGCCTTGTGTATTTATCATCCCGCCTTGTGTATTTATCACAATAAAGTCTGAAATAAAAATTTTTTTATTGGCGCGGCCCATGTTTTATTAGCGCCGCGCTAAAAAAACAGTGCTCTCCAGATTCCTAAAAATTTCAACAGTAAAAAATGACCATTGAAAGCCAAAAACAATGTGCTAATCACAAAATGAAATTAACGAAAAAAGTCATATGAAAAATTCATAGAAGTAATAAAATTATTGTGAAAATAAAACGTTCATTAAATTTTGGATTTTTCAAGAAATTCTTGGTTTTTTCCCGATTAAATTAAAATTTTCGGTCTTCTCCCGGTCGCTATGAACCATACGTGTAATTGGGGGGGGGGGGGGGGGAGTGCTATGGGAACCCCCCCCAGAAATCGTCGACCATATGGCTAGCCATAGGGCGACCGCCCCCCCCCCAGGATTTTCCAATCCTATGGCTAGCCATATGGTAGCCCTAGGAACCCCCATAGTTTTAGTCGGAAAAATACTGAAAAATGTCATTTTATTTGAAGAATGTCAATTTTTGACCAAAAAATGGTCAAAAACGTCAATTTTCTCGGCGCTTCGCTCCATAAGTACATATTTTATCATTTTTTAGTCAAAAATTACTACTTTTTAAACCGTTTTCGGACATTTTTCATGGAAAAAATCGAATTTTTTTTCCTTCAGGGACCCCTCCCCCCAAAATTTTGGGAATTATTGACCCCCGGCCCCAAAAAAGTGCTCCAACCCCCCCCAGACCTCGGAGCTCCGTTACATGTATGCTATGAACCCTGTTCTTTGTTCGACCGCGCAGAACGGTAAATTTGCCGTCCTTTTTCAGAAGTGATTATTGCTCAGTATTCATCAATTTTGTCTTTTTCTGTTGGCTGCAACGTTTGTAGAATTAATTTTTTAACAAATACAAAACTTTTAATGCAAATAGTAAGCATAAGCTTCATTATGTTTCTGCTGGGATGACATTGTCGTCCACTTTAGAAACTAGAAAGAAAATGTTTTTTGTGTTGAAAGGCCATGAATCATTCGATTGAAACGGCGATCAATAAAATTTACCGTATGTAAAGGCGAAAAATATGGCGAAGATCGGCGGGGATTTTGTTGATACGCGGCAGGGCCGTCAAAAATGGGCGCCTGTTGAGCAAACGGGTGCTGTTGAGAGTTAAGAGATTGCTGCTGATAAGACTGGAAATAAGCGCTGTGCTGTTGCGGCGGAGGAAAACCTTGGAATGGCACACTAGGTCGCGATCCGTGCGGCTAAACATGAAGCAATTTTTTGTTATATAGAAAGCAGTGTTTTCTTAGCCAAATGACATATTTTAGTTTAAGTTTGTTTGGTTTGGCTAACACTTTCTTAGACGTTTTAGACAATTGCATAAAAAAATTCGAGTACTGTTCCGTAGTTTGAGTACTAGTGTTAGCCATTAGCTAAAATTTTTCTGCCCACTTTGGCTAAAGACCTCGTGCTAAAAGGAAGTGTTATATACAGTGGCGGATCCAGAAATTTTTTTCGGGGGGGATGCTCAAAATTAAGTATTTTTCCAAAAAAATTCAAAAAATTTTCAAATTTGCCTATAGGTATACAGAAAAAAATCGTATTTCAAAAGTTTCAGCGAGCGGCCGCCCCCACCCACATCCACACTTGGTTATATAGCTATCCAAGAATGGCGAGAACTTACCGCAAAACGTAAGTGATTTTAACAAGCTGATTTCTTTTTCAATTTTTTTTCATCAAATTAACAAATTTTCAAAATAACATAAATGTTAACATTCGATAGCCACGAAAACATCATAAACAAAAATAATGTTGAATTTACCTGGAAATCATGTCTTTAGAATATTTTTCAAACTGAAATTGCATTAATTATCTAACTGAGGACCATGATATGCACATAATGCAGTATTTTTTAGCCAAATGACCTATTTTGGCCAAAATTCTTTTGGATTGGCTAAAATTTTTTTAGATGTTCAGGATAATTGGTTAAAAATATTTGAGTACATTTTCTTTCTAAAAATATGGCGAGAAAATCTCTATCAAAGTTATGCGTAAGCTAAAAAATGAAAATGCTGAAAGGAAATGAAATGAAAAATGTATACCCACGCATACATTACTAAAATACTACAAATAAATGGAACGGAATCGATCATTTTTATAACTTATTTTTAAAAAATTTAATAGCTAGAGTGTAGAAAAAGCCAAATTGACTTTAAACAGGATTTTTATACAAGCTCAGAGTTTTATAGCACGAGTTTCATTAGTACTCGTGCAAATAAAAAAATATTTCATTAGCACAGTTAGCACGGCTGACAAATGATACTTCGTTGGTCTGGAACTAATGGTAAGTTTGTCAATTCTGATAACCTGCTTTGATTGTATTATCGACTAATAAAATCATGCTCGATGTTGGTACTTCCAAATCGAATTTGAACGAAAAAGAAAACATTCAGAATGAATTTTTTATTTTGTGGAAGTTATAGAATAAATGTTAGAAAATGACTATTTCCTAACAGAATTTGTTGACGTCTTTTATCCAATTTTCTTCTCAGACTTTTCTTTAAAATTTCTCACTGTGTCATTAGCACGCGTGCTAACGTCTGAAATTTTTATTAGCACGATTCTGTGGCGGTTTCACAAACTTAAACTGAGGATAATCCCGACGTCAGTATTAAATGCTTGAAACTGAGTTTCAGCTGGGCGCGACGTTCGTCGGTTACATCTTTTTTGTGTTCCACTAAAAAGATCGAGCTCGGGATTAGCTGAACCTGAGGTTTAGTCCTGAGCTCGAGATAATCTCAACCATAACAATAAAAATACGCCATTCATGTTATATGTAAGACATGTTACAAAAACTGCAAACTAAAGAAAAACAAAAATGGATGTTTGTTCAGAGAATACCGTGGAAAAATGTACAGCATGAATGCGTTATACTCGAACTGTATGAAAAACTAACGGCCGGACGGGGCAAAATAAAATGTGCTAAAAGTATGGCCATAAATTTGAAATATTAGTTGTATTTTTCTTCTTAATTTTATTGATTCTTTCATCACTTGTTCTTTGGAATCAATTTGAAAAAAATATTATAGTCCGGCATTATTTATGAGATCTAAATGATTCGTCCTATCCTGAAAATTTCGTTTACGTTTAATGTATGTCGATTTACGGATAAGGCAAAAAATTTATTTTTAACAATCAATGGTAGCACATTTCGGACTTGAATCTGCTCGATAGGAAGATTAACTTTTGTGTGCGTCTAAAACCGACGTCAGGATCAGCATTAAATGAACAATGTTTGTGAAACCCAACATTTCGAGCTCGGAATTAAACCCGAGCTCGAGATAACCTCCCTAAACCACTTTACTGAAAACGGCCCCTGGTTTCGTTAGCACCGTGCTAAAAAACCATGTATGCACGTCGTTTCAACATTTCAAACAACATTGTTTCTAAAATAATATCATAAATCTCGGAAAGCATCCGGTTCAATGTGTTTAATACTTCAAAACAATCTGGGGTTCAAATTTGAGCGAAATAAAACTTGTAACCATCGGCTAAATTTTCTTGCCTACTTTAGCCATTTGGCTAAAGATCTTGTGCTAAAAAACAGTGACAATGTATACATAAATAACACAGAAATTTAGAAAACGTTGTGGAATATTCAAGCAAAGCATTATGTTTTCGGCAAAAATTCATACACGGATTTACCCTACCCTAAAAAATTTGGCAAAAGTTTACTATAGGCCGAAAATTCGGCCAAGTAAAATGCAACAAAAGAATATTCTCGTTAGAAAATTGTTCTAGCCAATGTGACAATGTGTTGTGATGGCAGCTTTTAGGGCAAAAAATCAAATTTGGTCAAAACATTGTTAAGTTTACATAAATTTTGTGCACAAATAAATTTTTGTGTGTAACCTAGGACACAGTAGCGTGAGTAAACAACTTTGTTGAATAATTATTGATACAAAAAGCAATAAAATTTCATTTTAAAGTAAAAAATAACTATACAACTGATTTCTGGAAAAAACTACGATAGGACAATTTTGGTCATTTTCCATATCCTGGGAATTCTGACCGTGCGCTGACAGTTCATAAACAATAATAATGTAACCTGGTTGTGGAAGGTAGTGGGCGGTGGCGCTCTTCGACTGAATCTAACGGGCGGAGGCGGCGGCATTTGCACTAAATTATTACTCGGTGGCATTCTCAAAGGCCGCCTTGATAATTGCGGGGGTGGAATAGCGTTGGCCGTCGGTGCACTTTGGCCGGCAAAAACTTGCGCGCGAGTCGGTATCGGAGGTGATGGTCGTGGAGGAGAAAACGAAGGTGGAAATCCGCTAGTAGTAATGCTACTAGATGTGGTAGGAACTAAATATGGAAATAAATGAGAAGTCAAGAGTGTGTGTAAGTGAAACGACAAAACTCACCTGAATAAGGCCCCGATGGCGGCAGTTGAACATGCAACGGTTGAGTTTGCCCGAAATTCTGATTGTGGAAAGTTTGCGATGCAATCGGTTGATTTTCAATTGGGAGGTTAACGTGACGGACATCGCCGCCCGTCATGGGAACGATATTAGAAAAGGCGACCGTTTTAACATCCGTTCCACCTTAGGATACATAATAAGAACTTATAAATATGCAAACAGATACAAAACAGAAATAGAATAATGATTACAAAATTTATTTACCCACGAGTCTAATTTGTTGTGTGGTGCCAAAAACGTCAAAAAATAGCCACAACTTTTGTGAATGATCGACGTGGAAAATTATTCTTGGCGTCGAAGCGTTCTTTTGTAAATGAACTTCGCCTGAAAATGTGAAAATAGTTTCGAAAATAACAGTGGGAAAATTTTTCTTATCGAAAGAAATACTTGTACTTACCGGGCTTAGCGTAATAAAGAAAAACCCATGATGTTTAGCTCAAGGGGCAGTATTATTCAAAACAATTATTAAAAGAATACTTAATAATCTAGTATACGACTAAATTTGGTTCAACGAAGACTAATGGCGGCATAGTATTAATAGCACAGAAGGATGAATTGAAAAACATAAATTCTAACTTCTTTTGTCGAGAAGTTTTGAGAATAAAAATCGTGTAATATTAACTACAATTTCTTGGCGAATTCAACCTTAAAAGTGATTCAGTGGTAGTGCTTCACACGGCGAAAATTTCCTACCCGGGTACCCATTTATCTATTACCCGGGTACCATACATGCACGTAGGGGTGTAGGGGCTGATCCCAATTACCTGAGACCCTGGCCCAAAAAAATCGGCAAACACCCCCCTGAACTTTTTCCAAGACAGCTTTTTTGTTGATTTTTTTGTGCATATTTTGTATGAAAAACAAGCATTCAGATTTTTTTTTGTTTTCTTGCTCGCCCACACCCCTACCCCCAGGATAAAAGGTCCAAGGACCCTCCCCCGGAAAACTCTTGCTGTGCATGACCGGGAGCAGAACACAATACACATCAGCTTGTGCAAAAATCGAATTTTTTTCCTTGAGAGACCCTTCCCCCCCAAATTTGGGGAATTACTGACCTCCAGTCCCAAAAAAGTCGCCCAACCCCCCTCAAGACCTCAAGGCTCCGTTACACGTATGATCGCTTGGTAGATGTTACTAGAGCACAAGCTAGGTCTCACCATATACAAATACCCATAAAGGTCTTAATGTCACAAAGTCGCATCATCTAAATTCTTAGCGTATCAAACAACTGCTGGAAAGAATAGTACATATTTAGAGTAGATTGAGTGCAAGCCAGTTCTATCATACGTCCCTTGAACTTCACTAAGAAAAGATTTCACCTGAGAACAGAGGTCCCCAAGGTCAGATTTTTCAGATAGGGGTAAAATTGAAAATTTGTACCTAAATGTCCACTACACTCGTTATTTTGTCTCAAAATTAGGCAGCCAGTGATCGATTTTAAGGACTTTAGGTAGGAGTAATACCCCCCTCATACCCCTCCCCATGGGGCACTCTGCCTGAGAACTTAAATGAACGTCTGCTTGGGTAAAATTCTGTTCAAATTAGATTTTAGCATGATTACTTTCTAAACAGTTGCGCCGAGAATCCGCACACTTGTTTGCCTTTAGTCAAAATTTGCCGAAAACTGAAATATGTAATCTCTCCAAAGTATAATCTGATTAAGCATGCTTTAGATTGAACTATGCTGATCCATCAAAGAATATTTCACAATCATGTAATGTTTTAGGATTAGCAGTTCTTGAATTGGATTTAGCGAAGTAATAACACTATTGTATTCAGATAAAAATGAAAATTTTTTATCAAGCGATGGTATCTCATTAAAAATCAAGAGAATCAAATTCATTTAGCTCATTATCACTTCATCACATACCTGTAATCGACAATCTCATATTGAAATGCTTGAGACATCATTAACAAACGTTGAAACGAAGCAGATAATAGCTTTATATAACATTCATTAACACGTACCGAAAAATCCCAATCCCGACCACTTTTTTTCGGGACCGTGATCCCGGCCGAACCCTGGTATGCATATAGTGTAAACGCGGAGACGGGGATGTTATTGCTGAATATGCACTCCGTAAATACGCTTCTACACATATACATCAACAATGTTCAACACCACCTACTTTGCCATTTTTGTTTTAGCAATTACGCGAATTTACTCGCGGGTACCGGGGTATACCCGGGTAATTCGGGTACTCGGTGTGAAGCTCTATTCAGCGGTCAAATTTTTCTGTGTATGTCGACATCGACTACATGCCTACCTCTATCATTAACATGAAACGCAAGCTCATCCAACTCTTGGGGATTAGAAGCTACGTCTTTCGCCACAACCCAATATTCCGACCTGTCCATCAAATAATCAGAATCGTCGGGAAAACAATTGGTAGGACCTCCTAAGCGAATCGGGTCGCAACTCGTTACTCCGAAAGCTAATGAACCACTAAATTGTGGCACAATTCTGAGAATCTATACACGAAAACGAAATGAATAACCATAAAGAAATTGCACAACTGAAGACTTAATGTACAAACCTGTACAATAATTCTTTCATTAACTTTCAGCGGTCGTTTCATGAATATATAACCGTTAGCGTATTCACCCTCGCTCCTAGTGGCTAGAATTTTATCGTTAGAGATCTTGACATTTCGTCCGCAAATTTCGTGAAATTCTAGCGGTCGAACGTCACAACCTAAATGTAGAGAAGTCCGAAGTCTTACGAAAAAAGCGAAGCAAAATAATGTTGCGGATAAAATTTCGTAAAATTAGTTAAATTTCTCAAATTAGACGGTAGATGTGAAGTGCTACGAGAACTTCCATCATCAGCCAAGGGTCGTCACATACAATAGTATCCGGTGACTTTTCTTAGTATGACCAATAAGACGGGACATTCGAACGTAGAGAAATCATAACAGCCGTTCTAACACCACCCTTCATCAAAGTAAACGCTAAAAATGTCAATTATTGGGCTAAAATAGGCAATTTTGTTCAAAAAAGCGTGACAAGTCAAATTTGTAGGAGCTTTGCGCCATAAAGAGTTTTTGTGGGTTTTTGAACACTTGAAAACATATTTTATTGACACTTTTATCAACTTTTGAGGCCAAAATTAGCTCTTTGTAACTACCTCTGATCACCTAATAAGAAAAGGCCGCTTACCATTATTGAATCTTAGCGGTGGATAAGAAGATCTAGCGGTGGGAAGTAAGCCCAAAGCTTGCGGTGCGATATCTCCTCTACGCCCCAAACGTTCGTTCAATTCCAAGGCGCATTGAGCCGTAGCAAAAGCTCTTTGTTCTTCTTCGTTACGAGGTCTAGCTGGCAAAAAGTCTTTGGACGATGGAGCGACTGAGAATGTTTGCGGCGGAGGTGGCACTGCCGTCACCGATGATTCTTCGTTATTTGATTGACCGGCAGAATTTCTTAATATTAAATTAGAGAAAGTAATCACGGGTAAAAGCCGTGGAAATTAATTGACGTCATGGCATCGAAATTCATCAATCTTTCCACATTTCAAGATTATTATAATCAACAACGATTATTATAATGCTCAAATGCGGTAGTCAATAAAATACTTCAAAATTTTCAAGAGCCGCATTGTACATTCTTTCAATACTAAAACATGCCTACATACATTTTATTGATTTTTTTAGCGTAGTGGTTAATGGTTCTGTAAAATTAAGACCAATTTTAAGAATTCGAGCTTGAACACCTAAATGGTTGAAAATCAAAATTTATAATCTTCAGTTACAGCAGATTTTTCAATGAATTAAGCACATTTAAAAATAAAAAGCTTTCATGAATTTTGATCAGAGACTTACGGTTGAGTGTTTAAAGGTTGAACTGAACAAGGTTTAATTGCCGGCGCCAAATTCCTACCGGCCGTAACCTGTGCGGGAGAAGTCGAACCGGAATCTGGCGGCTGAGTAATGACTTGCCGCATTAACGGAACTTCGGAAGGGTCTAAAACAGGCAAAAAAATCGGAGCAAATTTTCAATATAAATCAACAGTAAACTCGCTGAATTTATTACTTACCCATAAATTCTATTGCTACTGTATTGCCGTAAATATCGATGACAACCCACAATGGTTCGGAAACGTTTATCGAACTTAAATAAAGACCTTTTTGGACACCGTTAACGCCGTAATACATTTCACCATTTGGTCGAACATAAAAATTTATTATATTGCCTTGTTTACAGAATCTTTCACTGAGAGCCTTGGCCCAAGTATTTCCCTTTTGCGACATATCGGGGCAAGCGTATCTGAGAAGAAAATAAATCCTTTTTTTCTGCAATAGAAAATCCCCAGACTAAAATACGACCGGAATTTCAATTACATAATGTCTCCCTTCTTCAACCACTAAAACAGGCCTGTAGCAAGGAACTTTTTCGGGAGGGGCATGCGTTTTTTCCACTCAATTTACGGTAAAATCGGTATTTCTGACTGAACTTTTTCTTGAAGAAAAAAGAACTACCTTTGCTTTTTTGACACTTGAAAAATTTCCGACGTGACCACGGCCCCCAACCCTCCTGTCTACAGGCATGCACTAAAATCATTGCAAGGTACATATAATGGAAATTCTCAACCTCATGTGAAATCCAAACATTAAAAACTACACAAGCTGTACAACAAGCAGTGATAAATTCTCAATAATCACATATTTTACTAACTTTGGGAAACTGTGCTTCAAGGTTTGCGGATCGACGTTAGTCACGCCAAAACGCAATACGCCGCTCCAACGACCCGTCGTTTCAGCAATTTTCAGAACGACGATTTCGTCTAAATCTATCGATCTGCTACTAAATGTAAGACCCTACAATTGGAAAACGTATGTTAAAGGACTTCTCCGAAAAAGATTTAATCCGAGTAAGTACATATACCTGACAAAACGTATCGTATCTTTTGGCCAATCGACCTTGTTTGGATAGCCGAATTTTTTCTCCATGAACCGAATGAAATGATAAAACTCGGTTGGACTGATTAGTATTTACCATTTTTGAGGTCGTTGGTGCCGTTAGATCCAAAACATTTTCAGCTAAAATAAGTGGTGAAATAAAAATTTCAATTTAATAATATGATATAGAAAATAAAGTGCACGAATATATATTCAAGAACGCATTACATGTAACGGAACCCCGATGTCTGCCGCAGTCCGGCGACTTTTTTGAGGCCGGGGGGTCACTGATTTTCCAAAATTTAAAGGAATTGGTCCTTGAAGAAAAAAATCGAAGTTCGAAAACGGTTTCAAAAATAGTAATTTTTGTCTGAAAAAGGTAAAAAAATGTATTTTTTGACCATTTTTTTTGTTGAAAAATTGGCACTTCCATCAAAAAATTGGCATTTTTCAATATTTTTCTGACAAAAAGTATGGGGGTCACACATAGGATTGGAAAATCCTGCGGAGGATCGCCAAATGGCTAGCCAGACCTGTAGGCACGGGGGTTGCGGGCGATGGCCCCCACCGGAATGTTTCAAGCAGGGTTTTTTAGGCCAATTTGAAGCCATGGCTCACAAAAATTCTGATTGGCCCCTAAAAATTCAGGGTCACAAGCCAATTTGGCCCATAAATATTAGAGCCTAACGACCTTTTTGATTAGGTGAGTTTCCTGTCCGGCGATGCATCCTTATGCGTTTAGAAAAAAATACCTAAAATTTTCCCGCGCTTTGCGCCGCATTTCAAATCATTTATGATTTTTGTTATCATTTCTGTTGTGCGGTTGGAGAATGTCGGCCTAGCTTACGATTGCTTATAGCTTATAATTATCTGCATGTCATGGATGAATGTCTGACCTTGTATTGTTTTTTCACATAATTGACGAAAGCCTATATACATAGATTTTTCTAGATTATTTTCACAAAATCGTTTTGTGGTCTTTTAGAATTTTCGACTATCGTGAACATAAGTTTTTGCATTTAGAAAATGATTAAGACATGATCAGCATGGGAAAATGGCAGAGGTTCTTCTGTCTGAAAAAACCAACCAAATTAATTGTTGCTTGCCTAATTTTTGAATTTTAGTTTACGCGACTGAAAACACGTTAAATTCACTAAAAAAACAGTCCTTTCATGGAAGAAATAGATATTAAAAATAACCATTTTCAGCGCTATAGAATATCAAAATCCAAAAAAATTTCTGGATCTAAGCTCCGGTTAATTAACGATATCCAAGTCCGAAGTAAAATACTAATCGCGCTTTTTTATGCTTTATACGTTTGAAAACAATCATAAATAATTATGATTAGTTAATTACTGGCTCTAGATACCTATATTAGATCGAAAATGTTAAAAAAATGTTTGAACGCTTCCGCCAATCAAATGGTGAAAAGATCACGATTGATCATCCGTAGTTGCGGAAGAATGTGCTGAAAAAATTAATTTTCCAACGTTTTAGAGGCCTCGTAATCAGTTTTTTTGGCGCTAGGCGCCGAACAAGTTACTTTAGCTAGCCTTTTGATTTTTTTCTAAAACTAAGGAAATTCAGTTTTAAAAGTCTGGAACTGGCACAAAGTAAATGAAATACAAGAGGAGAAACTTTTAATCATTTTTCTGAGGAAACTAAGCGAATTTATCAATTTCAGGAAGAGCAACTGAAAATGTACCTATGCAGCCAAATTTTTTCCCCAAGTTGCACATTGCAACCTGGCTTTTGCAAGAGTAACCTTAATGATTGATTTGAATAATGATTGAACTAATATGTGAACCTGAGCCTTATTATTCTGCGCTTTATTGAGAATGTTTTCAAAATGATTGATCTGTTATGTGGGCTTCTACTGTGATTTTGAAGAGTATTTTTAAAGAAATTTGTTCAAAAAAGCACTGTTTTTATACTCCCGCATTCGTTCAAACTTTTTAGTTTTGGCTTGTTGAAATTCAGATTGGCCTGTAAAATTTGGCCCTGGGAGCCAATTGGCCTGTCGAGAAAAAATGAAAAAACGCTGGTTTCAAGTGTTGAAAAAGCAAAGGTACTTCTTCGAGAAAAAGTCAAGTCACAAATGCCAATTTTACACTAAAGGCTCGTTCGCAATAAAGTAAAAGGTCCGGTGCTTTTCACTCATTCACACAAGTGCAATTACCTGCAACCTTGCAAATAATTGCACTTGTGTGAATGAGCCTTAAATTGAGTGAGATATTGGCTTCCAAAATATGTGTGGCCCCCCGAAAAAAATTCCTGGCTACAGGCCTGTGGCTAGCCATACGGCCGAAGATTTCAGGAGGGATTTTTTAGGCATTTCTTCCAATTGAATGTATGGGAGAAAGCATAAAATCAACGTCGAATGATTTGCACAACGGTATCCAAAAATCAATTTATGAATAAGATTTTTTAAACTCTTTTCTTCAGTCGAACATCGAATAAAAATGTGAATCAAATAAAGTAGTTATTTGAAAAAATACAAAATCGAAAGCGGTTGTCGGTGTACGCTTAATAACCAATCGAGCGGTGCCGTGCAAGAAGCGTTGGTGATAAAAGCCAATTAGACACAAGCTGAAAACTTTGTCAGTTTTAGATGAAACTTTTGGTTCGAAACTTTCTTAAAGTTTAGAGAATGATCACGCATAAATTTTTTCAAAGAAATTTAATTAGAATCTCCACAGACCAAACATATCAAGATATTTTACAGAAAAAAAAGCAAAAGGAAGTTGATGAAAGTACAGGGTAAGCCAAAAAATGCGACTGGTTCTGACTTTCATAGCTTTCGAAAGGGTGAAGCTTTTATAATGCGGTTTACTGCCGTCGATAGACAAAACATCTAGCATAAAACCTGCAAAATTTCAGCCAGATTGCTCGAATATTGACTGACTAGAATGAAAAATACTAAACGTCGATTTTTTTGCAAATAAATTTTGAAAAATTGACTAAATCAACATGTTTTAAAACAGAAAAGTACAATAGATCCAATCATGAGAACCATATAACGGCTGGAAACTAAAAGAAAGCCGTTTTAGCGTGTCCTACTTTCTGTTACACCAATAATTTTAATCGTATTTCGATCTGACAGAATGGATTTTGCTTTTTTCCAATTTCAAAACAAAAGCCCTTGGCGAAATTTTGCCCATATTGAAACAAGAAGTTGCTGACTTTAAATTACGTGTACATAACTTACAAATCTGGGTGATTTTAAGAGTATTATTGTGGCTAAACTGCTTTACGAAACTTTTTTGACAATAGGACAACTTTTACTTTGATTTCACAACTTTTACTTTTTGAAAAATGACCACTTCTACTAAATTTCTGTTTGTAAAGAAACAAGGCTAGGAGCATAAAATTTAGCCCTCATAACAAAGACAAAAAGGGAATCCTAATGCAGCAACCCGCATTATAAAAGCTTCATCCGTTCTAAAGTGATGGAAGCCTGCACCGGTGGCCTTTTTTGGCTCACCCTGTATAACATTGTTATTTTGGAAAACCAGCAAAAACTCGAGAAAATTTGTAATAGGTAGTCAATTAAAATCTTCAAAGTCAAACGGGATCTAGATTGCTGAGAGCTAGTTGAACGTGAACGATGGTACAGCGAATATGTGAAAGAAGATTACCTCATTTCCGGTGCTTTACTGATCCGAGCAGTCGCTCGGAAAATTCAACTCGAAAGGTTTTGTGCATTTTGTAGGATTAAAATCGCAAATTTTCAGCACGAGTCCTTAGCAGAATTACGCTATTGCCATTCGTGACAGAAAAATATTTTAGAAAGTCATTGAAGTGTATCAAGTTGAACATGAAGCATTATTTTGATTTCGGATGTACATAAGAGACTCTAATTCTGAATTTTTCCGACGCTTAGCGCAATTCATTCTCCCGAAAGATTCTTTAAAGCTCAGGGTCGACTTTCTGAACACTTTTTTTCAGTGCATCAAGGAGAGAATTTCAGTGTAATTCCAAAAGGGGTGGGACAGATGCCTGTAGTTTTGAAGACCCGGTATGGAGTATTCTTCTGGGATTCGGGTCTGATGTAGTCAAAACATACCTGTAAGAGGTCCGATCAGTTGAAGGGGGGGGGGGTAAACCCGGAATTTTTGGGGTGGGGGATCGAAAAGTCTAAAATTTTTCCCAAAAAGGCCAGAAAAGCACTTTTTCCCTAATTTTTTCAAGTCTGGGGGGGGGGGGTTGGGAGGGGGCCCCCAAATTACAGGCATGAGTCAAGAGTAAATCTGTCCGTACCCTGTACAATTGTTGGTGCCATAAGAGCCCCTACAGAAATCGTCAGCCATACTGTGACCCCCTCAAGATTTGCCAATCATATGACCAGGACCAGCCGTATAGCAGTCATAAAGATCCTCGTATGCACTTTCGGTCTGAAAAACTGAAAAATACCGATTTTTGATGAAATATTGACATTTTTGAACAAGAAAACATTTTTTGTAGAATGCCAATTTTCCGGCGCTTCGCGCCAAGATGCACACGTTTGACACGGTTAATCAGACATAAATTGCTATTTTGTTGACTATTTTTCGGACTTTTTTTGCGAAAAATGGGGATTTTTTCGCCGGGAACCTCCTAGAATTTGGGGAATCGGAGTTTCCCGGCCCAAATAAAGTTGCTTGATCCCCCAGGCCTCGGAGCTCCGTTACATGTACATTATAGTTGAGGGAATAACAAAATTTGAGGGCGATACCGCAGGTTAGGGGTCGTTTGGTGGCCGTCTTCGGTGGCCACCGATCGACACAATATAGCTCAATCACGATTATTTTGAGAACCATAATCTGGCGAGTGTGTGGATTTTTGCTGGAGACAACCGATTGCCGAGTTAAGACTATACATGGGGGAAATGATGGTAGATGTCTAGAAAACGGTAAAATGTTGGACGAATTTGACCATACGCAGTAACTAGGGTGGATCTGGACGGAAAAAATTTCCCTTAAAATTATTCATTTTTTTAATATTGATGTTCAGCACTGATGAAGCAGTTTAAGTTTTTGAAATTCTGCTTAGGCTTAGGAAAAATGCGCAGCGTGGAACACATATGTGGGCGCATGGGGGACCCCTCAACTTGGTCTAACCCTATACCCAGATGTCGGAACCACCCCAACTCGGAAAAAGTTTGAAAAAAATTGTTTCCGGCCTTTTTGGGGAAAATTTTTGAAATTTCGGAGTTTGTCGACTTTTTGGGGACTCCTCCCCCCAGAAAAATTTGGAACCCGCACCTCAAAATTTTGGGTTTCCACCTCCCAAATAGTCGGACCTCTTACAGGTATGAATACGCGGGCACGTAGGGCCCGTCCTATTGCGGCTCTTCGAAGTTAAGCTGTTAGTTGGGATAACCAGGAAGGGTCTGGGTGTATGAAACTGCTTCAACATTGCTGAACATAGACATTTTAAAAAAAACTTTCAAGATTTTTATATATAAATATTTTTTGTTCAGGGGTTTGACAGGACTAATTTCACTTCCAAATGATGTACAACATCGTAAAACCCCAAGAAATCTGCAGTTAGTTGGCCACCAAACAATCCAAAAAACTCCCCTATGGCCAGGCCTGTAGGCAAGGGTGGGGGGCAATGCCCCCCCCCCAAATCTTCTAAGTGTCAAAAGAAGCAAAGGTTTCTTTTTTCATAAGTCCAGTCAGAAATTCTAGTTCTACAGTAAATTGAGTGAAAAAGTGTGCCCCCCAAAGCTTTGGCTACAGGCCTACGTATTTTACAAGCCAATTTAGCTTGTGCCACTAAATTTTTAGGATCCAATAAGGTGGGGGTCCCACAATTTTTAAAAGTATGGGGGGATCGAAAAACCCCAAAAGAGTCGAAAAATTTCAAAAATTTTCCCAAGAAAGGCCAAAAAAATCTTTTTTTCGCAATTTTTTCCAAGTTTGGAGGAGTTTGGGTAGAACGTTAACTGGTGAGTGAGGTAGACATGCTAACGGATTTAAGCAAACAATCATACCTGTAATTGGGGGGATGTTGGGGGGGGACCCCCACCTCCAACTTGGTCGAACCCTATACCCAAATGTCGGGACCCCAACCCCCCCCCCCCCAAACTCGGAAAAATTAGAAAAATGCGGAAGAAAGTGGCATTTTTGGCCTTTTTCGGAAAATTTTGGAAACTTTTTCGACTTTTTGGTGGTTCTTCGACCCCCCACCCCGAAATTTTGGAAATGTTGGGACCCCCACCCCAAAATTTTGGGTTTACTCTCATACTCGTATCCAGGATTTTTAAAAAAGAGGGATTTTCCCATTTTTTTCTAATTTACTGAATAAAAAGAAAATGATTTTTGCAGTAAAGACGACTTATTATCAGTTAGTTTACGTGTGCTTGGATTAGTGGCTTAATTCTTTGTTTTACGAAAAGTATGTAAATATAATTTAATTTGGGAATTGTGATGCAAAAGTACAATGATAGTGCTAAAAATTTTTAATGTAGAAAATTTAGGGGGGGGAATTTACGACCTTCCCCCTCTAAATACGGGCCTGTTTACCCTCCTCCCAACTGGTCGGACCTCTTACAGGTATGAATGAGCTTAGTACTCATACCATACCTGTACTTGGGGGGGGGTTGGGGGGGGGAACCCCCCAACTTGGCCAACCCAGTACCCAAAATCATTTACTTCCCCCCCAGTTGGGAAAAAATTAAAAAAATTTGCCAAAAAGTGTATGTTTTTTGGCCTTTTTTGGGAAAAATTTCGACTGTTTCTTACCCCCCCCCCCCCCCAACTGGTCGGAGGTCTTACAGGTATGACTCATACCAACCTTTTTATTTTTCTCTCCTAAACTCAGGACATTGGGTTTTGAAAACCTAAAACTGTCACGAATCGAATGATAATGTACAAGAAAACCAACTTTTGATGGTTCTTCCGATAAATTTAAGCAAATTTATCGATTTTAGAGTGAGCAACCAGAAATTTATCTGTGCAACCGAAATTTCTCCCGAAGTTGCACATTGCAACCTGGCCTGTGCAAAAAAAACCCTGATGTTAGACGTTACTTATTGTTTTGTTACCATTACCAAGAACCACCGTTTTTTTCCTCAAATGGGGTCTTTTGAGGAAAGAAATTTCGAAATGAGGAAAAAAATTTTGGGCATAGTTCTCATTGTGGAAAAAATTTTGGGGAATTCAAAACTGAAAAGATGCATTTTGGTGGACTTAAAAGGGTCAAAATCTCAAAATTTTCCGGCGCTTGGCGCCGGTCATGGGTATAATCTTAACTATTTTCTATCAGGCGCGGCCGTTAGCATATCTACTTCAACTTACTAATTAATGCTCAACAGTTTCTATCAATCAAGTTAGATCGTTTCATTTTCTAATCGTTAGCAGTCAATTATGTCGCCCAAAATTGAGATTTCTCATCAATTCTCTCAATTTTTTCTCTCGATGCTTGGAATTTTTTCAACGTTTGCAACCTGAACTTTTGCGTTTATTGACGATGGAAATTAAAGACATCATTCTAGACAGCGATTTTAGAACTTCTGCTCATGAATATCTGTTGGAGATATTTATTTTCCGGTGTTTTAGAATATAAAAACCTGAAAATTTTTCCGGCGCTTCGCGCCGGAATTTGAGACAAATTACACTTCCTCAGTTTAATTTTAATTTATTTCTCAACGTTGTGAAGGTTCATTTTCCACAGTTTTAGAAAGTAAAAATCCAAAAATTTTTCCGGCGCGCCGCGCCGGACCAAGAACTAAATAAAATTAGATGATTTTAATCGGAACCACAGAAATGTTAATAGCCATACCTGTACTTGGGGGGGGGGGGGTTGGGGGGACCCCCACCCCAACTTGGCCAACCCTGTACCCAAAATCATTCCCCCCCCAGTTTGGAAAAAATTAGAAAAATTTTCAAAAAAAAGTGTATGTTTTTTGGCCTTTTTTGGGAAAATTTTCGACTTTTTTCTACCCTCCCCCCCCCCCAACTGGTCGGAGGTCTTACAGCATACCTGTACTTGGGGGGGGACCCCCCCCAACTTGGCCAACCCTGTACTCAAAATCATTTCCCCCCAACCCCCCCCCCCCCAGTTTGGAAAAAATTAAAAAAATTTTCAAAAAAGTGTATGTTTTTTGGCCTTTTTTGGGAAAAATTTCGACTGTTTCTTACCCCCCCCCCCCCCCAACTGGTCGGAAGTCTTACAGGTATGCTAACATAACCAGAATTTTCTCAATTTTTTCCCTCATTTTTGCAGGTTTCTGACTCCAAATACAACAAAATGCTTGGATATGCTCCTAAACATACATGTAATTGGGGGGGGGAAGTGCTATGGGAACCCCCCCCCCCCCCCCAGAAATCGTCGACCATATGGCTAGCCATTGGGCGACCGCCCCCCAGGATTTTCCAATCCTATGGCTAGCCATATGGTAGCCCTAGGAACCCCCATAGTTTTAGTCGGAAAAATACTGAAAAATGTCATTTTATTTGAAGAATGTCAATTTTTGACCAAAAAATGGTCAAAAACGTCAATTTTCTCCACGCTTCGCGCTATAAGTACATATTTTATCATTTTTAAGACAAAAATTACTACTTTTTAAACCGTTTTCGGACATTTTTCATGGAAAAAATCGAATTTTTTTTCCTTCAGGGACCCCTCCCCCCAAAATTTTGGGAATTACTGACCCCCGGCCCCAAAAAAGTGCTCCAACCCCCCCCCCCAGACCTCGGAGCTCCGTTACATGTATGCTCCTAAAATGCATAAAAAATCATCCGTAGCCACATTATAAACCTTTTTAAAAATGAGGAAAATTTTGAGAAAATGAGGAAAAAATTTTGGGTCCGGTTCTCATGTGGAAAGAATCTTCGAGGAAAAAACGGTGCCAAGAACCTAGAACTCGAAAGTTTTATTTTTCCTTCATTTAGACAAATTATTTCTGGTATGACTTTATTATTAAGAAGAATTGAAGATTAGTGGGCAAAGAGGAAAGTGCGAAAAATGAACAGTGAACGCCATCGTGCGAAAAAAACTGGAGACACAGACAATGCCCCATTTTACTTTCACCTAATCGATTTTCGCCGCAAGTGCCACCGCCAATTAACTTTTTTAATAAATTAGCCATCACTGAATGATAGAAATTGCATAGCACGACAAACTTGAGAACAACAGGCCGAAAGTAGTAGGTGGTGGTCGCCGGTCGGGAAATTTGCAGTGTCGTCTGATGAAACAGAAAAAGTTTACAACCGCCTACACAGAATCGAAGAATGTTTACTGTATTAAGAAAAGAGTTTAAATTGTGATTCACAAGTTTGAAGTTACATTGTGAAATTTTTTAATGAAAATTGACTTGAGTTCTTGTTTTTACAAAATACTTCATATAACTTGCAATATTATTTGAAGTACAGCAGGTCTAGAAGTTCCAGCTCATTGGGGGGAGAGAAAATGCATCACTTTTTTACACACGTACGTTGTAATATGCACATACTAAAAGTGGAAAGCTAGTACTATTCTTATTCAAAAAATTAGGTTCAACTTGACACGCATGTTTACGAAGTGAAAGCTCTTACTGTAGCAAAAGCGCTGAATTTTCACATGACGACAGATGAACCAAAATCATAAATTACATTCTTTTTATATTGTTTCGATTTGAATACAGTTTCGACATCGTGCTGATGTATCTGTCATTTCAAAATGAATAGGCTATAAATTAACACATGAAAAAATCATAACATGTCGTCAAAACTTCAGAACCAAGTTTTTGCAAGAGAACTTTTTATTTAAAAAATGTGAACAGTTAGTTGAATAAGTCTACAAACTTTCTTTATTGCATAGCATATGATTTGGCACAAAATAGAAAAAGCATCATACTGACGGTAGGGATAATCAGGATTCTGGGTTAGTGCTTTAATACCCTTGGCAAGAAAGTAGTGTCGAAAATTTGACTACATTTTCAAATATTTATTACATTCGCGTGAAGCATGATTAATCATAAAAATGTGCCCCATTACTATCAATCACACTTTGCCATTTCGCAGGTAACTTTGCAATGCCTGCATAATGAGAGTCTTGGGGCTTTGAATCAAAAAAGTTCTCGATGAATGTTTCGACCTGGTCATTCTTTTCAAATTCCATATTGACAAGGCAATAACCGGAACAAATAATAATTTGATTGTGCAATGTCTGGTGAATATGGTGGATGGGGTAACAACTTCCAATTAAATTCCTGGATTTTGGCCTTGACAATGGCAACAGTATGTGGATGGGCATTGTCATGGACCAGAGGTTCTCTTTTGCAGTTTACCAATGCAGGCTGCTTTTGCATCAAGGCATTTTGTACATGATCAAGCTGGCATTCATAGACTTTAGCAGTGATGGTCAAACAAGGTGGAGGCAACACAAAGTAGACGATTCCCTGAGTCGACCACCATACACATAACATGACCTCGTGTGGTTGTGGATTGGGCCTTGGCACTTGTGCTGGTTTAGAGCTTTAGCTGACCCATTATCGTCTCCGGATGCTGTTAATGTACACAAACCATTTTTCATCTCCAGTGATGATTCGATCAGGGAAATACTCGATTTTGTACCATGGAAGTAAGGACATAGAAATGATAACACACTGTTGCATAGTATGATCACTCAACTTGTGCGTCACCCATGTTTGGAGCTTGTTCATCTGCTTCATTCGATTTTCAATAGTAGGTTGGGTAATGGTGAGAACTTCTGATATTTCCCTAGTGGTTGCTTTTGGATCAAGGTCCAGCTGTTCTTGAATGTCTGCTTCTGATACTTCACCTGGTCATTTACTGTGAGGTTCATGTTCAATACTGCAGGTGCCAGTCCTGAACTTTGCAAACCACCATTCAACTGCACATTTGGACATAGCAGGTTCACCATATGCTTGCCATGTATTTCTCATTGCCTCAACTGCAGTTCTGTGTAAATCATACTCATACAAAATGCAGTGATGTATATGTTCGGGGAGATAACACTTTGTCTTAGGTATCAATAAAACGGACAGTATGAGCCAACTGAAAACCGGCCCCATTTTTCAAGACAATAATGTTTGCTCTTCCAAACAAACAATCAACAACCCAATTTACTTAGCTGGATTTCAAGAAAAAAAATGTTTGATAACACATGATCAAAAATCGACGTTACTTGCTTGCCAACCCAATACATCAAGAAAAACTCACTAAGATCAAATATAGGTAAGACGACAGTCTCCAAATTTTCAAAAAATACAAGTCCATAATTTTTGCCCCATGATCTTCAATTCTACGAGAAAAAACCATTTCCGTCTATCTATTTCCTCAAAACCAAACCAAATCATACTTTAGGAATGTTTAACTAAAATCAGATGAAAGGAACGATCATCTCCAAAATTAGTAACGCTATAGTCTGTTTTTTATAAAGTGCTTCTAAATAGAAAAGTGACATCACTCAAAAAGTTTTTAAAGATTGGATCAGTATGCTCACAAATTTCCAGTCCTATATGACGTACGGTTTAACAGAAAATCGTGAACATATGAAATACTTCTTGCTTTCCACTTTCATTATTTAGAAGCATTTCAAGAAAAGCGGACTATATAACTTTGCAATGCTGCTGTATCTCTTGTACCGTAATTCCTAGATCCTGTGATAGTTAACAATGAAAAATGACGTCCTAGGAGTTATTGAAGGAAATTTTCAGCTGTTCTGTTTGCCGCTCACTGATAGGAAAGTTTTTCCGTTGATTACTGCAATAAACTTACTAGTTTTTCTCCATTAAACCTACTTTCATGAGATCGCTGCGTCGATAATTTCAAGATGAATGGAGTATAGCTGCGTGACAATTTGTTGAGAACTTTCGCCATACTAACAAGTCTACTCTTGTAACAGTAGTCGGTTTGGGTAATTTCTTGGACCTCATTTCGCAAGTTGCACTTTTTGAGTTATTTTTATGTTGTCTGTACGCCATTTATTTTGGATTGATCGATACAGCGATCACACTAAAGTAAATTAAATACCGAAAAAGTAAGATTATTACTGTTATCAATGAAAAAAATTCCCAGTCCATGAGCGGCAAATTTCCTCCAATAAATTGGTTAGACGGCCAAAGTTTTTGGGCTAATAGCACTCGTGTCGACATGATTTCAAGTCAAACGTGTATAAGTATGTTTTTTAATGATTTTGGCCTCAGCATTGTCGTGACGAAATTCATAATTTTTTATACATACAATATTAGAGATTTTCCACTACGTAGAAATTACGAATCAAATTGAACATAAAATTTTTGTTTGTCGATACGGATATCCTTCCAAAATGAATGGACTATTGTGCTTTGGGGATCACCGCTTCCCATGGCCTCAGTGATGTCAAGTCATCAACGTTGTTACGTGCTTTTTGGCATTCGCTCATCAAGTATTTTGGAGGAAAATTTCATGTGTGCTCAATAAAACCATTTTTTATATTATTTAAAGATTGGAAAGAGTCATCGGAAGTCATCAAAGTCCTTCAAATGTAAAATTTAAGTCATCCGAAGCGCAGGATCTTGTTGAAAAATTGCGAGAAAAAAATATGAAAATTGGACGTCAACGTTGGAAGTACGTCCGATCGTTTACTGATTTTGGAAACAAACAAATTGAAATTTATACCAAATTCTGAACATGGTGATCACTTTGATTACTGTATGATGTTGAGGTAATCTGTTTCTCATAAATTCATCATCATCTATTTTTCAAATTCGAAATACGTTACTCACAACTACTTAGACCGTTTACATAATCGGAGTTTATTTTGCTGTAAAAATTATTATCAATTATATTTTCGTTTAGTTATTATCGTTTCTGTATATTCTTCCTCGAATGTTCCAAAAATTATTTTTCGTTCCCCTTCTTTCTGATTCTACGACAACATCAATGTGCTGTAAAACAGTTTCCACTAGAGAAAAGTTTTTTTATAGCACAATAGTCGAAATCGTTTCCATAAAACGTTAGCAATGTAGTTTTTTCTCGAAAAATTATTAAAGGTTTGTTGAGTATCCTGAGAAATTTTTAGAAATAAAGTTTAGTAAAAAATAATGCAAATATGAAATATTACTTGCTTTCCACTGTTATTATTTACTGGTATGAAAGAGAAACAGACTCTGTTTTCTCAATTCACATCTTGTATACTTTATAGTGTGGTAGGTTTCTTAATAATTCTTGTATCTCTTATCAGGAAACTTGTAGTAAAAGCAGCATTCACAAAAATGAAAAATATAAATGATGATACCAAACCTGCCTTACAAACCGAGAAGGCGTTAGTTGCACACATTATTTTGTTACTGTAAGGCCGTACAGTGTACCGTAATCTCGAGAACGTAGTTTTCGATTTTTAAAACTATAGTAATACTTTTCAAATTTGTGGTTTTTTCGTTCCTCGGAATATCAATGTTTTTCAATCAACAGAGGTCAAATAAATTTGCACTTTTGAGTGGTTTTTTTGCTTTCAAGACACTTGCACGCCGTATGCGACCTACTTTCAATTTCTTTCAATGGCTGCCCTAAATTTTCATTTTGACACTGTGTAGCGTCATACATTCACTGGTTCAGTGACTTTCTGTTCGTAGTCATGTTTGATGATGAAAATATGTGCGTCCTACAATTCTCCAAAGGACGTTAACATACATACACGATTTTACTGAAATAATTTTTCAAAATTTCAGCATTTTACGCCAAAATTTACCCAAGCATTAAACTTTGCTCCTATAGTTCAAAAATAATTATGCAAATTAGGCTCATTTTGCTAATTAGTTTTATCGCCTTATGTCGGAGCGAAGAAGAAGTGGAAGATATCCGCGAAATAGCAAAGTCTAATCCCGTGTCCATTAAATCTTTGGGCGCTTCTAAAAAAGAACTGGTGCAAAACAAACCGTCGGTCAATAGTAAAGCTTTCGTCGTTCAAGAAAATGCGGCAGCAGCCAGCAGTCTGAACAGTTTCATAAATCCACCCCAAATCCAACGAGGTCAATTCGCCCCAAATTTGAACCCGACGGGAATCGGCTCCGGTCTATTGAACCCCGGTTCGTTTGGAGGAGGGCTGCCTCAAGGATTCGGCGGCGGCTCATTACCAGTGGCCACAGGTGGCGCTGGTGTGGGTCAACAACCGCAAAATAGCGGCATTTTGAACGTGTTGAATAATTTGGGCAAACAATTGACTGGAGCAGGTGAGACCTTGCGTGAATTAGCTAATAATTCGAGAAAAAGATCAACTTTGTCTATAAGACAGCAACGTATTGTTTGTTAATCGATCGAAATTTGGAAATTCACTCAATCAGTTCAAGTGTGTGTTTTTGCAGTGCAGAAGTTATTTGCACTGAAAAATTGTCATTAAAGTAACTGCTGGGGGCTATCAGTATGTCAAGGTTACACGAAATCGGATAGTCCGATGATATGATGATTCCACTCGACCTTATTAATGTGGAGTTTAGGTATTAAGACACAACGGCTCTATGCAGCTGAGGTTAGTGCAATGAGGCTGAAATTAAAGTGTCGTGTTCATTTGAGCTGAAATTTTTTGATGTTGTCAAGTGAGCTTTTATTCATGGCAGATGAACCTTTTATTTATTGGGTTAGAAGACTTTTTTGTGAATCAGGTGAAGAGTTTTCAAAGATCTATAATGGGAGTTGTGTTTTCTCAAGTGCTCTAATCTCCAATGAAAAGAAACCAAAATAAAAAAGCCCAACCAAAAAATTCCGAGTTTCAAGTGTTCCTTGCAAAAATTAGTGTACTGTAATTGAGATAGTTTCTGCCTAGACAGTTGTCAGCTGTAACCTTCTAGGAAAACATTGTGAAAAATCATATTGCTCTCGGTACTAAACTACGAATTGCAGCTTTCTGACGATGTTTTATTCTCAGTATCAGTTATCTTCAATATGTTCGCAAGGACTGGCTTAGAATAGAATAGCTTAGAAATAAAACTCAAATTCAAATATTCATTTTTGTGAAGTTGCAGAATGTTTAGAATTTGATACTCTCAGTTTATCATGATCGAAATTGGTATATGGTAATATTTTTATTTAACTCGTTTCAAAATTGAGAAATCAGTGTTATGGGCTTATTGCATTAACGCAAACTTGTAGTAAAAATATTCTAATACCAATGAAAACTGAATGGAATTTTTCTATAAATTCTGTCTGTTTTCTGTCTGTAGTCTGTTTTCTTGAAATGCTTCCAAATAATGAAAGTGGAAAGCAAGTAGTATTTCAGATTTTTGCGATTTTTTGATGAACAAAACATCATGTAATGCTGGAAATTTGTGAGCATACTGGCCTGACTTTTAGCGATTTTTCGAGTGAAAAAATTTTACAGTAATAACTTAATGTAAAGAATTTCGACGACAGTACTGATTTGTGTCACTTTTGAATCTGGAAGCATTTTATAAAAAACAAACTATAGTAGTGTTGCTCAAAACATTAGAATCTAGAAAAGGAGCCTTCGACATATAATTCAACATTGCGTTTTATTATCAGTGGGTCTAAACGGTCTACTACCGCAAGCTGGTCAGTCAAACAGTTTCAGCCCGCCGCAAATTCCTCGCATCCCCGGTCAATTCGGACCACAATCCGGTGTTCTACCGAACGTCCCCGGCCTACCGTTATTGCCCGGCGCCGCCGGACCAAATGGTCAAATCGATTTTTTCAACTTGTTTTGTAAGCAAAGAATATTAAAATTTTAGCCGACATCCGCAAAAAAAATTCTTTAGCCGCCATTAGTCGAAGGGCATTCAACGGATCGTCATTGGCCGACATCATTCCACCAATCCAAGCGCAAAAGTTTGCCGATAATATCACGGACACTCTGTTGCCTAGCACCGCTAAACTGGATTTATCTAGATTTATGGGTCGATGGTTTGAAGTAAGATTAAAATTGTAGGACTGATACTGTAATACTTCCGGCTAATATACTGTATCCTTTTTCTTGAAGATCTTGTAATTCATAGAATCGCAAATCATGTGTCGCCATTTCATACTTATGCTATTTTCTACTAAATCACTACCCGTGTAGAACTGGAAATTCGCGAGTTAATTAGCTCCATTATTCAAATTAAGCATTTATCAATGAATGTGAGCAGCGCTCATGTGTCGACACAGTTCTATTTAGATGTTTTTCTATGACTTGGCCTCCAATTTTTTATAAAGATATTCGGCATTCTCCTACAGTATAAAGTTTTTCAATACATGAGCATTGCGTCTTCAATTGAACATACTTTTTGGTGGCTGCATCTATCAATTTGAAGGAAATGGGTCGTAGAGCTCCATAATAACGCCATTTTTACGATCCTGTTGAAAACTGTACATTCAAAAAGATTCTGGTGATGATCATTTGAATCATGCTTGCATAGTTCCCTGCTAATTCATTCATTTTCTCTCTAACATTAGGGAATCAACAGTCCTCGTGCCACAGATCAGCGATGCGTTGTTCATCACTGTAAGTCAGAGGTTCATTATATTATTCTAAGTGCTGACATTTTGATAGGAGAAATTTGCAAATTGCAGATGGCGGATTGACCGAAAATGGTAAAACGGCCACCTTTACGGCATTGAAAATCTACAGGGAAGGTAGCGAATTCGGCCAAGTACGTTATTCGATCGGCTACGCTTTCAGGGGCGGTCGGCAAGGTGGCATGCTCCAAATGCATAGCAGCGAAGCGACGGATCCTACTCCATGTAAGTGTCTAAAAATGAGCATTTTGAACTTGCTTAAACTTTCCACGGGATAAGATATCAGTATGTTAATAATATGAATCGGGCTTTCAGCCACCAAGAATAGATACTGACTAGATTTTTAGATGTATGTTATCTGTACATTCTCACGCTATTACTCAGGCTATACATTCTACTAATTTTGTGGAAAAATTTTTTTTCTGTATATTCTGTTTTTTTGAAATGTTAAAAAAATAATCCTAGAAAACTCTATTGTCTGCTAAACTACATATCATAAATGACTGGAATTTTTTTTATATACTCAACCAGCCTTTAATTATTTTTAATAAAAAAATTCTTTAGTAAAAGCTTTTTATAAATGTCGAGGAAATTGATGATTTTTGTCATTCTTGTAAAACATACTATGAACAGAATTATAACGCATGGTATAACATAAAATTTACGAAAAAATGAATTAATAAATCTTCAGATTCATCAATAAAAACATTTTAGCTGGAAACTTGGCCCAAGTTCAAATCATATTGTGATTAAGAAAATTTACTGTCTCAGCCTTCTCATGTTTTGTAGTCATACTATGACCAAGTATACAATCATTTTGTTCCAAAATGAACTTCAAAATGCAAAGAAATCGGAAGGAAGATAATCGTACTAAAGCTATACATTGTAGGCCCAAATCTCATTTTCTCAAATAATATTTTTGTCTTGTTCCTTTAGGAACTACAAGGTATAAATAGATCTTATACAGGATGAGCCAAAAAAAGGCGACCGGTGTTATTGCTCAAAGATTAACTGACTAAAATCAAAAATACTAAATGTCGATTTTCCTACAAATAACAAAAAAGAAATTGACAAAAATCAACATGTCCTATAAGAGAAAAAACAAAATATATCCAATCATAAGAATCATATAACAGCCGAAAACTACAAGAGAGCCGTTTCAATGTGTCCTCCATTCTGTTCACCACTAATTTTAATCGTTTTTCGAACTGATCAATGGATTCTCTTTGCACGATTACCTCGTTCAATCAATTTAAAAACAAAAGCTCTTGATTATGGCGAAATTTGGCCCATATTGAAACAAGAAACTGACGACTTTAAATTATGTGTAAATTACAAATCTGAATTATTTTTAGTGTATTCTTGTGTGTAAACAACTTTACTAAACTTTTTTCACAATAGGACAACCTTTACTTCGATTTCACAACTTTTACCTTTTGAAAAATGACTACTTTTACCCAATTTCCGTTTATGTGAAAACCATAAAAGCTAGTATATAAACCTTGGCCCTTACAACAAAGACTAATAGGAGATTCTAATGCAGCAATCCGCATTAAAAAAGGTTCATCCAATCGAAAGTAATGAAAGTCAGCACCGGTCGCCTTTTTCTGGCTCACTCTGTACAATACATTACCCTTATCTGATATCTGATACGATCTCATACACAAGGCTAACAGTAGTTGGTAGAGTATCTCATATACCAATTGATACAATAGTTCGTAATAGCCATCTTTTCTTGGACCCGTGAAAATTATGTTTTTCGCATTCTAAGCTTCAAAAACTATAGTTTTTGTTAATTCTATGATCCCCGGGATACGTAATTTGATGTGAATCTGTCTGAGAACATGAGTAGTTGCATTGCTATTGAGCTCACACTAAAATTTTCGATGATCGGCAAATGTCTGAAAGTTATGAGTTTGATCAAGTCTAATAGTGCCACAGAGTATTTTATGGTATCACATTCTTTTTAAAATACAATTCTATTTCGTTATGCAATGGAAAGGCTTGGGAAAAGCGTAAACTTGGATAATGTAGCACGAAATTATTACACATAATTCATCGGATAAATTGGGAAGATCTTATCATTCGTTGTATTATGCGGCATGATTATGCATCCGTATCCCGAATGTATCAGTATCCGAAACAGCGTTATACTCGTACAATGAAAAAGTTTCTGTTTATCGAACGTATTGGTACCCCGAATGTATCGATATGACGTACCTATCGGTATCTCGAATAATGTTATAAGATGATGAGAAAAATCTGCCAATTTACAATGCTAATATATAGTTTCCCAAGGTAATGAAACAAAATTTTCCGGCGCTAGCCTAAGCCTTAGCATAAACAGCTGTTGAAAATCCTCAGATATTTTGAGAAAATTTCAGAGCAAAACAATTGACCAGGATCTCCTCACAAATTTTTGGGGAGTTGAGACAAAATGAGAGTTGACAACATGGACAAAAAATGTGCATTCGGGATGACAAGAATTTGTCACTGCGATGGAGTAAAGAACAAAATTGTATTTCGGGATAGGTACCGAGAATTATTGCTTTTGGGGATAAGGACACATTCGGTATATGGATTCTATTCGAAATACCGATACACAGCGTGTGGTATATAAGCGACCATGAATTTTTTTGTAAATACGCTTCATCTTGGATCGATGGGTCTTTTCGATGAGCGTGCTGAAATTTTTTGCTGAGCTCGGAACCTTCCAGAGATCTTCCCAACTCATCATGTCGTAGATGCGAAAATTCTTTTCTCTAGACTGGATATATCGGGTCGGTCCGTCGGGCAAAGACGCGTTTGGCAACGAACAATACGAGTACGCCATCGTCTCCAATTGGATACGCTACCCGGTCATGGTGCTGGTCCGCGACCCCGACCAATTCCATCAAAAACACGAGGAAGAAGTGTTACGTTGGTTGGAGGACAACCAGTTCGTCAACGGATTCACAAGGGCGTTCAATTTGGTGCAACCGGCCGACTACGCCAATTGTCAATACGCCGATAGCGCCTTCGAAATTTTTGGCTAAATTTCTATACCGTTTACTGTATTATAGAGCGGAAATATGTGTCGAATTTTTAATCGCAGAATTTTATCTGTTTTGTGTGTTGCTTCGTTGAATTTTTGGTAGAAAAATTTTCTAGATTTTTTCTCTCGTGATTTTCCTCGAAAACATAATGTTTGACCTCCGTTGAACAGCATAAAACTTCACGGAAACCAAAGTGCAATCACACCATTTATTTGAAACAAATTTTGTGAACTGTACTTGCAGATCAATTGTCAGAGTAGGTGAATCGCAGTTTCATATTATCTTATACCGAGAAGTGTCACTCTTAATCATGTCTGGTTTGTGATCAGTAATTTAACTCCATTTTCTGTGTTTTTTTATTGACAGGCAAGTACAGAGCATTCAAAACGAGGGCCAATTTGAGGTTCTGGTCCTCGATAAAAAAAATTACTCTAGTACATCAATTGGTCCGAAATTTATACATCCTCGGAATTCGCAGTCTCGTTGGTATGGCTCAATGTAAAACCACTCGCTTTTTGGTTTTTTTGACAGATGCCACAAAAGTTGACACATTTTAGGGAGAAATTACATTGTGCTCTGAAACAAATTTGTTGTAGTTTCTTGGAAAGAGTACTTTTGCTCTTGAGCCATTGAAGCTCAGAAATCAGATTTTCACCGCTTAGCCTGGCGTTCAGCTTTCATTGATGTTTAAGCATTTCGACTGTAAGCAAACTTTGCAACAGCCGAGTATTGGTGATTATCTAATTCATAAAAAATGATTCGAAAATTGCTACTATAAAAGCAGTGGTTTACTATCAATGAGTACAGCTTATTGCATGCTGTACGTATAGATATGAAATTTTAAGCTGGGAAACTACAGAAGATATACTACATATGTGGTGAACAAAAACTGATAACGTTAGCTACAACTATAACGTTAACTATATTTCTTTCATTTCAAAATGATTGATGTAGCGATCCCATGAAAGCAAGGTCAATACGGAAAAAATTACTGTGCTTATTACTGTGATCAGTGAAAAAGTCATAAGTTTCCTACAATGACCTGGTTAAGTGGTCAAAATTTCTCTAACAGCGGCTAGATGTCGACACAGTTCTGTCCAAATCGAGAGTGGATAAAGACAATGATATTCTTTTAAAGATTTCGGTTATTCCCATTCTCACCAAGAAATTAGGCGTTTTTCTACCGTATGAAATTTTCACCAAGTGAAAATTGTGCTTATCTACTTTTTTGGCTTTCACTGCGTCAATCATTTTAAATTAAACGGGAGTTTAGCTACTAGATTGTGCCCTTATTCCCCGAACGTCCTCTTTCCCCGAACGTTCCGATTCCCCGAAAGTCCCTATTCCCCGAAGATCCCGATTCCCCGAAGAATGAATAAAATTCCCTTTTCCCCGAACAATGCATTAGTACCTATTCCCCGAACGTCCCGATTCCCCGAATAGGACGGATCCACTTTTTTTGACTAAATCGAATCCGGATCTTAAAAAATTGTTTAGTCAAATCATGATCCAGATCTAGATAGCTGCAGTCGTCGGATTTGTATCAAGATCCTGAACAGCAGATCCGACCAGATCCCGATCATGTACAGGGAGCCAAAAAAAGGCGACCGGTGCTGACTTTCATAACTTTTGAACGGATGGAGCTTTTATAATGCGGATTACTGCAGTAGAATGCCCTGCTTGTCTTCGTTGCAAGGGCCAAATTTTATGCCCCTAGCATTTATGATTACTGTACAAACAGAAATTCAGTAAAAGTGGTCATTTTTCAAAAAGTAAAAGTTGTGAAATAAAGTAGAAGTTGTCTTATTGTGAAAAAAAGTTTTGTAAAGCTGTTTACACACAATAATACTTTAAAAATCACCCAGATTTGTAAGTTGCACGTAATCTAAAGTCAGCAACTTTTAATTTTAATTTTTTATACCTACAATTTACAATGTTTTCTATGGAAAAATTTTCAATCTACAAAGTGCAATCTAAAAATAGCCTTTTTCTGTTTTCGGGGAAACGGGATTCGACCTTTTCGGGGAATAGGGACGTTCGGGGAAAAGGGAAAATCAGTGTTTGATTTATAGCGTTCTACGGGGAATCGGGACATTGTGGGAAAAGGGACATCCGGGGAATGGGGATACACCCAGCTACTATAGGTCATTTAGGCGGACCGTCCTTCGGACCATCGTGTTATTGACTAGTGAATTTTTTCTCCCTTGAATACGCATACTGAGTTATGAAGTTGCTAGCGCGCCTTAACTTAAAAAAATGTGCCACATTTGTTGTGCAACATCAGTCGAGCACAGTTTTTCCTCTGTAGATATATGAATGAACAACGACGGCTACAAGCCACTGAGATGTACTTCTAATCAACATTGAACCATTCCTTTTTAAAATATGGGATTTATTGTCCATAAAAATCATCTAAGCAAAAAGCGTTTTTGGACTTCATGAACAAACAGTTGTCATCCAATTAAAAAATACAGTAAGAAAGCTCGCTTATATATAAAAAAATATTGAATATCGCAGCTAATCGATGAAGAAAATTAATTCTTCAAAATTGTATCACCACAAAAAATATTTACAGTTGTATTTACATTATAGAATCTATATGAAAAAGATTCTTTCCTTAAAAAGACAAGAGGTCCTGTTACGACAACTATCACAAACTGTAAAAATCTAAAAACGCGCTCCTGAAATTTTTTTGTACACAATAACATTTTCACATCTATATATCAGGCCGCGAAAATTTTTCTTGCGAAAAAGTATATAATCTACCAGTACATTCCGTGTTATACGATTTTTCTATAATGTGATGGACAAATAATACAAAATTATGACAATTTATCCTGATCTACGAAAATTCCGCAGCAACAATGTCTAAATTGGTGGACGAAAGTTTCATCTTCGCTTTTCACATTTCAGCATGTACAAGCAGATTTGGGGAAAACAGACTTACTGTACAAAAAAGACTGATCACCAATATCCACTGCGACTCATCAATGGACCGCTGGTCAAAGCGATGCCCCTCGAAAAACTGTACGTCGGATGGTAGCGACCTTCGCTTGTATCAAATCGGCTAGCTCTTAGTCCGCTGATGAAAGGTCGGCTCTGAAACAGTAATTGTAAGTAGTATTCTGTATCTTCTGATCTGGAAAAAAAGTTTCAGTCTACTTTCTGTAAATATGGAAGTTAAAGCGAGTAATGTTTCATATTCTCGCTATTTTCTGATAAGCCACGTGCCGATAATGAAAGTTTCTAAGCAAACTCAAACCTACTGTTCAACAATTTGTAAAAAAAATTTACAGTAATTTGTGTAAAATATGTACATATTTCTGCTAATTTTAATTCTTCATGTATAAAGTATGTCATTACAGTAAGCTGAAAGAACGTATGTATAAGGTCATTTTGAAACGAGGAAAACACTGAAGATGGCAGAATTGAGCAGTGATATTCGTTTAAACCTGAATTTTTGCGGAGTTTAAATAACAATGGAAGCCTATACTTCATTCATTATGGAATGATCAATGCCGCGGTTGGTATTTCAACTAAAGAAGCCTTACTAGAGATCAGGAAATAATTTTCTATATTCTTGAAATGGTTAAAAAAACTCATCGTCAAGGTTCCTAAATCATGATGTAAAGATTTATCGAATAAAATCAACGAGCCTTCCATACATTTGAATAAAAGTAGTTTGACTACGACTTCGCGGTATTGACTGTTTCAAAATGATTGGAGTTTTCAGTTCCTTCTTGGACACCCCCAGGCGACACAAATTGTCAATCCTGAGATCAGACTCTACCATCCTATTCAAATTTACCATCATCAGAGAACTCATAATGCTTACTTCATACGATGGATAATATGGTCTTCCGTAGCTTCCATAACCGCTAGAGTAGCTGTTCCCGTAAGTAATAGGTTTGTCGAATGAAAAAGCCTAAAACGAAAGTTTGATATAATATGAGAAAACTTGTGTAAAATTCGATTCATAACATTCTGCACTTTCAGATTACGATCTGATTCTATACTGAGTTCATATGGAACTCATCTTTCGTACTGTATGCATCTCAATTGTCAGCCTGCATTGACTCACAAAACGAAAACATATTTCTGAATCATACAAAACTTGAAGCCGTATTTTCCATTTTTTGACAGACAAAAAGTGTGGGTACGAGACTAACCAAGAGTGAAAAAATTTGAAAAAATTTGAAGTTTCAGCTATGATCTATGCTTACTGATCAGTGTAATTGACACTTATTGGTAAATAATTGAAAGAACTTCAATGTGGATACATGCGTCAAACATAGAAAACTGAGGCGAGTCAGTTCTCACCCTTGTATAAGACGGATAGGGCGGGTGATAAAAAGATGAAGAATAATTTCTGTATTGGTAAGTCGACAATGGTTCGTTGATTTTATTGACAAAACGATCGACACTCGAGTCTTGATTCGTATAAAAGTGGCTGATGGTATCAGCGGGCGGTGTACCACCGTACACTCTCAATGTGCTGTATGCAAAAATTAGAATCAGCATCATAAACAAGCTGATAATATTATTGATTAGTTGGACAAAAGATTACTGTAAAATTTCTTCTGAGCTTCTGATCAGATGTCCAAAAAGGTGACGAACTTTTTTTGCGAAGTTCTCTACAATATACCTGGATCGTGACAATGGATAGGCGTCGTATCCCCGACCACTCAGACTTGACGTCGAAGTAGATCGCGAAACGGCCGTATCGTAAGCTGGACCACTGAACTTCGACGGCAGCGAATAGTCCCTTGTTGGCGTCTGGTATCGGTTCTTCGAACGGCTTCTTTCTCTGCAACAAAGAAACCAAATAATAACAGAATAAGAAAAGAAAAGAAAAGAAAAGAAAAGAAAAGAAAAGAAAAGAAAAGAAAAGAAAAGAAAAGAAAAGAAAAGAAAAGAAAAGAAAAGAAAAGAAAAGAAAAGAAAAGAAAAGAAAAGAAAAGAAAAGAAAAGAAAAGAAAAGAAAAGAAAAGAAAAGAAAAGAAAAGAAAAGAAAAGAAAAGAAAAGAAAAGAAAAGAAAAGAAAAGAAAAGAAAAGAAAAGAAAAGAAAAGAAAAGAAAAGAAAAGAAAAGAAAAGAAAAGAAAAGAAAAGAAAAGAAAAGAAAAGAAAAGAAAAGAAAAGAAAAGAAAAGAAAAGAAAAGAAAAGAAAAGAAAAGAAAAGAAAAGAAAAGAAAAGAAAAGAAAAGAAAAGAAAAGAAAAGAAAAGAAAAGAAAAGAAAAGAAAAGAAAAGAAAAGAAAAGAAAAGAAAAGAAAAGAAAAGAAAAGAAAAGAAAAGAAAAGAAAAGAAAAGAAAAGAAAAGAAAAGAAAAGAAAAGAAAAGAAAAGAAAAGAAAAGAAAAGAAAAGAAAAGAAAAGAAAAGAAAAGAAAAGAAAAGAAAAGAAAAGAAAAGAAAAGAAAAGAAAAGAAAAGAAAAGAAAAGAAAAGAAAAGAAAAGAAAAGAAAAGAAAAGAAAAGAAAAGAAAAGAAAAGAAAAGAAAAGAAAAGAAAAGAAAAGAAAAGAAAAGAAAAGAAAAGAAAAGAAAAGAAAAGAAAAGAAAAGAAAAGAAAAGAAAAGAAAAGAAAAGAAAAGAAAAGAAAAGAAAAGAAAAGAAAAGAAAAGAAAAGAAAAGAAAAGAAAAGAAAAGAAAAGAAAAGAAAAGAAAAGAAAAGAAAAGAAAAGAAAAGAAAAGAAAAGAAAAGAAAAGAAAAGAAAAGAAAAGAAAAGAAAAGAAAAGAAAAGAAAAGAAAAGAAAAGAAAAGAAAAGAAAAGAAAAGAAAAGAAAAGAAAAGAAAAGAAAAGAAAAGAAAAGAAAAGAAAAGAAAAGAAAAGAAAAGAAAAGAAAAGAAAAGAAAAGAAAAGAAAAGAAAAGAAAAGAAAAGAAAAGAAAAGAAAAGAAAAGAAAAGAAAAGAAAAGAAAAGAAAAGAAAAGAAAAGAAAAGAAAAGAAAAGAAAAGAAAAGAAAAGAAAACAAAAGAAAAGAAAAGAAAAGAAAAGAAAACAAAAGAAAAGAAAAGAAAAGAAAAGAAAAGAAAAGAAAAGAAAAGAAAAGAAAAGAAAAGAAAAGAAAAGAAAAGAAAAGAAAAGAAAAGAAAAGAAAAGAAAAGAAAAGAAAGGCAACCTTAGCCTGCTTCTGCTCCGACTGTGCTCCAAAGGCCACAGATTTTGGGCGAAAGAGCTAATGTTGACCAAATTGTCGAAAGTGCTAACGTAGGAGGGCGTGTGCCTGTAATAGGGCAAGTAATCCGCTTTGGTGTGTGTTGGTTGCTGATAAGAGGACGTATAGCGACCGCCACTGGAGGCCGATGAGTAGGTCGCTGCGGCCGGTACGTGCGACGACGACGCTGAATAAGCGACCCGTTGGGATGAAGGTTTCCTTTCAACGGCAGCCGGTGCTTCTTCTGGTTTCGACGAAGGTTGTTCGGTAGTCGAGGAACTGAATTGGGCTCTGCAAAACAACTGAGGATGGCAAATGGTGGACCTGAAAGAGTCGCCCAATGGTGCAGACGCATGCGGAAGTAAAGCCTTTGATGTTAGCTTGCTCCTGACCAAAGTATGAGTCCATTCTTAAACTTTCAAAAATTCATTGAATCACAGAATTTTCCTTCATAAAAATCTGACATTTTTCAGCAAACTTAGAAGCTTGACATTGTCGAGCTGATGTCTGTATTCACTTGAACACTTTTGGCGTTCATATAAGCTTTTAGTGGCCTCTATTTATTCGATCCTGTGAAAATGACTTTGTAGTTCACAGGAGATATAATACGTTCAGAAGTAACAAGTTTCACAGTTCTGCAGGTTAAAAGAGTCTAAAATAAACTTTGAATCCATGTCTAAAGCTTCGAAAATCCAATGTAAATTTCACTCCAGGCGCTTTGTACTCGATTACTTTAAACCATCGTTTTTGATATCAACTTCCACAGCATGCTAATTAAAAAGTCGATAGTCCCATAAAATTTAAAATTCGTAGATTATTCATAAAAGTCATCAACAAAGTATGCTGCAGTTGTTTCGGAATTCCAGAGTTTCGATCATTGGAAAGCATTATTACACTGTCGGAGTTCTTATTTCATAGTATTTTTGTTCAAGATAGGGCATTTGTTGAAAGTTACCTCTTCAGAAACAGTCGAAATTTTCTTCATGTCTACAATGGATGCACTACGCACTATAGTGAGCGTGCAAGATACAACTGACCTTTTAGTTCAAAAAGCTGAACACAAGATCCCTAAAAAGATTAAGACAAACGCTGATTTGACTTTGGTCAGAAAAGATATTACAATCAAAATTATTGCGAATTTGGTTCATATTGTGAAACTTGTGCTCAATGAAGTTTGTTGTAATTGAATAAAAACAATTGCTGACTAAAGTATTATTTTATGTATCCCATTTTCTTACTTAGCAGAAGACTTCCTGGCCGGTTCCTCATTCATCGGTTCTTCCTTCTTTGGTTCTTCCTGCGAGGGCTCAGTGCTCGGAAGTGTCGTTTCAACTTCCGCTGACGCCGGCTCCTCAGCGGTCGGGGCTTCCTTCGTGGCGCCCAAAGATATCACGGCTTCTACAACGTGTTCTTCATCCTGCACAGCGGCAGGAGCTGGTGGCTCTTCGGCGACAGGCGCCGGTTCTTCAGCTTTGGGCGGTTCTTCAGGTGGCGCCTGTTTCGCCGCCGCCGACCTTTTGGCCCGTGGCGCCTTTTGCGGTTCGTCTTCCATTTTGGGTTCTTCTTTGCTGCTAAATTTTTTGCCCACCCGTCCCCCAAATTTGGACAATTTATCCGTCGGTTGTTGTTGCTCCAATTTGTCGTATCTGGAAACCTTCTTTTTCGGCGGTTCAGTTGCTTCGGATTTGGAAACATCGGGAGTTTCGGCGGCGGAAATTTCGGACTTGGGTTCTTCAGTCAACGATTTTTCGGACTCCTGGATAACGGTTAAAGATCCTTTCCTGGAGCCTGGTTTTTCGACAGGTCGTTCTTCACTCTTGAGGGACATTGACACCTTCTTTTCAGGGACCTCAGGCACGGAGGCGCTGGAGGTTTTTTTGGAGGGTGCTTCAGGGACAGTCTCTGCAGGCTTAGAAAATTTTTTGGTCGCCTTTTCTTCCGATGCAGCTTCTTCAACTTTCGATACTTTTTTATCCGGTTTTTCTTCGGTTTTTGAAACAGAAATCTTTTTGCTCGGTTCTTCGCTCGATTCTAAGAACTTCGACGTTTTTTTGACCGGTTTTTCTTCTGTAAGACTTTCAGTTTTTGAAACCGAAATTGTTTTGGCAATTTCTTCGTCAACTTCTGGTTTAGATTCCAATGCCGATTCTTCACCGACTCTCGATGTCTTTTTGATGGGCTTTTTTTCTAATGTCACCTCTTCGACTTTTGAAACCTTTTTAGGAAGACTTTCATCTGGCAAATTTTCAGTTTTCGATACTGAAACCTTCTTGCTAATTTCTTCGCTAACTTCACTTTTTTGCTCAGGCGCCGGCTCTTCACTCTTCAAAGAAAGCGAAATTTTCTTTCCTATCTCTGAAGCCACATTTTCGGACGCAGTGACTTCGTCCAAAATTTGACTCACTTCTGACACCGAAACTTCCGTGGAGCCTTGGCCGGGTAGGGTCAACTCCCCTTGAGCCACGGCCGCACTGAGTTGATCTTGAACAGATTCAGTTTTCATATCCGAAATACTGTCTACAGTAATACTATCTCCCGCGGTCAGCAAAGCTTCGTCTTTCAACACGATTTCCAACTGTTTCATAACTCCTGATTCTTCGTCGACCGGCGCCGTGGTTTCGACATTGGGTAAGACCGGTTCTTCCGCTTTGGACGTCTCGTCTTCGGGCAAATTAGCCACGTCTTCCAAGGAGGGGGCGCTCAAAGCCGCTGCGGCAGCTTTGGTCCCCAATTTATCATCTTCGATTATTTCGGTGACCTGGTCTTCGGTGCGATCGTCTTGAGGAGCACCAGTGGCCGTCGGCAGCGGAGTCGGCTCTTCGGTTTTGGTTTCGGGTGGCGACAGAGGCGTTTGATCTGTAGAGAGGACACTTTCTTCGTTATTGTTGTTGTTCAAAGAATCCAAGAGAACTTCGACTTTTTTAACCACCATTTCAGCTTCGACCTCGATATCACCGATTGGCACCGAAGCTGATTCTTCTACAAGCGCCTCGGTGACGGTCGCTTCCTCGGTGGGATTAGTGGGAGCATCTGAACATGAAGGGATTGTGATGACAGCACAAATTTTTCATGTTTCGGAACCTTCAGTTTGGCGGGCACTCAAAGTTATCAAAATTAAAAAAGGACCAATTTCATTACTTCACATAGGTTTACTTCTGCAGCCGAAAATATCTTTTGCCAGAACTTTCTAAAACAGTCATCCGATCCGCAGATTTCTAGAATAGTGGCAAAAGGGTAAAGAAAATGCAAAAATTAACAACTTTATGAATTTTGCAAGGCACACACCTCAGAAAATTTCCTGTCGTGCATGTTTGTGGATGATACAAATGCTGCCGTTCATGAACCGTTTGTTGTATTCATTGTCACAATTACTAAATTAATAAATATCTTACTAAATTAATAAATGAAAATAAAAATTAATAAATATAAATTAATAAAATATATATCTTTTTATGTTCGAAATCCAACACATAGGCCAAGGAGGCCTATTACTGCGGAGTGCAGAGCCACTATCTTTCTTAGATTATACATTCTTTTGGTACAATTTGGCATGTTGAAAACTTCGATTAAAACATTGTTCATGTGTTCAATTTTAAATAAGTGAATTTAATCCGCCATGAGATTTCTGAGAACCTGTTTACAAAGAACATTCTCATCAATCCGTTAACTTAGTAACTATGGTTCGCTATTAAGCCCAGTTGATCTTACTGTTTCCGAATCTTTTTTACTTTTTTATCCTGTTGACGATGTAAGTCGAATATTGCTGATCTTGGTTTTCAGGCAATGCAGTTAAAATTGACATAAAGAAGCAGGGTTGTTTACTGCACGTAAATATTGCTGAACAACTACTGTAGCCATGTTCATGAATTTTTTTAATGAGGATCTAATATAGATAGACCATTTTTCAACTCAGGAATTTTAGCTTGACTTAGCTGCAGCATTGCAAAAAATTTTGAGAAGTTTTTATTCACCCTGACCCTTATCTATCGATGATATCCGGGTTTCCAGATACGACTCCGTTTTTCCAGAAACAATAGATATATTCCATAGTCTGTTCTATAAAATGTTTCCACCTTCGAGATTGAAATTACGCACTCAAAAAATTGCTAAAGATTAGTTCAGCATGCCCAAAAACTTGCAGTTTCATCCCATTTTATGTCAAATGGCTTAGTAAAAAGTCGTATGAAACAGTACTTACTTACCATTCAAACGAATTTCAAGAAAAAAAGACTGTAGTGCTCATATGGATTACTGAACAATTTGAAATAGTTTTAAAAAATCAAATTTTGTGTTTGAAACTAATACTCAAATTGAACAGTAGATAAACTTTGAGGTCCGTACGAACTCTGGTGATTTTAGTGATCCGCAACACTGGAAAAACAAATTTTTTAATCTCAACAGATAAGATACTGATGAGCGGATTTTGACGTTGTGAAGTCACTCTTTGAATTTCTTCCAACTTACGTAATGTGAAAAAATTCAATAACTTTGTGTCAATTAAATTTGATTTAGAATGCAGAAAAGTCAAGCACTGATTGTTTACTTTGTGAATGAGCTACTGATGTCTAGTATGACGGGTGCTCCAAATGCTGCCCGAGCACGATTTTTTTTTTAATCACATATGTAAGTGGGAGGAGCACTGCTATCCTTAGGGGATGCTTCAAACTCAGAAAGTTTCAAATCCTGGTATCACCTGAAATTGGTTCTCCGTTTAATTGTCCTTCGGGCGCCGATTCCGACATTTTTACGTTTCAATTTCGATAGGAAAATTCTAAAGAATTCAATATATTCTACTAAAGTCAAATTAGAGCGATATTAATAAGCTAAAGAATCAGCGAATCGTTCCGACTACTAATATTGTAGGAAAAAATTCGCTGGAACAAAAGTCGGAAAATCATCAACATTAATCAAGTTTCCTCGACAAATCATAGTTATTTATGAACTGATTCCATATGCACCACGTGACTTGTACAAGATGTAATGGCATAGAATACCAGATGCTCGACTAGGTTTCTGAAAGTTTTAAGCGACAGGATGTTCCGAAAGCCCAGATATAAGGAAGAGGATAAGCTAAATGTGGAAGAAATTTCACATTATTTATGAATTTAGCACGCCCTTCTACGTCAAATTTTTTAGTCGGGCAAAAAAGAAGATTTTCTCATTTTTTATTGATATTCTTAAAAAGGGATAGAAATAAAGAATTTTTTTAGCTTGTTAAATTTATCCCCTGCTTTTCCCGGCAGGTTAATGTGTGTGCATCATCCAGACTAAAAAGTAGTATTCAATCCAAGTTCTCCGAAGACACATAATGTTGGACTTTGCATAAGATTCTCAGGCCAAAAAACACGTTGAAGGTTATATAATATTCTATATTCTTTCTACTAGAGCCAAAGGAATGGTAACATTCTTCACTTGGAGACTAAACTGGCAAAATAATAATCGAGGCCATTTAATTTTTTTCCTGCTTTCCGCCTCCATCCCGAGAAAATTCGACCAAAAGTTGGAAAACACTAGCAACTATAGTGGGAAAAATATTTAAGCTTTTTAGAATTTAGCTTCTTATGGAGTTGAGAGAGGCAAGATTTTTACCGAAAAGTATCATGGAATGAGTGGAATAACGCAAATACAAGTATAACGTCACCTGAGGGGCGAAATTCGAAAATTTTCGAAAACAAACGCGATGGAGAAAAAGTGAGTGACAACGAGATTGTGCCGGATGGAGAGAAAACATGCAAACGAGAATTGAAAAAAGAACAGCAGAATTATACGTCACTATAGAATCCGTGTGGGTAGCGAAAGTGATATTCTACACAACTTGCAAAGAAACAAAAAATCGCAAGTGACAAAATTGTCTTGATTTCAAAAAGCATTAGTGATTTTTACGTCATGTGTCCTTTGGTTTGACTCGGTTGGCATCTTGCTTCCGGATGGATTCGCTCCTCTTTTTGATCTCCATTCATTAGTGAAATGATCATGCATGTTGTCGTCCAACATCATTGCACCATGGGATCTTCCAGAACTTATGTTAAAACTTTTCATTTCAGTCCCTAGGCAGTACAGCATTTGTTATCATTTACATATTTCTCCGGAGTATAACTGATTAGTTGTGCTCATTCACATACTCTATTACTGTAGCTACAAAATCGCCCGAATTTTCTGATTCTATAATCTGTTTTTTTTTAAATTATTCCAATTGAAAAGTGACAAAAACCAGTATGGTCGTCAAAGTCGTTAACATAGATCTCTTACAGTAGGACTTTCCGCTTGAAAACAAATTATTCATCATAAAATGGCGAAAATATGAATACTACTTGCTTTCCACTTTCTTTATTTAGGAACATCTTAGGAAAAATAGACTATAAAACTGAATACCAGATTCAAACATGCTTGGCTAATGTGATATTTACTTTCCAGAAAGCACAGCAGATACAGCTGATGGTAATCAAAACTTTTTAACCCGATAAAGCTATGGTACGACATACAAAAATTTATGCTGACATGCAAAAACTATTTGCAAGACGACAATCAGCAGTACCTACTGTTGGTATAATTGGGTTTTTTCAATCCTCAGTGTAATTCTGTCATTTTCGTTTCTACTGCCTTATTTTTCACGATTCGAATAAATAATGCGCAATTTGCAAAAAAGAAAAATGAACACTTTTCGATCTGTCGTAAATTTTAAGCAGCAGGAACGACAAATTATTTTCGCTAATTTTATCGCTGCTTTTTATCACCATTTGCTCGTTTCTGACGCAGTCGTCAACGAAAACAGAGAAAAATTTTTAAAATTTAAAAAAGTAGAATGCAGTCTAAATAGAGAGCGTGTAAGAAATGAGAAAAACGTATATTGGGAGTAGCATTAAAGTAGCTTCGATATGCAGGAAACCCAAAGTTTACAGTCTGCATGTTGCATACCACTGGTTTACCACAATCAAATCAAATTCTCAGTTTTTGTTAGTTTAAGAAGTGACCTACAACGATATCCCTAAATAAAAAAGCAGCCTGTTGGATGAACTGACTATATTAGCGTGGTTATAATTCATATAAATTTCATAAAATCGTAAGGCTAGGCAATCACGGATACTCTCCAAACTTTAGGGGACCCTGTTGCATACGATTGAATAGTGTCCTGCTCGTGTTCACAATTAAACCTGTGATAGGAATGGTTACCAAATGAAGTGGGCAACTAAATGGAGTGACTGATGCATTACATTCACTGCCAGGTGGAAAAAACGTGAGACCGGTTGCTCATCTGTGTCAATGTTTGGAGTCCACCCATACCAAATTTTAATTTTCGCTGGGCAGTTTGGCAGTCAACAAGATTTGACTATACACCGACTCACAGTGGTCCAGATGAACCATTTCCAAATTGGGGCAAGAAGGTGTTATGTAGCAAAAAGTGCTTTTTGGGTAAATAGCAAATGAAGTCAGAAATGTGACATTTTTTGCCCGTTTGATATATCTTGACACTGACTCCTGTTACAGCAGAAGTATAAGATGGAAAATGTACCGCTAGAATTTCAGACCAACAGATGAAGTAACACTCTGTTGCATCATAAGATTCACTCACAATCGCGTAACACCTGCAAAATAATCACACATATGAGATATATTTCAAAACCAAGAGAACAGTTAAAATTCGTCTCCACTGGAGCTATCACTATTAACATCGCCAACTATTAGGCCTTCATAGAGGCTTTGGTATACTCTTGGAATATATTTAAACTATTTTTTTAAATCTTTAATTTCCTTTTCACCAATAGGATGACTGGGTGCCTTCTGCATCAACTTCATATCAACTTGAATGATTGCGTGCAACTAGGTTGACTGTCCCAGTAAGTCGACCAATCCAAGTAGGGCCCCTGTTCCAGAAGGTCGACTGCACATCTCTTTTACATAAGCCTGAGCCCAAACCCGAGACCTTGAAAGCAATCTGATATTTCAAATTTGAATCATAAAACTGTCATGGACTTTGGATTTATCAGTGTAATCAACTTTGTGAGTTTTATCAGTGTAATCGACATCTTACTGGGATGGTTAACTTACTGGGACAGGCGACCTACTTGGAATTTCTATGTCTAAAAAATGATGCTTATATCATTGGTCGATCTACTGGGATGATACGAATTAAATAGAGGACATGGAACAATGATCTTGTATGTTCACTTGCTTCCAGTCTTTCAATAGGAATATTCAAACAATTACGCAGCCAATGAATATGATCAAATTGAATTTTCTCACCATTACCATCTTTAACCCTTTTGTCTAAGCACCTTGCAACAGGCAATATTTCTTGGCTGAGATTAAACCACCACAACTATTTTGAACCAAAAACTGATTGTGATTTTTGCTGTTTCGAATAATATACCGATATTCATCCGCACTGTGAACATTTCCAGTTCTGCGATTTGTCACTTTGTCATGTTCAGCCAAATGGCTGGCTTTTTTAGTAAAGGCAATAATTCATCATCGGATGTTTTTTTCAACAAAAATGCCCAACTGTTCACCAAAAGTTGTACAAAAATAATGTGAAATGTGTGGAAATTAAATGTAATATAGTGTTTTGTCACCGGCACGAGTTTTGCGCACATAACACCTTTTTGTCCAAAAATTGTACATAACACGTTGTAACATTATACCTGACATAGCACCTTTATACTCTAGGTAACTTTGTCAATGTTGCGTTTTCGTGTATGATGTTTACTATGTCAAATTTCATGTATTGATGAGGTCAAAACTGTACATAATTCCATTTTGGTAAAAATGTCACACAACAAGTCGTTGCTCCAAGGTATTCAAATGCTAGACGCAGAAACAATCAAAAAACTTGGCACACAATTTTTACGCAGCTAAATTTATTGTACAAAAATCTCTTGATATCTAGTCAAATTTTGGTAACTTTTCACACAAACAAAGTTAGAATAACACAAAGCCCAGCACAGATGCCTTTTTTTATGTCCTATAACTTATCTTTTTTGTCACTAAATTGTAAATCTATAATACCTGAGGTAAAGTGAAAACATATTATTACATATGCAAAGAAGAATCATGCAGATGTTATATTTTTGCAAGAAACACATATAGTTAACGAAATTTCAAATTGCAAAAGCACAAACTCGATCTTTTTTTCACGTGGAAGGAGCAATTCTGAAGCAGTTGCCATACTTCTAAACAATCAGTGCTCACAGGAGGTCATAGCCTTGAAAAAGGATCAAGAGCGCAGATACATATTCCTTGAACTTAAATTATCAGATTATAAGTTTATTTTAATAAATGTTTACGCCCCAGTCCATGAGAAAGAACAGTTACCATTTTTTGAAGATCTCTTTCATCAGCTAAAAAGTTTCAACAAAGATAATTCGCCAGTCATTATGGGTGGAGACTTCAACAAGACAGTAGACGAGAACTTAGACAAACAAGGAGGTAGCATCAGAAGTCACAAAACGAAGTCGGTTAATACGTTTTTAGAGTACACATCAGCTTTAGACCTAGTGGACACCTTTAGAAGAGAAAATCCATTGAGAAAAAGGTACACATGGTACCAACCTAAATGAAACGTTAGGTGTAGACTTAATTACTTTTTCGCCTCTGAGGAAATCATAGGCCAGGTGAAGGAATGAAACATAATCAGTGGTCTTCCTTCAGACCACAAGGCCATAACCTTCAAACTAATTGGAAATCGATTCAAAAAAAAGGACCAGGTTTCTGGCACTTTAATAATTCACTAATTACAGATGAAAAATACAGTAGGCTCATATCTGATACAATAAAAAATTCAATAGAAGAATACAAAGATATTCTTTCAGATGCATCAAAAATCTGGGAATATGTAAAATACAAGATAAAAAGCTGTACAATAGCTTATTCTAAAGAAGTTGCCAAAACCAAAAAAAAAACCCGAGAAAATGAACTCAGGACAGAATTACAAGAACTGCAGGGAAATTGGATAATTTTGAAAATGAAGATGAAAAATTCCGGTAAAACTTAGTTTTAACTGAGCTAAATACAATCATGGATAAAAAAATTGCATTTTCTATGGAAAAAACAAAACTCAGATGGAATACAATGGGAGAAAAACCAAGCAAATATTTTCTAAATATGGAAAAAAGAAACTACAATAGGAAAAGCATTACTAGTCTTCATGGGGCAAAGAGTAACACCATCACAGACCCATCAAAAATACTGCTTGAGATCTACCAATTTTACAGTAGCCTGTATGGACAGAAAAATGACAAAATTAAATTCCAGCATGAATTTTTCCAAAATGTTGCGCAAATAGAATACACAAAACTGGATGAAGAAAACAATAAATATTTGGAGCAAAATATATCCGAAAATGAATATAAAAATTTGCTAAAAACAATGAAAAATGAGAAATCTCCACGAAATGATGGGTCAATTGTAGAATTTTACAAAACCTACTGGGAGCTAGTCAAAAATCCACTAATCAGTTGCCTGAATTATAATCTAGAAACTGGTATCATGTCTGACTCTCAACGTAGAAGCATTATTACTCTCTTACCTAAACCAGAAAAGGATACGTCAGACTTAGCAAACTGGAGACCAATATCACTGTTAAATGTGGATTACAAAATATTGGCGAAAGTACTTGCCACAAGGTTAAAAAGTCGACTAGGCAAAATCATACACGGAGATCAAAACGGTTTCATGCCAAACAGATACATTGGGGAGAATATACCATATCTCCAAGACATAATAGAGCACTATAAAAAACCTTAAAAGCTGGCTATTTAGTATCACTTGATATCGAGAAAGCCTTTGATTCACTTGATAGAAACTTTATGATAAATGCTTTAAAGCACTTCAATCTGGGAGAAAAATTCTGTAGATGGATCAATACACAGTACAATGGAGCAGAAGCTGTAGTCTTAAACTCAGGCTTTGCAACAAAAAGATTTAAACTTTCACAGGGGGTCCGTCACGAGACTCATAAGGTATCTGTGTATGCAGATGATACTACACTGCTGGCACATGATGAACAAGATATACAAAATGCATCAAAAATACTAAAAGAATACTCCCATGCATCAGGTTTACATGTCAATCTTAAAAAAACACAGATTCTCGGATTAGGAGAAAAGTGGTCGAAGACAAATAAAATAGGCACGTGCAATGTAACAGACATAATAAAAATACTAGGAATACATTTTTCATATAACACTGTTCACATGACTGCAAAAAACTTTACAGAAAAAATCAAGATATGTCAGAAAGAATGTAACATATGGCAAATGAGAGGTCTAACATTTTATGGAAAAATAACAGTTTGGAATTACTTGATAATGTCAAAACTAAACTATAGCTTTATAAATTTGCCTGTAGATAAAAACCTTATCAAGCGCCTGAAACAAATGCAACAAAACTTCTTGTGGAACGGCTCAACGCCAAAAATAAAATCAACAGTCTTAATGCAAAATCATGAAAATGGAGGAATAAAACTCCCTGATATCGAAATAGGGGTTGCATCATTAAAAGCCAAATGGATTGGGCGACTACTAAACTCTCCTGGCAAATGGAATAAGGCTGGAACATTACGTTTTGACAGAATAGGAGGTTTCCCTGAACTAATTCAATCAAACTTTTGTTCAGATAGACTAAATATTAAAATTCCACTATTCTACAAACATATCTTAGATTCGATACACAATATTCCAACCAGTAACATATATGAAATTGAAATCTCACAGAAGATAAATAACAATAGACACATTTTGGTAAACAAAAAATCTGTTTTTTTACACTCTCTTCATCAGACAAATTTCAACTATTTGTGTCATTGGCTAGATGATACAGGGTCTATTAAGTCACATGATCTTTTGAAAGAAGCAGGATGTTCGAATAGCTTATGCAATTCCAAAAACTTGGAAAACTTTGATAAAAAACTATGAAATACACTGGAATGAGAATGAATCTGTCCCACAAAATTTTGATACAAAACATTTGAATGACATAAAAATGCATATGTTAAATGGGCGACAATGCACCGAAAGGGGATATAGCTTGAATGGATAGATTTAAGATATCTTCTGAAAAACGACTCAAAGAATCATGGAAAACATTGCATGAGTTGGAAATCGGGAATAAATACAAGCAATTTCAATTCAAAGTATTACACAACATACTAATTACGCCATATTTGCTTGCCAAATACAAAATCCAAAGATCTGGACTATGCACTCACTGTGATGTGAAGGATGACATTGCTCATACATTATATGAATGTGCAATTGTTAAAATATTCTTAACAGATTTAGAGGTGAAAATACAGATAACCATGCAACCAAATTTTAAAATAAATGAACTCGATTTCATTCTAGGTTCAATTAATATAGACAAAATAAAGAGAAACACACTAAACATTTTCATGATATTCACTAAATTTCATATTTACAAAATAAGAAGAGCTGGGAAAAATCTGACTTGCAACTATTTCAAAAATCATCTATGCTGTTTCTTAAAAACACTAGGAACCTGCTCCATTGAGAAACAATTTATCGAAGACATCATCAACAGTTAAATTAAAAATTAGACCTAAGATTTGGGTAAATGGCCATTGTGCCAGGCCTCAGAAGTAAGTTGTAGTTTATAAAGTTCTTTTCGTTTTTGTGTCTGAAAAAATTGTGTATATTTGTAGTTGTATTGCTTGCCTAATAAAATCGGTAGAAAAAAAACTTGGCACACAATTTTTACGCAGCTAAATTTATTGTACACAAATTTCTGAATTTCTTTGCGACAATGGGAAGGCCAAAATCATAACAAAAAAGTTCCTCCATTTTTGAGTTGGATATAACTGTGTCGACACTTGAGAACTACTCGACAAATTTTAACCTTTTAACAGGTTATTGATTGGAATTTTTGATTTTTCATCTTTGCCGCTCAGACAAGAAAAAATTCTTTTCATCGATTACAGTAATAAACATATTTTTTTGTGTTGAACTTAATTCATGAGATAGCTGCATCGGTCATTTCAGAATAAACCCTAAAGGTGAACAATCTATTGAATTGTTCGATTGGAATCATTTGCTGCAGGATTTAGCATCATAGCTGTGCTCTACGCTTTTCGACTGCGCTAAATGCGTAGCCACATGCACAGCATATAAATTTTGTTAGGGGTCAGCCAGGATAGGGGATGGAATAGACAATTTTTTTCATTCTTGATAACGAAAAAAGGTCTAGAGTTTTTATGTTCCTTTTTTGGAATCAAGTATACTTTGTTTAGAAAAAAATTGTTGAACTAAAGCATCATTTCCATTTTCATGATGACTTTCTCTTTTCTCTTGCTCATTTTCCTTCGTCATCTTCTCAATCATTGGGGGGGGGGGAGTCAAACCTGCTGGGGGTCAGCAAGAATCTGTTGGGGATCAATCAAAGTCTGCTGGGGGTAAAAACCCCCCAAACCCCCACGTGCATGATGGTAGCCATGCTGATCTAAATATGACTTTCTTTCTGTACTACATAGGATCACCAGACATCCAACTTGTCATCCGAAACCTCAACAAAGATCTCAAACAACACGCAATACTCTCTAGCTGCAATGCATGATCTGACTGTAGGCTATTCTGTATATTGGAGGGATCATTTGAAAATGAAGAGCTAACTTGGTACTGTAACGACCAGATTTGTGTGAGGTACTTTACTTTCAACCAACGGTCGCTACGGCGGGAACAAAGGGGGGCGCGGGCGTACAATACGGGTGATATGGCTAATGGAACGGGGCGCGGCGTACGGTTACAATAATACAAGGGATGATCGACGGTCGCTTGAACGTCGACAATACAAAATTTAGACGGCGCGTTTGCTTGCAAATAAAATACGACACGGTTTAATTGCTTTCGAAGACGGTTGCTTGCAAATAAAAAGTGATGAATGGCCGCGGGTCAAAACGAAGGATTATGATAATCTAACAACTAACTAAATCACGCTTTGCTTCTTCTTTTATACGACGTTTTTGGCCACTCCCTGGGCGTCGCGGGAGGTCGAGCTTCTGTCCATCTTCTTCCACCAATCGTCGCTTCCTGCTACGCTTTTTATGCCTTCCTAGTTACGCCTTTCTAATGCTTTCCTGGTACTGTATGCTTTTCGTGCTTCGCTTGCTTTCTACGGTGGGCTTGGCCACACCTCTGTGCTTCTGTGCATGCTTCCTGTATCGGTTTCTCTGTATACACATGTTTCCTGGGGCCGTCGCTACCGTTACGCTTGAGACTACTGTCTGGCGGGGCTTTTACATATTTTACTGTGTGCAGGTGTTGTTTACGATTTCTACGGGGGATTACGGTAGCTGTGGAATGTGTAGTTTAGTGTAGGTTCTAGGGGACCAGCTGCCGTTTGTGCAAATTAATTGGGGCATCTTAATTGGGCTACCGGGGTGTGAACGGATCAAAATAAAGTACTTCACGCAATTTTATAGGAATGTTTGGGTGTGAATCCCAGACACCCTTGAGACAATAAAATACGAAAATGAATAATATTTAATAAATGTTTATTACATGCAGTATGCTATATATTTACAGTACTGCTTTAGCAGGTACGTTACATTTCCCTCCTTCCAGAGTTGAACATCCTCGTTCAAGGCTTTCGAGGGTTAAGAGGGGTGGGGGCAGTTTCGGTAGGTGCTTTGCGAGGGTAGAAAGGGGTCATGCGGGGATCCTGTTTCACTGACCCATGTATTATTCTGTTTGTAAAGGGCTACATGCATGTGATGGCAGTCAACGGTTTGTGAAAAAGGGGTCAAATCGTTGCCTCCTGGATTCGAAAACATGAGTTCGGTTCCTACGAGAATGGGTAAAAGTTTGTAGCATGTTTGGTTGATTTTGTGGTTGTAAAAGATTTTAGATGCATTTACCTGCTTGCAGGGCCAGACTGTGAGGGCTTCTCCTGTGAATTCTGCTATTATGTCGGTTCACTGTAGGAATGCACACGCTCCAAGGGTTGCATCAAGATGTAAAATTTGCCATACGAGATCAAGATGACGCTGTGTCTGTCTGCATAATTCATTCCATACGTTTTTGAAATTTTGAATTTCGAATTCCTGGATTTTGTCTGCTAGATAATTTAGTTTCACGTTAATGGGTTCAAATTCATCAAAATCGTATAATGTAGTATGAGTTTCGTTGGTTTTTGGGGTTAAAAATGTGTTACGATGTGGGGTGCTTTTGTCTAATTGTACAATAATGCCTTGTTTGGTTAGAATGCTGTCTTGGATTTCTGGGCAATTGGGGTTCGAAAAGAGTGTGTTTTTAACCGAGAATGCACCTTGTAGCTCTTCTATTATCATGTGGGTTTGCGTGAGTTTGATGAGATGTGTATTTTTGTATTCGAAAGGGCATAAGTTTTCAAATGCTGTTTCATTCCAGATAATGGATCCGTCAGTCGTTACACAATGGCCTGATGTCGGTTTGCATGACCCCAGGTCACCTAATGTACCTGTCATAGATTTTCCATTCCAAGATGCTATTTGTCCTATTTCTATGATGACGTTAGTGACCGAGGTACAGTGGTCTGTACAACACCATGTGTATTCTATGCTTCCTGGTTGGGTTTCGTACAATTTTTGACCGTTGTGTTCTTTGTCTATAACAATTGCCTTACAAAGATGTGGGGTTAGATTTTGCATTTCGGTTTGGTCGAAGACAATACCTTTTGAGCCAAAAAATCCTGTATTTGTACACATTTTGCGTTTGCGAACACTGCATTTGTATGCGTCTGTTATGTGAGGTTTAGTGGAGGGGATATAGATTTTTCCGAATGTCTGTAGGGGTTTGTCTACTGTGGAAGGGGGCATGCATGATACAAGTTTTGGTATGCTGACTGAGTGACCGCTCAATGAAGTTCCACACATCTGAAATTGGGCACTACACAATGTGGGGATTATTATACAAAGAAAAATACAAAACATCGGCCAATAGAATGTTTTAGTGGAGGCGGCGGGGCACTGTATGTTTTCGTTCTGGCCGGTTTGGCATGGCGGCTTTTGGTGTTGTTCGGTTTTGGGTTGAGGGGGTGGCCCGTTTGCAATCTGAACGGTCTGTAAAATTTTAGAAGTTGAGTCATGGGATGGGGTTTGGACTTGCTTACTTGCGGGGGTTGGTAGCAGTGTTTGGTGGGGCAGAATTGGTAGGGTTCGGGGGTCAGGCCGTGGAGAAGGGACAACAAGTTGCAGCCTACTTTGGATGGGGTTTCGGGGGCGGTGGGCAGCGTGGTGTCTTGCTTGCGGTGGATCTTGTAGCATACAGGGATGGTGGGCGGCAATTTTTCGATTTTTGTGGTTTCAGGCGTGGAGGGTGGTGACATGGTGCACCAATCCGGTACGTCCAGGTCCAGGACGTATTCGTCACTACCGCGGTGGGTAGTGGGCATAATGGTTCCTAAAGTAGTCTGAGGGCCGCTAGTTATGGCGGGTAATGTTGAGTAAAATGCGGGGTCATCAATGTCCATGAGGGGTTGCAGTTGCCTGTACTCAATGCAATTTTGAATGTTTCGACTCTGCTGATTAGGACAGTACCTGCTTGTATGACCTCTTTGCTTGCATAGAAAACATTGAAAATTTGAGTAGGATTTGGAAAGGCAGCTATCAGATCTATGTCCTGTTTGGGAGCAGTGGATGCATCGGCTTTTACACTCATGCGTACTGTGATTATTACGGAAACAGATTCCACATGATTTTCGGGCGCCTACTGATTTACAATTACGAGCTACGTGTCCAATTTGTCCACACTGGAAGCATGTGGGTTGCCTGGGGGTGGCATTGTTCCTGTAAGCATTATTCCTGCTGAAAGTATTGTTACTGAAATTGTTGTAGCTACTCTGTTGTGGGGGTTGAGGTTTTTGTTTGATCTGCAACTGTAAATCTTTTACTTTTTGTTCTAACTGATGCAAAAGATCCTGTTGGTCTGTATTTTTGGTTAGGGAAAAGATAAGTTCGGGTTTTGGGGGTATAAATGGAAGGGCGTTAGATTTTAACTCATTTCTAAGGATTTGCTGTTCAATGTAAGCTGCTTCATCTGACATTTCTTTTAAAGTTGCGAACAGTCTATACTTAATTGCTTCTCTGATTTCGCTTTGCATGCCTTCTACGAAGAGGGGTTTTATGATCATTTCTCGTGGGTCTGTGTTAAAGTTAGGGTAGGCGAGGGTTGCGAGGTGTTCTAGATCAAACAAAAATTCAGTTACTGTTTCTGATCGCTTTTGTTTTCTTTCGCGTAAGAATTGTTGATGCAGCTCATTATCTCTATTGTTTGGGAAAAATGCCTGTAATGCGACTTCATACTGCTCGTATGTGTGGGGAGGGTTTTCGGAATTGGCTAAACTTTTGAATTTTGCTAACGCGGCTCCTCCTAAATGAATTTCTAAACATGCCAGCTTTAACTGTACGTCTGTATCTTTCATGCCTTGGAGTGCCATGAATTGTTCTAATCTTTTGTTCCATTCACCAAAATGTTGGGTCACGCTGCCCGTGAATACTGTAGGTTTCGCATAAAAATTATTTGCCATATTATTACGAATGTTTGCTGTTCTTAGATCGTCTATTAGGGTAGGGTTTACTGTATTCTGATTCAATTGTGTGCATAGGGTACGAAAATGTTCTGAAAATAAATCGTTTATCTGTTCTCTAATGATTTCTCCTAAATGATCTTGGGTTTTGGTGGGTCATTCTTGGTTTACGCTGGGATTTCTGCTTAAGTGCTTCAATTTTTGCTTCACGCTGTATTCATTTAAATGTATCCCTTAATGTTTCGTTGGAGGGGATTTCCAGTTTGCTTTCTATGAATACTGTCTTACTGTAGGGAATGATTACTACTGTATTATCTAATGCTTCTAAATGCCCGGATAAGAGTACACCTAATTGGGGGCAGGGAGTTCCAGTGGTTAACGGTACGGTACAGTCACCAAAATATGTAATGACCAGATTTGTGTGAGGTACTTCACTTTCAACCAACGGTCGCTACAGCGGGAACAAAGGGGGGTGGGGCGTACAATACGGGCGATATGGCTAATGGAACGGGGCGCGGCGTATGGTTACAATAATACAAGGTATGATCGACGGTCGCTTGAACGTTGACAATACAAAATTTAGACGGCGCGTTTGCTTGCAAATAAAATACGACACGGTTTAACTGCTTTCGAAGACGGTTGCTTGCAAATAAAAAGTGATGAACGGCCGCAGGTCAAAATGAAGGATTATGATAATCTAACAACTAACTAAATCACGCTTTGCTTCTTCTTTTATACGACGTTTTTGGCCACTCCCTGGGCGTCGCGGGAGGTCGAGCTTCTGTCCATCTTCTTCCGCCAATCGTCGCTTCCTGCTACGCTTTTTATGCCTTCCTAGTTACGCCTTTCTAATGCTTTCCTGGTACTGTATGCTTTTCGTGCTTCGCTTGCTTTCTACGGTGGGCTTGGCCACACCTCTGTGCTTCTGTGCATGCTTCCTGTATCGGTTTCTCTGTATACACATGTTTCGTGGGGCCGTCGCTACCGTTACACTTGAGACTACTGTCTGGCGGGGCTTTTACATATTTTACTGTGTGCAGGTGTTGTTTACGATTTTTAGGGGGGATTACGGTAGCTGTGGAATGTGTAGTTTAGTGTAGGTTCTAGGGGACCAGCTGCCGTTTGTGCAAATTAATTGGGGCATCTTAATTGGGCTACCGGGGTGTGAACGGATCAAAATAAAGTACTTCATGCAATTTTATAGGAATGTTTGGGTGTGAATCCCAGACACCCTTGAGACAATAAAATACGAAAATGAATAATATTTAATAAATGTTTATCACATACAGTATGCTATATATTTACAGTACTGCTTTAGCAATTACGTTACAGTACGTGGTCCTCTGTTTTCGATTCCAAACCATGAGCTGACCAGTAGTGAGCATAAAAAAGCAGAAATGATTGAATATACGTTCATCTTTGAATCTGCATTATAAATGCAGAGGTGTTTCATGAAAAATTACATTCAGCTTTCTTTTGAGGTCAATAACCAAGCATACAGCTTTTGAATGGTGACATGTAAAATCTGGGTATTCCACATTATTGTTGTAGTATCGATTACGGATTTTTAATGAAGTTATGGGTAGGCTACAAATCGACGCAAAAATATTGGTTGTGGAAAACCAAATTGCGCAGTAAAGTACAATAAACAATCTATGAGCGACATCTCAAATAACTGGTAGTTGAGTCAAAAGATAACAAACCTTAAGCTCACGGTTCCAGTGCAGTCGCCTGATTCCGGAAATCTACTTTAATTGGAAACATTGGATAAAAAAATGAATTATTTGTTCTTGAATACTACGCGCATGTATTTAGTTTGATAATGTTTTCTGTGTATAGGACACTGTTTACGGTCCTTAGTTGATTTCACAAATTAAGCCAGCACTGTTTTTTTTTTCCCCAAATCGTGCTTTTTCGGGAAAAAAAATTCGGAAAGGGGAAAAAAATTTTCGGCTCTTTCCCCATTTGGGGAAGAAAATTTTGGGGATCGGATACAGAAAAGATGCATTTTGGTGCATTTTAGAAGGTCATAATCTCAAAATTTTCCGGCGCTTCGCGCCGATTATAACTTTAATAATCATTATTATGCATTACTTAGCTCAGGCGCGGCTTTTAGCACGTCTACTTTCATTTATCATATAATCTATAATAGTTTTCATCATCTTGAACGTATTATCTCATGTTTTCATTGGTAATCTTCAATATTTTATCATGATATTTAATGAAGATTCGCATTTTTTCCTTTTGAGAAAGATCAATACGTCAAGTCTCTAAGCTTTTTGATGCGATTATTTCTTTTCTATCTAACGTAAAATCAATTCAAACGCTTCATGGAAATATCTTTCGGAAATTTATACTCTGCTTACTCATATATTTTCGACCAAGTATCAGAGTTTACAAATAAATTATACTGGTTTTAAAATTTTTCCAAGTAACATTCTACAAATTACGACTTTTGAACACAAAATTCAAATCTAATTCTTGAAATAAATGTTCGGAAAATTGATTTTCCAGCGTCGCAGAATATAAATACCCAAAAAAAATTTCCGGCGCTTCGCGCCGGAAAGATTAACATTCATTTTGGGTTCTCACTTGTCATCATAAAGAACTTAACCATCGATTTCTCATGAAATTCGCAAAGTCATTATGCTTTTGGATAGTTTGCTTGAAAATTTGTTCCAATGCTTGTAGATTAAACTTTGAACTCGAAAATTTCAATTTTTTCCTCAATTTTAATGAATTAACGGGTTTAAAAACACCAGGAGGCTTGAAAAGGCTCAAAAACACCTAAATAAAGCGTCTGTGAGCATTTTTAAGCGAAAAAACGACTCCGGGAAAATGGGGAAAAAAATTTTGACCTCTTTCCCCATTTGGGGAAAAGGCCCGGGGGAAAAAAAAAACAGTGAGATGAAGAATGCGCAAAGCATTGCGGAGCGAGATCTATCATCAATTTGATTGGTCGAAAAATTTCATACCCTCAATTTGATTGTTCAAAAATTCTAGTCTACTCCTTCTTAACCGTGAGTCCAAGCCTAAGCCTACGCTTAAACCTAAGCCTAAGCCTAAATCTAAGCTTAAGCCTTAATCTAAGCCTAAGCCAAAGAATAAGCCTAAGCCTAAGCAAGAAAATTTGCCAGAACAACTAAAAAGATCAATAAATTTTTTCGTCCAATCAAATTGATGACAGATCTCGCTGCGCAATCCTTTCTGAAGAATGCACAACACCGTTTTTTTCCTCAAATGGGGTCTTTTGAGGAGAAAAATTTGGAAATGAGGAAAAAATTTTTGGGTTATGGTTCTCGTTGTGGAAAAAAATTTGGGGAATTCAAAATCGAAAAGATGCGTTTTAGACTCTAAAACGTCAAAATCTCAAAATTTTCCTGCGCTTCGCGCGTCAATTATCAACAGTTTTTATCAATCAAGTTAACTCATCTCCTTTTTTAATCGTTAAGAGTCAGTATTTCGCTGAAAAAAAACAATTTTTCATCAATGCTCTCAATTTTTTCTCTCGATGCTCGGAATTTTTCCAACATTTTTAATATGAACTTTTGGGTTTATTGAAAATGCAAATTGAAGACATCATTCTAGACTGTCATTTTAGAACTTCTATTCACGAATATCCATTGGAGAGATTTATTTTTCAGCGTTTTAAATATAAAAACTGAAAAATTTTTCTGGCGCTATGCGCCAGAATGGGTAAGAAATTATATTTCATCAGTCGGATTTTAATTTATTTCTCAACGTTGTGAAGGTTCAATTTTCGGCGTTTTAGAAAGTGAAAATCCAAAAAATTTTCCGGCGCTCCGCGCCGGAACAAAAAATTAAATTAGATAATACTAATAGGAACCACATAAATATTAATAAAGGATAAATTCATGACAACTCTGTCGTTAAAATGCTTTCTCTGCTCTTGTAGAACACCAATATATTCTTCATCAGCTCATTTTGACTAACATAACCAGAATTTCCTCAATTTTTTCCTAATTTTTGCAGGTTTCTGAATCCAAAAGCATCAAAATGCTTGGGTATGCTCCTAAAATGCATAAAAAAGCATCCGTAGGCACATTATAAACGCAAAAGTTCAGGTAACAAACGTTCAAAAAATTCCAAGCATCGAGAGAAAAAATTGAGAGAATTGATGCAAAATCTATTTTCGGCGACATAGTTGACTGTTAACGATTAGAAAATAAAACCAGCTAACTTGATAGATAGAAACTGTTGAGCATTAATTAGTAAGTCGAAGTAGATATGCTAACGGCCGCGCCTGATAGAAAATAGTTATTATTATACCCATGACCGGCGCGAACACTGTTTTTGTCCACATTTGCATATAATGTGGAAAAAAATCTGGAATGTGGAAAAAATTTTTGAGGTCTTTCCACAAATGTGGAAGAAAAATTTGGGGTTTTTATATTTAAAAGATGCATTTTGGTGCATTTTAGAAGGTTCAAATGTCAAAATTTTCCGGCGCTTCGCGCCGGTTATAACATCACTATTATATTATCAAGCTCAGGCACGGCTTTTACCTTGTCTACCTTTACTTACCATTTAATCTTCAATAGTTTTCCTAATCTTAGACGTATTATTTCATGTTTAATTGGCAATCTTAAATATAATATATCTTTATATTTAATGAAGATCTGCACATTTTCCTTCATAGATTTTTTGAGACGGATCAACTCATCAACCTTCTAAACTTTTTGAAGCGTTTGTTTTTTTCTTAACGTAAATTCAATTCAAAAGCTTCATGGAAGTATTTTTGGAAAATTTCTACGCTTCTGACTCATAGCTTTTCGCCCAAATTTACGGAGGGTTACGAACAAATTGATGGTTTTCAAATTTTTCGAACAATAAATTTCTAGAAATTACGATTTATGAACACAAAATTTAAATCCAATTTTTGAGATATATGATTAGAATGATTATCAGAATGCTTTAAACAGCTCAAAAATACTTAAATAAAGTGTTTATGAGCATTTTCAAGCGAAAAAACGAGGATTTTAAGAAGAAAAAAATTTTTCCACATGTGGAAAATAAATTTGACCTCTTTCCACATTTGTGGAAAAAAAGTTCGTGGAAAAAAAACAGTGATCTTATTCCGCCAAAAAACCGACATTTTTTTGCAAAAAGTTTGCAGCTATGACCTGCTTGTATATAAATATTTAAGTGAGTTTACACGAGCCAAACAAGAGAATAATTCAACGGCATAACGTTTATTTCTTATGTTTCTTTTTAACGACATAAAACAACCTAATTTTGACATTAAAAAGATGACTATGAAAAATAAAATTTTAAAACTGATTCTGAACAGCTGACAATCTGACATAAAAGTATGTACCTGACCACAGGATTTTTTTCTGCAAAGGCCAGATTCCAATGTGCAACTTGGGGAAAATTTTGGTTGCCCAAATAAATTTTTGGTTGTTCACTCTGGAATCAATAAATCAGCTTATCTTTATCGGAAAAACTACCAAAAGCTATACTTTTCTTCTATTTCATTCGATTCGCGTCGGTTTTAGGCTTTTACAACCAAATTTTCTGAGTTTTGAAGAGAAAATAAAAAGATTGGTATGACTGACTTTTTCCGCACCTAGCGCCAAAAATTTTTCTGGGATTTTGATATTCTAGAATGCTGGAAAATGAACCTTTTCAACTTTTATTTCTTAGACAGAAGGTTAAATTTTTCTGTGAATTCAATGAATTTTCAATCAGGATTTTTTCATCAATCAGAATTTTTTCAATCAAATCAATCAATCAGAATTTTCAATTTTCAATTTCAATTTTCAATCTAAAATTCAAAAACTAGAAAAGCAACCAAGAATTTTGATTCTTCAACCAGCAAGAATTCCCAATTGGACTCAAAATGTTTCAATCACACAAATCTCAAAATCTTTTTAAAGACCGTAGAAAGACTTTATGAAAATAACCGAGAAAAATCTTGCTTTTCGTCAAACTCTCAAAAAAATGACCCAGGATCAAACATTTATCCATAATATCTTGATAATTAAAAGCTATAAGCATTAGCTAGAATTATATTTTCTAACCGCGCATTAGAATAATTGAAAAATTATTAAATAATTAAAATTTCGACAGTTTTCGATTTTATAACGCGTAAAATGCACCTCCGAACAGGAAACCATCAAAAAATTTTTCCTCAAATTGGTGCCTAAGTACAAAAAAATTTTCCTCAATTTCAAAAAAAATTCCTCAAAAATGGTCGATTGAGGAAAAAAACTGTGTTTGTGCCAATTGGCATAAAATTTTTGACTGGTTCAATGGTTAAGTTCTTTGATTTCTTAGACGTTTTACGGCCTGAAAATGCAAATATTTTACGGCGCTTAGCGCCGAGTCAATGAATGAAATATTTCCATCGGCCCGAACGCGATCGAATTCTTTTCGAATAGTATTTGTATCGTCGCACCAAACTTTATAGGTCGTCAGTGACTGATAATGAATAGAAATTCTGGATTTTCTCCGTTCGTTCAATCGGATGATTCTGATTTGAAACTAAAATTCTTGTTTTTTGTGTTTAGTTGATTCAAGTAGAAAAGTCGATATTGTTGGTACAATGTTTCGACCGGAAATTCACACAATTTTCACTTTATTTTCTCCGGAGTCTTTACACAGTTGTTGGAAAGATATTCGCAGCCGAAAATTGGATTAAAACATTGAATTCCTGAACAAATCTTAGAGTTAAGTCTTTAAATTCTTGCCAGAGTTTTTTCCTCAATTGACCATTTTTGAGGAATTTTTTGAAATTGAGGCAAATTTTTTTTTATTTAGGCATCACTTTGGTGAAAAATTTTTTGATGGTCAAGCTGACTGCCCTTTTGATTGAGTTATAGGGTTTCCTGTCTGGAGGTGCATTTTACGCGTTATAAAATGATTTTTCTATATTATTCCAGTGCGCAGTTAGAAAATGTCATTCTAGCTAATGCTTGTGCTTTTAATTATCAAGATATTATGAATAAATGTTTCATCCTGTGTCGTTTTTTTGGGAATTTGATGAAAATCAAGATTTTTCTCGGTTATTTTCCCGAAATCTTTTTGCGGTCTTTAAAAATTGACATTTGTGTCATTAAAACATTTTGAGTCCAAGCGGGAATTCTTGTTGGTTGAAGAATCGAAATTCTTGGTCGCTTTCCTAGTTTTTGAATTGTAGTCTGCCTGACTGAAAATTCATTGAATTCACTGAAAAATTACATCTTCTGTCTTGGAAGTAAAAGCTGAAAAGGTTCATTTTCCAGCGTTGCCGACGCGAATCGAATGAAATAAAAGAAAATTAGCTTTTAGTGGGTTTTCCGATAAAATTAAGCTAATTTATTGATTTTAGAGTGAGCAACCAAAAATTTACCTGCGCAACCAAAATTTTTCCCCAAGTTGCTCATTGCAACCTGGCCTATGCAAAAAACTCAGCTTTCAAATATGGGCAATCCACATAGCCATAGTATTATTTTTCGCCATATCGACTTCGGGGAAGGTTTCAATCATTCATGATGTGGTCACTACTGGTTCTGGTTACCTACCCACCAACTGGAACGAGTACAGCTGAACTCTGTGCGTGGAAATTGTTTGTTCTCTAAATTGACAATCGTCTGAATTTAAAAAAATCGACGCTAATGCGGAAATTGAAGAAACGCGTGATTAAACATTAAATGTGGTTGCCCGAACTGTAACTTTAACAATCATTATTGTCCGTAATGAATAGTAATCATTAATATCCTCAGGCGCCTCTTCCTGTTAATAAATCTGCTTTAGTTAGCTTTTGATAGTTTTCATCATCTCAACTCTCTTAATCAGTAATTATAGATATTTTGTTTCAATACTTCATGAAACTTGATATTTTTCTCTTTTTCTCGCATCTAGGAAGCATCCACTTGCAGGTGAGGAAAATTTCGTGCATCGCAGTTTGCACAACATTTTATCTTCACATTTTAGGATTCCCAAATTTAATCAATAATATGATGTCTTCCGCTGGATTACGTTTGAGAAAGCGACCCTTGAAAGAAATCGTCAAAGATTTTGATGCTTTCCCAAAAGTTGAGCCCTCGGCTGAAGAAGAAAAGCGAGTTTCTGGCGGAGCGAGTAAGATATTAGTTATTCATTGCTACTCTGTGTCATTAGAACTTTTTTAGGTTTTACTTTGCGTGAGATAAGACAAGTATACTCATAACAAAGAACTTAGCCTTACTGACCAAATTAAATAGCAAGTGAATATTTCAAGGTCTCAAAATTAAGCATTGAACTGAAGTTCTAAAAAATTTTGTTCACTTTAATTGTACTTTTGATCGTCGATTTTTTATGCACTCTAAACCATACATGCACAGCATAGAAATTCTGCGGGGGGTCAGCCAGGACAGGGAGTGGAATACAAAATTTTTTTCATTCTTGATAATGAAAAGAAAGGTCTCAGAAAGTTTTCTAACATCCAAGCAGCATATTCTTCAACCTATATTAGTCAGATATGTGAAACTATTTGCTTAGACAGCACTTTTTAAAGTTTCCATGTTACTTTTTTGGAATCAAGTATGATTTGTTTTGAAAAATTGTCAAACTACAACGTCATTTCCATTTTTATGACGACTTTTTTTCTCTCTTGCACATTTTCCTTCGTCATCTTCTCAATCATTGCTGGAAAAGTTAAATCTGCTTGGGGTCAGCAAGAATCTGCTGGGGGTCAAAACCCCCCAAACCCCCCCCCCCCCACACGTGCATGTATGCTCTAAACATATTACTGTCAAGTAAAAACTGACTTCGATTAGAAGTACGATAGCATCTTTTATTTGTTTTAGTTTTATTATTTTCCGTTTCGGTCATAATATGGCTAGTAATCGGCGAATTACGATATTATTCGCAAATTGATTACGACTATAAATTCATCGTCGATACTGATTTTGATACGTAATAAGATATGCCTTCATCCTTGTTTCATTTTCCATGTGTACAATGTTGATATTCAGAAAATTCGGTTTAGATTTTAATCTTATCGGTATCTATTTTCAGCAAATTAGAGTTCAACGTCGACATTACGGTGAATAATCCTTGTGCCCTTATTAGCGCCGATATTAGCGATTCTACGGATCAAGCGCTGCCTTTCATGTATGGAGAACTGAAGTCCGAACCTGCGGATTTCGAACTGGACGATTCGAGAGAAGTTTACTTCCAAATTTTGAAGGACCTTAAAGTATGAACAAATTTTGTTCCAATTATTTGCAAATGCCACAACCATTTGAAGTTTTTACTTGCAGCGAATAAGTAAAATCCCAGCTTTTGAACTCAGCATATTTGAATGTTGCAATCTTTTCAATCTTCTGCATTCGATTTTTCAGTTCTGTATTTACGCAAAACTGTGATTGAAATGCACTTAAATTTAATCTGCGTTTCTCAGTTTCGTACTTGAGGTAGAATGTGTTGAACATTAATTCACGTCTCTCAGTTTCACGGTTTGCGAAAACTAGTCAAAACGCGGTTAAAATGTGGTTAGATTCATCACCGTTTCTCAATTTTATGGTTAAGCTATTTGCATTTTTCAGTTTTGCACTTAGGCTTAAATTTGGTCAAAACAAGTTTAAGGTGGGTCGATATTTTTATCGTTTCGTTTTTCTCTTGGCCAAATTTTTGCCACGGAAACTTAAAAGTTCGCAATTGACCATGTAGAAAATTTTCCCGATAAACTGATAGATTGGGGTAATTCCACGTCAAGTGATTCAAATTCAGAGAAGCGCCCCACTCGACCATCTCAAAAATCCATGAAATTTTTACCAGATGCCCCAGGTGTGGTATGAATAATGCCAAAGTTTTACTTCGATTCCTTACGTACTCCCTAAGTTGTGGGGCCCTGAACTTTTAGGGTCACCCATCCGGTTCCGGAAGACTTCACGAAAGCTCAAGTTTGGCATGTGATTGCTGACACAATATTTGATCAATCAGTCTCAAATTTTAACCCTTATCGCAACTTTTTACGCTTATTCCAACTATTTTACTTACAATCATTGAAGTCCTTTATTCGAGCCTTAAGACTCCCTCTAACAGCATGAAAAAATTTGTCGCAGGAACAATGGCGGCCTCTTTGAGCAGTCATAACTCAGAAACTGATGGTCAGAAATCATTAATATCTTGGGTTATAAGTTTTAAGATAACTTTGCTCCTATTCCCAAAATTTCGTGGTTTTTTCTGTTTCTGGTTTTGCAGACATAGCCTATTGAACCTATGTGTGTACAAAATTATACAAAATTTGAGTCAAATTTAGCGCCATATATCTCAACTGTACTCTTTTCAATTTCAATAATTTATGCGCCATTTGAAAGAGCAGGTTTTTCTCTTCAAAACTCACCTATTTTGATTTTGGACCCATTTGTCTTTCATGCTGAAAGAGTATTCCGAAAATGACAATATTTGTGCTTCGCAGCGACCCTGTCATACAATAGGTTATGTAGGTGCTAGATCCAAAATTTATTCAATCAGGCAGTAGGCATGTAAATTCGTGCCAAGTAAAAAAAAATTAATGTAAGCAATCTGGGTCCTGCTGCCAGAAGGACCCTCTTGGGCTAGTTCAGGCGATATTTGCTCAGACTTTCCTGTGGGTTAAGTAGGCCATCTTATCAATTTTTTTGTTTTGAAAGGTGTTTTTGTCTGAGTGTGCCTGTTTCTTTTTGTTTTTTTTCGTCTCGGGTTGTACTTGTCTGTTTGATTTTATTTTTATTAATATTTTAAGCCATTGCGACTCAGATTTCAACTGCTGGATGATTTAATCCTTTGGAAATTATCAATCAACAAGAAAATTCTGTTAAATGTTCGAACTGCGAAGCTTATGAGAAATTTCTAACCGATCTAAAATCTCAAATGAGAATTTCTTCTTATGATATGAAAGTTCAAATGTTGACATTAGTTCCTGATGATTGAGATATTAATCAAACTGTTGATTATTTTGGTGTTTCACACCGAATGGTTAATGAAGCCAGAAACTTGAAACGAAATTTTGGCATCCTTGCTTTACGAGAGAAAAAATGTGGAAAGCTTCTTTCAGTTGAAGTTGAGCAATGTGTTAAAACTTTTTATGAAAACGACGAATTCTCTCAAGTTTTCCCAGGAAAAAAGATTACGTGTCAGTTAAAATTGGTGGCATAAAAAAACAAAAATCTGAAAGAGCTTTTCGTTGCTTACCAAAAAGAATATGGAATGACTGATATAGCCTTTCCTAAATTCTGTGAACTTTATCCAAAATGGTGCATTACTGTTGGCCCATCTGGCTCCCATTCAATTTTTGTCTGCACTATTCATCAGAATGTGAAACTTATGTTAATGGCAACTTCATTGAACAGTGATTACAAAAGTCTAATGAGCAAAATTGGAGCTAGCGCTCACATAACTTAGTGTATGACAGGGTCGCTGCGAAACATAAATATTGTCATTTTCGGAGTACTTTTTCGGCATGAAAGCCAAACGGGCCTAAAATCAAAATGGGTTAGTTTTGAAGAGAAAAACCTGCTCTTTCAAATGGTCAATTGAAAAGGGTACAGTTGAGATATATGGTGCTAAAGTTGACTCAAAATTTGCATAATTTTGTACTCACATATGTTCAATAGGCTATATCTGCAAAACCAGAAGCAGAAAAAACACGAAATTTTTTGAATAAGAGTAAAGTTATCGTAAAACTTATAACCCAAGATATTAATGACTTCTGACTATCAGTTTCTGAGTTATGACTGCTCAAAGAGGCCGCCATTGTTCCCGCGACTAATTTTTTCATGCTGTTAGAGGGAGTCTTGAGGCTCGAATAAAGAACTTCAATGATTGTAAGTAAAATAGCTTGAATAAGCGCAAAAAGTTGCGTTAGGGGTTAAAATTTGAGCCTGATTGATCAGATATTGTATCAGCAATCACATGCCAAACTTGAGCTTTTTTCATGTCTTTCGGGACCGGGTGGGTGACCCTAAAAGTTCAGGGCCCCACAACTTGGGAAGTATGCAAGTTATCGAAGTAAAACTTTGGCATTATTCATTCCAGACCTAGGGGAGCACCTGGTAATTTCATGAATCTTTGAGATGGTCGAGTGGGACCATTAAACCACTTGACATGGAATTGGTAATTTTCTAAAACAAGGTCATTAAAGGGCAAAGGTTGGTGTATAGTAAAGCTTAACAGCTAAAAATCCGCCTACAGCGAATCATACCAGCTAAAGATTGGCCCACAACAAATTTTACATGGTCAAAAATTGTTGTGTAGCATAGACGCACATAGGGAGTGGGAGCTAAACACCGGTACCTGAGACCCCGGATGCTCTACCCTGACCCAACAAACATCGTCAGATACCTACTCCCTGAACTTTTTTGATGAATTTCCGTATGTTATGTATGATAATAGTACTTATGGAACTATTTTCTTCTTTTCCCCATTGACACCTCCCATGAAAAATACAAGGACTCTCCCCTGGAAAGTTTTTGCCGTGCATGTCTGGTGTATAGTAAACAGTTGAAAAATTAACCTATAGCATACCTTACATGGCAAGAATTGGCCTATAATGAATCTCAGTGAAATTTCATTTATAATAATTACACACCCTATGTATGTATTCTATGTGCTTTATGCGTACGTCCGTTTATATCAACATAAAAAAGAAAGTGCGTCCAAATGCGATCCTTTGTCTATTCTGTTCGGCAGCTATCGTTAAGTAACAATGGTTTCCCATAGCCATGGTTGGTGATGACAAAACTGGAAAACTGGCTCCTGTATTTTCAGCAGTTCCAAAAATCGCTTCTTAATTCTTTTATCGTTGAACTTCGAAAATTCAATCAAAATTTATGTGTTCTTCATGTTTTTTTAATACAAATGTGGAATTTTTTACAGCGAAAAAATGTTGGAAAATTGCAAAACGTCGACGCTTCTACTCTTATCCGTAATAGTGCCCTCGTCGAACTTTTGCATCATCATACGGCGAACGCAGAACGGCCGCCGCCCAAACGTGGCGACGCCTGCCGCATACACGGAACGGTCAAGGTCAACAAAATCGCCGGAAATTTTCATATCACGCCTGGCATATCGCTGCCCATCGTCGGCGGCGGTCACGCTCATTTGACGATTTTCGGCGTTAGTAGTAACTAATAATCGGCTGCTAATATCTATGCCCGAGAAAACATTGACATTTTTGTTCATTTTCCAGCTAATTTTTCGCATAGAATTGATAAATTTTCGTTCGGTTCAGCGGACGGTGTCCAATTTGTTAATCCATTGGATGGAACCGAAAAAATAACTGAAGGAGGTACCGTAAATAATGTTACAATAGCATGAGAAGGACTCATGAACCTGAGTTTAGAACGCAAAAATGAAGTCTACTCTATTCTCGGTAAGTTTTACGATCTTTTAGGGTGTTACCGAATTCACCTTGAGAAGCTATTATTTTGAAAATTACTTCCGCTAAAATTATCAACTTCTTGTCGTTTTCAAAGTCTGCAAAACTACCTTCTAACATAGCGCCTCTGGGAAATTCAACCGAAATTCAAATTTAAAATTTTGCTGAAAGTTCTAAAAACATCGCAAAATTTTTTTTTATAAATAATTAAAAAATACAGATCAGCATCGCTCCAAGTGTTTTACTTCTAAGATTTTTATAACAACCACACTTTTTTGTCATATTTTAGAAGCTGTTGCTCTGAAGAGAATTTGAATTTTCTCATCTGGAATAATTCTAGAGTGACAATGCCTCAAAACCGATATTAATTTTGTTCTAGGAGTGCTTTTTGCATTTTGGATATTGATCTTCCTCCGCTTTTGACAGAATTTACTCTACTCCAATATTACATTAAAATTGTCCCGACTAAAATTGTTTATCCGGACGGCGCAACCGTAAAAACTTGTCAATACGCTCTAACGCAGCGTCATCGTGCAATCGATCATAGTAAAGGATCGCATGGAATGCCTGGTATCAATTTCAGATACGACATGTCTTCGGTGATGATAGAAATTCGACAACGTTATAAATCAACCGTTGAACTTTTGATGAGATTGAGCGCCCTGATCGGAGGCATTTACGCTACTGCAGGTACGATTTTGTTTCAATTCAGTTTTTGTATGGGAATTGATGAGGGAAATGAAATATTACAAAAAGTAATTCACATATTTTGATTTGGGTTATGGTCAAAACAAACGATTTAGCTCGAAAATTCGTTTCCAGTTCAACGACGTTTCATACTTTGAATTTGAGGGCCCAAACAAATCGAAATTCTGAGTGGTTATGAAACATAAAAATCTATTTTTGTCGTAAATGTAGTCAGGGTGTGAAGTGGTCTAAGGGTCATCAAGTGTCATAATATCTGCGACTATCTGTAGTTGACGACAGGCTAACTATACTTTGTAGCTGGTCGAAGTCATACCATCGTTCGACGATAATCTGGCAAAAATTCCAATTTTTGACCTTTTTGACCAAGTTTTTCTTTAAAGATGTCGAGCTTTTTAAAGAGTTCTTTTAATGAGGTTTTTGTACACTTGACCTTGTATTTTTGAGATATCTCTGGAATTTTTGAGGCCGAATCTTGTTTCTTCGTTCGTTCCTGACCCCGCTAAAACGACTCGCATCAATTTACCACCTCCCCTAAAAAGGGTCTCCAATCGATCATTCCAGCGTCATGTAACTGTTTACATATTACTTCCATTGCCATCTGCTAATGAGTAAAAAATGTCTAAATTTTTGGAAGTGGTTTAATTTTTTTGTCTAATTAAATCATACACATGTAATTGGGGGAGTGCTTTAGGACCGCCTCTCCGAAATCATCGGCCATATAGCTGGCCATTGGGTGATCTACCCCACAGGATTTGTTCATCCTATGGCTGGCCATGTTATAGCCATAGGGAGCTCTATACTTTTGGCCAGAAAAATAACAAAAATCTCAATCTTTTGATGAAAAATGGTCAAAAATGTTTTCGGCACTTTGCGACATGAATACATTTTTTACGATTTTTAGACAAAAGTTAGTATTTTTTGTACTATTTCATGGACTTCTTTGGCGAAAAAATAGATTTTTTCCTTCAGGGATTCCTCTAAAATTTTGGGAAATCGATGACCCCGATCCCAGAAAAAGTCGCTAGACCCCTAGACCTCGAGGCTCCGTGATATGTATGAATTCAATTTATTTTTTGTTTATTGAAAATTCTACTGAAAATCGAGTGTGAAATTTATAGATTATCAGGTCTTTGACGTTATGTTGATGATTTTATTGGGGCCTCGTTCGTGTTTATTATTAGACGATTAGCTGTTCTATTTGGGAACGGCTACACATTAGAGCTCAAGGTTTGAGTTTTGTCTGTCATTTGTTCTCAATGTGATTGTTTTTCAGGTCTCTTCAGTTCGATTCTATCTTTTACCATAAACTGTTTATTCTGTCGGAAAAGGACGCGATCATCTGACGCAAATAAAAGCCTCTTAATATCGACTAAGAATAGGGCGCAAATTAAAAAAGACGACGAACTTTGGGACGGTTCTAACGTTCTAGTTCAGAATCTATCGCTTTTATCGAGTCAAACTTTGCTCAAGGAACAAAATGCAGTCATTTCGAATGGCCTTTCATGATTGTGATTTATCGGTCGGTGGATATTTTATTTCGGGATTTATATCACGACCTTTATCGGGTTGTTTTCGGAAGCGGCGAAATTTTCGAATCTCGCAGGGATTATGAAGAGGTTTTCCTCCGCGTTACCTATAATGTTCGAGCGGTGCGGACCTATACATTTGCTGGCTTTTAGACGACCAATTTCCCGGGGATTTTATCGATTATATACGCAAAATTTTAATGGTGAAAATTTGAACATTTAAATTTCCTATGGTTCACTGTCGCGGCTAATAAATTTTTGTTATTAGTAGTTATAGTCTCCGGGAATCAAACGAAAATGTTTTTTCCTCAATTATCAAATTTACAATTCCGTGATGACTGTTGACTGAGTTTACTAATTGATTGTTTTATTGTTTGATTTTTTTCTTCTAAATTGCACCACGCAAGCGGAGTTGGACCGATTTTTTATCGGAAAATGTCCTCTGCTGCCACACCAGAATACCGCATTTCGGAAATTGACGTTTTTAAGATTTTTGTTGAAAAAGTTTACTCGAGTTGGAGATGCCTTTGCAAATATAACGAATTACGATTTTTTGTCTATACTTCGTTTTATCGACATTTGGGCATTTTTTGTTGAATAATGGTTATTTATTTATAGAAAAATATTTATCATGCATAAATTTTGAATAAACCTTTTTTTCATTTCCTACCTTCATTGTCATCGACGAAGTCTCTGATTTCCCATATATACTTTGTGGTTTGTACGCTATTGATTCAAAGTTTTTCGTGCATAATGCAAAAAAATCGAGACAATTTTGTCGTAATGCTTTAGTTAGAATAATCTTGCTAGCTGGCATAATATGTTTACCGAGAGTCGGTTACAGCCTAAACATGAATCTAAATCGAAATTTTTAAATTTACGGGTCGTTTTCCCGAGATGAAAACGAATTTAGGACAGGTCTCGTCATTTTCTGTTGTATACGTGGTAAAAAATCTAGCTACTGTGCAGAGCTATTCAGAATTAAACTTGCAATTGTAAGGTGAAGTGCTATGAAAATCCCCTTAGCCAAGAATTATCAGATCCTCGACTTTCTCTCTAGAAGGATGTTGTAAACTCAGCGGCTGTTCTGTTCGGGTCTTCACCCCTATCTGAATAAAAGCTGTGTTCTGAACCTTCACTTCGCAAGAGCCATCTTACGGACTTCTTGAGACTTCAAAAATCAATTTTTGGGACGTGTTGGAGCCCAAAATCTTTTCTCAATTACTCCCGACATTCATCCCCAAATGAGACATATCATCCGCCCATTCTGAAAAAAGTCTGCTCCCCTAGCCTCAGGTAGTCGAAGTAGTTATCACGTAGATGGTCTGAGTATCTCTACTAAGGTCATGGTTATCTAATTCGCACAAAATTCAGAAATTTTTCGAAAATCGACAATCTTGAGAACGCAGCGGCAGCTCTTTAAGTGTTTGAGATAGATCGATGTAGATTTTTTGCTTTCTTGATGCAAACGTGATGTTTCTGAAAAGATACTAGGTCGGTCAATCAAATTTTGAGAGGTCGTTGAAATAAAAGGATGATTTTTTTGTAATTATCCCGTAAAGAGATGAATTCGAAAACGTGACTTTTATCAAAAAATTATCACTTTTGACAAAGGATTCATTCTGATCATTTTTTGTTAGAGATCAGTGTCCTTAATGACCATATGTTTTGGGTAACGATTATATTTTGAGATATGGTTCTTTCCCATATCATTATCTCCGTACATAGACTGTATTCTCATGTAAACCGTGCTTCGCATTTTCTGAACTTTTACTGATGAACGTCGAAATGAACGAGCTGCCCCCACCGGCGCCTGACGCCAACAACGACCAATCTTCGGCCATGGACGACGGCGATGACGAAGAAGGATCGGCGAAGGATGTGAAAAAATTGCTGGACGAATTTCGCGAAAGTTTTGTCGCTTGCTTAAATTCCTTACAACCGGTCGAAACCGTACGGGCTATTGATGCTGAAGAAGTTAAATTGGGTGAGGAATGATATAGACATTTTGTCCCTCTTCCGTTCTGACTCCTGACTTATTTTTATCTTAAAATTCAAGAATATTTCTAATATCGTGATTTTATCTTATCAATATCGAGTCAATAGAAAACTGCCTTTCTGTTCATGTCGAGCATGATTACAGAAGTTCTTGCTGGTTGAAGATGTGTTTTTTGATTGCTTGCCTGATTTTCAGTTCAACGTTGATGTTTTTCGCTGTTTTCTTCGAATTTATCAAAAATGGTTCATTTAAAAATGATGTTTTCAATTTTCTAGCAGCCTGACGGCATTATCTTGCTAACTGAGAACATCAGCACATCATTGCATTGCTTACATATGAATAAGTAAGTTAATTCCGGTCAGATTTACTGTAGTTTTGTATTTATCTCCAAAGAGAACCCCATGAAGTGTTTCTCTGTCATGTTTATTTTTTACAATGTTCCGGTCATCTCAATCGTATCTTAGTAAGATGTGAGCTCTTAGCTTGTCGATGTGACAGATTCAGTCTATCAGGCTGTCGACCATTATCAGTTTTTCAAGAGAAAAATTCTACAGTATTGAAGCTTTGTGTACACACTTTGTGTGCAGTACTTGCTTTTCTCATTTTTTCATTTGCAAATATTTTATATAGAACAGACTACAGAATTTCAAGGCGCGAAGCGCGAAACTTTTTTTTCGACATTTCCCAACCTAGTGATTCTAATAAGCGACCGCCATATGCAGTTAGCATACATGTGCATGGTACCAGTTTCAGGCTGGGGATAAATCCCAAAATCATTTTTGCTGGTAGCAAATTTTTTTCCCAATTTTATAAAAGTACAGTTTAGTTAGGATACCAACATGATGTTCAGTTATTTCTACTGACTGGCACTTTTAATGTTCATTGGCCAGTGACAACAGAACCAAAATGAAAAAAGTTAGATAGTATATAAATCCCTGACCTCAGTCTTGGCTGACTAGACAGTAAGTCTGTGTTCATGACAACCTGTTTATTAGACAACCACAAAAAACTTGCAACCACTCATACATGCACACAGGGTGTGGATTTACCCTACCGTAAAAAATTTGGCAGAGGTTTACTATAGGCCAAAAATTCGACAAAAGTTTACTATAGGCCTAAATTTGGTAAAGTAAAATGCAACAAACATTTTGAAAAATTAGACTACAAAAAAAGATCAATTTAAGACACATTTTATGATTAATGTCAGCAAACAATTTTGTTGAGTAATTATTGATTCAAAAGGTAATAAAATTTAGTTTTAAAGTAAAAAATTACTAACCTGATTTCTGGAAAAAAATTACTAAAGGACCAATCTTGGTCATTTTTTATACCCTGGGACCCTTAACCGTGTGCATGTATGCAACCACTGATTGTACAGCTGAAGACTGGTTGGCCAAAATTGACTGACAGTAAATCCCTGACCCAGGCTACAGCCCGGGAATAATGCCCCCCTATACGCATGTATGACAGTTAGTCATATTGTGGGAAGGACTGGGTGTGCCTCTCTGACACTATACTCTCTTCACTAAGTATTCAATTCTCAACTAATGTATCACTATACCGTCCAGCATCGGATTAAGCGTGCTCTGCTGATGTCTACTTGAAATTGTGAAGAATTCGGAAATATTTTTAGAATTTGTTCAATTTGTCTTTGCGATGAAATCGTTGCATTTATTGTAATTTCGATGAACTCGTTAGAATTCATGGGTATTCAAATTTTGGCAAATCAAGTAGGAATTTTTTGCAATAGACGCACAACATAGAAGTTTTATTGAGTATCAGGGTAACAAGTTAATAACTTGAAAAAATCTAGAAAAAATTTTGACTTTAGAATCAAACATACGAATTTCGCTGAAATGATCTACAGTCCGACCCTGTCCTAGGTACGCTTGTATGCTCGCCTCGCTCTTCCTTTGTGTGTTCATGCACACTCATGTGGTAAAAACATTATTTCTTTTTGTTTCATCTCGTTGAGATATCATCATTTCGAAATTATTGTCGCAATTAAACACAAGATTTACATTTTGACATCACTTTTTAATCTATTCAATATAGTTGCGTGTTTTCAGATGCTGATGTTACCATTCAAAGACTAATCGAATCTGCTCAGAATCTCGAGATCGACTTGAACAAAAAGTACCTCTTGTTCTCGACGCTTAATCCAGAGGAAACTGTTAATCAAGTAAAATCTTTTGTGTTACTCTTTGTAACTTAATTTACAAAATTCATCCCCAAAAATTCTTGCAATGGCCGGCAATGAGTTTTTTGACGATATATAATTCACGGATATCCTACTTATAGTCTGATTTTCGTGAAATGCTTTGAAATTATAAGCCTGAAAAGCAACTATCTTTTTATATTGGTAAGCCATATGTCACATAGGACTAAACATCTATATTCATTTCATACTCAAATGATCCTTAACAATTTTTTGAGTAAAACAAAAAAGCCTCGTTTTGATGACAATAATCATTTGGGTCTGTTTTCAATTACAAGCATCCTATAAAAACGGACTATAGGTTACACCTGCAGTGAATGGCCAAAAGTTCGATCGGAATGGGTGAATCTACTTTCAATCAAGAATCTAATTGTGGATCATTTTCAAACATTTCGAAAATTTTGTGAAACAATCTCTCCGTAGAAAAAAGTTTTTATGCGAATAATTTTTTCTCTGAAAATCAACGAAAAAAAAATTTCACAGCCTGTTTTTTCCAGCAAATCACCGAAATAAAAACCGAAATTGAACGCAAGGACGCTTTATTGGCGAAATTTAACAAAAAACTGACCGATTGGAGCGCAGTTTTGGCTCCGCCGATGTCCGTGAATGCTCCTACCAAATTTTCGGCACTTCCGTCCAAAAAATAATTCATTCCATCGAACGTTCTCGAAAACCTGTTTATCAGCGTTTGAAGCTTTAGGATGATGTGAGGTTTTGACTTCATGGGTAAAATTTTTAGCTTTGAAGGCGAAAAATATTATGTTACAAGAAGTTGCGATAGCCAAAAATTTTTGCCGAAGATTACTTTACCCGCATACATGCAATTTTGTTCAAGTGTTTTTATTTTTCTTTGTACGACGTTTTTGCGTTCAAATGATACGCGCATTTTGATTCATATTCGGCTTCCGCCAATAAAATTTTCTGCTCGAACTTTTTCTACTGAAAAACAAATATTTCTTTGCTGAATTTTTCTAACGGTGATATAAAATCGATAGAAAAAAATATTCCGATTTTTTCAGCATGTTTAATAATAGTACGCACAAAAATTTCTGGCTTTTCGAAAATAAAGACCAATTGGACGATTTGAGGCGTATGGCTAGGGAAAATTTCGTCGAAAAATTAATGCCCGAAGACCGATCGAAATGCTTGACCACCGAGGACGAACGAGATTTGAGGCAATTGGTCGAAGAAACTGCGCAAAAATTTTGCGAGTCGTTTGAACCGCCAATGCCTCCTTCCGTCGCGGTGAGAATTTTTCTGCAATTCTTTACATTCGTGCTAATTTTTCTTATTTTATAGTACCTCGGCTTTGTATATTTCAAACGAATTTACCTAAATTATTCGATCATGGAGTATCTGGCGAAAAATGTTATGTATGTAAGAATGCTAAAATTTCGTGAAATAGTTTCTCTAATCTATTAATGATAGGTTTTGAGACATTAAAATTCGTTTACTTTATATTATGGAATGGACTGCTCTTCAGGAAATCTTAAGATTAACTCATGTTTTTTCTAACTAAATCCCAAAAATTTATTTTTTGCCTTTTGAGTGTTTTTCAAGTAATCACACTAAAACTCCAATTCCATGAAATTTCTCGTCCTTAATCACACAATTAGGTTAGGATTTAATTGGGGTCTATCTTTATCAATCACCTCTGGAATAACTAAGCTTTCAAATTTATTCTTAATTTTTTTAGGATGGCCTGTTTATATTTGGCTTGTAAAGTAGACGAATTTAACGTCAGTATAGACGATTTTGTGTCCAATTTGAAATCAGGGACCCGAGAAGGCAATACGGAGATCATATTGGGCATGGAAGTTCAGATTATGCGACTTCTAAAATTTCATTTAACTGTTCACGGGCCCTACAGAGCGCTCGAAGGTCATTTCATTGAAATGAAAGTAACTTTTCGTTATTTCGCACCAATTTAGTTTATGTGAAAGCGAAGCTTGCTAATTCCGGGATTCTTAATCTATCATAATTAGAGTTCGAAAAATACACATTATTCTGATTAAACCAGTTAGGACACTGTCTTCACTTGAAAATGAAGTTACTTGCTTCTGGGTCTTGATTTTGCGTTGAAACTTGAAATTAGTTTTCAGAGCTCAATAAGAAGTGGTATTAATGTTTGATGTAAAGCTAAAATGTTTGAGTGGTTTTGTACACAAATTTGAAGTCGAATTATTGGAAGAAAGTTTTAAACATGTGTAGTATCACCCAAGTCGAACACCCTCTGAAATTTGTAATTTTTTGTAAAATGGATTATAGGAAATTCGATTCGAAAAGTCGTTCTTAGATTTTAGCGAAATGACATGAAGTAAATAAAAAATATAATTTTTATTTTCGAGACCTTGAAAAACTTATGTAGATAGTTTGTTGCCACTTGTGTGGATGCTATTCTACGTAACATTCTCCACATATCCTCTATTTTACTCTTATAAATAATCTTCAATTCGAAATGATTTTGACGAAAAACACTTTTCCAGTTATTGATCACATTTTGGTCAATAAGATCGAAACGAATACAAATGCCGTTGATTTAAAAATTCATTTTCGTAGAAACAATTTCTTGACTCTATTATTGTTAGCTTCGGACAATTTGCTTTTCTTGCTCAGACTAAATGTCCCGAAATACCGAAACCGGATGTTTTTCGCAAGGACGCGGCCGAATTCCTATGGAAATCTATGCTAACTGATGTGAACTTCCTGTACGCTCCATCACAGGTAATGAATTTGCATAATTCATATGAAAATATGACCAGCACTATTTCGTTCTATAGCTTGCTTTGTCGTCAATTTTATACGCGTCGAAACGCCTAGGATACGATATCGACTCGTGAGTCACGTGACATAATTTTTCTACAGTTGCTTGCTATGTCTGAAGTAAGTTATTCTTATTTTCAGGTACATTGAGAATGTGTTGTGCAATAATGATGCAATACAGTACGAAAAGTTGATGACAAAATTGAATGGTTAGCAAGTAAACTTGAATAGGATTCGTTTGAATGATTAATTTATATTTTCTTCAAGTATAGCTCACAAAATTGGAAATACATCAAATCTCTTTAATGTAGTAAAAACATATGTTATTGGGGACAGTGCTAAAGGAACCCTCGCCAAGAAATCGTCAGCCATATAGTTAGCCATTGGGACCCCCATACTTTTGGTCGAAAAAATACTGCAGAATGTAAATTTTTTGATAAAAAATGTCAATTTTTTAACGAAAAATGATCAAAAATATAAATTGTCTCGATGCTTCGCGCCATGAATAGATTTTCTCTGATTTTTGAACAAAAATTACCATCTTATGAAGTGTGGACCATTTTTCGAAGCTTTGGCGAAGAAATCGATTTTTTTTTCTTTCCGATACCCCTCTTAAAATTTTGGGGAATCAGTGAGCTCCGGCGTCAAAAGGTCGCTTGACCATCCCTCCCCTAACCTCAGCGCTCCGCGACACGTAATGAGCAAAAATTCTTATTTTCCCAGAAATAACACAAAAAACAGCGTCATTTCTGACAATATGACGCTTTAATAGTCCGTTTTTTCATAAAAAGCTTGTAAATAATCACGATGGAAAGCAAGTAGTAATTTATATTTTCAAAATTTTCTGCTGAACACAGGAAGACTGAAAATGTTTGAGCATACTAAACTAACCTTTACAATTTTTTTATTTTCTCGAACAAAAATCTGCGAGAGATCTCAACGACGGTTCTAATTTTTTTCTTTTGAAAGCTCTTTACAAAAAACAGGCTACTGGCTAAATGTTTTGCATGGTTGATTTTCGCGTTTTGAGCGGACATTGAATGATTTCTCGTAGAACGAAACATTTAGAAAATTTTAGGACTTGACACAAAGATGAAAACAGTTGCATAGGTTTCAAGGGTTCTCCAGTGAAACTGGTCCATGCCGCAGGGCTTGTTCATAAATGGGAAAGTAGTGTCGGTGCCAAAAGTCTTTCCACTCATGAATTACTTTTATCAAAAAACTTTCTCTTTGATAAATAAATTTTAGTTATATAGGCGTTGAAACTTGCATCTTATGAGAGCGAATTATTTCAATTCGCGAAGCGAAATTCAATGTTTTGTCGGTTTTGGAAAAGTGCAAACTTTTAAAAAAAAATCAATATTCTCGATTTTGACCGAACTGTTGAGTACCATCTCTTTCCTGATTGCACACTCCGGTTTTTAGATTGTAATGCGATTCTTAATCAAGTCACACCAATTTCGCAAGAAAGAGCAACTGAAATCCAAGAAAAAGTTCGAAATTGCGTTCTTGGCCTGCAACAAAGACAGTAAGTTGAACTTTGAATGAATAGTTGCTCTGTAAATTATAGAATGAAAAATAAAAACCTTTCTGCCATAATTCAAAAAACTTGATAGAGATCTTCGTGGTTTCGAAATGCAGCACTAATTTTTTTACGTCCATTTATTATTTTAATGTATGGGTGTAGGCGAATCCGAAGGCAGATAATAATTGTGCATCGTGCGGCAATACCTATTTTACTTTGCAGTCTAACCGAGAAAGAACGGTGTTTACGCTTACATTCTTATTATTTGCATGAGCATCTTGTTCCCGTTCAAGACTAGTTAGTAAAACCCGGACTAAAGTTCGAAATATGAGAAAATGTCGAAAAATGAGAAAATCAGAAAAAGGGCGACAGACGAGTGTAAACAGCTAAAAAACTGAATTCCCATCCGTTTGGATCTTGAATAATTTTTCATTTCGGAAAGGTGATAGAGAAATTTCTATGAAATCAAATCAAGAATAGCATCAAGTCGTTCTAAGAAATGTGGCCGAACATCGTTTGGTCCATTGTTCGAAGATCGTTCAAACCTAAGTACGAAAAATTACAGTTGGAAAAGTTGTTAGGTTTCATTTCGGATGCTTATCTGAGATGGCTTGGCTTCGTTTTTATCGCGGACTGTAGAAAGAAGCATCGCCATATAGTTTGCGGTTTTGCATTTTGCACGGCCAAAAAATTTTATCAATTCGCATCTATACAACATATCAGTTTTGTATCTTCAGACTCAAACGAAGAAGCGATCAAAACGAAAACGTTTCCTACGCTAGCAGTGGCAAAAGAACAAAATATGCAGATGATGACAGTGATCTCGATTGATATTTTCAAGAGTGAAAAAATAAATATTATAACAATAATCGATTTGTAATAGAGCAGATTTGTATCAAACAAATGCGACTTTATCAAAAAACGTAATTCTCTATTGTACAATGTCCTCCCACTGGACCTCACAAGCTTTCGTGGACGTAATGGCGTTTCCCTGACGAAAAATCTTGTACAGTGTCGCCATGGCCTCGTAAAACCCATTTAGTGGTCAAAAGACCTTCTATGCCAACTGGGCCCCGAGCGTGAATCCTACCAGTACTGATTCCTACTTCAGCGCCTGAAAAAATGTAAAACTTGAATTATACTCTCAAGGTGCAACTTTCACAATTGAGGAAAAAATAAGTCAACTTCGCATATTACAAATATGAACACTTTGTGGAAGTACAAATTTGAATACTGTAGGCCGAAGACTCTTTATGACCAGTAACTTCGGTCGACTAACGTAAAAAATCCTAATGGGACTACAGTCCGTTTTTATAGGATGCTTGTAAACGGAAAAATAAACACCCGCAAAATTATTTACACGAAGCTTTTACGGTAGAGACTTTTATTCGAAAAAATTGTAAGGGTAGGCTCACACATTTTCAGCCCTACGCGACATGTGGCTTAGCAGGAAATGGCAAAATATGAAATAGTGCTTGCTTTCCACTTTTTAATTTATAAGCATTTCAAGGAAAATAGATTATGTAATTAGTTTCTCATAAAGTGCTTCTAAATTGAAAAATGACCAAAATCAGCCTAGTCATCAAAATTGTTAACGCAAAGCTCTTACAGCAGGGTTTTTCACTCAAAAAATTGTAAACGTTATCAGAAAACTCTCACAAAGTTTGAGTCCTTTGTGATCTATGGTTTAGCAGAAAGTCCTACAAACATGGAATACTATCTGCTTTTCACTTTCTTCTATTAGAATCATTTCAAGAAACTTAGATTATAAATTGAAAAATTGCAAAAGTCTGTACTTCATCTTCCAAATCGTTTGCACAAAACTTTGATAATAAGATTTTCCACTCGGAAAAATGTTAAACACAAGTTGGATATGCCCAAAACATTCGCACTTTTTGTGATATATTGCTTATCAGTTGCTTTGCATTTACATTTTTTAAAAGCATTTCAAGAGAAACAGATTATGTTGTAGATAGTCCTGTTTTTTCTTGAAATACTTTTATCTAAATTCTGCTAGCTAAACTATCCGGCACAGGAAAATTTCTGGACGAACGGTTGACAATTTGTTGAGCGAAAAATTAAATAATAGAAGCCTCGTAGGAAATTTTGACGACAGTGTTCATTTTGGCCATTTTCAAATTTAAAGTAATAGACCATAGAAAATTTTGTAGAAGACAGAAAAATTGAAAAAATTGGGGTGTATCATAGAATTTTTCGACTGTTCTCTTACCCAATCCGAATCTATAGCCGTCGGCGAAGCGCGTACTGGCATTGTGAAATACGCAGGCGCTATCCACGGATTTCAGGAAGTTTTCGGCGGTTTCCTCTAAAAAAATTGAAGAATGACATAGCGTGTGCGGTTAATAAAAATAAGAACGGACACAGCGATAATGACAGTATGGTTAAAAAAGCTCGTATTACACAACGGTGTTAGTGAAAAACAGATGCACGTAGAGGAAGGTAGGGATGAGTAAAACTTGCTATGCCTCAAGTCCCAATTACCACTACATGAGCTTTTCAAGGTCATTTACTATATTTCTGATTTACTATTTATTAAAAATCAAATTTTTCCGCCAAAATTGGTCTTACCAAAGGTATACACTCTAATTCCTACACTCTAATTTGCCATTCTAGATCCTTAATTGAAAAATTTACGTCGTGCATCTCTGGCGCGAATACTGTAGGTCCCAACTTTTTATACAGTGTCAGAATTCTTTTACTCTATGAACAACTATTGAAATTACCATATCTATTGAAATAAAAAGTTCATAGAACCAAAAACATAAACTGAAATTAGGCGTAAAAATTTAATTTATTCAAAATCTTAAGATTTTTTAAAACTAAAATTTACTAGAACGTCAGTTTAGGATTCACAATTTATTAGTTACAAAAAACACGAAGTCCTGTTTAGTATAAACAGTTTTTATGTTAGCGACACACTTTACAAGGATAATCGACTCACCATTTTCTGTAACGATAGCATCGGTATGCGAACTACCGTATCTTTGGATATGTTGAGCAGCTTCGTCTACGCTGTCCACAATTTCTATCGTACATTCCAAACGGCCGTATTCGTAATGCATACTTTCAGCTAATGGAGGGCCGAATTTCAAAACACTCGCCAATTTGGGGCCGGCGTGAACTTTGACGTTTTCATTTTTGAGCATGCCGCACAATTCGTCGAAAAACGGAGTGTGCAAAATGCTACGGTGCAATAGTAAAGTTTCCATGGCGTTGCAAGCGGCCGGATAATCGCATTTGCTATCGCGGACTGAAAAACGAGAATCTTTCGTAAAAGAATCATTTTGAAATTTTCTGTTGTCCAAACACGTATTGAAAAAAAGCTACTGGAGAGCCGGCTTGAGGGCAAATGGACGTCTGGCAAAGGAGAGAGTTGTTGAAAAAGCTTGCACATGGTTCATGGAATTCCATAAAAAATCTTTCAAATTTTCCTTATTGGATTGTTATGTAATGAATGTAAAATATAAGTCTATTTTTTATATTAATCATAATTGTATACATTTTTGGAGGAGAAGCATTTCAAATTTCTGCATAATCTTAGTCAACTCTAAGTGGAATGCAAAAACATTCGAAATCATAATTTTTTGTAGATTTGTTGTAACTCTGAATGAGAAATCGAGAGAAATGACTGAATAGCCTGAAATGTAAGGAAACGTACATTTGTTTCAACTGGACTCGCGAAAGTAAGTCTTTTACTATTTCAACTTTAGATTTCGGATTATAGCCTATACGTAAATTTTAGAGATATTCTTTCATACTTTAGACCATTAAACATTAACAATGCGAGTTTTCAGAAATTTTTCTTGAGGAAATTTTCTGAAGTGACAAAATTGAATTCGGAGCCTGAATTATGGATTTCAGAATTGTTGCAGTTCGCTCAGTATATTTATTCTCAAATTTGATTGTAGGAGGTTCTTAATTGGAAAGTTCACAAAATTATCGAAGGGAAATTATTCGATTGCCTTGACTAAAACATGAAACTAACAATTATTATTCCATAGAATTTTCAGGTTCAACCACAAACTACTCAGCATTATTCAGAATGGATTCACGGTTTACCGATATGCAAAGCTTTTTCCTCATCAAATTCTTTGTCCACATAAACGTGGCAAATTCCGTCCGAATGACCCAAAACGGGAATGCCTTGGCTGAGCTTCTGAATCTAAAAATGAATAGTAACAACTCTGAGAAGATAGAAAGAAATTTGCAGAAGAATTCAAGGACCGAGGAGCTCGGACAAAATTCACTGAAATGCAGTAATTTTTGGAACATGTACTGAAACTTTGCAACTTTTAGACGATAGTTTACTACGATGCTGCTAAACATTATGATTGTTGTGCGAATGTCTCGGATGGAACGCCTATGCTATCAAATTTATAAACTACTGGAAAGACGCAACGAACAGAAAGAAGGAATATAAAATTTGTGCTTCTCACAGGAAAATATTTCGGGCTAGAATAATGTTGTTGCCTCCTGCAAGAAGAAACTATTTTTTCAGTCGGGGAACACAAATTTCAAACAACGTTGGCTGTTTGTGCGTTTTAGGAAAAATTGCAAGATTTGAAACCTTACTTGTCTAACAAGTTCATTTGATCCTCTTGGTATCACTAGATCGATACATTTGTTTAAACTAAGTAAATCGGCAATGTCTTCGCGCCTATTGACCTAAATATAATTGCATAACGTAAGAAAGAACCGGAGTGGCAGTCGTTGAATGTTTACCAGTGAAACGGCGTCCCTCAATTCAAACCCTTTGGTGCCCAATGCTTCTTGAATTAAGCTATGGAGCATTTTGTTACTATGCGCTGCTTCTTTACCGCCTTTAAGCAAAAGACTGTTTCCAGTAGCTATGGATAAAGCTGCAACCTGAAAATGGTATCTTTCAACAACAATAACCAAAAAGTTCGTAGAATTTTGAAGGAAATAACGGCTTTTGAGTGAAACTCTGCACATTTCTACGAAAAGTAGGAAGTTAAATGATCTATTACCTGCGGCAAGCAATCTGGTCTCGATTCGAAAATAACCAATAACAATCCGATCGGTACAGTTTGCTGTACTAAATTCATACCCTCGGCAACACGAACTCTTTTTACGATTCGCCCAATAGTGCTTTTGGCGGCCTCGGATATTTGCATAAGGCCATCTTGCAAATTTTCTATTTTCGCCGTAGTTAGTTTTAGCCGTGATAATAAAGAAGGTTCCAGACCTGTGAAGAACAAATTAGCAGGACATATACGTGGGAATTGAATGAAAAAATTGATTACTGAAAGTTAATTTTTTATGTTAGTCAGAAGGCTAGTTTTTCGAGATGAATAAATACTTTCTACGAATAGCAAAAAATGAACAAATTCTTCGTAAAACAAAGAGCTTGCTAATTAAGAAAGATGAAAGATGGTGAACTTTTGATTTCTGCTAACAAAGCTAACATATAACATAAAGCATAAGAATTATGTCAAATATTATACCTGATTCGGATGCTTCCTTTAGATCTTTTTCATTCGCTTCTAAAATATCCTTCTTCTTATCAAGCAATAATTGAGCGACGTGTTTCACGATGTTCGATCTTTGTTCGTTGGATAACATTTGAAGAGCCCTGCCGCAATCCCGACCTGAATAATAATTCGTTGGCATATATATCATTTGAGTTTTTTTCTGAAATTTTGCTTTTCCCACATTTCAAAGCCATTTCTTCAACCGGTTCGCCATCGACGTTTTTGATCTGAGTGAAGAACGTGCCTATTTTTCGCCCGTGCAAAACTTTCGTAATGGCACCTTCTGTAGCGCCATTGCATATGACTGTACAGACACCTTGTTGCAAAGCGTATAATGCATTAGAAACCTGGAGTTGATAAAAAAGTATCAGCCAACACTCATGAAAATGTTAGTCGCGCTAAGAAAAAGTAATACAAATTGAGGAAAGTTAGCGGCTTCGCTATAAAAAACAATAGTCAGGTCAAGATGCAAGTCAACATGTCTATCTGGAAGCCGAAATAAATATGCATGTAATATTATCATCATCTGAACTGGAAAGTTACAAATGAAAAACACGCGCCAAAATTTGGGAAGCCTCGTAAAAATTGAAAACCCTCAGTGGGAAATTATCAATATTTATTCCTAATTACTTTTGACTCCATACCGCCGGTTCCGAATTTTGAATTGGCGCCGAAAGTTACGGAACTCAAATCGGACGGCGAAAACGACGACATAAGTCGCGATCCTTCCATACCAGGCGGTGCGTTATAAAGTCCTTCGATATTACTCAGTATCAGGAGTAAATCAGCGTTTATTTCAGAACTGATCCTAGCCGCTAGACCATCGTTGTCCCGAATATGCTGAAAAGAGGTTAAAGTTTTAAAATCAGTTTTCTGTGCACGTAACGAAAGGCGAGAAATAATTGAAAAAATTTTTTATAGTAATTTCTCAAGGATGTACACCTTGTGCAACGTACGGATAGATAATTGAAAACGCTAGCATTATAATACTTGCCATACTTGCAACTATAGTCAGTAAAGTATATTTGAATTTTATTGCTTGCAAGTTGAGTGATCAGAAAAGTTGAATATAATCTATAGATACACCACAGAAAAATTCACTATTTTCGAACCGAAATTATCGAAACCTATCAAAAATTGAGTACTAAAAAGCAACAAAGTGATTAAACTTTGAGCTTTGTTGATCACTGTATAAGCTTAAAGCAAAGATAACCTAAAATTAAACAACAATCTGGGACGTTTTTAATAGGTTTTCTGATTACTGTAGTATAGAAATTTAAGTTTAAGATCAATCTGATGTACGATTACACTCTTCTCTTAATAGTCAACTCGCACTGACAAGATATTTATAGTTAAAAATAGCGCATAACTCCTTACCCCATCAGAATCTGAAGGTGCCACGGCATCATTAGCGTTCAGAATTGGGACGATTTTTAAATTTAAAAGCGCCGTAATGGTGCTGACTAAATGTTTTCGCCTTTGGTCATTTTCGATGTCCGGCTTCGTCAATAAAACCTGTTACAAAAAAATTGAATTCAGAAAATTTTTTAATAAATTAAAATCCCAACATACTTGAGCCGTCGTTATACCGTATTGTAGGAATAATTGTTCATAAAGGGACATCAAGCCGGGCATACCGCTGGCGGCGCAAGCTCTTTTGTCGATCGTGTTTTTGGGTAATGACTAGAAAATTCCCATTGAAATACAGTGTAAGGATCAATATGCTAAAATCGCACATACCGGTTGAACACTGTTTGCCAAAGTTTGGCGCATACTCATCGACATAAGTAATTCGTGTCGTAGTTTTTGTCGACCAAATGCAACAGCACCGCTAGTGACGATAAGCATTTGATGACCAGCATGATGCAATTCAGAAACCTGAAAAAACAAAATTCAGTGGCTGGAATTAAATTTGTAGCTTGAACCGATTTCTTCGTAATTTTAAATCGATTGCTGAAATCACAAATCGCTGCTCAAAAACTAGGTCAAAAGAAGAAAAAATTCAATAATCCAAAAAGCACCGTATCATAACATACAAGGATTATAATATTTTTACAGACTTTTTCATGATTCCAAACAAATTTGGAATAATTCTTCAGACAACTTATTCTTGCTCTATTTGATTGGATATACCATACAATTTTTTCCCCAAGAAACTGTCAATTGGAGATTTTTTTGATTCTGTTGAAAGTTAAACTTTGTATATGATGCAAAACAAAAGAACCAGATTTGTGAATTCAGTTCGTAAAATAACTAGTAATTCGTTCTCTAAAAAACAAAGAATTTAAGAACGTACATGGGAAGATGATGATTGGACCAGAGGCAAAAATTACTTGGTTGTGCTCACTGCTCAGCCCAGGGATCGACATGGACGGAAATTTTAGCTGGACCGTGAAAAAACTGCCGGGACACAATCAGGACAGGGACAAGCGCAAACTGGACTTCTAAAACTTTTTATATCCGTATTAATTGATTTGATGCATAAAGTTTGATTTGTAAAAGCAATATTAAAATTGAATAGTTAAATCACATATCAAAGAAAGTCATTTCAAATTTAAACTGTTAAACCGTATGCATGTAATGCATATTTCACAAATCATCAGCTTCAGGTTATTAACATTTTCAAGAATATACACGTTGTATACCATGGTTTGGCATTGTATCGTTCAAAAAATATCGAATAGGGGACGACTAACCACTCATTTGAACATAAATTATAAATTTAAAACAATATTTCAATCCTTGAAAAATATGAGAAAATCGGCTAAAAAAGTATTCATAACATTTGAGCCAAAATCAAAAGGAACTGTTTTAACTTGTGGAAAAATTGTGAAAGATAATCTACGGTTATATTCGTAAAAAAAATAAAGTTAGTGTAAATTTTAATTCTTCAATTCATGCTCACGAAATCATCAATTTTTTCAGTCTGTTCCAGCAAACATTTTACCCCAATCGAGACGGCTACTAAAGTCAATTACTAGCTGAACCCCACTACGTCTAAAAATGTCGAAAATGCAACAAAGTCGAATTTATCAGGTTTTGCACTCATATTTGCCCTGTTTCAGAGTCAATGCCAAACAACCACTAAAGGAATTTTTCGATTTTTCTGCGCGAGAATGAGTTTTTCTCATTAGTTTCAAAAGTGTCAAATATTTGCGATTTTTTGTGTTTTCCTCAACATTTGTATGAAAGATTTGCATACCCCATCTTTTTAACAACAACCCGAACAAGTATTGATTCCGTCGTTTATCTACTCACACACTGTTTTTTAACACGGATTAGAAGCAAATCCCATATGAGCGACTGAATAAAAAATATGAGTAATGAGAGAGTGGACGAACAATAAGACATAAAAAGAATAAAAGAGAAAAAACAAGAAAATGAGAACAAAGAGTAAAAAGATATTCCGTAAAAAATAGGAGACGAAAAAAGTAAGAAAAGTGAAATAAGAAAAAGAGAAAAGGAAAGAAAAAGAAGAAAAACTGGAAAATACTCAATGGTGGAAAAATGATTGGACCTAAACATCTCCAGAGTCATGAAAAAATGTGAAGAAAGCATTTTTGAGCTGAAATATTTTTCAAATTATTTTACTCTCGGCTTTTTTATTTTACACTGATCTAGTGTTTATCTGCCCTATTGTCCCTGGCGCTCTATTCTGCGCTCTAATGTCTGCGCTCTATTGTCCTGCGCTCTAATGTCCTCCCTGCGGTCTATTGTCCTGCGCTCAAACGTCGCTGCACTCTAATGTCCCTGCCGGAAATTAAAAACATGCATTATCCAGAGATTGTCAGTCGTCCATCTTAGCAAAGGACATACACAGTAATTTCTAGGTTAGCTTTTTCTATTCGAAGTTTAATTTTTCTATTTGACCTATAAATTTATAAAATTCTCTCGCAACATCTGTGCTATGCGACACACAGTAATCTTTCACATTGTGTCTTTCTATACTGGAAACCTGCAACAATAAGATAATGACCATTGAAATGTTTCTTTTCAAACTTACATAACTTTAAACAAAATATTGATTTTGAATTTATTTTTTCAGTCAAGTTTTAATCATCAATCAATCAGGTATTGTTCACAGGAATATCTTCAAATGATAAATCCTGGATCTCTTTTTCATGTATCCATTATTCATTGCGAAAACATTTCACGACTTTGACCATCTCAAATATTAAAGTCGAAGAAACTACGCCCTGGAGGTACATACTAAATTGAAAATTTGCGACAGAGTTAACATCATATCAACAAATTCAATTAATTTTTTATGTTGAATATTTCGTTTTCTCGCATCTTGTCAGACTTCTGCCATTCATAACAAAGCCTAAAATTTCGAGAAAGCACAAAATCGACAATTACTTGCTCAACAATGGACGCCAAACGACCCAAAGCCACACCGCACTCGTCGTCTCTAGTAATGACCGCGCTGCCCAATTTAACAACCACGCGTTTAGCGTGCTTCAAATCGCTCCTGGTCGTTAAAATTTTCTTCGTCGAACGCTCCACCGCCCCCGATCCGTTGAAAATCGTGCTCGGCGGAACGGCGTGTATCCATTGACGTTGATTGAACACGCCTTTACGGTAGGAGTAATTGACGTAACGGACGAACCGCCGGGCGACTCTGGGCCAGTTCGCAGACATATCCTGTAACCATAATGAAGAAGCTAGAAATCATTAACTATTCGAAATATATGCAAATGAGCGTTTACAAAGGATAGAATAAATAATAACTCTTCAGGGATACAAATTCACTGTGAAAATGCAGAAAGTATAGTTTGGTGGTTACTGTAAGTGTGTGTATACATTCAATAATCTAACCCAAATATCTCTAACCGGCTGAGATATTTGGAAGAGAAGTGAAGAAAAAACACGCGCAAAGGCCGTTTCATTTTTGGAACTGGAAAAAAGTTTGTGACGTTTGTTATACACTTCTACACTTTGTACTATGGAACGGAAAATTTACGAAAGTGATGCAATAATTAACGTAGATTTAATCAGGGGCGGAAATTTTTGGATTTTCATGCGTTACAAAACAAAGAAGTTTGAGAGATAACGGCCATAGACCACGTGAAAAGACGCCGTAAACAATAGGACACTTTTTGGCTATCTGATCAACAATGAACCACGGGATGATACTTCGAGCCTAACAGAAAGTCACCGCGTGGTATTGTTTATATTCCAGGCGAACCAGGCTTCGCAAGTGTGATGTCTTTCAGCCGACTTTTTTACGTATCAACAATTTCCATGAAAAAATTATCAAGAAAATTATGCCGCAAAAAAACCGCTATTCCGCCGCGAATAGTCATCGTTGAGGAATTATACAATACACCCATTTTTCTACGTTACGATAGTAATGGAAATAAAACTGGAATCTTCTGGAAACAGAAGTGTTTACCCGCAGACATACAAATGGTGAAAGTTCTACACGAATCTGCACAACATTCATACACTTATTATGAGGAAGCTACACATTTTCTATAACTTTTGAACGGATCAAGCTTCATTCATATTTGTATACTAGAGATGTATCGGGTCCAAAACTTTGAAAACATCGGTCCGTGTCTAGAATTTTAAGAATATCGGGTCCGTGCCCAGCAAAATAGTCGGGTAATTTCGGATCTCATTTCGGTAAATCTCTAACGTATACTAGAGATGTATCGGGTACCCGGACCCGAAACAAGACCCGAAATTACCCAATCATTTTGTAGGACCCGGACCCAGGTCAGGACCGGACCTAATATGCTTAAAATTTGGACCCGGACTCGATATTCTTGAAATTTTGGACTAGGCCGTGGACCCGATATTTTCAAAACATGGTTCACGATACTAGAGATGTGCCAGGTACCCGGACTCGAAATTACCCGACCATTTTGTTGGACCCGGACCCAGAACCGGACCCGATATTCTTAAAATTTTGGACCCGGAAGTGGACCCGATAATTTCGTAATATGCTACCCAGTACATATCTGACGTATACATTTTTACGTTTATCGTAAAAATAAATTCAGAAATTATTTTTGAAAATAATCATTTTGATAAACAAATGTTTCGAAAAAGCTTATAGTAACTGTAACTATGCAAAATTAATTTACAGTAAAATACGCATATAGGGTAAACCTGTATTATTATTCTATAAATTAGAGGTAAATGAAAATTCCATCGATTCTAGCCAAACATTATTCTAATGTTCTTTAAATGATCTGAGTGGGGTGTGAATCGCCGCCATGGGGGACGAAAAATTAGACAAGTTGAATAGTTTTCGGGATACTTTTTCGCCATACGATTCATTTCAGAGGGGGGTGGAGACCTCATTCCCATTATTACAGATATATCTTATGACCAGGGTTTTTTAGCACGGTACTAATGAAACCAGAACCGCGCTAATGGAAATTTTCGGACGTTAGCATGCGTGCTAATGACTGAAAGGGGGAAATTTTTAAAAAAAGTTCCAGAAGAAAGTTAAGGATATCACAAAATTGTGGTGAAAAATCAAAAATCGCTGTTTTCCCAAATAACAACTTCGTCAATATCCTCATTCTCTTCGTCACTTTTGCATACTGAATATTTCTGGCTCGAATCTGAATTCGCTTCGGCTCTACCCCTTTGGACACTACTTAGGCAATTTGAAAACAGCTGTTTTGACATATGCTGAAGTTTAGACAAATCAGTAACAGTGAGTAGCAAATATAATTGTACGTTTTCTGAAAAAATCAATCGAAAACATGTATTGAAGTTGAAGTGTAGTTCCAGATATAATGAAAACATGTGAACTTTTATCCAAATAGAACGCGAATTTAGCAACTCCTCAAAGTATTACTGTCAAACTAATTACTGAATATTTACTTGTCAGTCAACTAATCAAGTGCATAACGTAAGAATGAGTTGATTTAATTGCAATCAGATGGGAGCAGTGTTTTTTTCCGCTCGTGCAAAACTTTTTTTTCAGATTTTTTGTATCGTGCAAAAAAACCTTTATTAAATGTGAAAAAAAATTTGGTGTTTTCATATGGAAAAGATGCATTTTGATGCATTTTAGTATAGTACGTACAAAAAATTTTTTGGCGTGCAAAACTTTTTTGGTGATTTTTTTGCACCGTGCAAAACAGCTCGTGCAAACAAAACACTGGATGGGAGTCTCATTGCTTTTAAAAGTACCAGTTACAAGCATTATTTCACTAGTTTATACAATAAAAGCATTTTATCAAAATTGACAAACTCACACATTAGTCTGACACCGACAAAGTAACATTTTGTCAACTATGCTAATGAAATATTTTTTCATTAGCACAAATGCTAATAGGACTCGTGCTGAAAAAGTTTGTTTATGACGGAGCAAATGGGTATCGCGACACATACCAATTTTTTCCGAAATCAGTTGATTCTTTGCGGCCAATGAAATAATATCGCCACATATAGTTCTCTCATAATGCTGAACGAATGGTCGTCAATCACGTATTTATTGACGATCGTCTGTGAAAGTATATTCGAATTAACACGACCGTAAAAAACGATAAATTCACTGTTCTACCTTGAACTGGAGTTCATATTTCTTCCATTCAAATTATCATCGAAAGTTTGAAAAATCATCTGCTACGACGTTTATATGTAGATGCACACGAAGAGGAAATGAATTAAAAATTGGGAAGCTGAAAACTATTCCTCACACAAACCAGACGAGCAGAAGGTGAAAACATATTCAAAAAATCACTTCAACCATTTTTTCAGATTTCTCATCTCTAAAAAAATGAAAGCAGTAATTCTATCAAAAATAATTTTTTTGAAGCGAAGAATATGGTCACCACTAGAGCATCAGTTTTAGAATATACGATTTATTTTCTTTCAACATGGTTCACGCATGCACATAAAATATTGCTGCAAAGGCAGAAAGCTCCTTATTTATCTGTAACCGACTTGAAAGCTACTGTCTCATCATTATAGGTTCTGGTGTTGTTAAACATCAATTGAAAAATTTCTCTATTTGTCACCTGTCTCTCTTTGCTCTAGTTAGATAATTTTTCGATAAGTTCGGCCGAAACAATAGTCGAATATTTATAGTGCATCCGTGATGGCGAAATTAATAAAAATAAATATCTATGAAAACTAATCGACTTCTAAAATCAATCTATCCATTTGCCATAATTTTATAGTTTCATCGTCCGAACAACTGGCTATTAGACCCTTAATCTTAGGGTGCCATTTAACACAATTGACGTCTTGATCGTGGGCGTCGTAGATGGTTTCGACCAAATGGAAGTTCACACCACCGCATTTTTCATCGCTGACACTCAAGGTATCGATGGAAGGCGCGTCGTCAATTCTGAAAATTCTAATGCAATTGTCGCCGCACGCCGTGGCCAACAGATTCGTAATTGGGCACCTGAGAAAATTTAAAACACGAGACTAATTGGAAACAAAAAGTATGACTATAGATTCTCAAGATTAACCCAAAAAGTAGAACATAAAAATTCTCTGTGATAATAAGAATTAGTGATATATCGGATAGTATATTTTGGAAATACCGGGTACGGGTCCAAATAAAAATATCGGGTTCGGGTTCAAATCCCAGATTTTGAGAATATCGGGTCTGAGTCCGGGTCTAAAATTTTGAGAATATCGGTCCGACTCCAGCAAAATTGTCGGGTAACTATTTTGGGTCCAGGTTCGGTATATTCCTCCACACGCTAATCTACGTGACATCACAAAGACACGATTTCTGAGAGATTTGATCTACTGCTCTGTTGACCTGTGATAATTTGGAAATTAACGTCAAGGAATGACTCGCTTTCTGAAATTTAATTAAAATTTTTGACCTTTTATTTGAAGCATGTCGTTCAGAAATTATCAAAGTTATCAAAAATTATCAAACATAAATGAAAATTTATCCAGACTCCAAGTCTTATTTTTTCTTCCAATTTATTATATAGGCAATGACGAATTTAGTTTTCTCAGAACTTTATTAGTTGGGGATTTATTCAAATTAAGAAAGATGTTTGAATGACAGTGCAGTATGTACCAATCGCTACAACTGTGCTCAATTCGCTACAATTTGTGCCTCAAAATGATGAAAGAATTCTGCAAAATCCTATGGAAGTGTCCGGAAAGAGGTCTAAATGATTTTTTCGGCCTTTTTCCACTTGGACACTTTGAAAAGTGTAAAACGTATGGAGTATAAAATTGGAAAAAAATTTCAAACGCAGATGTAAAACCACACGATATGCCCGATTTTTGGGTATGATTAATTTTCAACTTACCATATTCAAGATCGAACTTCTCAGAAACTGCGTGTTAAAATAGATGTGAGAGAGGCAACATAATTTCGAAATCGCATGGTTTGGTTGAGACACAATAAATGGATTCGAGTCACTAATATATATTATAATCTTTCGTAAAATATTTGTGACTAAGCATCTCTATAATCTCATTTTTGATAGATTAATATTTAATAATATTATTAATAAACATCCGGATTGAAAAGACGATTGGGTAGCAGATCCGCTACCTAGTGCACGACAGCTACCTAGTGCACATCCGCTACCATAGTCACATCCACTACTAGACAGCAATAAGTGTGAAAAAAGTTTTGCTATTATTTTCATAAGGGTTATCCTAAAACAAAAGAATGAAACAAAATGGAGGTGGGCGTTCTACACAATGAAAAATATTTTGTTTGCCACTTTAATGGAACCGCAAGAATGGTCAAAAACGTAGTTCTATAAAGAGTCTACCGAAAAATATATCACAATGCGAAAGACAAGTAATAAAATCATCAAAATGATCACGCAACCACATTCTAATGAGTTGAAAATTTTTATTTACATAAAAAGTGATAACACAAGCACCTCGAGTGACAGAACGATCAGTCTAGACGGACATTTATCACTCTTTACCTGTAGCGATTCTGGTGTAGCAACTATCGTTTTCGTTTTATTTTTTAATTTTTTTCAAAAAATTTTTTCAATTATTTTTAAATATTTTATCGTTTTGAATTCAAGATTAAAAAAACTATTATTGAATATACCTCCCGAGTAGATCAAGGACTAATTATTTTCAGCAAACGTGGATCCGACTCAAAAGCATTTTTCAAAAAGTTCTATCTTAACTTTTTTATAGTTATGGCTATTAATTTTGATTCTATTAGTAATGTCACAGTTTCTACTAGTCTTTTTTCTAACGGGCTAAAGTCAATAGAACGGTCTACGTTTAAACACAAAAAAAATCTAGCATGATTACAGATTTTAGCCCGCTTTAAATGTGGACCGATCTATAGGTTTTAGCTTGTTTTCTAATTTTTAAAGAATGAAATTTATCATTTTCACGATACATGCGTCATCTAATAGGTAAAAAAATTAAGTGAGCCTGATAATTTGTAAATGCATACTGTGTATTCTCCCATGATGAAATCCTACCTACGTTATTCAATGCAAAAAGTAATAGTAACGTGTTACTTATTTCCCTAGGCAGAAAGTAGCGGATCTGACTATGGTAGTGGATGTGCACTAAGTAGCGGATCTGGCACCGACCCGAAAAGACGACGACTACAAGGGAAACGGTCGAAAAATGTTATTTGTTATATATAACTAGGTTGCCGTAGATTTAAAATTTAAGTCAGTCTCACAATGATCTAAACAATAAAGTCTTGATATGTTACTTTCATATTTCAATAGTTAATTGATGTGTCATCATATACTTTAACATGGGTATTTGTTTTCAACTGAATGTTATGTTATGCATCAAATCCGAATCAGAACAACAATTTCTTCGGTACCGGGTCAAAAATTTTTAAAATATTGGGTCCGGGTCCAAGAAAATGGTCGGGTAATTTCGGGTCCGGGTACCCGGTACATCTCTAATAAGGATGAAGAAAGGTGGCAAAGAAAGCAGATGGAGAAAGAAAAAAATCAATGAATGATTGAAACTTGGATGGAAAAAAAACTAAAAATAAAAAAAAATATAGAAAAAGGAAAAATAAATAACTATAGAAAAAACAGAAACTTTTCTAAGCCTAAAACAGTAAAAAATTATAACTGTTCATGATAAGCATTCATGAGCAAAAAAATCATAAGGAGAAAAAGATTGAAGAAAAACCCCTACAAAAATGAAACAATTTCAGAGGGAACACACTCAAAAAGTTTAAACTTGAGGATAAAATTTTAAAACTGAAGAAAAGAATAGCGTTTTAAGATTTCTCTAGAGGGGAATTAAAATTTTACGCGCGATTTTGAATTAGTTGCTAACATCCAACGTACTTTCATACTGACAATCACAAAACAAAGGATGTCGAATTTTTTTCTTAATTTTTGTGTGTACACCTGTACCCGTTTTCCTATAGTCGGAAAGGCAGGCTTTTTACAGAAATATACGGTCATTTAGCCAAAAATTTTTTTAGGGCCAGGGAACACGTGTTTTTCACTCAATTTACTGTAAAATTGATATTTATGCCTTGACCTTTTCTTGAACAAAAAAAAAACCAAAAAAACGAAGCCTCTGCTTTTTTAAAACTCGAAACATTTCGGAGGAGGCCATGACCCCCCAACTCCGCCTGATCATATAAGTATCCACCTTATATGAGAGGCGGTCTTTCGGTGATTTTGCCGCCTGGTGTAGGCCACATTCGACAAGCCGGCTTCTGCCTGACAAGCAGGACTTGCTCGGCTCCCTACCTCATAAATGTAGTAGGCCCACTTCGTCATAAGATGATAACCGAGCTGAGTGAAACGCCAAAAAACGTTCCAAGCTTGCCTACAAAATTTATCCACCTCAAAAATATGAAAAGGTGTGTCTGTCTAGGCCAGCTACCTAAAGAATTCGGGTTACACCTGAGATTGAATCTGGTTTCCGAAACTAGTAGTTGGAGGCGACAAATACTAGTCCAAGATGGCCAGGATGTCGAAAACTAATATTTCACAAAGTTACATACGTTCTTAAATCAATTTTGTCTCAGTAGAGTCTGCACATTATGTCCTTTTAACACAATTTCTTTCCTTTTAATTTCGTTCTCTGAAGCGTTTATATCCTAAGAATTATGGCTAAGCTTCTGAAAATTTTGGCAGCGTTTTTGAAACCTATTGAAAAAAACACGGTTTCGATGTTATACAACTTCCTATCAAATATAAGTCAATATGAGGTGGGAAAAGCTGGAGGGAGAGTCTCCTTCAACCTCCCTCAATTACAGGGATGGATATATTAAAATGCACAAATTTCCCTACCCTGGGTTTCGGAAAGAATTTACCGGGGTCATTGGATTCCAAAAAATCACCAAATTTGTAACCATTTTCAGACAAAGTTAAACATGGTTATGAAGAATCATGACAAATGAAACTGCAAAGATCTAGCCAAGGAGACTATAATTCTTTATTTATATTTATGACATCCACAAAAAAGATTATTTTATCCCCTTTTGACTGAAGGAGCTTGTTAATGTAAATTCTCGACCGTATTGCTAATGGAAAAAATTTCAAACTGATGTCAAAAACAGTTTTCTCAAAACTTATTGAGCGCCTTCCGTAGGTTTCTGCTCAAAATCCCGTGGTTCCAGTTATTTAAATTTGTACGTAAAATACAGAGAAACTGTCAAGAAAATGGCGAAGAAATATTAGCAAGTAGAAAGTTAGGGTAAGCGATAAAAGACCATACTTTTTTGATTCTGCTCTCATGGGTCCAAATATTGCTATTGTTGTCTAAATCTACGCTAATTTTTGATGACCAAAATCACTTCATTTTTAACATAAAGCAGTGAATTACCAGTCGATAAAATAAATCGGTCGCTTATGATAACCGGATAATGTGCAGCAACATCGCCATTCGTCGTCGGCAGTTTTTCGCCAAACTTTCACGGTAGCGTCGTCGCTACAAGTCGCTAAAAGACTGTCATCGGCATTAAAACATGCGGACCAAACAGTAGATTGATGCGCATTTTCTAAACGTTTGTCCAACACCCATTCGTCGCCGTCAAATTTGTAAAAATTGACGCTGTCATCATAACTAACCGAAACTAAAATCTATAATGGATGAAAGTCCTATCAGATTTGCATTGACTCTGGCGCAGGCTGTAAAGAGGAAAAGATTGGAGATTGGTGGAGAAAGTTAATTTTTAGTTGGTTTAACAATTTGGACTTTAAAATGTGAATACAGACTGACAACTGTTACTGATAAGAAAAGCGAAAATTTCGATGCGAAAAATGCGGTGTTATACATAAATTATATATCAGAAGAAAGAGAAGATGTTACAACAGAAACTTATGAATAATCTTGCAAATCCTAAATTCTAAAAACTAGAGTTCCCGTCGCCAGTATTGCACTTATATCCAGAAATCAATCTATTTTTCGTGCTTTTTGGATAGTTGAGAAAATTCAACTTTTTTGATTTTACAGTTTAATATTTTCCATTTTGTGGATAAATGTATAGAGTTTCGTTATGATAAAATAGGTGTCATAACGACCATAAAAATTTTTTGGCTTCTTAGCCGACCTTGTTCAATGTTCAAAACTTCAAGTAAATTACAAAGAAAATTAGAAGTTACAAAATACGTATTTAAAACTATAGCACAAAAAATAGCTGACATATAGTAGGCACAAGAGACGACACGAAAGAAATCCAGATTTTTCTTCAACTAGGGTTTTTTAGGCCAATTAGGAGCCATGGCTCCAAGAAATTCTGATCGGCTCCCAAAAATTTAGGGGCACAAGCCAAATTGGCTTGTAAAAATCAGAGCCTAACGACTCTATTGATTAGGTGAGTTTCCTGTCCGAAGATGCATTCTTATGCGCTTTAAAAAAATACCGAAAATTTTCAGGCGCTTCGCGCCGGATTCCAATTCATTTATGATTCTTGGTATCATTTTTGTTGTGCGGTTAGAAAATGTCGGCCTAGCTTACGCTTGCTTATAGCTTTCAAACATCAGCTCAGCATGTTATGGATGAATATTTGACCTTGTATTGTTTTTTCACGTTTTTGACAGAAAATAAGATTTTTCTAGATTATTTTCATAAACTCATTTTGTGGTCTTTTAGAATTTTAGGCTTTCGTGAATATAGCTTTTCGCAGAAAACGATTAAGACGTCATCGTCATGGGAGAGTGGCAGAGGTTCTTTTGTCAGGAGAAGCCATCCAAATTCTTTGTTACCTGCCTAATTTTGGAATTATTCTTTGTCCGACTGAAAATACGTTAAATTCACTGAGAAATTAGACCTTTAATGCAGGAAATAGATATTAAAAATATTCATTTTTCAACGCCATAGAATATCAAAATCTAAAGATTTCTTCCGATGCTAAGCTCCGGCATTAATTAACGATACCCAAGTCCGAAGTAAAATACCTATCGCGCTTTTTTATGCTTTACTCGTTTGAAAACAGTCATAAATAATTATGATTGGTAAATTACTGGCTAAATTACTATATTAGATCGAAAATGTTAGAAAAGCGTTTGAACGCTTTCGCCAACCAACTGGTGAAAACATCATGATCGGATATCGGTAATTGCCAAAGAATGTGCTGAAAAATTTAATTTCGAGACGTTTTAAAGGCCTCGAAATCACAATTTTTCGCGCTAGGCGCCGAACAATTAATTTAGCTAACTTTTTGATTTTTCCTCCAAAATTCGAGAAATTCAGTTTTAAAAGTCTGTAAATGACGCGAAGTGAATGAAATATACATGGGAAGTAACTTCTAATCATTTTTTTGATGAAATTAGGCGAATTTATTAATGTTTGAGTGAGAAACTGAAAATGTATCTGTGCAGTCAAATTTTCCCCCCAAAATGCACATTGCAACCTGGCTTTTGTAAAAATAATCCTGATGATTGATTTGAACAATGAATGATCTAATATTTGAGCCTTATTATTCTATATTTGATTAAGAATGTGTCCAAAATGATTGATCTGTTATGTGGACTTCTACTGTTATTTTGAAGAGTGTTTTTGATTAAATTTATTGAAAAAAGCATGTTTTCATACTCTCACATTCGTTTACAAACTTTTTAGTTTTGGCTTGTTGAAAATCGGATTGGCCTACAAAATTTTGATTCTAGGAGCCAATTGGCCTGCGGAGAAAAAAAAATAAAAAATAAGCCCTGTTTACAACTGTAATACTTCTAGGACTATCCTTTAAATATTTTCACTGCTAATGACGTACGTCTTGATTTCTTGTCCAAAGCACTTGCTTAACATCTTGAGTATGCGAATTTAAAATCGAGCAACATTGAAAGTCGTCATCCTCGTCCACTTAAAAAAACGTTCAGAATAACAGCAACGTTTTAATGAGACCGAATGCAAAACGCAACACGGGAAGAACGTTGGAAAAATCTCTAGAAGATGTCATAAATAATTTACAGTCTGGTCAATTTCAGAAAGTTGTATGTAATATTAAAATTCAGTGCTGCTAATTCTTTTGAATAAAATGCATATCTGTAATTGGGCGGATTGGAAGGGACCCCTTTAACTTGGTGGAACCCTATACCCAAATGTATGGAACCCCCAACTCGAAAAAATTTGGAAAGTGTCTTTTTGGAAAAATTTTGGCTTTTCAATGATTTTCAAGGACCCCCCTAACTGGTCGGACCTCTTACAGGTATGATAAAAAGTGAACTAGTGTCATCTAGATCACTAAACAACTAACACCGACTATTTGAAAGAACAGAAAAAGATGAAAATAATTGGCCAATTGATTGCCGCATTTCACATTCAGAGCAGAACAAGATACATATAACCCATAACTACAATTTGCCATTTTTCATGCACAGTCTACAATATTACTTTCCCAAACCCACACCGACTTATCACGACTACAGGATGCCAAATATCGGCCGCTGGGAGAAAATACTGCAGATTTTACTTCGTTCTCGTGGCCTTCAAGGGTCGACAATATTTCGAAGTCACCACTAAAAGTATGTAAATATGAAACAAAGACGAAATTCGTAATTTAACATCAGTTTCACTCTTTGAGTTCCCAAACTACAATCGTAGAGTCGAAGCTAGCAGATACAAGATACCGTCCACAATGTGAAAAAGACACGGATCTAATGGTACGAGAATGAGCATCTTGTAAGATTGACCCGCATTTAAATTGTTGATCATCACTGCCTGAAAATGAATAAATGATAGTTCACAGTACCGTGTTCAAGTAGAGGTTCCGTCATATCTTGTCTAACGTTTTTTTACGAGGCGTGAACGGCATACGTTGAATGAAACGTCATTTCAGCAATCTAATTCTTATTTAGAGAAGTGACAGAGCACAATAAAATATTGCAGTAAAATGCATTCAAAAGTAAACAGGGACATAATTCACCTGAACTGGACCAGATTCGAATCGTTTTATCTGTGCTGCAAGACGCTAACAGCGTTCCTTTCGGATTCCAGGCTAATGACCAGATTCTATCGGAATGATCATTCAGGATCTGCAACGGCTTCATTGAATCTAAGAACCAAAAGATCATTAGATTTCTATCAACGAATTGGCGAATTTGAATACAAGTTTCACTCGATAAGGGTCTTGGTCAGATCACTTCCGGTGTCTATTGATCTCTAGACGTAGTCTTCAGTACGTAATACGGGAGGAAACTGAACAAAAACGCTACTTCACAGATAACTTACAGATGACCAAGCTATAAGTTCCGCGCTAACATCATATTTGCATATAAAGATATTAGCTAAAACTTCGTGAATATGAATAATAATATTTAATAATATTTTATTTCTCATAACAAAATATAGGGCGATAATAAAAAGTCTACGCGATCGAAAACTACAACGTATGTAACATTTTTTAACGCGTAAAATACCCCTACTGCTCGCTACCGTGGCACATCGAAAATGGATCAGGTCATTCAGAGTGACAAAAGAAGAGGAGTAAGGGTTTTCAAGTAGGGTTGTCCCGGGGCAGACATTTTAGCCGAGGCCGGGGCAGACATATAACATATTAACATATACGTCACTAGTGGTACCATACTTCATGTATCACATCCAAAAATTTTTAAGGTGATTCTTTTTCTTTTTATTTCATGTCAGCTATGATACTGCATTCATTGATAGGTTAGATAGGGTCTGATGCAGACAAAAAAATTAAATTTTTAAGATAATTGTCATTACTAAAACATAGGAAACTCATTCTTTTCCCGAAGAAACTGCATTGCATACATGAACTTGTATCAATTCATCAGCAGGGTTTTTTTAGCATGGTGCTATCGATCGTAATCACTGTTTATTAGCATAGGTAATCATAATAATAAACAGTCTTTTCAGATCAATGAAACCACGAGAATTAAGGTTGCAAAAAATTCAGCAGCAACTTTCAATCTTTTGGTCGAAAATTTTTCAAATTTCAATGTTCTAGAATGCAGGAAAATGTATCTTTCTAAACATCTTTAATACAAAAATTATGCACGCACCCGATAGTTTAGATTCCCCAAACAGATGAAATATCTGTCATTTTTCTGCTGTGATGATGTTTGAATCATATTTCAAATGGGAAGTTTATGTTCACAAAACAGTAAAATATTCAAACATTGCAAAAGGATCGAGAAAAATCTTGAATTTTTCAACTATGTCAAGAAACAATACAAGATTGAACATCATCCACGAGATAGGACGACATTTTTCAACCGTGAACCAGAACTTACATTCAAAATTATAAATCATTTGAATCTGGCGCAAAGCGCCGGAAAATTTTCAGGATTTTTTGTTTTAAAATGCATGAAAATGACTTTCCAGACAGGAAATCCTATAACGTAATCAAAAGAATCGTCAGGCTTTAGGTTGCACTGCGCATCAAAAAATCTGTACAGTACGGATCCGTACCAGCCCAAAAAACTGTCTGGTACGGAAAAAACCCTGACTGGAAGGGAGAACCTTTTGAAAAATGCTCGAGAAGAAAGTTGGAGATATTACAAAATTGTGGTGAAAAATCAAAAATCACCATTTTCCCAAATAACAACATTGTCAACATCCTCATTCTCTTTGTCACTTTTGCATAGTGAATGACTGTGGCTAATCTGAATTCGCTTCAGCTCTAACTTCTTGGACACTACTTAGGTAATTTGAAAACATGTTTTGACATGTATGCTGAAGTTTGGGCAAATCAGTAATAATGAATAGCTAATATAATTGTACGTTTTCTGGAAAAATCAATTGAAGTTGAAGTGCAGTTCCGTATATAATGAGAACTTTCAAACTTTTATCCAAATAGAACATGAATTTAGTGATTCCTAAAAGTATTACTGTCAAACTAATTATTGAATATTTACTTGTCACAGTCTAAACTTCAATTTTATTATAAATCGAGCTTGTTATACTATCAAAAATACTAATTTTTTGTAGTCTTGCCCCGAACCGGGGCAACCCTAGCCCCGGCCCGGGGCCTGGGACAACCCTATTTTCAAGACATAACGTTTTGCATTGAAAGGAATCAAATATAGACCTTCGATCATTGAACATGTCACTGACCAACATAAAAAAGATATAAATTACGTCATGAATGAAAAATATTATAAACTCATCCAATATTTACCATTACGTATCTAACGAAGAGTGACTGTCACAGAAATTTTCTAGTTGCGGACCTTTATTCAAGGAATGACTGGACTGGGCGTCGCTGTCTTTTAAAATTATTGCCGGATCTTGAACGAAAGTTTCTGCAAAAGAGTTAAATAAAGCGGAAAAGGCGAGAAGAATCAAGAGGAAGATTATAGCACCAACGCGTCTTTATACAAGCTATAAATGCGATATACGTATTGCAGATAAAATATAGATTTCCTTTCTCAAATTCTATACTTTAAGGAAACTTCCTCGATTATTCAAGAATCTGGGCTTACTTTCGTCTTGCGAAGGCTCCGTACGAACAATAATTTTGGGGTACGTCGTGCTCGAACCGTTGCCACTTTTTAAATTATTATTTTCGGCAATTTTTTGCCGTAGAAGTTTATTTTCTTTCGTCAACTGCTCGACAATATCCCGTAATCGGGAAATTTCGTCCTCCCGCATTTGATCTTGAGCCCTGTTTGGAGCTTGAGCATTCGCAGCGGCGGTTTTCAGCAAATGTGTATTTACTTCTTGCAATTCGTAAATATATTCAACAGTCTTTGATAGAATAAATCCTTTGCTGGCCTAAATTTGGAAACAATAGATAGAATATCTCAAAATAGAATAGACATGAACTATATTATGAAGCCACAAAAATCTATTGACCAATTTTAATTTCAGATTTGCATAAAACGGACCAAATTCAAAAATGTAAAATAACAGCCGAGAAGCATAAAATTATCAACGTGTGAATCAACGTGTGAGCGTAATGTGAACTTACCAAATTCTTAGAGGACTCTTCACTTGATAGTGGAAGAAGTCTCGCAAGGCGGCTAATTAGCATATTGATATTATCGCGTCTTTTCTTTTCAACTGTAGAAGAAAGATCAGTGCATAAACAAATGTAAAGTTCTGGTGTTATAGGCTGACATATTCGTAGCTGGACTACAGCAATGGGCTTTGTGCTGATGTTTTAAATTAGCTAAATAGTGTCATCAATTAGAGAACCAAAAAAGTCGGCCAGAAAACAATAATTATTAATAAATTTCAGTAGACAAACTGGTGTCCAATATTCAATCCCGGAAAGAAGACAAGCAATCAGGATTGAAAATCCAGGCAATCGAGCGTGCGTGTTTTGATCCTGCGGCATTGTTTCTATCACCAAAGTCCATTTTTTCAACAGCTTTTGTTTAAAATGTGTTTTTAATCATAATTTCTCAATTACCTTCGTTATGACTAATACGACGTTTAATTTCCCTGGGTTGTATAGACGTTTCTTCTTCGTTCAGGTCTATTTGTCTCGAAACTCTCAGGTCTGATAGATTGGCCCTGACACCGGTAACAACGTTCGCCCCGTTGCCCGAATCGTGCGCAATTAGACCGATTTTCCGATTATCGTTCAATATCAAATGTCCGAAAGTAGTTTTGACTTTTTTATTGGGGGGACCCTGACTAACGTTTGAAGGCGTGTTAGGTACATAGACGTTGGACTGAGTTTTGTTCATTGACGATGAACAGTAGGAAGTTGATTGCACTCTTTTCACATCCGGGTCGTAAGTCACATTGGAAGCGGATGACGGCAAAACCAGATAGAGTTGCCGACCTATAAGGAAAGTTTTTACACGGGATAAAAGTACGTTCTATATACAGTACCTGATTTAAAACCGAGGATCGAGGCTCAACCGGAGATACAACAAATTTTGGTTAGGACTAATTGGAAATATACCAAATGAAGAGATTCTACACACACGACTATGATTGGATCGAAATATTTAGAAACGTTGGAATCGATTAAATATTTATTTACCTTTCTTTTTGAGGTATTTGCCTTCCTTCCGATTACATCTCTTTGCTTTCCTATTCTTGCAGTCAACTATGACAAAAGTTTTCTAGAATTTATAATTGATCCTTAGACCACGCGAGTGATCCCTCTCTGATGAGCGAAGACATCGATTCACGTGTCTTGAAACATAGCCACAACACTAAATATTACCGTTATTGGTATCAACAGCCTGCAGTTGGAAATCACTGGCCTGACTCTGACAAAGGGTCAACTTCTCCAACGCCGAATTATCGGTTGAACTCGTCTTTGAACAAGGTGGAAAGGGCTGTTGGTCATCAGCTAGAGAAGTGCATCCCACTTCTATATTTCTTGATGCTGGCGGAGCTTCATTTGAGTTCAAATTCTGAAAGGCAATTGAACACAATAACTTTCATACAATCGAATAAGCGTAGCCAGGATTTTCGCCCAATGTAACCCACATTCTTCTTCAGAACTTTCAACTTGCGGAGAACGACCAAAAATCAATTTAGATATTTAGAAAAAAGGGAAATTTTTGGCATAAATTAACGAGAGTTAGAATCATATATCTTTTTACTAGTTTGGGTTGTAAAAAACTAAACAATCAGGTCATGCATGATCTACGGAGAAATTGAATGTTTTACTTTCTATCTCTAAATTGTTGTAACTGACACATACATGTAACGGAGCTCCAAGGTCAGGGGGGGGGGTAAAGCAACTTTTTCGTGAACCGTGAGGTGATCAATTTTAGGAAAATTACGATGAATCATTGACAGAAAACAATTCAAAACAGTAATTTCGTCTAAAACAATGAAAATATGCATCGGAATGATGACAGATGTATCAAATTCTGCGCATGGTCAAAATCAGCCTAAAATATTTATCATGAAACCGTTTAGAACGTCAGAATCATAGAAAAAAATAGTTTCTATGATTCTGACTTTCTAAACGCAACAAAATATACTTTTTTGTCTCGCTCGTTACTCCACAGGAAAGAGTTGCCTACGCCACTGTCAAACCGCGATATATAAACTACTCGTATAGTATACTGAAGAATGCCAGTTCACCCATGTAAGCAATGTTTACGTACGTTACTGACGTCAATAGCACCATAGCGTTCTCTGTTTCTGGAGTCTCGCCCAAGACCAATGGAGTCAACATCTACAAAATTTACGACGAAAACAGATAATAAGCCTGAGTAATTTTCACAATCTCTTGTATTACTATCGCGATTGTCATAACCGCGTCCATCGTTGGATATGACATTGGAGGACGGAAATGATACTAAATTTTCCGATCTGAAATTATGAATACATAAACTAAGGTAAAACTAGGATGGGATGAGAAATAAGGCCCTGTCATACTTCACCGCGAGGTACCGCACGATGCCGCTTTTTCTATTCATACTAAAAAGCGGTACCGTACGGTGCCTTGTCATACTTTGCCGGACGGTATCGCGCGGCACCGCTTTTTTACTTTCGGATTTTGCTCTCTGAATAAAAAGGTTCTCGGAAACTTTGCAAGCACTCTTGTGTTTTATCGTTTTTGGAGCTGCTAGCTACACTTGGCTTATTGCTAAGACAACATCAGGCCGTGTAAACGCGTTTACAATTACTTCGCATATTAATCATTTTTCCACATTCATATCTCCATTGTAAATTATGTAATCACAACATAACATATAGTCTCTTTTTATGGAAATGCTCATGGATAAAAAATGGAAAGCCTTTATCATTTTATATGTCTATAATTTCCTGAATTTTTTTACGCCGAAAATCCTATAGTAAACGGTTTGTGTAAACGACTTTGAAGTCGGTTCATTTTTTGTCCATTTCCATTTACAAACATTTTATAAAAACGAACTATTTCCAATTCTCCTGGAAATCTATTTCTGAAAACGTCATTAATAATACCTCTGGGATAACTTCATTTGAAAAATTTCTGAGTGAATGGCCAAAACTTGTCAATCATGGATTTTTGAGAATTTAGGATGAATTCCTCATCAACAGCATACATGCACACCCCCCTCCAGGACCCTCCAGCAGATATGACCCGCAGCAATGATTGAGAAGGCGACGAACGAAAAAATGATCAAGAGAGAAGAGCATCATAAGAATGAAAATGATACCGTAGTCAAACGATCTCTCTGAACGAAGCGTACTTGATTCAGAGAAGTAGCGTCAAAACTTCAACAAATGCATCCAAGCAAATAATTTCACATATTTGAATAATATAGGTTGAAAAATATGCTGCTTGGATGTTAGAAGACCTTGCTTTTCGTGTAACGAACGAGCACCTCTGTACTGGATGAGTAGTCACCACAGAATTTCTGTGCTGTACGTGTATGATTGAGAGTCAACTACAGATATGCGCTTCGCGCCGGAAAGATTAATATCTTTTTTAGGTTCTCGCTTGTCATCATAAAGGACTAAGCTGTCGATTTTTCATGTTATTCAAAGTAATTATGCCCTCGGATAATTTGCTGGAAAATTTGTCTCACAATGCTTGTAGACATACCTGTAAGACCTCCGACCAGTTGGGGGGGGGGGTAAATCCGAAATTTTGGGGGGGGGGGGTAGGAAAAAGTCGAAATTTTTCCCAAAAAAGGCCAAAAAACATACACTTTTTGACAAATTTTTTTAATTTTTTCCCAACTGGGGGGGGGGGGGGGTTGGGGGGGGGGAAATGATTTTGGGTATAGGGTTGGCCGAGTTGGGGGGGGTCCCCCCCCAACCCCCCCCCCAAGTACAGGTATGCTTGTAGATAAGACTTCGATCAAACTCGAAAATTTCAAATTTTCCCCCAATTTTAATGAATCAACGGCTCTAAAAACACCAGAAAGCTTGAAAAAGCTCAATAACACTTAAATAAAGCGTCTATGAGCATTTTTAGGCGAAAAAACTACTTCGGGAAAATATGGAAAAAATTTTTGACCCCTTTCAGCATCCATAGCCACATTATAAACGCTTTTAAAATGAGGAAAATTTTTGGAAAATGAGGAAAAAAATTTTGGGTCCGGTTCTCATGTGGAAAAAATTTTCGAGGAAAAAAAACGGCGCTGAGAACTCTATCGTAAACATGCTTCACCTGCTCCTGTAGAACACCAATATATCCTTCATGAGCTCATTTTTAACTAACATAACCAGGATTTTCTCAATTTTTTCCTCATTTTTGCAGATTTCTGACTCCAAATACAACAAAATGCTTGGGTATGCTCCTATAATGCATAAAAAAGCATCTGTAGCCACATTATAAGCGTTTTTAAAATTGAGGAAAATTTGTGGAAAATGAGGAAAAAAGTTTTGGGTCCGGTTCTCATGTCGAAAAATCTTCGAGGAAAAAAGCGGTGCTTTAAGTAGAGAATACTGAATAGAAAAATATATAGATACAGACGCAAACGTTAACTTACCCGAGTTTAATGTCCGACGACGAAGCTGTAGAAAGCCCTGACATGCGTGTTACATCGATAACTTTACAGTGGGGGAGTAAAATAAAAAACCACGTGACAACGACCAAATTTAGCGATGAGGTTGAGGCTGAACCACGTGATTCGTCATTTGACCTCAATCACAGTAATTTCCCTTTCGTCTGGTAGACAACAAAAAAAATTACCTCCATTGAGAACTTATATGAATCACGCCACTCATCATGAACCTCTATAGGACGCCAACAGCTACCTCACAAGCGCACTGTCTGGATGATAATTTTTTTTCCATAATTCTTGATCAAACGTTATTCCTTGCCGGTTGTTATGAGCAGCGCATAATCTATTTACTGTGCTGATAAAAGTTGTGTACAAAGCATTGTGGAGCGAGATTTCTTATCAATTTGATTGATCGAAAAATTTCATACCTCCAATTTGATTGGTCGAAAAATTGTAGTCTACTCCTTCCTTAGCGTGAATCCAAGCCTTAGCCCAAGCCTAAGCCTATGCTAGAAAATTTGCCAGAAATAACTATGAAAGAAAGTCAATAAATTTTTCGACCAATCAAAATGATGACAGATCTCGCTTCGCAGCAGTGTTTTTTTTTGTGCCAAAACATGGTTTTTGGCACAAAAAAATTTAGAATGGCAAAAAATTTTGGGCGTTTGTGCCAATTGGCACAAATTTTTTGACGAGTCGAATGCCGAATTTCTTTGATTTTTAGTCATTTTAAGGGGCTGAAAACGCAAAATTTTCTCGGCGCTCCGCGCCGAATCAATTACTTAAGTGTAATATTAGTCAAGTGTCAGGAATCTGAAAGAGTTGTATTCGAATAGTAGATTTGTATGATCGCAATAAACTTTGAGATTGTCAATGATTGAAAAATGAATTAGTTAATTTCCACTGTTCATTCAGTGTGATTGGAATCCGGAATTTTTATATTTGGTGTTTGATTCGAACAGAAAAATTTACCTTGTTGGCACAATTTTTCAACGAAAAATTTACGCGACGTGACTTCCGTTCTAGTTTTTTGAGGAAAAATCATTATGGACAAGTGTTGTGGAGCGATTTGACGTATTTGTAAAGCTCGTGTCGTTTGCGAAAAAGATCGGCAAGTTTGAATTGGAAAGATCGCGACGAGACCACCGAAGAGGCGTGGCTACAACGTGAAGAAATTATGAAAGTGTTTTTCATTAGTTTTGCGTTGTACTGTAGCCGAACGGTTGTGTTTTTGGCGTTTGTCTGAAAAAGTGTGTGGCGGCTTTGTACATTAGTAAATTGTGTGAAAAGTGTGTTCTAAGTTGAGTCAAACTATTTGGAAAATAGTTTGAGTGAGCGAGTAAAACTCCTAAGCGGTTAAGAATATACGGCGCGAGTTTCGGCATCCGAAAACCTTTGGCGACCTGAGCGAAGATCCCTGGATAAAATTGACACAGCGCTCTCTACGAGCCCGTCAATCTCCTGCGTTCGACTATCGTTGCGTTGATTTCGTAAAACACTCCGAGTGTTTCGTCTACAGCGTTCCGCACGCTCTTCTACGTTCCGTACGTCTCTTCTAAACGCGCGATAAATCGTCGAGCTACACAGCTAATTTCTCATCTGCGTTCCGTCGTCTACTCTCTTCATTTTCTCACGCACGACATAATTTGGTGACCGTACCAGCTCGTCTAAAGGTTGAGGAAACGCCGAAATTTGCGAAAAATCGAAAATCCGAAAAATGGAAGAAAACCGCACGCGTCGCTCTACTGCGCTCGGTTACGAAAAAGGTTTCTATAAGAAACTAGCGAATCCCGATAATCTAGAAATCGAAAAATTCGACTGCGAAAACGCGAATCTACCGCTTCTCTACGAAGCAGATAAGCGTAATTTCGATCTACCGGAAACGTCGGCTCCACTAAAAACGCGAAAAACCTCGCGATCTCTATCTCCGAAAATCGTCGAAAATCGAAAATTCAACTTTCTAAAACCGAAACTGAAGGATACCGATCCTCGAAAAATCTTCGATAATGACGCGTATATCGACGTAATGCAAAAATGCGATGCTGAAATGATAAATTTTCGTGGCGACGCTATTAACGCGTTAAGTGAAATCGTAACTATCGCGACTCAACAGCGAAAACTTCTCGATGAGTTTAAAACCGAAATCCAAGCGATGCGAGCTCAAAAAGAAGAGCTATCGAAACTGAATGTTCCTGAAATCGAAAATATCGCGAGACCTACGAGCTCTTACGCTCAGTCTCAGAAATCGACAAAACCGAAAAACGTCACTAGCGATCGAAAAAGTCAACTTAGTTTTCGTAGTATAATCGACAATGATGATGATCTAATCATCCCGACACAAACGTTTGATCGCTCTAACGCGCTAAACTCTCAGATAAATTTTCCATCTATCCCACCTTCTCAGGTGCATAGATCTTTCGCCGATGATGAAACGAGAATTAGACTATCTGTAAAAAGATAGCGCCGCAAAAACTAGATAATTCGACCCGAAATCAACAAGTTTTGAAATTCTTCATTGCACTCGAAAACGTGTTCGGCCTCGATGCGTCTGAGTATGTAAAACTTCACACATTGCGTCGCTTGACTTGCGATGGTGCCCTGAACACCATAAGAGATGTCCGATCCTATGATGAAGCGAAACAGATTCTGATGTGTATGAATGCACCGAATTGCGACCAAGATACGCTCCAATGCGAGCTCCAGTCTATCGCTCCTTTTGAAACCGAAGATCCGTCAGCTTTCTTAAATCGAATCAGTACCTACGTACATCTACTGTACTATGACAGAAGCGCTCAGTATCGCCATAGAAAAGTTATCACAACTTTTCTTTGGAAAATGCCGGAAATTTACAGAGTCTCAATTGACGCGAGTACTCTAGAAACGATCACCGACTTAGCTATAGCCCTCGCGAAAGTTCAGAAAATCCAAAGAGCCAATAAACAGTCGACTGTCAGAGTAGAACAACCTATACTGGTTAACACACTCGAAAATCCGTCGGAAGAGCAACCAGCTCAATCGCGCTTCAGAAATGATTCAAACCTCGTTTCAGAGATAACTCTCAATCCCGAAACAGAGATGACTCTAGACAGCGAAATAGCGTGAGGTTTCAAGAAAATTCGACTCTAGCGAAAACGAAAGAATTGGAAGAAAGCATAAAACGAGTCCTAGAAAAGTTCGGAATCCGAGAAAATTCGCAAAACGCTAACAATTTCGAAAATCGAAGATCGCGATTCGATCGCGGGACGAGTCCGAACTTTCGGAATAGAGAAAACATTCCTATACGGGATTTCTCTCAGAATCGAAATTTCCAACGAAATCAGTCACGTGAACGACCGGTAAAGTATTGCACCTATCATGGTCAATGTAAACATGACAGCTCCGAATGCTATCAATTGAAACCACAGGCTTCTCAGCCTCGGCAACAGCAACCGAATCATCAATGGCAAAACCATAATTGGCGTCCTCGTTTTCAACAAAATACGCGTAACTACACGCTCAATCAGAATCAAAATTTCGATCGAAATAACCGATTCTTCAATCGCGATAACCGAAACTATCAGAGAGATGTTGCAAACATTTCTCTCTGCGATTCCGAATCCCGACAAGAAAAGATAATCGAAAAGCACTACTACTATCCGATGAATAACTCACAGTCTATACAGACTCAGCTAACTTCTCCGAAATCTTCGCAACAAGTTTTGCCATCAGAAACCAAAACGGTGTCCAACTCACCTACAACTTTCGTTCCGATGAAACCGACGACTAGTACAGCTAACATGCTTGAACCGACAGAAGCTTCTAAAGCTACAAACTTCTTCGTCGCTCCCGGAATCACTGATTTCACAATCGAAAAACCTACTGAACCGTGGATCGCGAGATCTAGCGTGTGTCGAATCGAAGAATGTTCCCAAAAAGATATCAAACTGCTGAGCTTATACGCTCCTACTCGTGCTTTTCACATCGATGCCGAAATCGGAAAAACCAAAACGAAAGCGTTAATCGATGCCGGTGCTCAGTGTTCAGTCATTTCCTCATGTCTAGCTCAACGCTCTTTGGGGATTGACTATGATACTTTGGAAACATCCGCGCAGATAAAAGTAGCTGACGGTGCTATCGTCAATGCCAGAGGTCCGATAATCTTCAAAATCAGTTCATCTTTCGGAACGCATCTAGTACGATGCTGGATACTACCTACTACAGGAGAGCAATGCCTCCTAGGAACCGATTTCCTAGTGCATCTGAGCGTTCGAGCCGTAATAAATTTTCGCGAAAATTTCATCAGAATCGGAGATGTTCAGCAAGAACTAAACCTAGTTTTGAAACCGATCAAAAAAGCGCCCTATGACGAAGTATTTTCAAATACTTCTACGGGACATAGTCAAACGCAAATCGTGAAAATCGACAGATCGCTACCGATTTTGAATATCTCGTCATGCTACGTAGAACCGAATTGTCAGACTTGGGTAAACGGGAAAGTCTTCCCTTTCACAAACGAAAGCTTCAAAAGCGTCATAGTTCAACCCGTGAACTTCGGAAAAGAAAACTGCGAATATCCGATCGAACTTGCGATAATCAACATAACCGAAGGCAAATGTCCACTATTATTTGTCAATAATAGTGCGAACGGTATCCATCTACAACCTAACCAGCTCATCGCTGAGGTTAAATTCAAACTCGAAGAATCGAAAATGACCGTCGCGTCGCTAAGCGATCATGAAGAAGACTACGAGCCAGCAACGTTGGTTAAAGACCAGTCAACCATGTCCGAAGAAGAAAAACTTCAACTCGCTCTCGAAAAAATGACCGAAAAGTCGAATATCGACGATGAAGATAGAAAAATCGCTATCGAAGTCTTCAAGCAGTATCGCGATGTTTTCAGTCTCCCTGGAGATCAGCCTACTCTCACTCACGAGTTAACGGTCTCTATAGACACCGGTGATGCTAAACCAGTCGCGAAACACTACTATCGTGCACCGATTGAGCAAAGACCAATGGTTCGTCAGAAAATCCAAGAAATGCTAGAAAAAGGCCTCATCGAACCTTCGTGATCACCATGGGCAGCACCTATGTTTCTGGTAACAAAAAAAGATGGAAGTTGGCGACCCGTAGTCGATTATAGAGGTATAAATGAAGTTACTCCTAGCGATAAGTTTTCGATCCCGAGAATCGATGACTATCTAGATGCTTTAGGCAATGCAAGATTTTTCGCAACTCTAGACTTAAAAGCAGGGTACTGGCAAATCCCTTTAGACATCCCTTCACGCGATAAAACTACTTTCGTCAGTCAAGAAGGCTTATTTCGATTCAAAGTTCTACCTTTTGGCTTGAAAAATGCTCCCGCTGAATTTCAAAGACTAATGGAACGGATCCTGCATCCATATATCTGGAAAATCTGTTTGGTCTACATCGACGATATCATAGTCTTTTCGCAAACGTATAACGATCATCTAGCACATATTCAACTGATCTTTGATGCTCTCCGTGACGCGAATCTAACGCTAAGACCTGATAAATGCCTTTTCGTGCCGAAACAAGTAAAGTTTCTTGGTCACTTGCTAAGCGAAAATGGAATCTCGCCTGATCCCGAAAAGGTCTCTGCGATCGTAAACTATGAAATGCCAAAAATGGTAAAAGATCTTCAAAGTTTTTTGGGCCTAGTCCAATGGTGTAGACGATTCATACCGAATCTTGCCACTCTTTCGCGACCGCTCTATCAACTTCTACGAAAAAATGCGAAATATGAGATAAGCGAAGAACATCGTACAGCGTTTAACGAGATTAAAACATCTCTAACCTCAACTCCTTTCTTGCGATATCCTGTTTATAACGACGAAAAATCGAAATTCATCATTCAAACTGATGCTAGCACAACTGCTATTGGTGCGATTTTGTATCAAGAAAACGAAACTGATCAATGGGTCATCGCGTACAACAGTAGAGTTCTGTCTGACGTAGAAACCCGATACAGTACGACTGAGCGCGAATGTTTAGCAATCGTAGAAGCTTTTCGTTGGTACAGACACTATGTCTATGGTCAAAAAGTAACGGTCAGAACTGATCATAAACCTTTACAATGGATCAAAGAAGAAAAACATCGAAATTCGCGACTTCAGAACTTCGCAATAAAGCTACAAGACTACGACTATCGTGTTGAATATGCTTGCGCTGATTTTTTGTCACGAAATGAACCTCGCGCTAAAGTAAAGCCAAAGACTAGTGAAGAAGTTACAAACGAAATATTCAGACCGACGTTTCGCGAAGGAAAAAAGACTGTCGCTGCAGCCATAACAAGGTCAATGACGCAAAAAGAAGAAAGAAATAAAGTGCCGAAGTTCGAAGAAGACTTTCAACAGCCTGAGAAACGGCTAGTAACTATAGAATCACCGGAAGAAATCAAAGAAGCTCAAAGAAAAGACCCCTACATCGCGAAGTTGATAAAAGTCTTAGAACAGAAGCAAATCTCTACGATTTCATCTGCCTTCCATACCGAAAACGAGATAGTGTACCGAACATCAAAACAAGCTAACACAGCTTCCGCGATAGTAGTTCCGACTACTCTGATTGAAAGCGTTTTGTATCAATTTCACGGCGCAAAGATTTTGAGCCATCAAGGTCATAGACGCACTACAATGATGATTCGTCAGCATTTCTGGTGGCCGAAAATGGAAGAATCGATAATAAAATGGATCAAAACATGTAAAACATGTCAACAAACAACTTCTCAGTTGCCGAAACCTTCTCCGTTGATGCCGATTCAACCAAAATATCCATTTGAAATCGTCGCGACCGACATAGTAAACATATCCCCTCTGGGTGAGAAAAGATCATACGTCATCGTATTTCAAGACTATTTCACTAAATGGGTACGCGCTCATTTGATTCCGGATCAAAAAGCAGCCACTATAGTCGAAAGTTTCGTAAACAACGTAGTTTTGGTTCATGGCAGCCCGAAACATCTTCTATCAGATCAGGGTTCAGGATTCACTTCAAACTTGATGAAAGACATCGCGAAGCTTCTAAAAGTTCAGAAAATCAATACCACTGCGTATCACCCGCAATGTAACGGAATGGTAGAAAGATTCAATCAAACGTTGATTTCGCAACTCAAAAAATTCACCGCTGAAGACCCCGATAACTGGGAACGGTATCTACCTTTCGCGACATTCGCCTATAACGCTGTTCCTCACACAGCTACTCACTTCTCTCCGTTTGGACTTTTGCGAGGGTACGAACCCAGAATCGCTATAGATTTCGACTGCGCAAAAAGTCTAACGTTACCGCTAAACTACGATGCGTATCAGTACATCTTCATGCAAGCGCAACTAACGCTATATAACCAAGTTTTCGAAAACTTAAAAAACGCGTTTGAATCGCATAAACGATACTTCGATAAGAAAGCGAAAGACCAGAAATACGATCTAAACGATCTCATACTGTTGCTTAACAACAAAAAAGCAACTAAAATCGACAAAGACTATATCGGACCCTTCGTAGTGGTCGAAAATTCCGAAATTTCGAAAAATGTCGTAACTATTGATAGTTTAGATTGTCCCGGACAATCTCAGAAAGTCTCACTTTCTCGCGTAAAGCCACACATGCCTAGCACGGCATCGGCAATTTTAGAAACGGAAGACAACGGTCCTCCAAAAATTTGTAAACATTAAAATTAATATTTTTGATATATTTCAACTAACACTAATTTTTAATCTTGTTAAATAAAGTCTAACTATTTAATAATTTTGAGCAAAGCGATGAGTACAAATTTTCGAATATTTAAAAACGCGCAAAACGCGCTCATACAGATTCTATGTGGAATGAATGAAAGGAATGTGTGTGATATTATTATGTGATTTTGTACTTATTCACGTCCATTTCGAATAAATTGACCTTCCATAAGTAGTTGCGCAGAAGAGAGATTGAATAGAAAGCGCGCGCTGTAGGAAAATCTTCCTCTGGTCCCACCCAATCTGAACTTTACACTTTTCCCCATGTGCATGAAAATTTAAATTCGTGGTTTAACAACTTTCCACTTTACACCTTCATTTTTTAGCAAGATAGTTTGGCTTATATTTTTCATTTCGCAAAATTGAAACGATAGAAAACGGTCGCATCGAATTTGAAATTCTTCAAGATCAAAGTTGATAGATAAAAGCGATGGCTAGTGAATCAGAGGCGACGACGTCGCAAGAATCGGTGATATCAACGTCGCTAATAAATCCGCCGCCGATATTTCGAAAAGCTTTTAACAATCAAGACCGATACGTGGCGTATCAGAAAAAGCAATACCTTCAAGACCACAGATTTTTCTTTGCTGATGGTAAGTTCTGCACTGCCATATAGACTAAAGTCTCAAAAAAGAAACTCCGGGTTTCACTTCCCCTGGGAAGAGTAAAGTATCGATCGGTCGATAAGAAAATGGGAGTCGCGGTAACTTCGCTAGAAGATTTGCACGCCGCGATTCGAATGAGTGACGTTTCCATGCGAAACTAAATCTCACAGAAATTAATCGAAATTTTATGATATTTTTTAGAATACAATATCAAAAGAATGATCCGAATCACGGAATTCGAACGTTGGTTCGAGACGGTATATGCAAGACCGCTCAACGTGCTACGCGACCCTCAATACATTGAGAGCGGACAGTTGAAAGGCGCCCTATCGGCATATGCAAAACCGAACTTCCGCGGCCATGTGCTAGTCGGATTCGACGTCGAAAAGATCTCGACTACTCAGCTATACATACACAAGAAAACGAAGATGAATATAGTGAACCAGAACGCAACCCACGTCGCTCGGTTTGTCCAGCTGGGTTTTCCCACTGGATACACTATAATGTTCGACGCCTTAGCAGCGACACCCGAGGACTGGACGGCCTTCTACGAGTTCGTGTCGGCCCCTAAAACGATCGTAATCGGATTCGATCAAGCCGACGATTGGAAATGTCTCAAAGACATGCACGGACGAGAATTTTACTCATCCGACGCTCGAAAAACGCACTCTAACGTGCTCGCGCCTAGTATACTGGTCGACGTCCAGATTATACTAGAAAATATCGAACGCTCACCCGAAAAGTGGGAGAGAGCTCGTCTGATCGGCTTGTGCCCCGAAAATAAAAAATTGAAAGGAATCGTTGCCGACGCGTTCGCGCTAGACGTAGAAGGCTATACGTTGTATTTTCCGCAAGCGAACGATCGCATCGCCCAAGCAGGCAAACCCGACGATCAAGTTTTGACGTATTCGATTCTAGATGCGTACTATCCGATATTAATGTTTTTAGCGTACGGGCGCTACGGCTTCGTAGACAGCGTCTACGATAGCATTCAAATCTTCCCGCATGATTTCTTGCTGCCCGAATACATACACATCGCTACGCAAAACTTGTATGATAACGCTAACGTCGATCGCGAAGGCGACGAAAAGGGCGCTTTCGGTGTCGTAGATCCGACGCTCTCGAAGAGTATGCTGCATGCGATCATGCGCGACGAAATCCTGGCGTTAAATCGAATCATATACTACGACTATAACGTTCCGAACATGCGATATTGTACGTATAATCACGTAAACGTGGAGCACTCCACTAAACCGCTCGGATTGAAAATGCATCCGACAAAACTACCGACGATAAAAGGTAGCAAAAACAACACGTCTTCGCTGACCGACGACGGAAAGACTGAACCGTATGACGACGCCGCTGAATGCGCGAGAGTAATTGAGCCAGCTTTACGCTCCAATGACGTAGTTAGCATCCATCACGAAGTCGACGCACCTATGTCTTTGCTATTTCTTTCCGAAATAGACCAAAACATGGTGACAAGTGATGACGCGAAACAAATAAACTTCAAATTAGTCGTAAACGATCCGTTCACCACCTACGGTCCTCCAGAAACGTGGCCTATCTACGAAATAAAATGCGACCATCAGATCGCCGAAAAGCCTGCTCTAACGCCGCTCTACTCGGTTCCGAACCATCATCAATGGATGAATGCTGTTCGCGGAACTATGCCGCTAGTCGCTCACGTCTGCTCCCCACATTCCGAAATGGAATTGCGAGCAATCCTCAAAAATGAGATCTCGAAACTGTTATCGAAAAGTGACAGTATCGACATAGATCTTATATGCGAACAAAATTGGGTGAAACCAGACGGCACGTTCGAATTCGAACTAATGGAATGGACTAGTCGCTTGCCCTACAACGAAAAGAATCGCAGCGACAGTAAACGACCGATATACGCGAATCGATATTTTATGCGACAAATCATATTCAAAAACGACAGTTTTCCTGTCTCCAGCGAAACCGATCTAGTAACGAAAAAGAAGTATAGGGAAAACCCCTATTACTACTTTTCTTACAATTCGCCGATTTTAACGTCGAGAAAATGCGAGCAACTCATTTGCTTTCCGCCGATTCACACTCTAACAATGAGTTCGAATTTGCCCGTAATACCGACCGCCATATTGTTGGGAGAAAGTCCCACAAAAACGCCTACACAGGCTCCTACACAATCCACCGCGGATACCGAATTCGATGCGGAAACGGCGATGGCCGTCGATTCGTTGCTCAAACAAACCGCCGAAGAATCGTTCACGGTAAAAACAGAACTACCGTCCGAATCCGACGTCATACAACTCGAAAGCGCAGAAGAAGACGTATCCACAGCTGATACTACTGCACCTATAACGATGACTAAAACAACGTCCTCCTTCACTCCGCTATCCAAAAACTTGTCGAGCAGTACATTCGAATTGGAATCGGAGGAAATAAAGAAACGAAACATACAAGAGGTAGCCGCATTGGTAAAAACCTCATCGATGTACGATGTTTCGCGTATGGAAGAGGTAGAAGAAGACGAAACGAAAATGGTACCTCCGAAAATCATACCTACGCGATACCGAATACAAAAGAAAAACGAGGAAGACACCTCTACTCCGATCAGTACCGAAACAGCCACTCCAGTTTTGGAGGTAAAAGACGACCGACTGTGCGATGAACACGGCGTACCCATTCGCAACGTCAGAGCGTATCAGTTTTCACTGTTTCGCAGACGAAATGCCATCGATAAACAGCTGCGCACAATACAGGATCATCTGGACATGCACCCAGAAGATCCTAATTACGTGCCTCCATCCAAAAAACGTTGCGAATCACGAGAAGACACTCGTAGTAGAGAACGAAAACAAACCGAATCACGGTCACGAGAACGACCCTCGCGGTCTACTGCTCGCAAAGAAAGCGACGATTATGACAGTCGAAAATATCGGCATGGTGAATACGCGTCGAACGAGCGTCCTAGAAAATTTCACCGAGATCGCGATTATAGACGAGAACATCCTAGCGAATCAAAAGATCGACAAAAAAGAATTGAATGGGCTAGCGCCTTGAAACGCGATCAATTGAAAAAAGAACAGTTAGAGAGCCAACAGCCTCCGACAGCTGGCTCGGAACCAATGATCGAGGAACCAACAACATCGCAGCAAGCAGAAGCGGCTAGCGAACAACAAAAGTCGCAACGAACCGTCCGAGAATACAAAGTTGCGCATCGACGACACGGTAGACAGCGTACACCGCCGGAAGAACGGTACCCTAGCGTACCTACAGCACCTATTACGGCTCAAATCCAACCGAGAACGACCGATGACGTAATTATCATTAATTACTTCAATCGTGCTCATTTGGATTTCGATCCCGTAATTTTACGTCAAGCCACCGCGGCTTCGCAACAAATAGCGCAAGATTTTCCTGACTATTTTCAAGCGCGATATTTGCGACGAGATCGGCATTGCACAGAAGAACTCACTGCAGTTCTTCTAAGTTGGATGTGCGATTACTATAAGTATTACGGCGCTGAAAACGCAATCGTGATAACACAGCTCACGCTGTTCCTCTTCCACGCCAGACAAGCCTACGACTACAAAACTACCGATAATTCGTATTCGATGGCTCTACGCTACATCTTGCAATGTCTCACCGACACGCGAGCCCCGAATTATCCGGCAACTGAAGAAAGAAAGGGTATCATTCGAGATATACATCGCGAGTATTAAATCGAAATGGACAAGCGAGCCGAAGAAGAGAAAAAGAAAGACGCCCAAGCCATGGCAAAAGCGGCCGTACCGCCAAAGTACCAAATGACACCGGCTCCGATCATCACTATGGCAACCACAGCGACAACTCAACCGTCGATGGTTGGAGTAAGAACCTCGCTTGGAGCCGCGCATGTTGTGCAGGTCTTTCCTTAAGAGGCGTAAGAAAAGATCGGGTCTGAACTGACCTGTTAGAACTGATACCTTGGCTAAGCCTCGGTGATCTGTGCAACAGTCCGGTTATCCCCAGACCTACAACAACAAAGATAAACTTTGTTCTGAATACGGGGGCCTTACCAAGGGCCTCCGCAGTCTCCTAGATGAGACAAGGAATCCCCTCAGGGATAAACTTACTTGGGTATAACCCGAAAGGGGTTTCCCAAAACTTACTTGATGTAAGCCGGCGCCTGGGCCTTTGGGCCCTCCGCCTTCGTCGATCGCTAATAATATCTAAATAAACAAACGAATATATTAAACAATAAGTCCGACGAAATATGTAAAAAGAATGTGAGTATACCACAGTAAATAATTTGTGAACAAAACACGTTGCTGGGAAAATTGTATTTGGGGACGCCAGCAATATAGCCAAAATATAATAAAAACAAGAATAAAGTGAAGAATGATTTTCACTATCACTTTCGTTCTTTCTTTGGCGCTCCATTTCTATGCAAATGTCTGTGCCGCTGGTCGTCCCTTTTGTCGATTTGCATGTCGATTTCCCCACACGAATTGGCATCAACAGGGTGCCCAACATCCCTCGGGCGTCGAAACCGACCTACGGGAGGTAGAAAAAAAAACTTTTGGCCGGGTTACCCCGGCATTAAAAAGAATTAATCAAAAAAGAAAAAATCTACAATCCCGGCTGACTCCTGATAAACAGTTTGTCTCACTCAGACTCCCGTTTCACAGTCTGTCCTAATAGGACTCCTGTGCTGGTCGTTGGACACAACGAATACCAAGGGCTTCGCCGCAATGGCTGGCAAGTGACGCCCATTTTGACCTCGGCGTTGATGGAATAACCTCCTGCCCTAAGGAGTACGACGTAGACGTCGGTGCCGAATGTGGCCGGTTTCGGGCTCGGCCGCTCGGTCTGCATGCTGTGTCAATTCGTTGGCTGTGGGTCTAACCGCATGCAAATCGATTTCCCGCGTCTCTATTTTTTCTAAATTAAACTAAAATACGAGATTATATTAGGATACAAAAAGACGACGCGGGAATGTACGGATATCACAAAATTTAAAATGCGCTAAAAAATTTGAGCAAGAATGTGGCCAAAAGTTAAAATATTTTTTACGGTTGCGTTTTTGCACCGGTTTTGTCAAAAAGGAGATTTTTGATGGCCAGCAGCACCGAAAAGTAATGTTTTTGGAATTTTTGTTTTTTGATTTTTTTGGATTTTTTGTTATTTTATTAGTGTTTTTGGGTTTTGTGTTTTATGAAATAAGTAAAAATATATGTACGAAAAAGAAATTTTTGGGCCAAAATTTTGCGGCTATTTACTGCTGCTGCCCGCCGCCTCGGTAGCCTCCTCGAGGTCTACCTTGATAGTACCCCCTCTGACCTGGTTGGCCTCGGGTCTGACCTCCGTCTTGGCCTCGATTTTGGCCTTGTTGGCTCCCGCTGCGTCTACCTAGCGGCATAAAATTCGGATTATGGAACTGAGCATCCGGGTCTTGACCTTGGTGTTGCCAGGTTCCTCGGCCTCTGTAAGGTCGCTGAGGGCGCCCTCTGAAGCCTCCCCTGGGTTGACCTTGGTCATACCCCGGTCTAGCCCTGTACGGGGCCGGGTTTGAGAACATATCGTCTCTCCCCTGCTGCCTTTGACCACTGCTAGTGGAGCTGCTGCGCTGAGGTTTTTGTGTCCGATAAGTTGAATTAAGAGATTTTGATGATATTGATTTTGATCGAGAAAGCGGACTTTTGTAAGAGGTGCTAGCAGCTTCACTATATGACCTCTGGCTGGTGGTAGCCGATGATTGTTGTATCATCGGTGGTTGTTTCTTAGCCGGAGGGAGTCTAGGCACCTTGAACTTACTTGGGCTCTTGGCAGCCGTTCGCTGAAATTTATCAGCTTGCGACCTGTCATCGCCTGGTGCCTTCCTCTTAACACCCATCTGGTTTAACCTTTGCGAGCCCATAAAAATATACTGATTAAAGGCTGCAATGTAGACATCGTCTACGCGGTTTCCCTGGGCCTCAACGACTAGTTGTCTGTTCGCAAACGAACACGCCTGGGCATACCACCTACCAATTGCCGTTGGCGTGATCGGAGCGAAGTCCAACTGAAGAAAAATCATTAGGGTCACATACCTAGGGGCCGTAAAGACGTCTGAGGCATCGTAGTCCTGAAGCCATCTGGGGATGAGAATTAAAATTATCCATTCCCAGATCTCCTCAGGGATGCGCTCTCCGTCAAACATAAATCCACCTTGCATTTCGAATTGCTGGCGGTAATTTTCGTGAATCTCGGCCATGGCATCATTGACCATTCTGTAAATTATCGGCCGTTCTTGCCGATCAAAAGCGAAATAATTGGGGACCTCTGGATTTTCAAATGAGATCGGCCCAATTAGGCGCCTTTGTTCCCGTTGCCACTCCCAATAATCAATCAGAGTTTCGGCTAATTGACCAGGAGTGACAAACTGCTGTGGTTCCCTTTCGGGTCTAGTAGCTACCACATTCAGTTTGACCTTCTTGATCAATTTCTCCTCCGATTCAAGATCGGGCTTCACCAATACGCTTCCCGCAGGTTTGCTACTTCTTGCGGTATAGCTGGAGGGCACGGATTTACTTTTGCCAGAAGAAGTACTAACCTCTCCGCCGGTTTTCGATACCGTTCGCGTCTGAGTGTACGATGTTGTCGCAGTGGACCCTATTGTCCTATCCGATTTTGTCTGGCCTATGGAGGTCTCCGTTCGCGTCTGACTTTTTGAAGTCTCCGTTCTCGTCTGACTCTTTGAAGTCTCCGATCTCGACTTTTGGCTCGTCGAGTATTGCGGGGTCGTCGTTTCTTCGGCCGTATCGTAGGCGTCGTTTTCGGATCCGGTGGCGGCCGCTCCTTGTTGCTGCTGTCCCTGAGCTGCAAGTCTGCGTCGCTTGGCCTTACCTATCCTCTTTCTACGCCTTACCTTTTCCTTGGCTAGGTGTCGGATAAATTTTTCCGACATACCTTCAGCTAACATCTGCTGCACTTTGTCTGGGGAATAAATTCCAGGAATACCTTCCTCGGCAATTCTTCCCCTCCGCATCAGCTCTGTCGCTGCAATGGCTGAATCTGAGCTATCGTCGGCCAGTGCCTGCTCCTTCAGCTTCCTCTGGATTGCCCTCTGACGCAGGAATTCCTGCTGCGTCAGCCTTCTCTGTTCTTGAATTTTGGCCTGTAGGGCCTCTTGCTTCGCTTGACGGTCATGATCCCTAGGATCTTTGGCCTTCACAGGTATCTCCTGGGATGCTTCCTGCATCTTCTCCAGTCTGACATCGATCCCTGACATTTTGGTGACTGCTTCGTCAATTTGAGTCTGGATTTTTTCCTCCTCAAGAGCCTGTTTCTGAGTTTTGGCCTCCATCGCATCCTTATTCTCTGATGTCTGGCCCTCAGATTCCAAAATTTCACCCTCTTCTTCTTCTTCGACATCCTCCTCTGAACTGGACTCAGAGTCTGAATTTCGTATCTTCGGCAATAGCTGCTTTACTTTAGCCGGCAAAACAGCTGGTGCTGGAGGTACTGATTGCATTATGGTGACAACCTCTGGCTCAGGCTCGGCCGGTTGTTGTACTTGAGGTACTTGAGTCGGCTGTGCCACCGCTGGTTGGATTGGCGGCGGCATGATGACAACTACTGCTGCCTGCGTAGCAGCAGTGTCCAAAGCTGGTGTAGCTTTGACCACTGGCGCTAGCGCCTGTGGCTGCGCTTTGACCTGTCCCGTCCCTCCGGCTTGCGCCGTTTGGGAAGTTGAGGGACGATTTACCGGTACCTTAGAAATTAACTCACCGGCTGGGGTATATGTTAATGTATACCCGGGCATTTCCGAAGCGATTGTTCTCTCCCGGAAACTTTTACTGACAAATTCCGGTCTGAGCTCGAGCGGATTTCTTGGTGCGTAGGTAATCGGGTAGTCGGTTGGCGATGCGTCTTCCGTCATGGGATACCGCAGTCCCGGCGTTAAAGTCTCGAAGCCTACGTAGTAAAAAGTTACATAGAAATAAGGATTTACCTTGTAGGCTCCGTCCTTCAATAACGATTTGTCGTCGCCAATTTGTAGGATTTCTTCGGCTTCTCGAAATCGTAGCGGGACAAAACCGAACCGATTCTGCCATGCGTATACCCCTTTTTTAGATGGAAAGCGGGGTTCCGACGGCGGTAGCGTCGCTGCTAATTCTAAATAGTAAGCCAGGTGGTCGCCTGACTTCCAGGACATTTTCTTTATCATTTCCTGGCCCTCTTTAGTATAACTATTTAGAAAGTTATAGTTTAGCAGAGCGCTAGTTTCATAGTCGCACTCCGCTCTAGAATGAGGCCATGCCAAATGATAAGCCAATGGCATAAATTGTTTCGCTTTTTTTTTTTTTCGCTCATCCAGCATACCTGAAATTTTTGCCAAGTTTGGCGTATAAAAATTGGTCTTATAGGCCTGTCTATGGCCCTCGATACCCACTGGGTAGTGGTTATTAGAGGAAAACACCTCTTGTGGAATGGTATCGGGCTTCCCGGCTTGTTGCCAGTATAGCTTGGCATTTTCGTACAATGTTAAAGAAATTTTCCCGTCTAAATCCCAGTAGGTTCCACCTGACTTGAGATTTTCCAGGATATCCTTTGAAATATTAACCCAGTCTGGTATCTGGAGGTCCTGGATTTCATCGGGATCGCTATCTGTGGTGTATCCGTCGTCCTTCATTGGTTTGTTATCTCTTGGCAGCAGTGGATAGAAGCCACTCGGCAATTGAACTCCCTGCGGACGAACTGGATTACACTCCGTGGGCGCGGTATAATAACCTGTGTTATTTCCCTGCATCTGTACCGCCCAATGGTTATACATTTCACACTTCATCATGTGATAGACCATATTTGGTTGAACCTGATCGGTTTCCATAACTGGGGTACCTAGCCCCATTTCTCGATTCACATTGCCCGGAATCATTAGATATTGTTGATAAAAATGCAGGGCAATGGTGTTGATCTGTTTGGGATCCACCTTGTCATGGTCGAAAATCTGCATTTGCATAAGCAGTTGATCGGCCATGCCATAGTGAATGGCGGCAAACATGACCAATAAGGAGTAGTATGCGTCTAGAGCGGCGTATCTGAGCTCTTCCGGCAATATACCCCTTTTGGCAAACCGATCACGGTTCGCCTTTAACGAAAAGTCATATTGGTAGGGGCCCACGTCTATCAAATAAAATTCCGTGAACAGTCCCTTTAACCGAAAGGTTTCGGGACATATACCTGTCTGAAAGCATTTTTTCTCCAGGTTTACTCCTACCATGGTGAGGGCGAAACGGTCTAAGTCAAAGTATCGACCTTTGGTCTTTCTTAGAAATTCCCGTAAGGGGACAGTTTTGTCCCTGTCCTTATTATCTCGCCCTGCGCCACACACGTTATAGATACTCACCAGATCCTCCAGTACGGCATATCCGGCGAAGAGCATGTCGGAGTTCAAGAATTCGTGGAGGCTGGTCCACTCTTTGATCATCATCGACGTTGTATCAATAACGTAAGTTTGACCATTCGTTAGCACGAAGCTGATATATCGGGCGAACTGCTTTCCCATTGGATTGTCGACCTCCCTTGTTTTGAACAAGGCGGCGACCTTATCCTGGTTGACTTTTTCAACGTCGAAACCACAAACTGGTTGTCCTCTGAAGATTGACACTTCTCGGATAAAATGGAGTACCTGGCTGACCTTCCCGATGTCTACCATTCGAGGTTCCTTGGGATTGGCCGGCCAGTACCCAAATGTGGCTTTAAACCACTGATCCAGTTCGTGGATTCGTACGGCCCGTTTGACGTTATAATCTAAACATAAAGTACTATTAATTTTAGTGTTTTATTCCCCTTTTTATTTTCAGCGCATTTTCGGGTCTATACTACACCAGCACCACAACACCAAGCGGGTTAAGTTTCGCAGAAAATTAAGTTTAGTGCAGGTTGTTAGGTGAGCCACTGATATACAAACATTGAGCTGGTAGGCAACTAACACCTTACCAAATCTTACCCTTGCTACCTCTATATGTTGGGGAGGGTAGACCTGATCCGATTGTCCACCACTTGATCGGACACCAATCTCTGACCAGCTGCTTGAGCGACCAACTACGCTCCATTTATGGTGCTGTATTTACAATTTTTATAGCGCTCGAAATTGATAATTTTTAATGAATTTTATATCGAAAAAGTGATATGATTTGATTTGATTTGAAAATAAATAATTTTTGATAAATTTTGAATGATAAAACTTAAAAACGGGCTGAACCCAAGGTTCTAGGTTTCCCTTGAATCGTATAGCTCTCGGTGGTATCAGGTATATTTCCAAATTGGAAATTCCCTGCTTGGCTTCGAGCTTCCGCTTCTCAGTACTCCCATTTTTCGTTCCCTCTAAGTTCTAACCTCGTCTGCCCTTTGGGGCGCCGAGCTGGTCTTCCAGTGACTTCTGGGCATTACCTGCGGTTTCCAAGAATATTTGATAAAAATAAGTTCGAAACTTACCGTCGATGAAGAAAAAACGGTTGTCTTGGCGGTGCTGGGCCCTGCCATATTCAACGTGGCGCTCTGTGTGCGACCACTCGCGCGTCGGAGCTTGTTGGCGGTTCCGCGCGCCTTTTCCCATTTCTTTTCTTTTCGAAATGTTTTTCTTCTCGAATAAATTTATAATTTTTTAAAATTTTTGAACGCTGAAAAAGTTTAATCCAGCAATTTTGCTAATTTCCTTTTTATCGCCGTTCGGGGAATATTTTACTTCTTCCTTCCGATGGAAGTTTAGAATTCAGATAAGCGGGGGCAGCTATAGTTTGATTTTGAAAAAATGAAAAATTTGAAAATTAGTTTTTTAGAAAAAATGTCGGAAATTTTTTGGGTTGTCACTTTGGTCTAAAATTCCGAAGAATTTTTCCCAAAGTCTGAAATAAATATGAAAAATTTACAAAATTATTACGAATACTACATAAACGCGATAAATATTACAATTTAATACAATTTTAATTAAAATTAGTACTTACACGCGCGAGATATGTACACAAAATAAAAAATCAGCGCGAGATCGCGCATAGATTCGCCTTGAGCGAATTTTCAAATGATTTCATTTGAATCGGCGCTCCAGTCGTAACTGTTTGTGCCATATTGGAAAGTGACGTATTTTCGTCACGTGGCGCGTCCTGATTGGCTCGCCCTATTCGCGACAAGACCCAAGTGGTCTCGTAACGAAAATGTTTCAACCTGCTGATTGAAACTGTTTGGCGATTTAGCGGGTTGTCCCAATGTACAATGGTGACAACGTTCTCTGCTTCTCGCGAAATGTCCGTAACTATGAACAGACCGGACCATGGTAGTCCTAATTTTTTCTGCTTGTCTACTTTGAGCAGAACCCAGTCCTTTTCTTTAAACCCATTTTGTTTGGACTTTTTATCGAAGTATTTCTTTGATTTTTCGGCAGCACTCTGGATATTTTTAGCAATATCCTCGTAAAGGTTGACTAAATGATTGGTCAACACGAATTTGTATGCCTCAGCATTGCTGTCCGGCATTACAATATCGTATGCTTTCGATAAGTTTAACCCGTAGGTTGCCTCGTGACCTCTAAGCAATGAAAATGGGGATTGCCCCGTGGCTGCATGTGGTGTGGCATTATATGCAAACACCATGGCTCTCAAGTATCTCGGCCAGTTATCTTTTTCCTCAATGGCCACCTTTCTGAGCTGTTTAATGAGTGTCTGATTGAACCTTTCTACCATACCATTTCCTTGTGGATGGTAGGCTGTTGTAAAAATTTTCTGACACTCTAGTAACTTGTAGATCTCCTTCATCAGATCTGAGGTAAAACAACCTCCTCTATCGCTGAGTAGTCTCCGTGGAGTCCCGTGCCTAAGTACAATAGCTTGTAGAAAAGTATCTACAACGGTGCTAGCTGACTGATCCGGGATCAGTTCAGCTTCAACCCACTTTGTAAAATAGTCTTGAAAGACTATGACATATGGTCTCTTCTCACTGAGTGGAGAAATACCCACGATATCCACTGATACTATGTCAAAAGGACCTTGTGGAATAATTGGTATCAGTGGCGGAATTTCCGTGTTTCCCTGATTAGCCATTTGACAAACTGGACAAAACTTGATCCAGTGCCTGACATCCTTCTCAATTCCAGGCCACCAGAACCATTTTTTAATCATAGCAAGGGTCCTGTTGAACCCCTGATGAGTCATCATTACGGCACCGTGGTACTGGTGCAAAGTATTGTCCCTAAGGCAGGATGGGACGACCACTTGATCATCCAATCCCTGTCCGGCTTTGCGGTATAACACTTCATTTTGGATATAAAATCCACTATGATACTTGGTTGTCCCATTTGGACCCAATCTATCAAAGTATGGTCGTAGTACCTCATCTTTTCTCTGCAAGAGGGCCATGAGATCATCTCTAATTAGCCCTTTTGGTAATTCATTCTCCTTTGGGTCTGCCAAAGTAAACTCTTGTTCCTTTTCTGGGTATAACCAGGTTACTCTTTTTTCCTTACCTTTGTCCTGATTTCCCCTACTTACCTTTCCGTTGACCTGATTGCCATAAGGCTGGATCTGAGCCTGATTACTCTTCTCCGCTTCCTTCGCCATGCTCCTTGTAGTTACGGCATTTATCAAGTCTGCAGGCGAGTTTGATTCTGGATCACCCTCAGAATCTTCTGGATAAACCTGGGTGAATCTCGGACTCATATCAGTCCTCTGATTCTTTTTACCTTTTGGCTCCGGATGTAACGGAGTACCGTCTTCAGGATTCCGATCTGTCAGAATTCTGAATCTCTTTACCAAATTGAGATGTTTTTTCTCAATAAGCTGTGCCTCAAGATCTTTCAGATTTTCGGACTCTCGTTTATCCTTTAAGAACATGTGTTCCCATTTTGGCGGTATTTTTTCCGCTTGATCGTCTGGTTCATCCATCCTGGACAAAAAGTCTGCCATGGCATTTTGTTTTCCAGGCACATACTCTAGTTTATGGTTGAACTGAGAGATGAACGAGTACCATCTCTTCAACTTACCATTGGTCATGGCATTGACCTTCATAGATAATAAAGGTTTGTGATCAGTTCTTATGATCACCTTATGACCCACTAAGTAGTGCTTGTATAACTTCAAGCCATACACAATTGCCAAGCACTCCCTTTCCGTGGCTGACCACTTTTTCTCATCCGCTTTTAAAATTCTGCTATTATAAGCAATTACCCAGCGGTCTGACTTAGTCTCCTGGTAAAGGACTGCTCCTAGTGCAGTTCCGCTGGCATCTGTCTGAAGGACAAAGTCCGCAGACCCGTCCAAAACCGGATACCTAAGGAATGGCACAGACAATAGTGCTTCTTTCAGGCTCCTAAAAGCCTGATGGTGAACCTCCGTGACTTCCCAAACACAGTTCTTCCCAGTTAGTTTGTACAATGGTTCAGCGTGTTTAGCCAAACCCGGTATGAACTTTTTACACCACTGCAACATACCTAAAAACCTTTGCAGTTTCCGTTTAGACTCTGGGAATGGGAAATCATTTATAGCTTTGACCTTTTTCGGATCTGGGGAAACTCCATCCGAATTTAAGATATGTCCTAAAAAATGAACTCTCTCAGGCAGAAATTCACACTTCTCCGGCTTCAAGGTCAAATGAGCCTTTCTTAGAGCTTGCAGGACTAGCTCTAGATTAACTAGGTGTTCCTCAAAGGTATTTGAGAACACAATTATATCGTCTATATAGACTAGACAGATTTTCCAAACATATGGATGCAAAACTCTTTCCATCATACGCTGGAATTCGGCTGGCGCATTTTTTAGGCCAAAGGGCATGACTTTAAATTGATAAAGCCCTTCTTGGCATATGAAAGCAGTTTTTTCCTTGCTTTCTTCATCCATTGGCACTTGCCAATATCCTGATTTGAGATCTAGGGTAGTATAAAATTTGGCTTTACCTAAACAGTCTAGATAGTCGTCCATTCTAGGAATGGAATACTTATCATCCTTGGTAACGTCATTTATACCCCTAAAGTCCACTACTGGTCGCTTGGTACCATCCTTTTTACCTACAAGGAATAACGGAGCTGCCCAAGGCGACTTTGATGGCTCAATTACACCCTTTTTGAGCATATCTTGCACATGCTCACGAACATGTGGCCGTAAATTTATGGCAGTCCTGTGGTACCTTTTTGCCACAGGTGCTGCATCCCCTGTATTTATTTTACAGGTCAAATAGGGTGTAGTAGTTGGAGGATCACTGGGCAAGCTGAACACGTCTCTATATTTTGCGAGACACCGTAAAGCTTGTTCCAATTGTTCAGATGGTATGTTGGATTTAGCTAGCATATTGTACAAGGCTTCCTTGAACTCTTTCTCATCCACTTGAGTCGAATCAGGTCTAGCCTGGACTGCACAAGTTTGCAGCTTCTCCAAATCCTCAACTATCTTCCCCTTAAGTTGATCTTCGTTATCAGTATCACACAACACTGAATTAGTATGGCCAATTATTTGATTTCTTTTCAAATGGCATCCTGATCCTGTGTTGTTGGATACCATAACAACAAAATCATCTTTTGTACCATCTACTATGGTACTATCAATGTGGAACCTTTCTTGATTGTCTTCAGACTCTATTATGATTCCATTGAGGCGATTTTCGCCTACCTTATCCCAAAGCTTTGCTCTCAGAAGTATATCAGTACCACTAGGTAAGTAGATGGGATTCACACTCACCACTGGTACCGAAACCTTTAGCAGGCAAATCTTTGGCTGGTATTGGTCGGCGGCGCTTATTGTAGATTCCGCGGCGCTCGTGGTCATGACCTCTCCACAATTGGATTGGGGCTGGTCCGGCGTCACGTATATCCGTTGTTGAGGGTTGTTGAGCGTCATCATCCTATTCCTGAAATCTATTATGGCTCCTACCTGAGGATGAGCCAAAAAGTCTGTTCCTACAATGACATTTTCACCTGCTTCAGGAATTACAATTGCTTTTACGGGGAACTGTCCACACAACGTATCCATCCTAAATTGGATATACCCATGGGCTTGGACTGTCTTACCGTTGGCTACAGTGACATTTAATATCCTGGGATATTCAGTGTAATCCGGGCCCAAAGTTTCTTTCAGAAACTTAGCCGACATGACAGTGCACTGAGCTCCTGTGTCAATTAAAGCCATTGTCTTACGACCTCCTATAACAACCTCAATGTGGAATGGGGCTGTTCTGGGGTACGTATCCAGCAAATGTTGTTCCTGAGGACTAGCTGGTGTGCCTCTCCTTATTACTTGTACTGATGGTACTATAGGTTGTGATGCAATTGCATTCATTTGCACAATACTACCTAATACAACATTTGGGCAACTCACTCTCTGGTTTACTTCACCTAAAGGACTCATCTGAGATTGCCTTGCAACCATAACACTGGAATAATCCTTTTGAGGTGGCTGATTTGTGAATTGACCCTGTTGCAGAGTCTGAGTCGGACCCATAATCGCCTGAGGAGGCTGAGGATGCTGTAATGCAGCTTGCTGTTGGTATTGCTGCATCTGTTGGAACTGCTTCTGCAGCTCCTTCTGTTTTTTAAACTCCAGAAATTCATTATAATCTGAATTCTGTTGATAACTCTCGTGGCTATCCTGATAACCTGAATAGCCTACATTATAAGCACCTCTGCCTCTGCTATTAAAGTTGGCATTTGGGTAACCTCCTCTACCTCTATAGTTACCTCGAGCAAAAGTGTTGAAGCCTCCCCTGTTGAAGGTAGGGAAGCTGGTTCTACCTCTGCTCCTGCGCTCGGACAATACTCTCAATGTCCTGCAGTCTGCAGTATTATGTGTTATGTTCTTGTGGAACTCACACCATGGCTTAGTCGGATCTCGGGAAACTTGACCTCCCTGACTGGTACTAGGTATGGCCAGATCAGACCGATTTTCCATTTGCCTGTTATCAACCTTTTGCTGGAGCTGGTCGAACCTTTCGACCAGTTGTACCATCTCTTTAGAGATTTTCAATAGAAGAGATTCTTTCTTACCTTTTTCTGTCTGAGCCCTAGGGGCTTCCCGAACTGGAATCTCCTCTATCTCAGGAGAATCACTCCTTGACCTTTGGGTTTGGGCCTGTACCTGATTACCTACAGTTTGATATGGTTGCCGAAACCTTTGCCTCTGGCCTTGTTGATATCCTTCTGACTGGTTCCTAGCAACTACAGAAAGATCGCGACGAGACCACCTAGCAACTACGGAAAGATCGCGACGAGACCACCGAAGAGGCGTGGCTACAACGTGAAGAAATTATGAAAGTGTTTTTCATTAGTTTTGCGTTGTACTGTAGCCGAACGGTTGTGTTTTTGGCGTTTGTCTGAAAAAGTGTGTGGCGGCTTTGTACATTAGTAAATTGTGTGAAAAGTGTGTTCTAAGTTGAGTCAAACTATTTGGAAAATAGTTTGAGTGAGCGAGTAAAACTCCTAAGCGGTTAAGAATATACGGCGCGAGTTTCGGCATCCGAAAACCTTTGGCGACCTGAGCGAAGATCCCTGGATAAAATTGACACAGCGCTCTCTACGAGCCCGTCAATCTCCTGCGTTCGACTATCGTTGCGTTGATTTCGTAAAACACTCCGAGTGTTTCGTCTACAGCGTTCCGCACGCTCTTCTACGTTCCGTACGTCTCTTCTAAACGCGCGATAAATCGTCGAGCTACACAGCTAATTTCTCATCTGCGTTCCGTCGTCTACTCTCTTCATTTTCTCACGCACGACACATCCTTAGTTTATTTACATCGGTGTTAAGAAGAAATCCGTAGCCGAAAATTAAACAAAAATATAAAATGCCTGAAAAATTGTATAAAAATATCTGAATTCTCGCAGCACCTGATTTCTCTCCGAATCGTACAAACTGCTTTCTTCATCAGTCTCTTATCGCCCTGACGTGCTTAAGATAAAATAGAGTTGGCACGATTTTTCATGCAAATTAGTGCGGCAAAAGTAACCTTTAGCATACCTGTACTTGGGGGGGGGGGTTGGGGGGGACCCCCCCCCCCAACTTGGCCAACCCAGTACCCATAATCATTTCCCCCCAACCCCCCCCCCCCCCAGTTTGGAAAAAATTAAAAAAATTTTCAAAAAAGTGTATGTTTTTTGACCTTTTTTTGGGAAAAATTTCGACTTTTTTCTACACCCCCCTCAAGATTTCGGATTTATCCCCCCCCCTAACTGGTCGGAGGTCTTACAGGTATGACCTTTAGTTATGTTTTTATCAAACTTTTGGCATAAAACTTTTTAAAAGTTTTCAGTATGTTTTTACGCTGGAAAAAATTTTTTGTGCCATTGGCACAAATTTTTTTTGGCCCTTTGTGCCAATTGGCACAAATGTCCGTGCTAAAAAAAAACGCTGCTTCGCAGTGCTTTCTGACTTGTGTGGTGTCTACCAGACTTTTTTTTGAGTACAGCAGCACTGTTTTTTCACATTTGCACCATTAACGTGGAAAAGAGTCTGGAATGTGGAAACAAATTTTGATGTCTCTCCACAAAAGTGGAAGAATTTTTTTTTGAGGTGGGGTTCCCAGAATTTTTGGGGGCGGGGGCAAGGTTTTTTTGCACAGTGAAACTTCAAGCCTGACTGCCCTTTTGACCAGGTTATATGGTTTTCTGTCCGGAGATAAATTTTTATGCGTTCTAATGGAAAAATATCAAAATTTTCCTGCGCTTTGTGCCATACATGTGCACAGCATAGAGATTCTGCGGGGGGTCAGCCAGGACAGGGGGTGGAATACAAATTTTTTTTCATTCTTGATAATGAAAAGAAAAGTCTCAGAATGTCTTCTAACATCCAAGCAGCATATTCTTCAACCTATATTAGTCAGATATGTGAAACTATTTGCTTAGACAGCACTTTTTAAAGTTTCCATGTTACTTTTTTGGAATCAAGTATGATTTGTTTAGAATAATTGGCAATTATCTATTTCTCTGGAAAAATGTTCTGTTTTGCATCTTGGGAGTAATAACCCCAAAGTTGAGTATTATATAAACGATTTTCTGATTCCTACTGTTTCAGAGATGAAGGATCTTGGTGTTATGTTCAACAGGGTTCATACACAACCTGGAAAACCTGGAAAACACAGGGAATTTTTTTTCAGGTCTGGAAAACCTGGAAAACCTGGAAAACACAGGGAATTTTAAGGAAAAATAAATATATTGTGTTTAAAATTACAGGAAAATCGTCAAATTTTTTCGCCGCGCTGCGGCGAGTTTTCTTATTCGACTATGCACATTGAAAGTGAAATTGCTTAAAATCATCGAGTATTTGAGATCGTTTTTTTTACTTTTCCAACTTCAACTTTCAATGTAGCCTTTAAATTATTATGTCAAAGTCAATGTTTCAATTGGATTGTAAGGGTAATATTCGAGAAAACATTCAAACTCCTCATTTATGCCAGAAAATTGGAGACTAATCAACAAAATGTTTTCGGCTATATAGAGCATTCATATTTGCGAGCGAAAAAAAATCTAGTCTGGTCAGGGTTTTTTTAGGTCAATTAGGAACCATGGCTTCTAAAAATTCTGATTGACTCCTAAAAATTTAGGGGCACAAGCCAACATGGCTTATAAAAATTAGAGCCTAACGACCCTTTTGATTGGGTGAGTTTCCTGTCAGGAGATGTATTCTTATGCGTTTTTAAGAAAAAATATTAGAAAATTGTCTGGCGCTTCGCGCCGGATTTCAAATCACTTATGATTCTTGTTATCATTTCTGTTGTGCGGTTGGAAAATAGCGGCCTAGCTTACGCTGGCTTATAGCTTTTAAACATCAGCATGTTATGGATGAATGTTTGACCTTGTATTGTTTTTTCACATATTTGACTAAAACCTAGATTTTTCTACATTATTTCCACAAAATCATTTTGTGGTTCTTTAGAATTTTCGACTTTCCTGAAGATAACTTTGTGCATTTGGAAAATGATTAAGCGCGGAACAATAGCAGAGGTTCGTCTGTCTGAAAAAGTCTTTCAAATCATTGCTGCTTGCCTAATTTCTGAATTGTAGTTTGGCTGAGTGAAAACATGTTGAATTCACTGAAAAATTAGACTTTTCAGGCAGGAAGTAGATATTAAAAATAGTCATTTTCCAACGATATAGAATATCAAAATCTTAATTTTTTCCGATGCTCTGCACCGCATTAATTACCGATATCCGAGTCCGAAGTAAAATATCTATCACACTTTTTTATGGTTTATACGTTGGTTTATATATATCATAAATAATTATGATTGGTAAATTACTGGCTCTTGATATACGAAAACATTAAAAAAAATTTTTCAACGCTTCCACCAATCAAATGGTGAAAATATTACGATTGATCATCGGTAGCTGCATAAGAGTGTGCTGAAAAATTAATTTTCTGACGTTTTAGAGGCCTCGGAACCAAAATTTTTCGGCACTAGGTTGCTCAATAATTTTAAATAAATTTTTTGATTCAGAACTCTATTTTTGATGATACTTTAGCTCACACATGTTTCTATTATTCAGTATTTTTCTTCAGTATAGTATATTTCATCATTATAAAAACCTGGAAAAATTTCATTTGTCAACCTGGAAAACCTGGAAAACACAGGGAATTTTTTTTCTCCAACTTTGTATGAACCCTGTTCAATGAAAAATTGTCAGCAACTGCCCATTGTAATTATGTGGTTAAAAAAGCATCTAGGGTGGCAAATTTGATTTTAAAATGTTTTCACTCTAACTTCAATGAATTAAAAATCAGGGCTTTTAAATCCTATGTTCTCCCTATCCTGGAATATGGTTCACCACTCTGGAATCCTTGTCTGGTTGGGGATACTAAATTGGTAGAAAAAGTTCAACGAAGGTTTACAAAAAGACTTTTTGGATATAAAGATTTAAGCTATAAGGAGCGCCTCAACAAATCTGGCCTTGATGACCCTGAATTTAGACGTACCTGTATCGACCTATCTTACATGTTCTTAATTTTGAAATTTAAAGTTATTCCACCAGACTTATTTTTCACTTTGAGTCCATTTAGTCCATTCAATTATCGCGCGTCTAACTTATTTAAATTGTATAAATCGAAATATAACTCTAACGCTTTAAAACATGATTTTTGCTCGCGAAATATTGATGTTTGGAATTCCCTACCCAATGATATCATTCATTCAAACAACATGCCCTGTTTTCGGTCTAAATTGAGTCGTTTTTTAAAGTTCAATTCGCACGTGCTTTTGTCACGTCCATGAGCTTTTCTGTATTAGTTGCATTTACTCGTGTATTTATTCGCATTTAATAAATTTCTTTCTTTCTTTCTTTCTTTCAAACTACAACGTCATTTCCATTTTTATGACTTTTTTCCCTCTTGCTCATTTTCCTTCGTCGTCTTCTCAATCATTGCTGGAAAAGTTAAATCTGCTGGGGGTCAGCAAGAATCTGCTGGGGGTCAATAAGAATCTGCTGGGGGTCAAAACCCCCCCAACCCCCCTCCCCCCACGTGCATGTATGCTTTGTGCCATTTATAATTTTTTATATTATTGTAGTGCGCGGTCAGAAAATGTTATTCTAGCTAGTGCTTATATAGGTTCTAATTATCAAACATATTATGGGCAGGGGATATGCAGCGCCCGGCGCTCTATAACAGTATTTCATAATTTTTTCATTCAGTGCCCGGCGCTGCATAACCGAGCATTATGATTTTTTTATTCAGCGCCGGGCGCTGAATAACCAGTGGCATGACACACGGTTATTCAGACCAAGCATTAGGGACGAACATACCTGTAAGACCTCCGATCAGTTGGGGGGGGGGGGTAGGAAAAAGTCGAAGTTTTTTCCAAAAAAACATACACTTTTTTGCAAATTTTTTTAATTTTTTCCAAACTGGGGGGGGGGGGGGTTGGATGATGTTGGGTACAGGGTTGGCCAAGTTGGAGGGGTCCCCCCCCCCCCCAACCCCCTCCCAGGTACAGGTATGGACCAGCTGGGGGGGGGGTCGAAAAAAGTCGAAATTTTTCCCAAAAAAGGCCAAAAACATACACTTTTTGCCAATTTTTTCAAATTTTTGCAAACTGGGGGTGGGTTGGGTATATGGTTGGCCAAGTTGGGGGGGGGGTCCCCACCCCCCCCCTTTCAATTACAGGTATGTAACAATGAAAACATAGGAGAAAAACGACCAAATCACTGTTGTTTCACAAATCGTGCTTTTTGGGGGGAAATTGAAAAAGGGAAATTATTTTGGGTTCTTTTCTCAAAAAATTTGACGGTCGGATACCGAAAAGATGCATTTTGAATGATGCATTCTAGAGGGACCAAATATCAAAATTTTCGGCGTTTCGCGCCGGTTACAACTTTAATAATCATGAACAAGCCTGTAGCCAGAAATTTTTTTCGGATGGGGGGGGCACACATTTTTTCACACAATTTACCGTAAAATTAGCATTTCTGATTTGACTTTCTTACTTCAAACATTTCGGGGGGCGATGGCCCCACTAACCCCCCTGCCTACAGGCCTGATCATGAGGTTCATTATCCACCTCAGGCGTGCCTTTTAGCATGTCTAACCTTCACTTATCATTCAATCTTCATTAGTTTTCTTCATCTTAAACGTGTTAGCTCATGTTTTAATTGTTTGTTTGTTTACTGGTCGAAGACAAAAGAAAGCAAATATTAAAAAATTCATAGGGTATTACGGTGAAACATTAAAAACATTTTTGAGACGGAACAAATGTAAAAAGAACTACACAAGGATAGCGAGAAGAAAAAAAATATCCAGAAATTAGACAAAGTTAAAAAAACGGAAATGAAACAGAACGAAAGTTTCAACGTGATGTAAGTTTGAAATGAACAAACTACCATAAAGAAAGTTCGATTAGTCTAGGAAGCGCAGGTTACAAAGTGTAACGAACTAACGCGCTCCCCCATAGAATTTGGAAAAATCGATTTTCATAATTTTGTTCTTAAAACATTGCAGACTGGAAGAATTGATAGCATCTGAAGGAAGGTTATTTCATATATTGATATATCTGTAACAGATAATCTGTTACAAAAATCATATAATCTCAAATTGGATTTAACTTTGCCAGTAATGAGCTTGAAATCATGTTGGCGACGAGTGTTGTCATTAGAGTTTAGCATAAATAAATTATTTTTGTCAATGCAAGTGTGATCTCTGATAAATTTGTACATTAAAGAAGGAGCAGATATTAGTCTGCGGGTTTCAAGTCGTTCTAGAAGAAGAGCTTTTAGACGTTCTTCATAAGAAAGGCTAGAGTTTTTACCAAATAATCTCCTGGTAAACTTCCGTTGTACATTTTCGATCAGCAGAATTTCATTCATGTGAAAAGGATTCCACACAGTGGAGCAGTACTCAAGTATAGGTCTGACATATGTATTGAAGGCTTTAATTTAGAACTGATTCATTTCTTGAAGTAAAAGCTTTCAAGATTAAGGAACTCTGTTGGTGAGCTCTGTTCACAATTGAGTTGATATGATTTTTGAAAGATAATTCGTGAGAAATAAGCACACCGAGATCTTTGACAGTTTGCTCTTCATGGGGTAAATATCGGCTATCCAACTGATAACAATGCATAGGATTAGAATAACCAAGGTGGAGTACTTTACTTTTATCAGGAGAGATATCAAGCTGCCAGAGAGCAGACCAGGCAGAAATTCTATCAAGATCTGCTTGGAGAATATGATTATTAGTAGAGGAGTTGAAAATTTTTACATCATAAGCAAACAAAAACATATTGGACTTGATGTTGTCAGAAAGATCATTTATATACAACAGGAATAGTGTTGGTCCTAAGACGCTGCCTTGTGGAACACCACTTGTGACAGACGAGAATTCAGAGAAATTAGTTTCTATATTAACTCGTTGGTAGCGTTTTAACAGAAAAGCATAAATCCAACTTTTAAGGGAATCAGATATACCATAACCTGCTAGTTTAAGTAATACTTTAGAGTGAGATACAGAATCAAAGGCTTTTTGGAAGTCTATGTAGACACAATCCAAAGAAATATCACAATCAATATTTCTTGTCCATTCATTTTTACATTTAAGAAGCTGTAGTTCACAAGATTTACTGGGCAAGAAACCATATTGTTGTTGAGTCAGAAGAGAATTAGATTTTAGATAGCTGATCAGAGAGTTGTTCACGATAGATTCCATAATTTTACAACTAACACAGCAGAGGGATATAGGCCTGTAATTAGAAGTAAGAGACCGATCACTTTTCTATTACATTTGATTGATTCCAAAAACTAGGAATTGAAGAAGTTTGGAAGGAAACTTCAAAAATACTGGTTAAAAGAATGGCTAGGTGGTGTGCCAGTTTTTTTTTAAAATATGCACATAAACCGTCAGGTCCCAGAGCATAGGAGGAATTCATTTTTCTAATTGCAGTAGTGACTAGTTAAACGGAGAATCACACAGATGTAAGTTTTGACTTGGTTCTTAAGGGAAAATCAGGAATAGAACAATCATCAATCTTAAGGACTGATGAGAAATAATCGTTGAATAATCCACTGATTTCTTTTGAATCATGAACAACAGTATGGGCATCTTTTCGTATGGGGGGAACTTGACTACTGGTGCTCAATTTAGAGTTTACAAAATTATAAAAGGATTTAGGGTTATTTTTGCGAATTATTTTCTCTTCAATAGAAGCCTGATGAGTAGAGATTAATTTCTTCAATTGTAAAGAGCGAGACTTGTATTTCAGTTTATCTGCAATAGTTCTAGATGATTTGTACCTTCTCCATAGAGACAACTTTTTAGAGAATGCCTTCTTAATATTTTTAGGATAGCATATTTTATTTGATCTGGGTTTAAAGAGAGGAGTATGTGCTATAATCATGGGTTTGAGAACATTGAGGAAGGTAGTACATATCATTAACATTTGCACATCTGGAGAAAATGTCTTGCCAAGAAATCAGACTGAGTTTGTAGCCAATTTCTGCATAGTTGGCTTTACTAAAATTCAAAATCGGACTCGTCTCGGTAAATTAAAATCACCAGAGATGCACACTGGATAATTAACACGTGTAGTCCATTCAAGAAATTCACATAATGATCGACTTGTTTCTAAACTAAGGTTGGGAGGCCTATAAATGAGAACAAAGCGATAAGTGAATCCAGGCATTAAAATTTCTAAAGTTATTGATTCTAAAGAATCAAACTCCATGGGAGGTTCAATGAGTTGAACCTTTATACCTTTTTTAACGGAAACAGCTACGCCGCCACCACGCTTGTTCTTTCTGTCCTTTCTATGAATATTATAGTCATTAGAATTAAGAATTAAGCCATTTGGAATGTTACTATGAAGCCATGTTTTAGTGCAAAATATGATATCAATTTTTTCATTGAGTAAATGCTTCAAATCTTCCAGTTTACACATAATACTTCTAGCATTGAATAGCAAACATGACAAATAGTTACCTTTGGCGGAATTTACCTAAATTTGAGGTTCGTTAGTAACTGCTGACCCGCGCTTCCTCACACAGTTGTTGCCGAAATCAATAAACCAATTAAAGTCGCCCGATGCTTTGTGTTGATTAAGCTTCGCAACTAATTCGCGCTGTCATTGACGCTGTAAAAAAGATAAGTCAGGGCGTGAACGCAAAAATTTTAAATTAGTGTTATTTTGAATTGAATATGGTTTAACAGTCTTATTAATAAGTTTAATAAAAGCCCGTTGAGATTTAGAGGATGAACAACAAACTTTCAAGAAGCGCGGACGTTCGATCCCGTCCCTAATTAGCATTTCAATGTTCAATCCCGTTAAATTTTGAATGATGTTCTCGGGTTGAAATGATGATGAAATAAAACGAGGGGGCATGTTCGGTTGACTGGGTGCATTATTGAAAAGTTTAGCTTCGACGGCCGATAGACGGGCGTCGAGATTAGACATTTTCGCCGCTAAATTTCGAAAAGTTGGAGCACAATTACCACAAATGTATGGAAACATAAAGTTCGCTTTAGTATAAGTATCGCTGTTGAATATACTGAAGAATGAGTCCAGCAAATCTAAACATTCTGAGTGAGACCACGAGCGACACATACCACATTGAATGGCGCTAGGATTATCGTCGGTCACCAACTTAGTGCAAATATTACACGGACAATCACTCGAGTTCTCGGATAATTTTTGTTGGTTAGGAGTTGACACTGAATTTTCGACACTACATTTTTCACCTCTTTTCGACGCAGTGGTTGATGAGGATTTTGTAATCGATCGTTTGGAAGTAGTCGAAGTCTGGGATGGCATAATAAATGTGTCAAGTTAAGGACAAGCGCTGGTTATTATTGATCTTCGCTAGAGGCTCTGTGCGATTCTAGCAAATCGCCCTTGAGCTTAATATTTTAGGGTAAAAACCGACAATCTTCAATATTCCATCTTGATACTTGATGAATATGAGCATTTTTTCATTAACACATTTTTTGAGATAAATCAATACTTCAACTTTCCAAGCTTTTTGATGCGATTTTTCTTTTCTTAATGTAAATTAAATTCAGAAGCTTCGTGGAAGTAATTTTCAGAAATTTTTACCCTTCTTACTTATAGCTTTTCGGTTCAAATTTATGAAAAATCTACTTCAAATGATGAAATTCTAGAACTAATGGTTTTTCAATAGTAAATTCAGATCTAATTTTTGAAATGATTGTTCGAATATCAATACCCAAAAAATTTTCCGGTGCTTGGCGCCGGAAAGATTAACATGTTCTTTGGGCTCTCACTTGTCATCACAGAGGCTTTAATGATCGATTTCTCATGCAATTCAACGTCATTATGCTTTTGGATAGTTTGCTGGAAAATTTGTTCTACAATCAGGGTTTTTTGTGAATGATTCATCTGCACATGTACAAGCGGCAGCCAATATTTCATTCGTACAATTTTTATATAGCAAAAATAGATATAAATTAAGTAATCCGTCTTCCTCTACAGTCTAAGTTTTCGATTTTCGACAGCTTTAAGTTGCGCTTTATCTGAATGATCATGATGCTTCAAACCGCTGTTTTTTCCGCGTAAATTTTTTCCACATGAGAACCATATACATTTTTAAAAACTTTATGATGTTGCCTGGGATGAATGTTTCTACATATTAGGAGAAAAGGTCCGTGCCGAAAAAATAATGATGCTGTGAATGCGCGAGGTTTCTACTCAAAATTCGGCTTTCTCAAGTTTGAGGGAAAGATTAATTTTCAAGCGTTCCGGAATGTCGATGTACCAAACCAAAAAACTTTCCGATACAAGCTTTTGGATCATTTGCTTAAAAATTAATCCACTATTTGGCAATATTTAAATATCAAAGTCGAAAATTTTATTTTTCTTCATTTTTGATCACTCAACAGTTACGAAAATACGAAAGTTACGAAAATTGAATAAGCCCAAAAACGCTTAAATAAATAGTAAAGCAGTGATTATAGCTTACAAACTTGAAAAATCGCTTCACCCTTAAAATACGTGATTGTGGCTTATTTATGTTAAAGAGTCTTTGTATTCGAAAATGCAGCGATGGGTTTGAAGATATAAGATATAATGCAGGACCAATATTCAAATTGATCTGTCCCGAATCTAAGTTTAGCTGAGATAAAAATTTATTCGTTTCAGATAGATAACTCTTGTGTCCAATATCTGTCAGCTTACTCCAAAAATGTTGACGCATTTGGTGAAAAAAATTCCAAATTCGGCCCTACGTTTCGGTCGATTGCCAATATTAATCCCAAAAATGCCGAATAACAATTGGAAGCCTGTTCAATATGCTACTGCTTCTGGTAATCATTTGTTTTTGTGAAGGCAGCTATAACTCGGATTATTTATTACAGTTCCTAGTCTTCACTTCATTGTGACGAAAAACGGAAGAGAGTTACATTTTTCACGTTCACCCGAATCATTAACTACCATCTTAATATGTACTGTTATATTGTCAGAGTTAATTTTGAAAAAAATATTCGTTTAATTACTAATTTTGTATACCTTCACAGCATGCCCGGCCACCGAAGGAAAGCCTCACGATCACAGTTTCCATTTCAAAATCGAACGTCTTTTCGCCACCGGTATGGTACCGCTATTCCCAGCTTCGCTGTTCATACACAATCCGTTGATGGATTATGCGTTAGCTGTCGCTATTTCTTTACATTGTTACTGGTAAGAAAGAGAGAGACTTTTTATGAAATCGGCATTAGATAAATTTTACTGTTGAATAGTAGTTCTATTATTCAATTTTTAATTACTGTTCTAGATTTTGTGAATGCCGGTTACAAAAAAGGACAAAAAATTAAAATGCCGAGCTGAAGCTGAATTCAAATTTTTAGGTTTTTTGCCTTAGCAGAGAATTTCAGCTTAGTCTTCGTATGTTTCCATTTTCTACTTAGTCGTCGTATGTTTCCATTTAAATTTTTTGTAGACCTATTTTTAGCTGTGTATAATGCTGTATGTATTGTAGATAGCTGACACTTGAGCTGATTGAAAACATCAGCACGCTGTGCAAAAGTGGGAATCAAACAGCTAGCTAAGGAAATAATTGAAGATGACCAACCGAACGAACAGCAACATTTCAACTAACCTGTCTTCAGGACCGTCTGGTACCATATGAACTAATGGATTTGCTCAGCTGTGCTTACTTCACACTTTTGGTCGAATGCCTTCATCCATACGCGAAAATTATCAGAAGACGTTCAACCAAAAATAATCATTTTTGTACTCCCAAGTTGGAGAAAAAATTTACTTTTTTCATATCATCTTTTCACTAGCCGATCTTTAACGTGCTTAAGAAAAAAAATGAAAATGTGCTTCATATTTGTATCAGAAATTATCAGTCGTGTGAGGAATAAATAAGCTAAAGATAATTATGAAAACGTAATCCCACTCGATTTTAATCTTAGATATTTAATATATTTGTGTTGTTCATAGACGTACAATTTTCATTTTTTGAACAGGGGTTTCGACGCAGTTTCGTCTGACTACGCCAAACCGTTGGGCTTCAAAGAAGAATCGGTCAAGTTTATACGCTTAGGCGTCTTTCTTGTTTCGCTGTCGATGTTCGTCGGTTTATTGCGTTTCAATTACAACGATGTAGGAATAACCAAAGCTTTCGAAATGATTTGGGCTTTGTAGCGTCGTTTTTCAGTCCGATTCCTGTATTTCTTATTTTTAGTCGGAGCTCAATTTCTTTCTATACACTTTAGTTCAAAATACGCATTTGAAAAATACAGGCCGATTTAGCCTGATTTTTTCCTTATTAATTTCAATAGTTCGAAAAGCATTTGTGTAAGTTAGCTCTTCGTTTATCTGATGTTTATATGCGGTTCGCTTTACTTTCGCAATAAATAAGATGTTTCTGGATTCATGTGGTATGTGTTTCGTGTTTGACTATGCCTAACCGTCGATATGAAAGGCAAGTTGTAATTTTTTTGCGTTTGTCTAATCGAAAATATTGCTTACTGTAGAATTTCACATCACCTCCCGAAGCATCAGGAACGAAGCAGTGTTTTTTTTTGTGCCAAAACATGGTTTTTGGCACAAAAAAATTTGGAATGGCACCAAAAATTTTGAGTGTTTGTGCCAATTGGCACAAATTTTTGGACTGGTCCAAGGCTAAATTTTCTTGATTTTTAGTCATTTTAAGGCACTGTTTTTTTTTCCTCGAACTTTTTTCCACAGATGTGGAAAGGGGTCAAATTATTTTTCCACATGTAGAAAAAAATTTTCGTCTTAAAATCCTCGTTTTTTGGCTTTAAAATGCTCACAGACGCTTTGTCGCACTGTTTTTGAGCTTTTTCAAGCCTTCCGGTGTTTTTAGAGAAGTTAGTACCACTGTTTTTTTTTCCCCAAATCGTGCTTTTTCGGGAAAAAAAATTCGGAAAGGGGAAAAAAATTTTGGGCTCTTTCCCCATTTGGGGAAGAAAATTTTGGGGATCGGATACAGAAAAGATGCATTTTGGTGCATTTTAGAAGGTCATAATCTCAAAATTTTCCGGCGCTTCGCGCCGATTATAACTTCAATAATCATTATTATGCATTACTAACCCCGGGCGCGGCTTTTAGCATGTCTACTTTCATTTATCATATAATCTATAATAGTTTTCATCATCTTGAACGTATTATTTCATGTTTTTAATGGTAATCTTCAATATTTTATCATGATATGTAATGAAAATTCGCATTTTTTCGTTTTGAGAAAGATCAATACGTCAAGTCTCTAAGCTTTTTGATGCAATTATTTCTTTTCTAACGTAAAATCAATTTAGATGCTTCATGGAAATATCTTTCAGAAATTTATACTCTGCTTACTCATATATTTTCGACCAAGTATGAGAGTTTACAAATAAATTATACTGGTTTTAAAATTTTTCAAGTAAAATTCTAGAAATTACGACTTTTGAACACAAAACTCAAATCTACTTCTTGAAATAAACGTTCGGAAAATTGATTTTCCAGCGTCGCAGAATATCAATACCCAAAAAATTTTTCCGGCGCTTCGCGCCGGAAAGATTAACATCTCTTTTAGGTTCTCACTTGTCAACATAGAGGACTTAACCATCGATTTCTCATGTAATTCAAAGTCATTATGCTTTTGGATAGTTTGCTTGAAAGTTTGTTCCAATGCTTGTAGATTAAACTTTGAACTCGAAAATTTCAATTTTTTCCTCAATTTTGATGAATTAACGGGTCTAAAAACACCAGAAGGCTTGAAAAAGCCCAAAAACACGTAAATAAAGCGTCTGTGAGCATTTTTAAGCGAAAAAAACGACTTCGGGAAAATGGGGAAAAAAATTTTGATCCCTTTCCCCATTTGGGGAAAAGGCCCGGGGGGAAAAAAACAGTGGTTAGTAGGCATTAAAATTGGAGAAAAAATTGAAATGTTCGACTTAAAAGCCTAATCTACAAGCATTGTTGAACAAATTTTCTAGCAAACTATCCAAGAGCATAATTGACTTGAATTACACAAGAAATCAATGGTCAAGTCCTCTATGATGACAAGTGAAAGCCCAAAAACGATGGTATTCCAGCGTTTTTTTTTGTGCACGGACATTTGTGCCAATTGGCACAAGAGGCCAGAAAAATTTGTGCCAATGGCACAAAAAATTTTTTTTACTAGAGACATACTGAAAACTGCGGAAAAGTTTTAGGCCAAAAGTTTGATAAAAAGTTATTGTTTAACGCATTAATTTTTTGTAAAAATCGTGCCCAACCTATTTTTCAGCTAACCATGTCAGTGAGAAGAGAAAAAACTGTGCAACAAAATAGCTCACGAAATCCCAAAGAGAAATAGAATGCTGAGACAATTTAAATAGCTCTAGAATTTTTCATGAAGTTCAAATTGATTCAATTTTCGACTACCAACGAATATCTATGTTATTTATATTTAACAACCATGTAAAGAATAGAAAAAAATTAAGTCGAAAATAGTGTCAATTTTCGATCGAAACATTGTGATATCGATTTTTCTATTTCAATCAATCAAACAACGATATCGATTTTTCTATTTGAATCAATCAAACACAGAAAGTAACAATTTCAGTTTTAATTCCGAATCTGACTGAATGAAGAGAGAGTATTCAGAATTTCTTTTCACTCATCAGTCTTGACAACCTATAAAGTTTGCTGCAACGATACTAATACGCTGTTCAAAGAGAAATCGTTCGCTTTCGAGTCAAATATACGAATAAGAAATATTATATTCATTGATTCGGCGCGGAGCGCCGAAAAATTTTTGCATTTTCAGCCCCTAAAGGTCTAAAAATCAAGGAAATTTAATGTTTGACCGGCCAAAAAATTTGTGCCAATTGGCACAAACGCTCAAAATTTTTTGTGCCATTCCAAATTTTTTTGTGCCAAAAACCATGTTTTGGCACAAAAAAAACACTGTGGTATTCTTTCCGGAGCGAAGCGCCAGAAAATTTTTTGGGTATGTTGACATTCTGGGAATGCTGGAAAATCAATTTTCCGAACATTTATTTGAAGAATTAGATTCCAATTTTGTGTTCAAGAGTCGTAATTTCTAGAATTTTACTTGAAAAATTTCAAAATCTGTAATTTATTTGTTAACTCTCATGAACTTGGTCGAAAATATATGAGTAAGAAGAGTATAAATTCCCGAAAGATTTTCCCAAGAAGCTTTTGAATTAATTTTACGTTAGCAAAGAAATAATCGCATCATAAATCATAGAGACTTGACGTGTATATTGATCTTTCTCAAAAGGAAAAAATGCGAGTCTTCATTAAATATTATAAAATGTTGAAGATTACCAATTACAACATGTGATACGTTTAAGATGATGAAAACTATTATAGATTAAGTGATAAATGAAGGTAGACATGATAAAAGCCGCGCCTGAGCTACTTAATGAATAATGATGATTATTAAAGTTATAACCGGCGCGAAGCGCCGGAAAATTTTGAGATTCGGACCTTCTAAAATGCACCAAAATGCATCTTTTCAATATGAAAATCCCAAATTTTTCTTCCACATTTGTGGAAAGATCTCAAAAATTTTTTCCACATTCCAGATTTTTTTCCACATTATAGTGCAAATGTGGAAAAAAACAGTGTAAGGGCTGAAAACGCAAAATTTTCTCGGCGCTTCGCGCCGGTTCAATGGGTTTAATATTGACTACTTTCCTTTGTCTCGAACGCGAGCGGATTCTATTCGAATAATTGATTTGTATTATCGCAGCAGACTTTGAGATTGTCAATGACCGGCTAAAGAATAGAAATTGTTAACTTTACTTCCTCTGTTCATTCAGTTAGATTGAGAACCGAAACTTATATTTTTGGTGATTCATTCGAAGAAAAAAATTGACATTTTTGGCACAATTATTCAATCAAAAGTCTACATGAAATGACTTTCGACTTAGCTTTTTTCAGGAGAAAACAATTATAGACAAGACATCCTAATTTAATCTTTAATATAGTTGTTAGGAAGGAGGCCGAAAAGTAAAGGAAATCTTCATGACAAAAAGTCTATAAAAATATCTGAATTTTCGAAGCATTCAATTTCTTTTCGGATCGTAGAAATCGTTTTTTAGATCAGTTTTTCTTATCTCGCTGACGTGGTCAGAGAAAATAGAACGAGCACGATTTTTATGCAAATGAATGCGGTGAAAGTATCTTTAGTTAGTTTTTATCAAACTTGAAAGAAAGAAAGAAAAGAAATTTATTAAATTCAGAGAAATACAAGAAATATCAATAATACAGGAAAGCTCATAGACATAACAAAAGCACGTGCGCATTGAGCTTTAAAAAGTGACTCAATTTAGATCGAAAACAGGGCATATTGTTATAACTTGGCACAAAACAGTTTTATGGTTTTCAGTACGTTTTTAGAGTGAAAAAATGTTTGTGCCATTGGCACAAATTTTTTTGGCCCTCTGTGCCAATTGGCACAAACGTCCGTGCACAAAAAAACGCTGGGTCGAAGTGTTAGCCCTCTTCTGATTGGCCGAAATTACCGCCCCCCAGACGGTTTTTCGCCTAATATGTATTTTTCATTAATTTTTTTTTTGAACGTTTGCAACCTGAACTTTTGCGTTTATTGAAGATGAAAATTGAGGACATCATTCTAGAGTAGACTGCGATTTTAAAACTTCTGTTCGCGAATATCTGTTGGAGAGGTTTATTTTTCCAGAATATAAAAACTCAAAAAATTTTCGGCGCTTCGCGCCGGAATAGGGAACAAATTCAGGGTTGGCGGGCATTGGGTTTTTGGATTGATGGGTTTTTTTGGGTTGGAAAATCGGACATTTCTGGGTTTTTGGGTTTTTCAAGAAACAAATTCATTTTTTTCCATTTTATTCTCAGGAATAAAGTTTCTTCCTGATTTAACAATCGAAATTAGAGTTGAGCTACCTTTAGTAACTGCAATGCAGTCTTTTCTGACACTGACATGACAACAGAGTTGACATACCTGTAAGACCTCCGACCAGTTGGGGGGGGGTTAAATCCGAAATTTTTTGGGGGGGGGGGGGTAGGAAAAAGTCGAAATTTTTCCCAAAAAGGCCAAAAACATACACTTTTTTGAAAATTTTTTTAATTTTTTCCAAACTGGGGGCGGGGTTGGGGGGGAAATGATTTTGGGTACAGGGTTGGCCGAGTTGGGGGGGGTCCCCCCAACCCTCCCCCCAAGTACAGGTATGAGAGTTGAGATGAGATCACACAACAAACAAATCAAATGCTATCGTAAATTTTCAATTCAGGAGACTTTAGCTTTTATCGATTCGGTTCCTATGACTGTTCTGTTGAGTTGACTTATTCTAATCGAAAAGCTAAAGATTTATATTCAATAAATTTAACTTATGTTTGAATTGTCTTTTGGCTGAAGTTGATTTGATTCGGCAGTTTATCTGAATATTAGGCAGATTTTACTGCTCATGAGCACTTATGAGCAGTGCTAGTGAGCAATACACAGCATTACTTGTGACTGCTAAAGTCTGCTCACAGCCATCAGCATTTGGTGAGCTGACTTGAGCAGCCCTAAAATTTTAAGGAGACAGCAGACCCACTGGAGAAAGAGGCTGCTGACGGCTTTTTGGGTTCAAAAATGAGTTGAAAATGGACCACCAACCAAGTATTCTGATTGAATGGCTGTAAGCAGTATGAATGTTGAAGAAAAAAACATCAAGCTTTTTTCAGCCCGCTAAAACGCAATTTACAAGCAACTCAATGAATAAATGATCTCAACAAGTGAAGATGATGAAAAAAATACGTTTTGTTACAAAATTCTGGAGAGCGGCCAGAAATCTGCTATGCAATATTGGTTGATGGAAGGCGAAACGTGGCTCTCGTTTCAAAAAAATGCCTTGAGAGTACGTTTTTTAAGACGAGCAAGCGAAATTTATTTTGTCATGTTATAATCACGTGTTTTCCATTTTGGTGTCCACTGCGTCATCAGAGCGTAATTTTTCAACATTTGGCTTTGTTCACAGCAAGTTGCATAATCGATTGCCATCTGCATCAGTCGAAAAGCTAGTCTTCATAAAATTCAATGTCAAAAATTTTTTTGACGGTGCATTAGTAATGATTTTATTTATTATGATAAGGAATCGGTATTTTTGCTTAAAATCAGGAAAAATGATATGAAAATGTTTTGCATTATGAAGAATAAAACTTTAGATATGATGCATTTACTTTTCTTTCATACTACTTAATTCAGATCCATAATTGTGAAATAAAAAAACCCTGATTAAACCCAGTAAACCCCATAAAAAAACCCCCAAATTCGAAATTTTGAAAATGGGTTTTTTCCCAACCCTGAACAAATTACACTTCATCAGTTTGATTTTGATTTATTTCTCAACGTTGTAAAGGTTTATTTTCCAGCGTTTTAGAAATTGAAAATCTGAAAAATTTTCCGGCGCTCCGCGCCGGATTAAGAACTAAATACAACCACACAGGGCCGTGCGCAGGATTTTTTCATTGGTGGGGGGCGGACTAAATTTTTTTCACTAAGTAGCTCCAAAAAATGTTGTTTTTGCGCGATACACTGTGTGCATACTGCCTCAATGGGGGCGGGGGCGGCCGCCCTCCCGCCCCCCCGTCCTTGTGCACGGCCCTGCAACCACAGAAATGTTAATAGCGGATAAATTCATGAGGACTCTATCGTTAACATGCTTTATCCGCTCTTGTAGAACACCAATATATTCTTCAGCTCATTTTGACTAACATAACCAGAATTTTCTCAGTTTTTTTCCTCATTTTTGCAGGTTTCTAACTCCAAATACAACAAAATGCTTGGGTATGCTCCTAAAATGCATGAAAAAGCATCCGTAGCCACATTATAAACATTTTTAAAAATGTGGAAAATTTTTGGAAAATGCGGAAAAAATTTTGGGTTCGGTTCTCACGTGGAAAAAATCTTCGAGGAAAAAAACGGTGCCGTCCACACTTTTTTTCCTCAATCGACCATTTTTGAGAAGCTTTTTTGGAATTGAGGAAAATTTTTTCTACTTAGGCTCCAATTTGAGGAAAAATTTTTTAATGGTTTCCTGTTCGGAGGTGCATGTTACGCGTTATAAAATTGAAAATTGTTGAAATTTCCCGGCGCCTCGCGCCGGATTTCAATTTATATTTAATAATTTTCCTATATTATTCCAATGCGCGGTTAGAAAATGTCATTTTAGCTAATGCTTATAGCTTTTGATTATCAAGATATTACGGATAAATGTTTGATCCTGTGTCGTTTTTTTGAGAATTTGACCAAAAGCAAGATTTTTCTCGTTTATTTTCCCAACGTCTTTTTGCGGTCTTTAAGAAGATTTTGATATTTGTGTGATTAAAACAATTTGCGTCCAAGTGGAAGTTCACGCTGGTTGAACAATCAAAATTCTTGGTTGCTCTCCTAGTTTTTGAATTGTAGTCTGCTTGACTGAAAATTCATTTAATTCGCTGAAAAATTAAACCTTCTGTCTTGGATATAAAAATTGAAAAGGTTCATTTCCCAACGTTCTAGAATGTCAAAATTCCATAAAAATTTTCGGCGCTAAGCGCCGAACAAGTCACTCATACCAATCTTTTCATTTTCTCTTCAAAACTCAGAAAATTTGGTTTTAAAAGCCTAAAACCGACGCGAATCGAATTAAATAGAAGAAAACTAGCTTTTGGTGGTTTTCCATTAAAATTAAGCTACTAATTTATTGATTTTAGAGTGAACAACTAAAAATTTATCTGTGCAACCAAAATTTTTCCCCAAGTTGCACATTTGAACCTGGCCTTCGCAGAAAAAAAAGCCCTGTGGTGGTCAAGTTCATACCGTTATGTCAGATTGTCAGCTGCTTAGAATCAGTTTTAAAATTTTACTTTTCATTTTTATCTTTTTATCAAACTTTACTGTTTGATTTATTTGTTATATCAAAATTATTAGTTGTTTTCTGTCGTCAAAGAAACATAAGAAATAAAGGTTATACCGTTGAATTAATCTCTTGCTTGGGTCACGTAATCTCACTTAGATGTTTATTTACAAGTAGTTGATAGCTCAAAACTTTTTGCAGAAAAAATTCTGGTTTTTTGGCGGAATAAGATGCAAATTAATGAGTAACGTTCAAAAAACACATCAGAAATGATTTTGAGCGATTTTCAAGCAAGAAAACTAAAAAAATTGATTTTTCTCCATGAGGAAAAAATTTTTAAGGTTTTTTCTCAAGTGGGGCAAAAAGTTTTGAGCAAAAAACACTGCTCTCGTCACTGTTTTTTCTTTGCACTATAATGTGGAAAAAATTTTTGAGGTCTTTCCACAAATGTGGAAGAAAAATTTAGGGTTTTCATATTGAAAAGATGCATTTTGGTGCATTTTATGAGGTCCAAATCTGAAAATTATTTTTTAAATCACACTTTAATAAATTTTTTTTATTTATTACTAAGCTCAGGCGCGGCTCTTAGCATGTCTATCTTTACTTACCATTTTATCTTTAATAGTTTTCATAATTTTAAACGTATTATTTCATGTTTAATTGGCAATCTTGAATATTATGCCTTTATATTTAATGACCATATCCGCATTTTTTTATTCGTAGATTTTCTGAGAAAGATCAGCACGTTAACTTACTAAACTTTTCAAGCGTCTGTTCCTTTCTTAACGTAAGTTGAATTGAAAATCTTCATGGAAGTATTTTTGGAATATTTCTACGCTTCTGACTCATAGCTTTTCATCCAAATTTATGAAAGGTTACGAACAAATTAATGGTTCAAAAATTTTTCGAATGATAAATTTCTAGAAATTACGATTTATGAACACAAATTTTAAATCTAATTTTTGAGGTATATGTTCAGAGTGATTATCAGAATGCTTTAAAAAGCTAAAAAAACGCTCAAATAAAGCGTTTATGAGCATTTTCAAGCGAAAAAACGAGGATTTCAAGACGAAAACTTGTCGTCAAAAAATTTTCCACGTGTAGAAAAAAATTTGACCTCTTTCCACATTTGTGGAAAAAATTTCGTGGAAAAAAAGTGCCTCATATCCAGTTTTTGGTGTTAAAAAATTTTGAGTCAATTTTGGGCAGGTGCAGGCCCATATTTAGAGTAGGGGGGGGGCTAATCCCCCCCTAATTTTTTCCAGAAAAAAATTTTCAGCGATATCATTTTACTTATACATCACAATTACCAAATTGAATTATTTATTTACATACATTTAGTCAAACATAGAATTTAGCCACTGATCCAAGCGCACATAAACTAACTGAAAATAAGTCGTCTTTAAATGATTTTGATTTTCTTTTTATTCAGTAAATTCTAAAAAAATTAGAAAATTCCCCCTCCCCTTTTGAAAATCCTGGATACGGGTATGGGCAGTTGGCACAAAATTTTTGACTTTTCTAACACTTAATTTCCTTGATTTTTAGACGCTTTTGGGGCTGAAACGCAAATTTTTTTCTGCGCTTGGCTCCTAGTCAATGAGTCTTAACTATTGCTTAAGTACAGTGTTTTTTCGAGCCAAAACATGAATTTTGGGCACAAAAATTTGAAATGGCACAAAAAAATTTGGGCATTTGTGCCAATTGGCAAAAAAATTTGGGCAAGTCAAACACAAAATTTCCATGATTTTTTAACGTTTTAGGGGCTGTGATTTGTGAAAATGCAAAACATTTGGGGTCAAAGACTTTAAAACCCCCAACTTCGAACACGCTCCCAATTTCGAGCACATTTGTGTTGTAACACAACATTTAAATCATTCAATCAAAAAGATTTCCACGTTCTGTTTTTTGCAACAATGAGGCTGATTAACATATTATATTATTGCACAGTTTATTGTATCCGTCAGATTTTGAAAATTTCGTCACACCTGATTACGGCGGTGATTTTCGAAAAATCGTATTTTCAACAGTAAATAATTTCAATGACATCAAAAAGTAGTATCTGATTTCATGTGGTTCAGCTAAATTTGGAGTGTTGTAGAATCTAAATTACCATAACCATTTTGAACTATTTTGAGAAGGTTAGTGATTTTTCATTATTCACTTTTCCCCTAACTTTGAACACCCTGTTAAGTTAAGTAACATGTAGTTTCGTACAAATATCCGCAACTTTTGAACTAAATTCGATCAAAAAAGATGGTAAAAAGCAAGAGGCAAACGTCTGAATCGTAGACACAGGAAGCTTCAAATGATGATAAAACAATTGATCGTTTAAAGAATTTAGACCCTAGAAGAAAGGTGAAAGCTGCAAGAGATAGGGGCAGCGCCAAACATCTGCCTGGAAGCTTTTCATGCGAGGAAGAATTTTTGATAGAAACTAAGAGTTTGTGATAAAAAGAGAAGGAACAGTCTCCAAAAAACTTGGACTCAATGTGATAAGTGTCAAGTTTGGATTTCTGAAGACTGCTTGCCTGACGATTTCGGCAAGGACATTTATTATCATTGTGATAGCTGTATAACTACGGTCGTTATTCGAATCTTTAATATTTTTTTAAAGAAGCCTTAGAGGCTCATAATTTCCAGATTTCCGCCTGCCATTATTGTTAATTTCATTTCCTTTCACCTGTAACTTTGCTGTTAAACTTAGATAATATTGCATTGTTATATAATTGCCCATAACGGTTTTTTTGTCATTTAGTTCATTGTTATATCTCATATTGTGATATTTTGTTGTTTTCAATGATTCTAAGCCGTTTAAAAAAATAAATGATGTCCGAAATTAGGACCGAGTCAACCTTAACTTCGAGCACTTGGCGGTTTTTTAAAAAATCGATCTGGAAGCTTAATCGTTCGTAATTAGAGTCTATTTTTTCGCACTTGAAATGTAGGATATTTTTTTTATCTGTTGCAAAAAAAATTATCCAATTTTCTCTATTTTTAAAGTCGCTGGATCAAGTCAAAACCAAATGTGTTTGTAGTTAGGGATTTTACCCTACACTATTACCTAACTCGTATTTTGCACGAACGCGAACGAGTTCTCTTCGATTAGTGTATTTGTATCGTCGCAGCAAACGTTATAGGCTGTTAACGACTGATGAATGAATGAAATTCTGAATATATTCTCTGTTCATTCATTCGAAATTGAAAGTCATGTTTTTTATTTAAATAGAAAAATCAATATTCTTGGTACAATTTTTCGACCGAAAATTTACACAATTTTCAACTTAATTTTCTTCAAGCTTTACGTTGTTACATAACCCGTAAGAGGTCCGACTAGTTAGGGGGATAAACTCAAAATTGTGGAAAGGGGGTCTTTCTTTTGGACGAGACTTCCATATGACCCACTTCGAGCTTAATTCTATTGTGAATATTAAAGATTTGTAGTCATTTCCGGCACGAAGCCCTGACTTTAGTATTTTTAGATTAGTTCGATTTGAAAATGAATGATCAAAACGAATTGCAACTCGATTGCGCTCTGGATTTAATGCGACGTCTACCGCCCCAGCAGTGCGAGAAAAATTTGTCGGACTTGATCGATTTAGCACCCTATCTATGCGAACAACTTCTTTCGTCCGTCGATCAACCGCTTAAGATCGCAATGGATGCCAAACTAGGGAAAGAATATTTGCTTTGCGATTATAACCGGTAGGATGCTTTTTTCCATTGAGAATTTGACTGCGATAGAGTTTTACACTTTAGATTCAGGTTTTAGGCAAAAGGGTCTATGGCTCATATAATTTTATGTCTTTTTCGCGATTAACTTTCTAAACACTTGCAGCGACGGTGATTCCTATCGTTCGCCGTGGTCCAATCTATACGATCCGCCGTTAGAAGACGGCGTTACTCCTTCCGACAAATTACGTAAATTGGAAATCGACGCCAATGCCGCTTTCAGCCAATACGTCGATATGTATTTCGAGGGCGGCGTTTCAAGCGTCTACTTGTGGGATCTAGAGCACGGTTTCGCCGGTGTCGTCTTAATTAAAAAGCAAGGCGACAGCCAAGGGACTATCAAAGGTTGTTGGGATAGCATCCACGTCGTCGAAGTAAATTTGTAAAACTTTTAGGTATCAATACGTTGTCTTACAGTTTGAGCAGAAAAGTGACTCAGTCAACATCAAATCTGACTTTGAACGTGTAACGAAACTCCGGGGCCTGGGGTGGTCAGATGAATTTTTTAATGGTGTGGAATTATCGATTGCCCAAAATTATAGGGGAGTCATTGAAGCGAAAAATTTCGGTTTTAGGTGCTCAACAGATTTGTCTTACCAGGATTACGTAGCGTGTTGATATAGGATTGGTAGCCAAAAACAAGCTCCTGTTTTAGCCCTTATTAAAAAAATGTTAAATTTTATAGCAAATTGACGACACTATTTAGCTAGTCGGAATAAGAACAAATTCAAGAAAAACAACAAAACTCTATGTCAATTTAGAGCCAAAAAGCATATAACCAGTGAAAATTGCAAAAGGCAAGTAAAAACTACTATCATTGCCCGCAGACATGCATTGCAAGAATTTTCCATCCCGGACTTACCATCCAGGACTTATCGTATCCCCGGACTTTTCGTCGAGGTGGGGTCGGTTTGGTGAGTTGGCAGCAAAGCAAAAAAGCCCTATATGCAAGCATGTTTAATCATACATAATATGCTTAAAAATAATCAAGAAACCTTTCTTTAAAAAAGTTCAGGACAGTGTTTGATTGTTTTTTTGGCATCAGGGGGTGTTCATTAGGGGTGTGCGCGGGATTGAAAAACTTCCCACCTGTATTACCTTAAACCAATACCATTCCCGCCCCGCTCCAGCCACTGGCCTGGTCTTCCCGTCCCACGGAAATCCCGTGGGATTCTCGCGGAATAATTATCCATTCAGACTTTTCATATAACATGATTTACATTAGAATATACTTCGTAAGGTCGTCTGAGAGTGAGTACTACATAGCTATAAACAAATTTATTCTCACCATATAGATTTAAAATCATGTAATCATAACTGTTTATTGAAACTATTCACTAAATGAAACTAAAAGCCCTAAAATTATCCTAAATTATTTTGAAAAAACACTAAAAAACCCTAGACATTTTTACATTACACGAATAAAATATAATGATCAATTTATAAAATAAACACATTGCAATTTTATCGCTGAACAACACGGACAAGTTAAATTTTGCACAGACTTTAAAAAAAACCTTCGACATAGAGCTAGGTACATATTTGAGGTGTGAAAAATGGTGTAAGAATTACCTAAGAAATCGTTGATATGTAACTGATTGTTTTTCTTTTTTTATTGCAGGAGAATAGAGTAAAGGTTATTTTAGCTTGAGCTCAACTAAATCAAGCGAAACCCTAAAAAACTGAAAATCAGAGGTCCCCAAGGTCGAAAATTTAGGTAGGGGTAAAATCGTAAATTTTAAGGGTAGTACTTAAAATATGCGGTGACCTTTTTTTTGCTCTCAGCTTTTTTGCGGAGGAGGGGGTGGTGTAGTACTCTCACCACATAGGACTTACAAAAATGAATAATGCCCCTCAGGGCCGTGCGCAGGATTTTTTCATGGGGGGCGGACTAGGTTTTTTTACTGAATAGCCCCAAAAAACGTTGATTTTATACGGATATACTGTGTGCATGCTGTCTCAATGGGGGGGCCGCCCCCCGCCCCCCCCCCCCTTGTGCACGGCCCTGATGCCCCTACTTCATGTTTTTTACAGTCAAAAAACATTAACTGTTTCAACTCCATTTTCCAGCTCCCAATCATGCAACTTGAATGCACTAATTATAGGTACAGAATAGTCACACTTTGAAGATTGTTGTGTCAACTGATTCCCGTTCATTTCAGGAATCGGGCACAACATACTTTTGGAAACATACTTTTGGAAACATTATTTGAACCAGCATCTTCAGCAGTATTGGCTTATTCCATCACTGATAAGACTTGGAACAGTGCTTCCAATTAAAAGTCCTGATGCTGAATGTGGCTTTAGTATTATTAATCCCATTACATTATGAACTACGAGTTTGAAACCAAGTACCACTCCTGATCCACGTCAACAGATCTCACATGTCTCAACTCATAGCAGGAAAAAAATGCCACAGCTTGGGTAACCATATGCGCACAGAAGACCCAACGCAGAAGCGGGGAAAAGGAAAGGAGAGCATGAAGAAGAAAAATTTAAGAACATAATGTTTTTCTTGCCAAGGGGCGATTTTTTGATAAATCACATATACATAAGTCGCTATTTCATCTCCCAATTATATATATAATGATTTCCTACAAGTAGTATATATTAATGTGCTGATATCCTTTCCTAAAAATCTCTATATGGCACAGAAGTTGCATACTTTCCCATTATCATTTGCTCAGTAAATGTGTCAAAAAGACCAGTGAGTAATTCCTCACAATCACACATTGTGCAATTTTTCTCGAATTACTATAACCCACTGGGGAGAGGATGAGGTCTACCAAAATTTTTTGCGATAGTGAGCTGTTTTTATGGGGGTAGTAAATGAATTTCCAAATCTAAGACTGGTGTAATACCCCCCCCCTATACGGATTTTAGATGATTTGTAATTCTATATGTTATTTCCAGGTCACGGTTGAAAAATGTCGTCCTATCTGCTGCTTGCAGCCTTTAAACATCAACACATCATAGATGCATGTTTAATCCTGTATGTTGTGCAGGTATTTCCTTATGGTTTGAAGAAAGATGGTTTGGTCGAAACTATTATAACTTCTCCCTGGGTAGGCCTCGGATATAGTGCAACAGTTCACGCCCAGACCTGGCGACTCGTTCACTAATGAATCACGCCCAGACCTGGCGAAATCCATTAGTGAATGAGTGATTGCTGAGTGACGTTAATGATGAATGAATGGGGTAAATGTCACGTCCTTATAGAAGACATTGTAAGAGAAATTTCACTGCAGTAAATTCGTTTCCAGAATTCAGACCGATTTCCATTGAGATTTAGAAATGACATGTAAGATATTCCAAAAAATTCCCGGCAATCAGTTATTATAACGTCTACTTAAAAAATGTCGCGGCTTTAATGTAAAGAATCCATCCAGCTTTATGTTAGCGCAGAGCTGGATCTTGTGTTTGCACTCTAGTTGAATTTTGAAACGAACATTCTTTTTGAAAAAATTCGTGGATGACAAAGTTTCATGCTTGTTCCACAGTTCAAGATTTATACGTAATTTCGTCATTTAAGGTTCAAGAAAAGAGTTCAGGCCGCACGGCCCATTACAAGTTAACTTCGACCGTTATGTTGTGGTTGCAAACGAATCGCCAAAATTCGGGCATGATGAATTTGGGCGGTTCTTTAACGCGTCAAATGGAGCAAGATTTCGCCGTCAACGAATCGACGACGCCCCATTTGGTCAACATTGGCCGAATGGTCGAAGATGTTGAAAATAAAATGCGCAGTTCGTTGAACGAAATTTACTTCAGCAAAACGTGCAACGTCGTCAATAATTTACGTTCTATGCAAAGCCAGCAAGAGTTAGATAGGCAACATAAATTTCAAGACGAAATAGCCAAAGCAGTCCAGAAACAAGGCGACAAGAAAAGACAGCAAGGCAAAGACGAAATCTGAAGAGTATCTCGGTTTTGGTGTTTTCAGTGAGTTTTTTATTTTTCCATCATACTAGCTGTCGTCCGGAAAAATAAATTACTTGTTGATTATTGTATCACAACAAAAGGTTTTGAACAACTTGGCCTGGTTTCCATTATTTAAATTTTTATTATTCTAAAATGCTCAAAAAAGTTTCAAACCTACTAGAAATCAGGTGTAAGTAAAAAACCAAACGAATGTCTAAAGCCACATTTATACTTCATAGTCATGGCAGCCCTGACCAATCGAATTTTAGTGCACGTGGCATCCAACCAATCATATTTAACGTCAGTTTTTTGTAGCGCAGTCTGATTGATCACGGCCGCCGTAGCCGTGCCGTGAAGTATAAATGCGGCTTAATGCTCTCGGATTTTCAAATTCCGTGATAAATGACGCTCTGAAGCATTGGATTCTAATCAAACTGTAAACAAGAAAATAGTGTTATCAACCGTTATGGAGTCTCTTTTTCAGACTGAGGTTTCATTCCTCGAAAATAAAGAATGTTGCCGTTTTTAAATTCCTTCCCGTTTCAGATCCATTGTATGTCGTCTCACTATTCCTGCTTTTCTCCATCGTCGTATTCACCGAATTTATATTACTTATTGTAACGATTAACGAGTTCCTATTGTTTTAATTTCCATATTTATCAGTGTACAGTTTGCTCTTACAGTATATCTAGAGAATCATCATTCTCCTGTCAAGAAATTGATTATAAACGTGAAATTTTTTTTCCAGACGGTGTTGTACTTCTGTTTTTTATATATTTTATTGCTTTGATTTGTTTTGTTTCGTTGATTTATTTTTGATCGCAATCTTTTCGAATGACATAGATTCCAAGTTACATGCTTTCTTACGATTACTGTTTTTGCTGATTTTCTATACTTTTTGTTGTTTAATAAAAAGAAAATGAAATTTCCTCGGTATTTGTAGCCTACGATATTATTCTCCTGCAAGGCTGCTCGTCGTGTTAACTGAGAATTTGTGTGAGAATCGAGGTTTCACCCCTATTCAGCGAGACTCAATACAGTGATTCTCAAAAGAGCGAAGTTCCAAAACAGCGAATCTCAATTCAGCGAAGTCCCGATACAGTGATTCTCAAAACAGTGATTCCCAATTCAGCGAAGTCTCAAAACAGCGAAGTATCAGAACAGATTCTCAAAATAACGAATTTTCAAAACAGTTATCTTTGGAATGAAAAAATTGAGATTGGGCGGGGTGGCACCAATCGCCAGATATTCTGACATGGTTTTATAGCATGTGTTTTCACGACATTACAGCTTTTTATGCTGGTTTGTTTATTATCAACATATTCATATGCATGTTTTTTGTTTCTTTTTCCCTTTATCGATTTATTTCTGTGAATATTCCTATTTTGTGCTACTTTTTGTATAATTTGTCCACGTTGCGTACTTTTGTTCTATTTTTTCACCTACTTTTTACTACATTATTTTACTTCTCATGTCTTTATCATTCGTTTTTTGTTTTGCCTTTACTGCTTAATTATTTTATTCATTTCATCTTATTTGTTTATTTCATTTTATTTTATTTATTTCATCAATTTATTTTTTTGCAATGCAATTAAGCTGCCTACAAAATGACTATAATAGAGAATCCTTACGATAATCTTTCGGTTTTGTTTTTTTCAAACGTTTTGCAAAAATGTTTTTCTGACAGATATTTTTTTGTGATTTTGGAATGGTCCGTTCGTGTATACCCACCGCAACTGTAGTACAAAAGCATGTGAAATTTAGATGGCCAAATTCAACTAAAAAATGACTAGTGTAATTTTTCAGTAACTAAAAATAGACTAGTGTAATTTTTCAGTAGTGTAATTTTTCTAATCATTTATTTGATTTTCCGTATGAAATACTGAACTTCTTTCGATAGAACTTTTGCTCCAGTACAGTCAGGGTTGCAGTTGCATTTAAGGCAAACCTACGAGATGGCTCACGTCGATTTTTTTCTTGTTTTACTTTAATTTTCGTTTTGCCTCATTCTAAATAATTTACTTTTTTATGTGCATTTATTTCCGGTTTTACAATAAACATTTTTGAAAAACTATTGTGATAAATTAACATCTCAATTGTGCAAAAATTGCAGCTGATACTTTTCTTAGCTAAGTATGACCAATACAGTGTGTTCTTCACAATTTTCTATGTAAACTTACAAAAAAAATTGGTCCCCCCAAATTAGTAGACCCAGCTACGTGCCTGGATTTGTGGCTCACAGTGTACTTCCAGATCAACCTTTACAGCACACAAAAAACTCTTGAAGTGTACATAAAACGATAACATGTAAAATGTCGCTAACGCAAATCGGAATAAATTAAAAAGCCTACAGTAAACCTGACTTAAAACGAGTGATACATTTTTCAAAATCCAGCCGTCATCTTTCGTTTCCTTCTCGTCAATTCCACGATTTCCTTGATTTTCGTTTCTTGCGTGATGGGGAATTCTTTCAAGTTCATGCTAATTTTGACAATTTTGGGTACGACGGCTATGGCCACGAACGAAATCAAAACGTACTTGGCGAAAACGCACAAGTAATAGACCAAAATATTGGGTGAAAAAACTGGGAAAAAGGCGCAAATTTGAACGCAAACGAACGAAATCAATGCAGTGACGATTTCTCGACCGTCTTTGTGCACCAAATTGTTGCTAACTAAATCGGGTTCCCACCAACGGGCTAGGGCCAAACCGACGATAGCGCCGCAATCGCGGAACATGGCGCTCATTGGACTGGAAGCCAAATGGATCCACGCCGGGTTTTGGCACCATTTGCGGGCGTAGTAGACCGACCAGGCCGGATCCAAACCGAAAATCGGCAAGCCGGCGTAAACGACCACGGCGAATAGACAAACGGCGCCCAAAATTTGCATATAATGTTTAGGTTCGAAACGTAGGATTGGGATTTTCGTGAAGTACCAGCCGATGATTATCCCTATCGAAATAGAAAATAGCAACATGATGGATCAGAGAAAGTCATGTTTTTAGATTTCATGTGATCACGTATTCTTTCATCAGCTGAAAAAAGTTGTTACTTTTTTAAGATGAATCGCAAAAATTTCAAGTTGCAGCGCAGGTAATGAAAATATGAATAATTTTCCGCAATCCCTGTATTTTGGGTGAAAAACAAGACCTTTTTACATTTTTTGAGCATAAAACCTTTTTGAGAGCCAATATACCCAAATTTCCAATGCAAAACAACCTCCTTCGGTACACCCTCCCTCTCCCATGAAAAAAATATCGCCTTCCTTGAACAAGCCCAAATCCCAAAAATCAGTCATGAGGCGGACCATAGCTTTGATTGGTTCGTTTCAAACATTGTTAGCAAAGTTGATTGGTCGCCCAACTCGATTTTTGTTCAAGAGCCCAACTTTTCTCAAAATGTGAATATCTTAACTTTGCTCAAGATGCCAAATTTTCATTTTTTTGCAGGTGATCTGATGATTACTTTCTAAGAAACGCATAATCATTGTTCTAAGACGTCATCTTGATTTTTTCCAAGATTACGTTGAAAAAATTGCGATGCAGTCGAAAGCATGTTGAACACTGAAGGGCTCTCGCAATTTGATTTGATTATTTTGCAATGCATCGCGACATTTTCGCGCGCATCGTAATAAAATGTTGATTATCATATTCAAATGTAACGTTTTTAAGTGATAACGAATTTTTCAAGTGAACGTTTGAGTATTCTTCATTTTAGCTTCTACCTGGAGAATTTCACAAACGACGATCTGTCATTCTATAGTCTGTTTTTTCTAGAAATGCTTAAATCTAAAGAGTGGGAAGCAAGTATTGTTTCATATTTTTATCATTTCCTGATAACCATGATGTCGCATAGGACTAGAACTTTGGGACACATTGTTTACCATTTCTCGAGTCAAAAATACTATTGCAAAAGCCTTGTGTTAGGGCAGTCCTAATTTTTTGCCGATTTACTATTTACAATCCCTATGAGCCGTCAAAAATCATGATGCAAAAATTTGAATGGCGTTTTCAAGTCAAAATCTTCCGATTAGTGTCCAATTTAAATCGCATTTTGCAGCTGACATATATCGATAAAAGAAAAAAAGGTTCGCAAAAATTCACGAAAGTTTCCGCCTAGTTTCTAACACAAGATTTCTCGTAGGATTCAACTTAGTTGTCATAAGTAAAAAAAAATTAACCAAATCTGAAAATCACACATATGAGGCAACTTGACGCGTTAGGAATGAAATTGGTATTCATTTAATCTAAAAGTCTAAATTCTCGTAAGACAAAAGTACGTTTTCAATTCTTGACATAGATTTCTTTCAACTTTTGCAGGTTTATGTACATTAAAGATGATCCCTTAAAATTCATTCAATATTAGGTGAATGCAAGGGTTAAAATATACTGTAGAAATAAAGAGTGTTAATATGTATTGAGAATACAACAATGCTTGAAATATCAAATTATAAGTACAAGATTTGCAGGCTTTTTAACTGAACTCGCTTATGTACTGCTAACGCTCAGGAACACCAGAAATGTCTCTATACAATAGATATTTCACGATATTTTCTGGCTCTTACAAAAAATTACGGAAATTCATTTACTGATTGGGGGTCGCATATTATTTGAACACCGTCTTAAATTTCATTTTCTGAAAATGGAAGCCTATATTGTGAAAAGAATCATGCTGCATAAAAAAACAAAAGTCGCATAGCTACAAAGCCCTAAACAAAATTTTTTGATATTTTGAAGTCTATACAAAACTTAAGACATATGATGCTCACAATGAACAATCTTTATCGTTTAGCATTCATTATATGCGAAATTGTCAATCATTTTTCCTATTTTCTTTTTTTTTAATTTTTGCGGGTACATTTACCCCTTTTCCTATAGCCGGAAAGGCAGGCTTTACAGGACTATACGGTCATACAAGTATCCACCTAATATGAGAGGCGCTCTTTGGGTGCTTTTTACCGCCTAGTGGATTCCACATTGCACAGGCTGGCGTCTGCCTGACAAGCAGGACTTGACCGGCTACCTACCTCATAATGGAATAGGCCCACCTCCTCATTCGCCGCTCTATCGCCAACATGCTAACTGGGCTGAGTGGACCCCGGCAAGCAGCGTTCCAAGCTCGCCTACTCAAGTTATCTACCCCAAGAGGATGAAAGGCTGTGTCTGCATGGGCCAGCCACCAGAAACTCAATTTCGGGTTACACCCGGATTCGAACCTGGTTCTTGAGACTAGCAGTCAGAGACTTACCACTAGACCAAGACGGCCATTTTTCCTATTTGGAATTTTGCACTTTTCATAAAATTTTTGGATGTCAAAAATCAAGAAAATGTCATTTTCGAAGTTACTGTCAGCACTAACATTCTATATCGATGTTGGCTTTTTTCGGAGATAAATGATTTGTGGGTGATCTTTCGCACACTGATAAAATTTTCTATAGCACACGATTTATGTGACCACAGGTCAAAGTTCAACCTAGAGACCATAACTGGATCTTGACTTCCTTCCCGAAAATATGGCTCTTATTACTGATAGCCACAGCTGAAGATCAACCGAATACCTTATTGAGAGGGTGGAGTCAAATCTAGTTGGGTTCTACATGAATCACGGAACAGTTTTACCTGATATGCCGCCTGCGATGACTTGGTGGGGAAAATGCGCCGCTATGAACAGTCGAGAAGTCGAGACGACAGTGAATAACGTCAGGTACAAAGTCCAAATGATTATTGTCAACGTTTTCCTGAAAATTTGAGAAATTCTGAGTCATCAAAGACGAACACTGTATTCAGTTTATTTTCAAATGAGCCTCTAAATGAAAAAAAGTGAAAAAATCCGTTGGCATGTGACGACATGCACCGCAAGGAAGTATTTCCTTTTTCCAAGTTATAGTCCCAATAATTTCTTTAGTCAATCTGAGAAAAAAGGCGCCCGAGGAACATATTTTTTTTCTTTCCGCGGCTCATTTGGAAAAAATAGATTAATCTAACCTTCTGCGCGAATATAGGACTACGCAACGCATGTAAGCTGACAAAATGATGAACCAAATGGAAGAAGTGAGCATGGCGTGACCACTTGGACTTCCTGGAAAAATTTACGGTTCGAGTTATCAGTTTCCCACGTACTATGTCTCGTTTTTTCTTCGTTCATTTATTAAAAAACTATTCTTCTGCCACAATATCAGCGACTGCGAAATTCAGTCACGTTTTTACCTGGTCCAGTTTCGCAAGTCAGTGGATACTGCTTCAATGCTAGCAAATCAGCATTGTCTGCAGCTTCGTGAACCCACCAATAGGGTCGTTCACCTCTCAAAACCCTGAAAGTGAATATGTAGATCAATGCAAATTCAGAATTCTCAGGTTTGAAGATAGAGACACGAAAATTGCAACTCTGGATGAACTCGGGAAACCTGTCGATTGAACATCGAGTTAGTTGGAAACAGTACTAAACGACTATAGTCTGTTGGAAATTTGTAAGAATATTCAACATTCTTTATGTGTGGAAGAGTCTACAGCAAAAGCCTTTTGTAAACTATGACTTCAACGACAATCCCATTTTCGTCATTTTTCATTTTTGTGGCATATAGACTAAAGATAATCATTAATTGATGGCAGATTGACAGACAAAAGTTTGAGAATAAAATAGACCTTGCATGAAATCTTGGTGTACCTGATGAATGATTGAATTTCTGTCGGGGCGTCTTGATTTCTGGAAGCTTACCACTTCAAAATATTGTTGATCATGTCGACTAGTGCAGTGGTCAGAACAACTCTGATAAACAAATTGCCGTTTACCGCCGAAATTAGCGGAAAAATGTACATGGTCAAGAATTGCGAATCGCCCAATTGCGTAATGGATACCATCCTTTGGCTTTGATCTTCGGTCAACACTTTTTGGAGCCACAAAATAAAATAGACCCCGTACCTATGGATCAAATCCATCGACCAAGATAGAAAATTCATCAGTAGCATTATGTTATCTTTAAGGAAAAATGTTCTTGAAAGTGAAGAGAAAATTTTCTACGAAAGCAGAAGACGGCTGAAAATGAAAATTTATCATAAAAAGTGAGCGAAATTTTCTAGAAACATAAAAACACGGAGTAATAAAAAATGTTTGCTCTCATGGCCATAAAACAGAAATTATGACATGCGGATTTTCCATGATAACGCCGCTATATACGAATTGTGCGATAAGATTAGCAAAAAATTCGCGGGCATCACACGACATTCTGCTAATGGAATTATGAAAAAGAGAATGATTTCGGTTGCGGCTGGTCATAATTCATGATAAGTTTTTGAAAACAATTTTTTTCCTGTGTGTCGTTGGCTGCCTAATGCCATAAATTTACGTATGATCAAGTATTTATAGACGTTCACCCGACCATGCCCCTCTGGGTTTGTTGTTACGTATGTTATTTATTGCTGTAGAAGTTTGCCAACTTCATGGGCTTTACAGTCAGTATGAACACAGGTGAAACTAGACAGAATTTTACTACACTTTTACCACTACCACTACTTTATATCCTCCTAAAAAACAGAACACACATAGAAAATTAATTATTCTGGTAAGAATCTGGCTTTACAAAATTTTCGATTCCTATCAAGTTTAGGTATAATTCCATCTTCGGCCAAAAAATTATGGCACTGGTCTTAGTTTGGCGAACACATATAGTCTGTTCTTATAAAGTGTTGTAAATTTAAAAAATGAAAAAAGTGAAAGTGAGTGAATGAACGTCCCCTATGTCGTTTTTAACTCAAAAAATAGTAATGGTTAGTTGGTCGTACGCCACATATGGTTTAGCAGGAAATCGTGAAAAAAGGAACAATACTTGGGTTCTGGCTCCAGATATTAATTTCACTTTTGCGGTAAATTATTGTCCCCTATGCAGTCCTAGTGTTAAAACATTCTCTAATTCTAGTAACTCTTTTGGCAGTAACCACACATGTATAGGGTGGAGACCCCAACCCATGTGCGGGCCTTTCCACTTTCCTTTAAGTGGGCTGAATGTTAAAAAATATCCTTCGAATTTTCAGGAAACTTCCAGCTTATAGGATTCCCTCTCCCTTATGATCTCGATACTTGCCCACAAAATCTAGCGGAGGTATTACATGAAGGAGCGGCCCAAATCTCGGTCTGGTCCAGCCGTGCCCATGAGTGGGCTGCACTAGGGCCAGAAAAAGCCCATTGTCATCCCTCTATGGAGAACTTTTCACTCATTAAGTTCAAATAAGTCATTATTCGTTGAAAAGCTGCCATTTCTTCTTAAACAACATGCGAGTTATTATGAGGTTTATAATCTTTGATGTTTTTGGCAACATCTTATACTAATCAAAGAGCTCGAGACTTGAATTCGAGTGATATTTCCTTGAATACATACTAAGTTGTCGCATGAGTATGCTACTGTAAAATTTGTAGACCTCCAGGGAGTCTCACATTCAAAAAGACATTTGCAGAAAGTTATGTTGGTTACTGGGCTGTCGAGCGGTTTTCAAGAACCCACAGTAAACAAAGGATAAATCGAATAATCTGCCATGCAAAATTCTGTGGAAGAAAAACAAATTTATCAGTTTACAATTTGCGACCCCTGAAAATAGGTAGCAAGTCAAAAAGGTTTCCACAAAACTAGCATTTTCGGATACATAACAATCGAAAATTTTTCGAATAACTAATATTGGGTTGAATATGTTTCAATTAAGTTAGAGAGAGAACTTCTTCCTGCAAGGTCAATTTCATAACCAGCTCTGTTGCAATAAATAGAAAAAATACACTCCTCCTTGTATTATCGTTGAAAGAAACGTCAGTAATTTACACTTTGACATCTAATCACTGAAAATCTGTAATTCAGCATACAGGAGAATTTCACTTGATTGAATGGAATGAGAAGTAATGCTAATATGATGACTATCTTTTTGAGTGAGATATTTACAACGAATGGTGACTACTTTTTATTTTAGTTCAACTGATTAGGTAGAAAGTTTTGAGTTGGTGACGAGCAAGATCAATTATGAATTTGAAGCAAGCAATTGATTTCTTACGCTATGTCAATTCTGGTGTTATTCATCTATTGTTTTGTCGTATTTACATAAATAGATCTTTCTAATGGGATAGCATTACATGTGGCAATTGGGACTGATTCGCCTTAATTTTGTATTTGATTCTTCAGTTTTTCGAAGTTATGGGCTTTGACAAGCGAGCTGTTGGCCTATTCCATGGGCTGGGCTGACCCAAAATTTTAGACTTCGTGGGCTGGAGCGGCTGTATTTGTTCGGCCATCGCAGGTTATTAATGAGTATAACCCATTCAAAATGTCAATACCAATAAGTAAGTTAAGGCGGCCTTGGTGATGCCTAATGTTGCAGTTGACCCACTGAATTCTTTGCTTCCATAAATAGCTGATAGTGAGAAGTGGTCAAAGCGCATAGTGTATCCACAAAGTAGTCTGAATATTTTCGTATATAAAACTATTTAGGAATAATACATGCAATATTCCTGACATGGTCCTTCGAAAAAACCCCCAAAAAATCTGTAATTTTTGTCATTGTTTTTCATGGAAAGGATTGAAACGACTTTTTTGAAGAATGGGAGAAATTTTTTCCAAACATCCGTTCTTTATGAACATCTTCGATTCGCGGAATTCTGTTAGTAATTTGGTTATAATTGCGGGGTGTTAACACCAGAATCATATGTCCAAGAATACTAGAATAATTATCCTGAAACAGTTTGAAAGTTTGAAAGTTTGAAAGTTTGAAAGCAAAAAGAAAAAACCCATAAATGTGTTCAATTTCTAATGTACAGATAGTAAAGCTTTCAGAAAAATTCCATAAGAACAATGCACAATGTAAAAATTCTGAAGTCAAGCTGAACCTTCAATTGCTTGTGATCTTATGTAAAGCTTTCATCAGGTTCTGGAAGACTTTCATATATTAGAGTTTGAATGACAGAGGCCTATTAAAACCAATCTATGATGAAAGTCCGATAAAACCCCCTGATTAGTTTTTTTGGTATGACAGAAAGTCGCTTGAAAGAATCTCTGATTGAAAAACGTTCCTTTTTGTCGGATATTTCTAAACTTGCAACGAGCAGATTGAAATCTCCATCTTTCATCTTTCCAAGGTTTCACATTATGTTCATACAGAATTGCTTTTCTGAAGGTGAACACTGCTTGAGTACTGTGGCGACTTTATCAATGCAATCCTTGTTCAACAATTCCGATGAGTTTGGCTTTATTTGATCATATTACGCACAGGGTGTCTATTTTTTCAGATGAGCTCACCACGCAAAGAAATCTGTGGAAAGATGATAAGATGCATCATATGCCGTTTTCTATTTGTTCGCGTTGTAGTTCTCGAGGTTTGGCTTTACTTGATCATCCAATGCACAGGATGTCTATTTTTTAGATGAGCTCACTATGCAAAGAAATCTGTAGACAGATGTGGTAGCTTCTCTACCACCGACTGCACAGCTCTGCATCGCCTGTTGCGACTGCAGCAGTGCCCGTCACAAAAATCCAGGTCTGGGCCCGTGACTTGGCTGAGCAACATCAAGTCTAGGGGTTCAGAGGAAAATGCGCGAAGGTTGCGCATCGTCACACCTGCATTTTTGTGACGGGCACTGCTGCAGTTGCAACAGGTGATGCAGGGCTGTGCAGTCGGTGGTATAGAAGCTACCACCCAGTGTGCGAGAACTGTTACATGGTGACCGTACCACGGGGCTCCTTGCCTGCATCAGCAGGGGAGGGATGTTGTGACGAGGGCGTTACACTTCCCTAGGAGGAGAATGTGATGATGCGCATTAGGTGCCATCGTGCATTTCCCTCTGAACCTGTAGACTTGATGATGTTGTCACGTGCCGACGAATTTCGCCCAATGTCATGTGATTCACATCATGTTTTTCCATTATGTTTTTCGCCACTTTTTGTTTTACAGTAACTTACGTTAATTTTGCGTTTCGTTTTTATATTTTACATGCAATTTCTGTGTGTACTTTTTGCGTTTCGTTTCTGTTTTATTTTCGCACTTTTACTTCCGTCACGATTTATTATTTTTCTGTTTCGCACGTAGACTACGGTATGTAACCCGCTAGTCAGAATTTCCGTTAAAGATAAGCTCTCCAAGCTCATCGCTATAATTGGAGCACAACATGCACCTCTTATCAGCGAAAACTAGCGATGTTTCGCAATGTGAAACACCTAGTTGAAAATTCTCTCTAGATGACGTTCATATATTTAGCATGGAGAGTGAAACTCGCCCCAATGCTTAACGTAGTGAACTGGAAAATGTCTATGTGACCATAGGCATCTTCTGCAGCAATTTCTGCTGTAGAAGTTAGCTTGGGTGTGTCTTAGCTCCGCCCAAGGCATACTATAGATTACAGGGCCCTTTAAAAGGGCTTGTCTCGTTAATTTTGCACTCATTTCTGGGCCTAAACTGTCTCCTGCGTTTTTAGCTCACAACTCCACGTTCATAAACGTCCTATATTATAAATTTACATATTTTGCCTGCCTCTGCCGCTTTTCTTTAATAAATTTACATATTCGCCTTTCAGTGTCCCTTGCGTTCGTACGTTACCATATCCTGACCTAGGAGTTTACCCCATCGCCTATTGATCAAGAACCCCCGTCGCCTCCCCCAGGAACGTTTTGTATCATCCCCCGCCGACCCGTGCCAGTTGAACACTCCACGCTGAATCGCTTTCGGATTACTGTACCCGCTTCCCCATCATCCCTAGGACCCGCATTTGACCCTTGAACTCGTCACCCAGCGCCGAGTACTTTGAGAAGAGGATTTAGTGAGTCTTCTCAGGGGTTATTATTGTTGAGGGTATATTTGTGGGAATCCTCCTTAAGCCAGTTTTCCCTTGAGAGTACCCTCAGTTAGAAAAGCCCTTGAACCCTTAAGGTCAGGGCCAATAGGGGGATTTAGGTTGACAATTGGGTCCCCTACAGTAAGCCATTCCACGAATGGCACAGTCCCTCATTCTCAGTGAATGAGGACTAGGGATTGCCACCCCTGACCCAGCCGCGTTGTCTATTATTCTACAGCTGAACAGTATGACAAGGCCGAGGTACACCATAGGTTTTCCTGTGTTAGTACCAGCTGGGTTAGGTTCCCGAAACGGATACATAAGCAAGCCACCTAACAGGGTCACAGCATGTCACTCACAGTGTCATGGCCATATTTTCTACGAGATATGGTATGGGTTTGCCCATCAATGTGACTGATCACAAGATCTGCTTAATGTGACATGGCTCCTATTTCGTTTAATGTGACAATGTTTAACGGTTCTCGCACACTGGGTGGTAGCTTCTCTACCACCGACTCCACAGCCCTGCATCGCCTGTTGCGACTGCAGCAGTGCCTGTCACAAAAATCCAGTTCTGGGCCCGTGACTTGGATGAGCAACATCAAGTCTACGGGTTCAGAGGGAAATGCACGATGGCACCTTTTGCACATCATCACAGTTGCTCATCCAAGTCACGGGCCCAGACCTGGATTTTTGTGACGGGCACTGCTGCAGTCGTAACAGGCGATGCAGGGCTGTGCAGTCGTTGGTAGAGAAGCTACCGCCCAGTGTGGTCCCACGAAAGAAGCACATTACCTCCACTCAAATCCAGTCTGCAGATTTCATTGTTATTGTCGAATAAAAATTCTAGTTGACTGATTTTTATGGAGTCCGTTGGCCAAAATTTGTAGTCATAGCTTTATGGACAACTTATGTAACAATGAGCAGATTTCAAGTTCAATTTGCTGACATTCTTCATGGATCGAGCTGCTACACATGACGGTACTAAAATTAGATTTTTCCTCTGATAGACGTTGAACAAGTGTAAATAACGGTTTTGAAACTATTGTGAATTCGTAAATGATCAATAAAAGATCTACACATTGACAGAACCAAGGACATTAGCTGCGATTTGTCATCCGGACTACTTTTGTCACCACTTGTATCCAAACTGGATAACTGTCTTCCACTGACCATCTATTTTTCAAATATTTTCTCGTAACCCAATCCGTATGGAATAATTGTTCAGAATTATTCTTTTTGAATGATGAAATAATTCACAACCTGAGTACACATTTTTTTCTTGAGTTGACTGTAGTAGTTAAGCGAACAAAGTGAAAAAAAGATTTCGGCATTCGACGCAGGTTTTTTGTTTATTCACGGATTTCTCCGGATTATATTGCTTGCAGGCTTATTTAAGAATTAATAGACTATGAACAGCATCTCTGATTCTGCTGCGTATTTTGTTGCTTCATGCAACGATCTGGAACAAATGCTCAGAGTACATTCCTCCATGAGAAACAAAATTCGAGAAGCATATCTTAACTACGTATTTTCAGGTAATTTTGGTTCGACGAAAACTTCAGCTCATGCCCTATCGTACTAGTTTACTATTTTTCGTGATGTCACTGTATGCTGGTTAGTTGTGCTATGTTAACTTTCTTCACATCATCAGGAATATTTTCTTACGCTACAGAGTCCGTTGATAAGCTAGGTCACACACCTCAAACTCAGGTTCTTCACTCCCTTTCCAGTCTTGGATCGTGGATAAGCACAGTTTCTGCGTTGAAAACAGGCTGAGGCCGTCCACGAATGCACAGGTGGTGTAGATAAAGGGAAACTTGCTTGCATGTACAGAAAGCATTGAATAATTAAAGATCGGCTTTTGTATCATTGTTTTAGCGACACAATAAAGTGTTCTTCTCTTGCCATTTTTGTCTGCATTTTTTTGCAGTATTTAGGCGTTGGACTCTTGAACGGATTTCCGATGTTATAATAACAATTGGAAATCATTACAGAGTGAAAACTGTGTAACATACATGCTGAAGTAATAATGTAAATACAAATTGTACAGTATGTGATATTCATTTATTAGATATATTTTCATTTATTAATCTATCGTCTCAAGGGTGTCTGGAATTCACACCCAAACATTCTTATAAATTTATGTGAAGCACTTTATTTTGATCGTCCCACACCCCATTGACCCAATTAAAGACACACATAATTATTTCCACATTGGCACCTGGCCCTCCTAATGCACATGAAGATACACATTCTGTAGGTACAATAATCCCCTCCAAAACGCGTAAACACACCTGCCCATGTAGAAAGTACAGAAATCCCGACCCAGACAGAAGATTTAGGAGGAATGCATAGAAAACCGTAGAATACATGAAAAACTAAAAAACATAGGCGGCAAAGCATACTGTAGGTTAAAAGGCATGTGAGCGTGGAAATTAAGAATAAATTAAAGCAAGAGGCGTGGCGAAAGAAGCATACAGTAGGCGGAAACAGGTAAGTGAAGCAGCGATTGGTGGAAGAAGATCGACAGAAACACGACCTCCTGGGACGCCCAGGGAGTGGCCAAAACGTTGTATAAAAGAGAAGAAAAGCGTAATTTTTATGATTATTATTCGTGGGTTTTTTTAAATTCGTCGTTCGCGTTCATATTCACATTTGCAAGCAAACGTGCCATCCATTTTTTTTATTCGACGTTCAAGCGACCGTCGACCATTCCTTGTATTCCCGTATTATTGTACCGCCCGCGCCCCGTCCCGTTATTCCGTCCCCGCCGTATCGACCGTTGGTTAAAAGTAAAGTATCTCACAGAAATCTGGTCGTTACATATTTTTGGTGACCGTACCATACCGTTAACCACTGGAACTCCCTGCCCCATTAAGGTGCATCCTATATCCGGGCATCCCTAAGCAGTAATCACATACAGTCATAATCATTTCCTACAGTAGGACAGACATTTGTTAAAGCACAAACTGAAAATGACCCACCATACAAGAGACCACTTAGGAGAAATTGTAAGAGAGCAAATCAACAAACTTTTTGCAGAAAATTTTCGAACTTTACACACACAATTGAGCAAAAACACTATGAATCCCACCCTGATAGACGATTTGAGAACGGCCAACATCCGTAACAGTATGACAAACAATTTTTATGCAAAACCTACAGTATTTACGGGAGGAGTAACCCAACATTTCGGCCAATGGAGCAAGCGACTAGAACAGTTCATGATACTACAAGGCATGAAAGATACTGACGAGCAACTCAAATTAGCATGTTTTGAAATTCATTTGGGTGGTGCAGCATTAGCAAAATTCAAAAGTTTAGAAAATTCTGAAAACCCACCCCAAACGTATGAACAGTATAAAACTGCATTACAAGCATGTTTCCCCGACCACAGAGACACAGATTTACACCAACATTTTTTGCATGAACGGAAACAAAAAAGTTCGGAAACTGTCATTGAATTTTTGTTTGACCTCGAGCATCTAGCGACCCTCGCCTACCCCAATTTCAATTCAGAGGCACGAGAAATGATAATCAAACCCCTTTTCATGGAAGGCATGCAGACAGAAATTAGAGAGGCACTTAAGTACAAACGATTCACCTCCCTAGCAGACATGTCTGACGAGGCAGCTTATGTTGAACAACAAATTTTCAGAAACAGATTGAAATCTAGCCCCATACCCCTCATATCCCCTGAATCCGAACCCATCCTTTCATTAGGCAATTACACTGAACAGCAAGGAATCCTACATAAATTGGAACAAGTCATGGAGTTGCAATTGCAAATACTGCGAAATTCTCAAACCCAACCCCAGCATGATAACAGTAGTTTGAGACAGATCACATGTTTTCAATGCAATCAAGTCGGGCATTTCGCCAGAAATTGTAATTCACCAGGTACTCAAAAGTCATGCCAAATTTGCTTTAGGAGTAATCACATGACTCGAGACTGTAAAAGCAGATGCATTCACTGTTCTCAGACTGGTCACAGATCCAGCCATTGCATATCAAAAAGCTACTCAAATGCAGAATGTTTTCTTTGTAAGCAAAAAGGTCACACGAGTAGATATTGCCCCAACCAAATGACCCCTAACATCCAAAATCACATTGAAGAGAGACTACCCCCACCACAAATGAACATTGATGTCCCAGTCATGTACTCCCCATTGCCCACTGTCCAGCATCAACCTCAACATGCTTTAAATACAGTTCTGCCCAGCAGTCATAAGCAGTTTCACCCCCAATATGTCCTTGACATACCCCTTCCTGATGCAAGCAGCACTTCAAAAATTCCATCACCAAAAAGCAGTGACATGTTGAAATCAACACCCCCCCAGCCAAAAATTGCACAGAAACATAAACATCCTGAAACCAGTGAGACGTCCAAACCTGAACCAGCATACAAAAAGGAACGCCCAATGTTTTCACAATTGCAGGGCCTTCCCACAGACCCCAACACATTCCCCAGGCGAAAAACTTCTCTTCCTACCCCCAAAGCACAAGAAAATCGTAAAATTCGTTTTGCAGCTAGCATTCCCCAGAGTACAAGTAGTGGTATCTGTAGTTCTAGCTCAAATGATGTCAGCAAGCCCCAAATCTCCCGTCCTGATACATGCATTGCCCCTGTTTCTTGTCCCCTCCCAGCAACCGACCCCAACACATTCCCCATGCGAAAAACTTCTCTTCCTACCCCCAAAGCACAAGAAAATCGTAAAATTCATTTTGCAGCTAGCATTTCAAAGAGTAAAAGTAGTGGTATCTGCAGTTCTAGCTCAAACGACGTCAGCAAGCCCCAAATCTCCCATCCTGATACATGCATCGCCCCTGTTTCTTGTCCCTTCCCAGCGAAAAATTCACCCGCCCAATCTCATTTTCCCACCCAAGACAAACAGAAACGTCTTCATACATTCCCATGGCTAAAAGGCAAAATAGAATCGGCCAAGAGTGACAGGATTGAAACGGAAAAAGCTGAGTTAATCAATTTCTTATCCAAATATCAGCCCCTTCACACTGAGTCGAAAACACATGTGAGCCGCAGGCCACTTGTCTCCCACAGCATTGGTACAAGTAATTATAAACACAGACACAGACCCCTTTTTCGAAAACCACCAAAAGCAAAACAAAGCATCAAACAAAAAGTTAAGCAACTTAAGAAAGCTGATGTTATCAATCAAAGCACTTCCCCTTCATGTAAACCTGGCGGGTCAATCCTTCAGACAAAATCCCTTATCCCTCCAAGTCTTCCACCCCAAAACCCTCTCTCCCTCGACCCCTTTGAACGAGGACGTTCAACTTCGGAAGGAGGGAAATGTAACATACATGCTGAAGTAATAATGTAAATACAAATTGTACAGTATGTGATATTCATTTATTAGATATATTTTCATTTATTAATCTATCGTCTCAAGGGTGTCTGGAATTCACACCCAAACATTCTTATAAATTTATGTGAAGCACTTTATTTTGATCGTCCCACACCCCATTGACCCAATTAAAGACACACATAATTATTTCCACATTGGCACCTGGCCCTCCTAATGCACATGAAGATACACATTCTGTAGGTACAATAATCCCCTCCAAAACGCGTAAACACACCTGCCCATGTAGAAAGTACAGAAATCCCGACCCAGACAGAAGATTTAGGAGGAATGCATAGAAAACCGTAAAATACATGAAAAACTAAAAAACATAGGCGGCAAAGCATACTGTACATGAAAAACTAAAAAACATAGGCGGCAAAGCATACTGTAGGTTAAAAGGCATGTGAGCGTGGAAATTAAGAATAAATTAAAGCAAGAGGCGTGGCGAAAGAAGCATACAGTAGGCGGAAACAGGTAAGCGAAGCAGCGATTGGTGGAAGAAGATCGACGGAAACACGACCTCCTGGGACGCCCAGGGAGTGGCCAAAACGTTGTATAAAAGAGAAGAAAAGCGTGATTTTTATGATTATTATTCGTGGGTTTTTTTAAATTCGTCGTTCGCGTTCGTATTCACATTTGCAAGCAAACGTGCCGTCCATTTTTGTTATTCGACGTTCAAGCGACCGTTGACCATTCCTTGTATTCCCGTATTATTGTACCGCCCGCGCCCCGTCCCCGCCGTATCGACCGTTGGTTAAAAGTAAAGTATCTCACAGAAATCTGGTCGTTACAACTGGTTGAACTTGCACTATCAAAAAGAACTTAGAAATCCATCAACAGTTATGAACATTTAAGCAGGAGTCAACAACATTGGTTCATCTTTTCTATCTGATTGCACAAGACAGCCACAGTAATAAGTTTTTACGTCAAAAGAAATCGTCCTATGATTGGCTAGTCAACTTGTCCATGGCAATTTTAATCCTTATCCTTACTTATTTTGGCCCATAGTTAACTTGACCATACTCATGTGGGATCGCAGTCACCAATCATGCCATAAATTGGTCCATAGCCAAGTGAATGAGAAACCGGACAGATCTAGCAATTAAACTCATAACGCAAAATTGATCATTGCAATTGAAAACTATACAAATTTCTACAGTATAAAAACTACAAATTCAATTGTTCAAAGTATTTTTCATACTCTTCAAAATCCAACTGTCAATTTCCGTCTCCTTTTCGTCAACTCTACGATTTCTTTGATTTTTGTTTCCTGCGTGATCGGAAATTCTTTCAAGTTCATGCTAATTTTCACAATTTTCGGCACAATGGCTATGGCCACGAACGAAATTAAAACGTATTTGGAGAAAACGCACAAATAGTAGACCAGCAAATTAGGCGAAAAAAGCGGGAAAAAGGCGCATATTTGGACACAAACGAACGAAATCAAAGCGGTGACGATTTCTCGGCCGTCTCGATGCATGAACAAATTGCTGACCAAATCGGGCTCCCACCAACGGGCCAATGCCAGACCAACCACGGCGCCCGAATCCCGGAACAACGAACTCAAAGGTGTAGTGGACAAATGGATCCATTTGGGATTTTCGCACCATTTTTGGGCGTGTTGGATGGACCAGGAGGGGTCGATGCCGAAAATGATCAATCCGCTGTAGACGACGAATGCAAAAAAAGCCATACCGGCCAAAATTTGCAGGAAACGTTCGGGTTCGAATCGGAGGATGGGGATTTTCGTGAAGTACCAACCGACGGCTAGACCTGCGATTAACAAAAGTTGTTTTTGAAATTTGACATAGAACATAGACAATTAGCATTACAAAGTACTTGTAGATTGAAAAATGACAAAAATTAGCATTGTTATGAATACGAGGCGTTCACAAAAAGAATCATTTAGAGCATAGTTAAATGTTAGTAGAGTACGTCCATAAATTGTCAAAATAAATAGAACTCGCAATTCCATCTTACTATTCAGAAGCATTTGAAAAAAGGCGATTTTGATTGAGTCTCATTTCGAACTAGCAAAATATTCATGGCTTATGGCAAAATGCAAATTTAGATATCGTTGACCATAGGTGCGATCTTGGTCACCCCTATCATATCATATTTTATACCATAATGGCTTTTCCTCAATGAGTTTTTTCGTGAAAGAGCGGATGCTGTGTGCACATGTAGACTTCTCAGCCTATTTACAGATGCAGCGACAACTAAACGAGTAGGTTCAATTCGATACACACTTTTCACGTAGTCAAAAACTATGTACTGTAGAAAAATGCTAAATTTCATTATGACAGCGAGGAAATCAAGATCATAGGGATAATATGCCTACTCACTTTGATTTGAACAGACCTGTGTCGAAAGTTGAGCGGCACTCGAAAAATTTTGACCGTTTAATAACCGAATTTTGGAAAGACAATTTTAGCTCTGAATTCCCCTCCCCCATTGATTAGAGTAATCAGCCCACTAGTTTATTGTGTTGTACTTACTTTATATTTCAGAATATACAAATGGTATTTCATATGTTGAATTGTTTAGGTTTCGCATGACATACCTGAGATACCACCGGCAATGACTTGATGCGGAAAATGAGCAGCGATGAACAAACGCGAAACTGACACCAAACTGAATAACGTCAAATATAAAGTCCATATGCTAATCGTCAAAGTTGTTCTAAAAAGAATTAGAATCATCACCGAGAAAATCTTTGCTGTTTTGCTGTTTTTCCCACCTTTTTTTCGAATATAGAACCACGCACCTCGTGTATGCCCAAAGGATGATGTACCAAATAGCCGAAGTCAGCATGGCGTGGCCACTGGGACTGCCTGCACGTATAGAATGAAGGAAGGACTAAAACCAGAGTTCGGACAATAATGAATTTTAGGCAGCTGGTTTGTTCCAAAAGGTACCGAGACATTAGAGCGCGGGACAATAGAGCGTGGACATTAGAGACAATACAGTGGCGGATGCAGGAGGCTGGGGTGGCCGCGCCTCGTGAACCCATGTTCTAAGAACAAAAATTATCAAGATAATGGTTAAACGCAAATTATTAAATTCTGCAAAACTTAATTAAATACTGTACCCAAAATTAACTTTTTTTCGAATTTTTTCTTCTTTCATTTATCATATATTTTCTTGCCAGTTGTCTCATTGTTTCGTTCTTTTTTTCGTTTCGTTTTTTTAGAAAAAATCTTAAGGAAAAAATAAGGAAAAATAAAAAAAAAATCGTTTGTATGTCGATGCAAATAATTTAACAAAAAAATAAAAAATGCAAATAAAAAATTTCCGCCCCTCCCCCCAAAAAAATTCCTGCGTCGATCACTGGGACAATAGAGCACAGGACAATAACGCATAGGCGCAACTTTTTTTAAATTTTTTCGTGTCTCTGAAGAACGTCAGGTCAAAGCATTTTTCCACCGTGGAGTATTTCGCCAAAAGTTGCAAAAGACATAAAAAAGCAAATATTTGACCTTTGAGTAACAGTCTTTCATCTTGCTATTTTCGAATCCATCTTGAGTTTCTAACTCGCATTCAGAATCACACGCGCAGTTTTTTTGTCAGCTTTTGATATAAAGCTGCTTGCATAGTATTCTTTCTTCATGTTCAAAACAGTTTGAATTCACGTTCATTGCAGATAACGGAACGTTGGTTAAAATTTTTTCGAACCAATAGATGGGCTCTAATGTCCGCGCTCTATTGTCTCTACCCTCTATTGTCCTGCGCTCTATTGTCTCTGCGCTCTGTGATCCTGCGCCGTAATGTCCACGCTCTAATGTCCGCGCTGTAATGTCCGCGCTCTATTGTCCTGCACTCTAATGTCCCTGCGCTCTAGTGTCCCTACGCTTTATTGTCCTGCGCTCTGTTGTCCCGCGCTCTAATGTCCGGTCACGGTTCCAAAAAATACCCAAATGAAAGTTTTCACGAAGACAAAATGACACAAAAATCGTTTGAAAAATTAAGAAATGTGTCCTTATTGTTAGCTTACCTGGTCCTGTTTCGCAAGTCAATGCGTATTGCTTCAAAGATAAAAGGTCCGAATTATTTGAGCACTCATGAACCCACCAATAGGGCCTCTCGCCTCTCAATACCCTGAAAATCAAATCCCGTCAAAAAAATTTTACGACCGTTTGCAATGTAAGTTGAGTTGATTTTTTTGTAGCGTTTGGAATCTTTCGAATTGAAACTCATTTTCCTGTTCATTATTCGTTTTCGATGTTTTTCCCCTAAATTTCATCATATTTTCTGATCGTCGAATTTCAGGAGAATGGTCACCAAATCGACAGATTTTTTCTTCTCTGCATCGATCGAATAAGTTTCTCTTCCCACTATGGACTGATCCAAGAGAGGCGCACTCGAATTGTGTCATCCAGCAATCAGAAAATACCTGAGGTTTCATTCTTTGTATTTGATTACCAAATTACATCTTATATGCTAAAATTTTACCCGTTTCCGAGATCCGCGGACCAATTGTGGCAACTTCCCGTAAAACCAGTGAATTTCACAAATAATCTTATATAGATTTCAGACTAAGGCAAAAGAAAATACCGTCAAAAAATTTAATTTTAAATTGAGAACCGCCGCCTAACAAGATCAGCATACAAAAACCAATGCCACTTTTCTTCTACCCAAACTTCAAACTCATTTGTATTCGATTAGAAAGAAATAGTAAAATGTGGTAAAAAACAAGATGGCTGATGGAATAAAAATTTGCAACAATACGAGTTGACCTTTATGAGCATCAAATTTCAAAACAAGACTAGAGTGGAACCCTTTGAACCACTCTGTATATTCCAAGGTACAAACTTCTCAGAACATACTGTAAATTAATGCCATACCATATTTCCATATCTCGAGTCCAGAAAACAGAAGGAGTGAATACTGCAATTTCTATGTTTACAGAATACTCACCATTTCAATATATTGTTCAACATGTCGACCAAAGCTGTGGTCAACACCACTCTGATAAACAAATTTCCGTTGATGGCGGAAATTAAGGGGAAAATGTACAGAATCAGAAAATCCGGGTCGCCCAAACGCGTGATGGACACCATTTGTTCGCCTTGGCTTTCGGGCAGGACGCCTTGGAGCCACAAAATGAAGTAGACACCGTACCTATGGGTCGCGTCCATAGGCGACGTTAAAAAGTCACTGATCATAGTTCGATCAACTTAGATTGAATATAAAATGCGGTATAACAATATTATTGCTAAAATGATCGATTATATTTTACACTAATGGAAAATGTATTGCTGACGTTAGACTAGTTCCTTTTGGCTTCATCCTATGAAAATTCGAAGACTACAGTCGATAACCAATCTTGAATTGAAGATTTTGCATACAAAAGTTTCAAAACATGACAAAACAGTAAAAACACGATTTTTTTCTGAGGTGCTCGGAAGTATAACAAAACGTCTGGATTCTCGACACCTTCCAGAACATGCACGTGATGGACAGTGGTTTCAAGTTTGATACTCAATGAGACTGGGAGAAACGAGTTTCAACTAACCAACAGTATGGATTTTTGGATGAGACAGGCGCGGAAACGAGCCAATCAGTATATCAATCAGACTCAACTATGATAAACTTTTTTAGTTTATCTCCCTAAAAATTTTGTACTCTTGAAGCACTACCTCAGATTTTAGGTATCAATGAGGATGCATATTGTAACGTTTTCAACATGCTGCAAAAACAATACTGGCGGCAGGTGATATTAACGACGAAATTGTACTCGCATAGAATTTTCAAAGTCCAAAGTTCTAGCTTGGACAAAGCTCAACGTGGAAACAATTCTAGACAAATCTGGATCTGCCATTTCAAAATGAATAGACTACAGACTCCTAAAGTTTCCATTGCGCAAGCATTTCATAGGCTACAGACTAAATCAGCTCATACTACATTCTTTGCTCAGAACCCCGGAAAAAGCTCATTATCAAAACATTGAAGAAATAAATTAAAAGCTCGGCGTTTTTTTCATCATGTACTTTCCATTACGTATGTTTGCATATTTGACAAAAACAAACACACTTTAGATGAAAACACTAAAAATGCCTCGATAAGCACAAAAAAGTATAATTTGACAAGCAAGATATTCGAAATGACGTGAAAATAACGTAGTTTTTTTCGCTTTTTGGGGCAAAAGTACTAGTGAAATAGTTTTTGCTAACATGCCGCAAAGTTCCTACGTAAGCTTGGAGATGCGAAACTTTGTTTGACATTTAGCATCCAAATGTTCCGTAAATGGAGCAAACTGAGATAAGAAAGCAGATAAATAACGTTTATGAGCTAGTAAAAAAGTTGCTACCAAACTGTGATGTCAAATTAATACGGGAGGATATCTATCAAATAAACAATTAAAGATACATACTGGATTGCTCACATATGATTATTATTGCAACATGCAACATTTAATCTTGATCGCCACGTTTCCAGAGCGTTTCTGCCCACAAAGACATCTTTTCTTCAATAAAACACACTTCTGGAAACTATTCACTAACTCCTGACTGATCTAAGATTCCAACGTATCTATGCTCTTCACATTTCTCGGATTTACAGATCGACACACGCGAGGCTGTAAAAATTGAACATATCACCTTATTTTTTTATTTTCTGCTTTAGTTCTAGCTGAAAAGCGAATCAGTTAAGCATAATGATACTACGTGCTGTTAAGGTCTACAGCGATAACCACGGTATTTTAATCTTAAACCTATACATATTCCGAAAAAATTCGATTTTGAATAGCATGATCAATTTCAATAGCTTGTGACAACAAAACCATTAATGATAGAAATTCAGAAAAAAATCAGTTTCCAACAGAAGCATTTCATGTTACAGTAATGAAATGCAACCAAATAATTAAACAAAATTGAGTTCTGCAGGCATGTTGAAAAGAGTCAAATATCGATCTGACGTAAGCTGAATTAATTTTAAATTGAGACCAATTACGATGAAAAATTCAAGGAATTGCCTGAGACTGATTCAAAGCCACGGAAAAAGCAGTAACGATTTCCGTGGAAATTCCATGTTATCAACGATTGCATTTTGCTTCATAAAATATTGCGACCACAGGCCATTGAAGTTGATTTCCATATTCAGAATTGAATGCACATTAGAATATACAGGTTTATGCTTGGAACATTGTGGTTATCGCTCTATACCATTTACATGAAGGCTTCCACACTACTAACGCATTAGAACTGAAAAGCAAGTACAATGTCATATTTTTTTACTTTCCGCTAGTCATATAGAACCGAAAATTACTTCGAACCCACTCGACTAAAGTATATGTCCACGATTTCTATGGCAGTAGATATTTTCTTCGTTTTTCAATTTTAAAATGAAAAAGGGTTTCACACCAAATCTCTCCATTTATTAAATCACAGTTCCATCTCTAATCGAACATGATTTTGGAGCAGAAAAGCAACGTTTCGCCTGTGAAGCTAAAACATTTACATCAATGTGTACACAAATATGGAAAAAATATACATACTATGCGAACTAAATGAAACACTGGCTAAATAAAAACATAACATGGTGGAAAAGCAACATTTCTGAAAAACTTAATGTCTTAGTACGCAACCATCTAACAAATGATCATAAACGTGCTTCCCAAGCAAAAATAGTCCATTAATCAAAAGTGCCCCAGTTTTTATACAAAACAGCTGACTAAACCACAAGTTTTGTGACGTAATCAATACTGTGAATTTTCCGCCAAAAGTTACTTTGTTTATGGTTTTTTGGTCGTTGAAGGAGTTCTTTTGTTTACCTCATATTTTCCTGATAAGAACGCGAAAAAACATTTTAATTGCACGTTTCGAAATTCGAAGAATAAATAGATGAAAAAATCCGACATAAGCACTTCGGAGAAGGGGATATAGCCGGGGGCGTTGAGTGAATGGAATATGTCAGTTGAGCAAGAGGATACAACGTGGACGCCTTTGGACATTTACTACAACTATTACAACTTACACACAATAGCTAACCCGCTAATACTAACAGAGGTACCAAAACTTCTACAGTTAGTTCTACTACTACCATTACAATTACTTCTACCACTACTATTATGTGAACTATCACTAGTTACTACTACTACAGGAGCTACTACAATATTACTGTAGTAACTACTGTGATAACTACTACTATTGCTACTACTACAACTAATACTACAACAATATTACTACTTAATTACATGTTGTTGATGAGTTTGAACCTCTGCGGATCACACACCAGTTGACCCTATGCAGAACTCTGGTTGAACTCTGCAAACTCCACTCCAGTAGATTTTTAAGTTCATCAGACTTCACTAAGCTTTCCATTTTCACATAATGTACGGAATTTTCCAGTATTGACCAAAAACTTATTGATTTTACGCCACATTACAGTATTTGGGTATTTGGAAACCATCACAAGATGCGAGTCTTTTCTTAGAGTTAAAGAAAGAACTATAATCGAACTGAGCTAGAACTACTCCCTGGCTAGGCCTCAGATCTAGTGCAACAGTCCTGACAATAAACTATAACCTTAAAACCGTGACTCCCAGAGCGGACCTCATAGACTTCCAGAGGAAAATTTGGTCCCGCTAGTTATTGTAAGAAAGGAGAGACCCTTTACAGTATATATAAATCAATAAGACGGAGTCTGGTGGAAGATTTAATTTGGGTGTGAGTATTTATCAAAAATATAGAATAAAAAACAAGAATGATTTCACTAACATTTTTCTTCTTTTCGTGGCGTTCCATTGCTATGGAAATTTGTCTGTGCCAGCCAGACACCGTTCATTGATTTGCTGTCGACTTGCCGATTGCAAAATCGGCAGCAATAGAGTACCCAACATCCTCGCCCGTTGAAATCATTCTATAGGAGGTGGGAGGTCTCTCTTTTGGGACCCCACCATACATGTACGTGGGGAGGGGGGTTTGACCCCCAACAGATTTTCATTGACCCCCAGCAGATTCTTGCTAACCCCCAGCAGATTTGACTTTCCAAGCAATGATTGAGAAGATGACGAAGGAAAATGAGCACGAAAGAAGAGAAAGTTGTCATAAGAATGGAAATGATGCTGTAGTATATGCATGCTGTAGTATGCTGCTTGAATGTTAGGAGACTTTCTCAGACCTTTCTTTTCGTTATCATGAACTGAAAAAAATTTTTTGTGTTCCACCCCCTGTCCTGGCTGACCCCCAGCAAAATTTCTATGCTCTGCATGTATGGACCCCACTGTACTTACTTCGTCATTGGACAGAAACAAATACCAAGTGCTGTGCCTCAGTTCCACACTAAGGCGTCAATATTACTGTCTTACTGATTTTGTGGCTGCTTCGGGCTTGATTCCTATCTGTATGTGCACCATTTCATCGGCCGATCAGTAGAGTAGAAATGAAAATTCATCTTTTCCTGTTTAATTTTTTCTAAATTAAACTCAAATTCACGAAATTGGTACAATACAAAATAAAGAAACATGGGAAAAAAGCAACACAGAAAAATTGAGCGACAAATTTGGCCAAAAATTGAAAATTTTTATGGTAGCTTTTGTACCAGTCACTAAGATAAAATTTTTGCAAGGCCGAAAGCATCAAAAATTTAAATATTATTTCTGAATTTTGGATTTTCAAATTTTCTAGTGGTATTGTATTTTTTGTTAATTTTGGATTTTGTGTTTTTTGAGAAAAATGAAAATTAATATAATAATTTTTCGGTCAAAAATGGTGCGGTTTGTTACTGCTGTTGTCTGCTGCCTCGATCGCCATAATCTCTACAAGGGTTTCTCTAATATCCAGTGCTGCCTCCCCTTTGGCCTTGGCTACATGTCTGGCCACCATCTTGACCTTGATATCCTAAACTCTATTGCCATATACCAAGGGGTTCAAAATTGGGATTTTGGAACTGAACTACCTGATCTTGATTTTGATCTTGCCAGTTTCCTTGGCCACTGTAGGGACGCACACTGCACCCATGGTAACCCCTGGCTTGATTTTGATCTTGACGTGATCTGCCACGGCATGGTGCAGGGTTGGCAAATACATCATCTCTCCCTTGCCACTGTTTGTATGAACTGCTGTCCTGGGAGCCGCTAGATTGCTGGTTTTGACTTTGAGACGATGATTTACTTTTGTACAAAGAAGTGGCAGGCTACGTTTCTGACCTCTGGCTGGTTGAAGAAAAAGACTTTTGGCCCGACGGGGGATGATTTTTAGCTGCTCTGGCGGAAGCTTAGGCACTTTGAACTTACCTTCAACATTGACCGCTGGAATTTTCCAGGCGGCGTCTGGTCGACTGTGCCAATCCATACACTTCACACCCATTTGGTTTAACCTCTGTGAAACCAAGAATATATATTAGGGAAAGGCCACAATATAGACCTCATCCACTCAGTTTCCCTGCAATTCGACCACAGGTTGTCTGTTTGCAAACAAGCACGCTTGGCCATACCATCTTCTGATGGCCATCAGCACTATTGGAGCAAAATCCAGCTGTAGGAAAATTCCTAAGGTAATATACCTAGTGGCTGTGAAGATGTTTGAAGTATCGTACTCTGTAAGCCATTTGAGAAATATGACCAGAATGATTCATTTCCAGATTTCTTCTGAAATGGTTTCTCTATCAAACATGAAACCACCTTGCATTTGGAAGTGGTGGTAGTTATCATAAATCTCGGCCATGACATTGTTAACCATATGATATATACAATTGTGACATACTCAATTGGTTCCCGGGAAATACATCGAAAATGAGTAACTCCATGATGACTCCAGAGTCTATTTTTTCCAAATGAGCCTTGTAAAAAAATAGATGCTTTTGCAAATAATAAACAATGTGCGTTAAAGGCTGTTTTTCTCAGACTGGCTGTAGCACTTGAAAAAAAGAGAAGTTTTTGGCTTGCCTTGTAGATCATCACCCGCCCAAGTATCTACTCGCACTTTTTGCATTCCGGAGCTTATTTGAAAATGAAGCAAATAAATCAGTGAAGCCTCCAGAATGAACTTGGCACAATGCGTTAATAAAGAACCCATTTTGCCAAAACTTTGTGGTTTTACTCAAGCATTCCCATTCTCTAAGCTACCATTATATCCATGATTTCCAGGAAATTTTTTTACAATATATTCAAAGCTCAATCGAACAATTTGACTTTTGAATGATGTCTGATTTCCCATTAGAAACATCAACTTCTCAATGGATTAACGTGCAATTCATAGTAAAAAATATCTATGAATCAGTTGCTCCACAAAATGAGGTAACATCTTGTTTTGAAATTAGCAAACGTATCTCAGTTCAAATTGAAATGAAGCAATACCACAGAAAAATTTATTGTACATGGATACGCTATCGGTTTTTACAGGAAAGAAATTTGCACAGCAAAGACCTTAAAATTTCATCAATAAATTTAGGCAGAGAACTGTAGAAAACAATGAAGGAGTGAGGTTAAAAAATCACGGGGTAGAAACGAAATCGCGTAAAATTGTAAAAAATTCTTTTCGTCTACTTCAGAAATAAGCTATGGCTTCATCGGTTCGACCGGCCGCCGGAAAATCTTTATTTTCTTTGTGCAAAATTTTCTTCAACTTTTTCGACATAAAATAAGGTTTTTGAGGCGAACCGTCGTTTTTGTCGCAATCTTCTACTGGAAAATCAGGCACATGACAAATATAATTCCAAAATCACGCAATGGAACTTACGAAAGCACAAAAACATCGTATCGACGGACAATTGATAAACATCGAAAAATGATCGACAAATCAGGAAGGCACCCAAGCCGACTACCTGAAAGCATGCATAGAATTATGAAACATAATTAGGTAGGATTATCTGATCATCAAAAATTAAAGTGAAAATCGAACAAGAAATTTGTAGAAGACAGGGTGGCGGCCCCAGCTCCGGAGGATACCTAAATATAGTTCATGATCCCTGGAATTCAAAATAATCAGGAGAAATCTGTGAGCAGATAATAAAGCTGCGTCGTATGCAGAAAGCATTTTTCTCAAATTATTTCAACAAATTTTTGTTTCATCTGTATGCATATTGTACGCGTGTAAAGCAGGTTGTTTATTATTGGCATGGATATCTTCATGCGCTTTGAGGCTCACTTAATTGAAAAAATAGACTACAGACAGTAATATATCTTGGCGTAAATAATTTCAGGATGTTGAGAATGTGGTAGTCGGAAGAAAGTATTTAGGCTTACTGTAGGTACACTATTAGTAAAAAACTTCGAAAACATCACCTGCAAGCGTAGTGGGAAGCGATTTTTTTATCACATGTGCAAACTGTATTGGTTGGTTACATCATTTCTTCCAGAGCGAATTCGGAATGAAGGAAGAAAGCTGAATATTTTTTCCTTGAGATTCAAGAAAGGAAGCACGAAGTGCAGACATTTCTCCGGAATGATGCTAAAGAATTCCGAGCTAGAGAAGATTCACAGGGGTATATTGTACACAAAAGGCGCAGTCCAATATTGATTTATGGGTTTCTAGTGAAGAGTACTTTTCTCAGTTTCTAACAGAACACATACATTAGCGAAAAATTAAAAAAATAAGAACTTACTATGACCGGAAAATACGGGTAATACAAGCGAGCCATTAATTTTTGTGTGAATTCGAATCTACCGGAAAAAATTGCATAGGCGATCAAAGCTAGAAAGAAAAAATTTGAATAAAAATACAAAAATACGAAATTTTCTCTCACAGGACAAAAAGACGACAACAATTTTGCCGAGGAAAAGTAAAAAAGCAGTCAATTTATTCAAAACGACCACTCGTAATATATTTTTGGTGATTAGGAAAAATGCTTCACGAGCTGAATGACAAAATCCGTTTCCGTAAATTGCGACCTAAATAGAAAAAATGCAAAATTGACACAGAAAATAAAATTAACATTCGTTCACCAAGATGTAGGCGTTCCTATTCAGAAATCGCACAAATTTTTCCAGAAACCAAAAGATCCATTTAAGGCACCTAAAAAGTAGAGACAAGGTACAAAAATCAACGAAGTATCCAAAAAAGTTATAAGACCTATTCTTGATACCGTCCGGGCAAGTGCGGATTTAGGGGAGGCGAGGGGGGCCGCCTCCCCCGAAACTTTTGAGATACGATTTTTTTCCTGTATACGTATAGGCAAATTTGAAAAATTTTTGAATTTTTTTGGAAAAATACTTAATTTTGAGCATCGCCCCCCCCCCCCGAAAAAAATTTCTGGGTCCGCCACCGCGTCCGGGGGCGCCATGAGAACCTCAAGATATAGTCAGGCGTATGGCTTGCCATAAGAATATCATCTTTCCGGACAAAAAATGAAAAATGTCAATTTTTGATAGAAATAAAGATCAAAAGTATCATTTTTTCGAAGCTTCGCGACATACATATGCGAAGACAACTATTTTCTGAACTGTTTCTCGAACTTTTTCATTCAATGACTCCCGGACCACGGAGCTCCGTTACATGTATGCGTATAAAAGCTTCATAGTTACCTCATTATGCATTCGGCCAACGGATTATTCATTGTCTTCATTTTCTTTTCCACATAATCCAAGACAGCTTGGATCGTTTTGACAAATGCTAGTACTAAAGATCCTAGAGCTATAGATCCCAAATGGTATCTGAAAACATACCAGGAATCGAAACGTTTCATGAAAGCGGGTCTTAGTCTTGATAATTGGCATGATGGAACAAGATGAATATTTATGTTGAAGTTTAATTAGCATAATGAAAGTGGCTCCGTAAGAAAAACTTGACAATAAATAGAATGGAAGATTGAATATATTGATCAATTCTAAATTTCAATTTTTGATTTACAAATCTAAAAAAAAGAAGTTAAGAGGTAAATGAGCTTCTGAGACATAAAATTTCATGACAATTTCGAGAGAAACTACGGAACAATAAAGTAATAAGAATATAAGTGATATCTACCGAGTGGAATGAATATACCTCAACGTACGAAGGATAGATCCAAGGACGGGGAAATATGGTAAATCTTGCGGTTTGCGGAATGCCCAATAATACGAAGCAAACGCACCGGCCAAAACCATATCTTCAAAACCGGAAATGAAGGCCATGGCCCAAAAGAAAACGAACAAATTGAATAGATGCGCGCAAAACAAATAGCTGAAATAAAAATAAATTGATAATTATGTAAAAAATGGACAATATTTCTGTTCTAGTACATTCGAAACTATGCACATTCTAAAGCTATATTCTGTTTTGATATCATCAGTTATTAACAGGAACTCGGATAAAAAAATTCATGAGGTCACAGTGAGTGCAAAATTGCATATAACATCTGCATAAAGTTGTATGTGCAATGTGAACTAGAAGGCAGATGGTTCATAGTATTATTGAGCAAATCGCTTGCATATTTTGGACAAATATGTCATGCGAAAAACTTATGTAACTTTAATGAAAAATAGTAACAACTTTAACATCCTCTACTCTGCATTAAAGAACACAATAATCTTTTGTAACAATAATCTTATTTTTTGTAACAATAATCTTTTTTGTCTAAAGATCATATTTAGACTAAAATTTACATAAATGCGATCCTTTATAGTAAGCTCCTATGTATTAGCATCGGGAAAAGTTTAGAAAATGCTGAAACATGCATTAGACAAATAATTATGGTTACTATAATGTCCATTAGAAGATGTGTTCCTCTCTAATAACCTATGAAATATAGAATTTTGAACCCTGGAAGAGTTCAAGATAAAATGCACAATCGAATGCAAGATCAGATTGCTTTCATTTGAGAAACTCTTATATGTTAGTGAGCCTTGTAGAAGCTTCCCTCTTGTCCATATCTGTTATAGCTCTTGATTACGTATCGGGTACAAAGTGAACCTTCAATGTCAAAATTCATTGTAAAGAAAGCCTATGGGAAAATTTAATTCAGCGTAACATCACTCATGTTGCTGTGGGAAATCAATTGCACAATAAGACGTATGATTTTCGAATAAACACTTGGGAACCACCCTCGTAAGTATTCTCACTCCGGCTGCTGGTACTGCACGAATTGACAATACTTTTCGGGACTATCGGTCAGCAACGTGCCGCAATAACATTCCGTTCCGTTATTTATCGGCGTCTCACTAGTGTCGTTTTTGTAGCCGGGCGGAACGTTGACATAATGGCACGACGGATTACCCGAAGACGCCAAATGTACGGAGATGGACGCCCAAAAGGTGAAGACGATTAAGTGAAGAATGAAAGGAATAATCGGAAAAAATAAGGCCGATGTCATACGCATAACGGCTCTTAAAGCACAAATAGATCGAAATAATAGGATAAAAACACGTAATTTTAAGGATAGCGAGACTCACTTGCTCGCCTCTGTTATTAGAGCGATGGCTAATCGGATTCGATCGTACATAAAACAGACAAATAAAACGAAAACCACTGACACTATAGCAAATACTATACCTGAAATAAAAAAGAACAGTTCCCATGGTTTCAGGATAACTAATTTGGAAAAAGTTGAAAATATCAACTTGAAAAAATATTTGAACAAAATTAGAAACTACGTAAATCGGAATTCCTGTCACACACAGAAAATCGTCAGAACTTTTACTTTCAACTTACAAACTTTTTTACTTTTCCTGGCCACTGATTTTTTGCTCGAAAACTTTGCACGTCATGTTTAATTATCTCTTAGTTTTTTAGATTTTTACGTCATAGACTCCGTTTATATACTTGTGAATATACTAAAATATTAAAATAATTCAGCTCAATAGAGAAGTAAATTTTTGACCTGGAAGAAAAATCTTTAATTAATAAGATTACAATTTTTGATTTTAACACATTGATCGTATATGTAATAGCAATTGGTAGAGAAACGTTTACCTGATAACATGTCTTTCAAATTTTGTCAGCATAGAAATTCTGCTGAGGGTCAGCCAGGACAAGGGGTGGTATAGTTTTTTTCGTTTTTGATAACAAAAAGAAAGGTCTTCTAACATCCAAGCAGCATATGTTTCAACCTATATTAGTTAAATATGTGAAACTATTTGTTGAACAGCACTTTTTAAAGTTTTACTGTTACTTCTTTGAAATCAAGTATGCTTTGTTTAGAAAAATTGTTAAACTACGGCATCATTCTCATTTTCATGACGACTTCCTCTTCTTTCCTGCTCATTTTCTTTCGTCATCTTCTCAATTATCCCGGGATGGGTCAATACCCCACCCAGCCCTCACGTGCACGTATGCTCTCATGAAATTTTAGCTTTTGCAACTTACCTAAAATCAACCAAGTTTTTGGTCGACGGAACGTGCTGGCCATCATCAACTTGATTTCTTGATGTTCATCGTGGTAAATAATGCTTAAGGTTTGATATCTGTGCCACGAAAAAGCGGTCACTAAAAACCACGAATCATAATTGATGTTTCTATTTTGAGGAATAATCATAAGACATAGAGAGCATGGACAACGAGCTTGTCTAATTTGAAACTCATGTCAGACCTATAAAACTGAATCGAATATTTTTTTCGAATTTCCTTATTAATTCGCATTGCTACATAGTACCTAGATACAGATGTTTCATCATAGTGCTTGCAAAATTAACAATAAAAACAGCAGATAAGTTACCAGAAACAATAATTAGAATGAAGTAGAATAGAACAATGATAAGAAATAAGAATCATATATTCACAATATCGGAATGAGCCTGTACATACCAAACAGCAGAATTAAAGCAATTATGCCCATGCTAATCCACACCATAAGTGTCGCAAACAGTCTCATCAATACTATCCAGATGAAGGCTAAAATCATCGATATAATAAGACATCTAAAAAGAATTTTAAGGATGAGGTATAACAATCGTTCTGAATATCTAGAAGAAAGTTGAAAATTTCCAAGTTGAACACTTAAATACACGATAATAATGACTTGAAGTTTTCGTTACACAACTCCTTTATATGTTAATTAAAAATGTAGGATTTGAATTTTTCGATATTCCAAAAAAATCTGTGCAATTGTTTAATTTAACTAATTACTAAGAGTATTATAACACAAGGACTTTTTATGAAACAACGAATTAGAGAATATTATCGCATCATTCTAATATTACGCCATGCACGCGCACTTCATAATTTTTCATAAAGATGCGAACTTACATTAAAATTAACCACCAGGATAATTGCAAATCGGCAAAAATTTTGATCGTTATCCCTTTAGTTTGCAATAGCACGTTGAAAAATCTAAGAAAAATAAAGCGAGTAGAACAGAGAAAGAACTACGTCAGAACTCAAAGCTTCAAAAATGAATCAAAATGATAGGATTTGGTGAATAAGGATTCAGCTAAAATACCGCTATTTTTTGCTTATCGTTTCTTACAAAAGAGAAAATGGTAGGAAGCGTTTTTAAATGCTGTAGATTGGAAAAATACTTTCATGATTGCAGTAATTTTAGAGCTAATTTTGAGTGTGTACTTTAGATGCGCTTTTTATTTATAGTTTTAAAAAATTATTCCTTTACTGGTAAGCTTTTTCGTCGCTAAAACTTTTCATGGTGTCAGTTTTCAGCGTTTCGTTACTCCACGACACATTTGTCAATGCTTGCCATCCGTCAGTTATAACTCTGGGAAGGCACATACCGGCCACTGTAAAAAGAAACCATGAATGTCAACATTTGTCTAATCGATAAATGTAAAAGTAAATCATATTTTTGTTAGAAGAGCGAAAATCTGGGGTTTCCGGAGATTGAAGCATAATTTTTGCTTTTGATTGAAAAAATCTTTATTTACTTATGTTAATGGAAATTATTCTACCCATAGGAAATTATAAAACACTAAAAGCATACTGTATAACCTGGAACTGAATCCAAATAATAAGATGCGCATCGATTCTTTTCAACTTGCTCTTTGATGTCTTGAATTGTTTTGATTTTCTTAACAACGTTCTCGTTCGTACAAATTAATTTCGTTTTCAATATTTCAACGGATAAATCAGGAAATTCCAAATAATTAATCATCATGTAGGAGTCAGGGCATTTAGAAACACACACCTGAAAAATCGATGGAAGAATGAAATCCACCATAAAAAATGAAGAACGAACTTGAGGCGTCGGGCATCCATTAAAGACGCTACTATAGTCGAAGCAATCTTCCAGATTGAAGAAGAACAAATACGGCTTATCTCTCAAGAGAAAAAATAATTATCAAAATGAAAATCTGCTGCAAAACTGAGGGTATGAGAACGTTGAGGTTCCAATCACAACAATAAAACTTTAAATTGCAGCATAGTGTTTCGAATTTTGAAATTGATTTGCAAAAAAATAGATTCTTGGGTCGAATTTTTGAGCCCATGTCAATGAATGGCAACATCTGATAAATAATTAGGGGCTATGTTTGAAGAAAATCTAGTGAAATTTGATTAAACATAACGTCAAAATTGGGAGAAAGCAGGAAAATTGACTTTAGAAATAATGCAGTAGCTGGAAACTAATAAAATAATTGACGACGAATTTACAAATACATAACCTTCTGACTCGGAAAGCTTTTCTGTCGTGAATGAGTAAATGAATTGAATATAACTAAAAGAAGACCATAAAGAACAGTATCTAAAAATCTTCTTCCATTCGAAAGTTTCTAGTACAAATCGGTTGGTTTTTATTACTCTGTATGTTTTTCAATGGGTTGCAGAGAATTGTGAGTGTGCATCAATATAAATGGATATCGCTGGAATTCGGAGTAGAAATTGTGAATTTAAAATTCAATGAAACTTTTGTTTCTGAGAAATTTTACCTTGTATCGTAAAATTTGGTCTTTGTACCGCACATGCGAAGTGTCGAATCAACGGGCGACACCAGCTTCGTTGGGTCACCCCACGAAAAAGCTGTAAAGAATGACAAATGCGAGAATTTAAAATCGGTGGAGAACTCAAGAGGCCGTTTCTGAACAGTGTACTAAGATATTGCTATCTCCTAAGACCTTTACCATGAAAAAGTCATGTCTTAGGACACACAGCTATGTTCTAATAAATAATTCAAGAAAAAGTCATCTCAATTTGTGCACAATTATCATGTAATGTACTATAAAACTTAGCTGACAATAATATATTATAAGTAATACCTCAGAAACCAGAACATTTAGCTGTATTGGTTTGTTCGGTGACCGCCTTCAGCGGCCATCATCGACCCAATATAGCCCAACCAGCATTATTTTTAAAGACCATGATCTGGCAAGTGTGGGAAACTTTTAACTTATGCAGAGAACGACGAGTTGCCGAGTTAAGACCACATGGGGAAAGAATGGTAAATGTATAGAAAAGCGGTCAAAATCGTGATATTGATATTATTTCGTGCGAATTGCATGGATTCGAATTTAATAAATGTGGGCGTTAGTTTAGAAGCACAATTATTGTTCAATTTTAAATAGGGATGTCCCGGTGCCACCTTTTTTGCCGGTGCCGGTGCCAATCATACATATTTTTTTACCTATTTATTATTACTCTTACGTTCCCCTATATTTGCTATTAATGTAAATTATTTACCGATGAGTTCTGGATCGTATGTACAATATTTATTTTTCTGTTTTTTGCAGATTTCATTCCTTAATTTAGTCAAATTATACTTTAATTTTGAAGAATGGCCACTTCTAATCATTCCGCTGTTATATGGAATTTTTTTACTATTTCGACGACTGATGAATGAAACGCAATATGTAACTATTGTGCTAAAGAAATTAGCCCGTAGTGGTCAAGATAAACATGGGTTTTGGCACAGTGGCTTGGAAAAGCACTTGGCGACCCATCGATCGATTAACAAGAAATACTTAGATGAGCAGAAATCGGCAGAAAAAGTGAAAAATGCGCTCCAAGCAGTGAAAAACAATACAAATAATGCTAATCAGACGACTTTAGAACAGACATGCACGGCAAGAATTTTCCAGGGGGGAGGGTCCAAGGATTTTTTCCCCTGGGGGTAGAGGGGTGGGTGAGCAAAAAAACAAAAAAAGTTCTGCAAGCCTGTTTTTCATACAAAATATGCACAAAAATCATCAAAAAAGCTGTCTTGGAAAAAGTTCAGGTAGGGGTGTTTGACGGGTTTTTTTTGGCCAGAGGGGGGGGGGGGGGGTGGGGTGGCCGGGGTCTCAGGTATGGGGTTTACCCCCCTACCCCTCTATGTGCATGTATGCTTTAGAAGCTAGTTTTATAAAAACTTGGAACATTGACCATGAAAGTTCCCAAGCTCACAAGACATCACTTATAGCAAGCTGAACCGACTCGCTGGAATACGCAGTATTATATGTATAATATTTAAAGTAATTCCTGGTGCCAAAACCGATGGCACCTGCCGGTGCCAGATATCATGACACCTGCGCTGGTGCCGGTGCCTGGGACATCCCTAATTTTAAATGAAGCAGTTTCACGCACTTTTAAATTTTGCTTAGGCTTGGGGCATAGCAGCTTCACCCTAAGAGCGCAGCGCGGAGCACATTGGCGGGCGCGCAGCGGCCGTCCTGTTGAAGCTCTTGGAAATTAAGTTGTTAGTTTAGATACTAGCAAGGGTCCGGCCATACATGTAACGGGGCCCTGAGATCTGGGGGATAGGATGACTTTTTTTTGCGGCCAGGAGTCACTGATTCCCAAAATTTTAGCGGGGGGGGGGGTCTCTGAAGGGAAAAAAATTTGATTTTTTCAAAAAAAGTTTGAAAAACAGTTCAAAAACAATTAATTGTTGTCATAGAAAATGTAGAAAATGTATTTATGGCGCGGAGCGCCGAGAAAATTGAGATTTTTCATCAGAAAACTGAAATTTTTCAGTATTTCTCCGACTGAAAGTATGAGAGTCCCTATGACTAACATATGGCTAGCCATAGGATTGAAAAATCCTGGGGGGTCGCCCAATGGCTTGCCATATGGCCGACGATTTCTGGGGGGTCCTTATAGCACTTCGCCCCCAATTACATGTTTGTGTGAATTGCTTCATCATTGCTAAACATCAACATTAAAAAAAGTTGCATAATTTTTACGTAAATTTTTTTCGTCCAGAGATGTTTCCAAGACATAATCATAATGTGCAATATCATAAACCCCCGAAAATCGACATTTTAGTAATATAATTTTTGGTTGGCCACCGTACGAATCGCGAATATTTTTCGTTCAACAAAGCGGATTAAATGAAACACAGACACGACGTTCAAAAAATGGACAATGGAAACTGAGGAAGAATAAAAATTTGTGCAACTTACCCATTAGTGCAAGCATGGTCCAAAGTGCAAGAAACATAAGAAAGCCCATGCAGGAAATAACATCTGTGCATCGTCTAAAGACATAGATAAGCTTTGTATTAGTGATGTAAAGAAGAAACGAAAATTCGTGATTTGCAAGTGCTCTTAAAAACATACCCATAATTGGGGGGGGGGGGGGGGGGGGGAGATCTCCGCTAACTCGGTCCGGACCTAGTTTCCAAATGTTGGGTAGGACGACCTTTCCCCCCAAATCGAGAAAATTGGGAAAAAATTGCATTATGGGTTTTTTTTGGAAAATTTACGGCATTTTTTCGACCTTTTAGAGAACCCCCAAGATTTTGCTGTAAATGGGTACCCCACGCTGCAAATTTGGCGTTTATGTTACCCTCGCACCCGACCGACCGGATGTCTCATAGGTATGCTTTGTAAACAAATGTCTTTGATTACCTCGTCTCGATGGGCCCTTTGGGAGTTGATCGTTTCATCAAGTCCTGGCGACGCGCCATTTTATCTGTAGAATTATCTGATTTACTGGATTGGAATCCAGTCTGGAGGAGGAATCATACTAACCTGTAGTAAACTCGCTGTTGTAAGATCTCAACTCAATTTTAGACAGGCTGGGCCTATCCCTAGCTGTAGCTTCTCTGACTTCCGTCTTGAAATTATTCAATGATAAGCGACTCGAATGAAAAAATAATGTGAGCAGCACAGCACGCAACGCGAATTATAAGCGAACTGAATTTAGTTATTGATGATCTGAGAATACAGTAAACAATGAAAGTAGCGCAAAAATAACAGTAGACAGAAGAACATGCTATGATTTTCTCATCCGATACATCTCGATGACGATCATCTTGGCAATACTCTAACTTGCGTGTATATCGTATGAAAATTTTAGATAGTTTTTTTGTCAAGTTTGTCAATTTGTTTGGGGTTCTGATGAATCTCCTCAACTACTGTAGAAACTTGAGGTGCTAAAATAATCGCGCGCCCGCGCCAGCGTTTTTTTGTGCCAATTGGCACTTGGCAGAAAGGGCCAAAAAAATTTGTGCCAATGGCCCAAAAAATTTTTTCACTCTAAAAACGTATTGAAAACCATAAAACTGTTTTGTGCCAAGAGTTATAACAATACGCCATGTTTTCGATCTAAATTGAGTCATTTTTTAAAGCTCAATTCGCACGTGCTTTTGTCATGTCCATGAGCTTTTCTGTATTATTCATATTTACTCTTGTATTTTTTTGCATTTAATAAATTTATTTCCTTTCTTTCTTTCAATTTTGATAAAAACTAACTAAAGATACTTTCACCGCGTTCATTTGAAAAAAAATCGTGCCTGCCTGCTCTATTTTCTCTAACCACGTCAATGAGATAAGAAGAGCTGATCTATCAAACGGTTTCTGCGATCCGAAAAGAAATTGAATGCTTCGAAAATTCAGATATTTTTATTGTCATTTACTTTTCGGCCTCCTTCCTAACAACTATACCTATTAAAGATTAAATTAGGATGTCTTGTATGTTTATAATTGTTTTCTCCTGAAAAAAGTCGAAAGTCGCTTCGCGTAGATTTTTGGTTGAATAATTGTGCCAAAAATTTCAATTTTTTTGTTTGAATCAATCACCAAAAATATAAGTTTCGGTTCTTAATCCAACTGAATTAACAGAGGAAGAAAAGTTAACAATTTCTATTCTAATGTCATTGACAATCTCAACGTCTGTTGCGATAATACAAATAAATTATTCGAATAGAATCCGCTCGCGTTCGAGACAAAGAAAAGTAGTCAATATTGAACCCATTGAATCGGCGCGAGGCGCCGAGAAAATTTTGCATTTTCAGCCCTTAAAATGACTAAAAATCAAGGAAATTTAGCCTTGGACCAGTCGAAAAATTTGTGCCAATTGGCACAAACGCTCAAAATTTTTTGTGCCATTCAAAATTTTTTTGTGTCAAAAACCATATTTTGGCACAAAAAAAATACTGGCCCGCACGTTCATCTGGTTTTTCCTCGAAGATTTTTTCCTCAATTCATACCTATCCTGGGGTTGGGGTGGGGTGGGTGGGGGAGATTGAGGTGGTTGGAACTAGTACCCAAATGTTTGTACCTCACCGCAACTGGAAAAAATTTGGGAAAAAGGTTTTTTGGCCTTTTTTCGACTTTTTTGGAATTTTTGGGAACCACGAAAATTTTGTGAACGTTGGTACCTTCACCCCACAAGTTTGGGTTAACCCCCACCTAACTGTTCGGACCTCTTACAGGTATGTTTCACATAGACGTGGGAACTCTACCCTAGCCCAAAATTTGTCGATACTTTTTTCGCTAAATCGGTGTTTTTGGCGAAAACAATTTTGGATCTCAATATTTTCCATGACTATTCTAATCATTAATTGATCTATTCCAGCTCAGGGTCGACCGTAAGCATGTCTACTTTACTCACTAGTTAGCACTCAATAGTTGTTACCACCTAGAATGTCTCATCACTCTTATCTCGTGCTTTAATTTGTTTCTGTTTGATATTGCTTCTTAGTTATTTGGTGAAAATAAAAATTTTTCCAGTTTTTTTTCGCATAAATTTTCTGCGATCTCTACAAATTTTTGAGCTATTTGAACATAATTTTTTTGCATTCAGAAAATAATTCAAACATCATCAGTTTAGGACAGTGGTAGATATTGCTGGCTGAATAATCCAAATTCTTGGTTGGTTTTCTAATTTTACAAATTGAGTGGCATGCTTTCAATTTAATTTTTAGCATTTTTTCCGACTATGAAAAATGATTGAATTGGACGCCAAATTAGACCACTTATCAAGGAAATTAATGTTGAAAAGATTCATTTGCCAGCGTTCTACTATCAAAACTCCAAAAAAATATCGGCGCTTCGCGCCGGAGGTTCATTTACGAATTTTGTTGTTTCGCATGAAACATCGTTGACTCTAAGCTGATTTTTTAGCTGGTTAGCAGGTTAAAAACATCCGCACATTGTTAAAGCATGAACATCATTAGGCCGGGAAAAAATCAAATTTTGAATCATGAAATCAGTCTCGAAAAGATTCATCTTCCAACTTTCTAGAGTATCGGGATCCGAGAATTTTTCCGGCGCTTTGCGCCGGAAGGAAGAATGATTCATATATGCAGTTTATGATTCTTCATTTTGGCTAAGCACAGATATTTCGGCCGTCGAATTTGTATGCAATTTAGGTTTGCCTCGCTTTGGTTTTTTGTTTACCTTTTGTTACTTTTGTTACCCAATAATCAAAAAATTTTGTTTTCCCTCCATTTTTGGTAAATTACTGACTGCAAAAGCATGCATATGTTCATAAAAGCTCCAAAAGACATAAGTAAAGCATATGGCGGCATTTTTAAGCGAAAAAAACGATATGGCGAAAATGGCGAAGAAAATTTTGACCTCTACCGCCAGATGGCGAAAGGGTCTCTGCGAAAAAAGCAGTTATGCATTTTATGGCCTATCGAATTTTTCTGCAAGTTTTCGTACACGTAAGTATGCCTAAGCTTAAGTCCAAGGCTAAGCCTAAGCAGCCTGAGCCTAGTGTGTGTAAACCATACAATCTGTGTGTAAAAAACTTGGAAATAGTTAATTCTGATTTTTTTTGAAAGAGCGTAACGCGTCATTACCCCTCGTCCCTCGTTCTTACAATTTTTTGTGTCTAATAAAAAATTTGTATTTGTGTTATTTAAATTTTTTCATTTTCTTCATGACATTTCTTTTAACATTTGTAAGTTCAGAATAAACTATTATTATTAGTATTATTAATAATGTTTGACATTAAATGTCAGAACATGTAATTGCACTAGGAGAAAAATCAAAAAGTCTATAATTAGTTTTTGATATGGCTGTTCTTAATGTGTACTCATTTTTACGACTTGACTCTAAATTATTATTGAAGAAAAAGTCAGTTTGTTTTAGACAAGATTGGCCCTTTATGATTTGAAACATAGGTTTCGTACTTATGAAGTCGACAGAGTTCTAAACGTTCCAAGCCTAAAATATTTAGGCGCTGATCATTAGATTAGATCAGATTTAAAACTATAAATTTATTTAATGGGGATTCCATACTGTTCAACAGTATTCAAGTAGAGAGCGCACGTAAACTAAAGCGCGAAACTTTTTTTTATTTTAAAATTATAAAATGCTGGAACATTAATTCGACCACGACTTATTTCTAATTGAAATGTTAAATTCTTTTGAGTTTTGGACGACGCTAAAACGTTAGAAGATAAGTCAGACAGATCCTTGTTATGATCAAATAGGTATTAAGGCTGAACATGCAATACTAATGATTAAAATAGATTAGGCGTTCTATAATTTTAAAATTGAGTTTATACCGAATAATATTACTGCCAGGCCTGTAGGCAAGGGTTTGTGCGCCATGGCCATCCCCCCGAAATTTTTCAAACGTCAAAAAAGCTAATGTTTTTCTTTTTTCTTTTTTTATCTTCAAGAAAAAGTCCAGTCAGAAATGCCAATTTTACAGTAAATTGAGTGAAAAAATGTGTGCCTCCTCGAAAAAATTCCTGGCTACAAGCCGGATTAGTATAATAATTTTTCTCGATACTTTTTTATCTTTTCACTCTCCGAAATGCCCCAGGATACATATTTTTTATTCTCGCAACGAGAACCACACTGAAGAACGTTTCACAAATTTCCAAATCGTTTTGTCACAATATACTCAATACATGTATTAAAAACGATGGCCTCGGTTAGTGATGCTCGTCGAATTTTTTTGATATTCAGATATTCGAATTTTTGAAGATGTCAGGTATCAGGCTATTATAATTAATCAAAATCGATTTGTGTCTGTGTTCACTGTTTTTTAACGAACTTCTCCCGTTGATTACGGAGAAGCTTTCCAAGGCGTTTATTCCGCTCAAAAAAGCTTAATCGCTGTGTTTTTGCATTACGCTGTCTTTGACATGGAAAATTCTCAGAAGGCCCAAAAGATTTACATAGGTCTCTCAAAATCAGGGGAATAAGCTGAAGTTTTCTGAAGCTCGTATGATAGGTAGTTCCATAAAAATAAAAATTTGGCGTCTTATTGCTGATAATTTTCCAAAATATATTGAAAATTTCATTCTCCCCGGCAAGACTATCTTCGGTAAAAGTTAAAAAGGTATAGAATTTGATATGAATGAAATTAACGAAAAACTGACTGAACCGTTCAAGATCTAGTTCTTAGCATCTGGACATCGGAAAAATTGAAATGTAAGCTTGTAAAACGTTTTTTGATGTTGATCAGTTATCAAGATGTCATCAAGTGATAAAAAAATGAGAATAGATCAACACAAAAGTTGCCATATGAACGACCGTATATAGTTATACGTGATCACTGATCAATATATTGAATGCCACAGTTTAAAGCCCTCTGATACAAATCCTGAAAAACGTGTAGTATTTGTACCTAAATTAGTCGTTTCCGCACGAAGATTACTGCTGCGCACCGGATGGCTGGTTTCGGCTCGACCCCATGGTCCATTGCTCTTGAGACCATTAATACTCACTTCACGTCAACACATTCGAAAAAATATTCAAAATTTTAATTTCAGTAATGAGCTCAAGTTCACTTAATCAGCTTCTAAACGATGTACGTTCGCTGGTCACAAGACTGCACGATCGCGACAAATTGACGGCGAATTACTAACGCAAACTCAAGCGTTGAGAGATAAAATTAAATGCATGAAAGAAGTACGTAAAATTTTGAAGATAATTCCCCATCATTTATAAGCAATATAATCTAAACATTTTTATGGATTATAAGTGGGATGTTCAGGCATAGAACCGGAAACCCTTGTTTATTTCCGTAAGTTTTTTCAAGTAATTTGGAGGAGAGCGTCATACAGCCATGTTATAGCGAGGTAGTGAGGGGACACCCCACACGAGGTTCGACTATTACCCTTAATCCACCTACCGAACCCCCACCCCAGATTTTTGGTCCTTACATGGCTGGTGTCATAGAGATCCTGCCCAGGTTTAATCGACCATACGGCGACACGCATTCCAAGGATGGCTAGCTATCATGAAGCTATGGTAAGGGCTCTTGATCTTTTAGGAAGAAGATAGTTGAAAAATCTCAGTTTTTGGTAGGCAATGACGATTTTTGAACAAACGTCAGGTAAATGCGAATTTTCCTAGTGCCCTTGCACCATAAACAAGAATTTTTATAGATATTTGAACCACAAGAACTATTTTCGAGCCTTTTTCTTAATTTTGGGACAAAAGCTTTCAACCTTTTTCTTTTAATGACGCATAGCCCTAAATCGTTTCTGATTGCTAAACCATATCTCCGTGCTGCGCCCCGTTATATGTATAGAAAAATGTCGATCTATTGATAGCAAATGTTGATTCTTGAACAAAAATGGTAAAAAATTTCAATTTTTTCGGCGCATGGTGTAATAAATACGAAATTTTGATTTTGACACCGCAAGAAATATTTTTTAAACCATTTCAAATTAATGACAGCCCTTCCTGAATAGAGACTTGCACAAAAAAAATCAAATAGAGTTGAGGAAAAAGTGTAATTTTATGTAGTTTTCCATTTACCACGTCAGTCTTTACACTTCAAAAAGTGTTGTAATTTACTCCGATGTCATTCACACCATTTCCTAATAAGATTAGTCATTTATAAATGAATGGCGAGCACGAATATACATGCTGATGATAATACATCGTCATTCAGCTGAAATGGCGTGACTTAGCAGAGAATAAAACCATGAGTCTTAAAAAGGGATTCTTAGCTCACTTTTCACGGAAAGCTAGAAAGGAAAAGTTTGTTAATACATTACATCAAGAAGAAAAGCCGATATCCGCTCCCTTAACACTTAATAAAACTTAACATTTTGAACCCATTAGTCATGCCCACTATAACTTATCTTGTTTGGGTCCTATCAAAATGACCTGGAAAGTACTAATGACAAAAAAATTAATACTAAGTTTTTGGAAGTCAAAATTTTTTTAATAATGGTAAACTATGCCCTTAAAGTAACCAGCAAGTTCAATTCAAAATCGATAAGTTAGGCCATATCAAGAACTGAAATTTCTTCTTCAAATTTTTGTATTTTGTGCAGCGTTATATCTCGCATGCTTATAGAAATCGGTGATCTCAAATATTCCTTTTTTCAGTATGAAGATGCCTCGACATATACATCGCTTCGTAATTCGTCAAATCCGTCACTATCTTTATCACAATTGATTGCTAATAATTTGAGGCAAGAAAATCAACAAATAAAGTGAGTAGCTAGCGAAGATAGTATCATGATGAGTTCCAAGATTATTTTCGTAGCAACCTAAGAAATTTTTATTCGCATGGTTGAACTCTTCTTATGAAGCTCGTAAAAACTGCTGACCACAAGAAACTTACATAATCTCCAATTTAAACTTCATTTTGTGCTCTTAGATTGTTGCAGAATGAAAATATGGAATTAAAAGTTGCTTTGCAACAACATCAGACTGCGCTGGATTTAATTATGACCAAATATCGGAGTAAAGTTTTTGAGTTACTGCGCAACGATGATTCGGAATTATGCAACAAATATTCAACGTTGACGGCGGTAAGTGTGCGTTTATTTTATCATAAGTTTGGAATATGTCTTAGAATTTTCTTTGTGGCTTTGCACTTTCTGAGGCACAAGTCTTTGATTTTCCCATTTTCAAGGAGTGTAATTAATCTAGAAAGATCAAGGAATTTTGTTTACGACTCTTATCATGTACTTTTTCTATAAAAAAATAAACGGTGAAGCAAGAACAAAAAGCTGTATTCGGGTTTGTTTTAGAGAGTCAAAATCAGAAAATGTTCCGTCGCTCCGCGCCGATTTTAAGACACATTATCTGAGAGATTCGGCTTTGTAAGTTGAAAATTAGTAATATTTGACGAGGTATTTTGACTATTTTTACTGGTTGAGTATCTTCGTGACCTTCCTTTCGCATTTTGCAATTTTAACATTTTTTTTACATTTCTCGGTCTGTAGTTTTTCGAGCCAGGGAGGTATTCGGGGTCTCAGGTAGGAGGGCTTACTCTCCCTACCCCCTATGTGTATGTATAGTCGATCCCCGATTAGTGATCGACCGAAGGTCTAATAAACATCAGCATTTTATTCATGTGAGTTAATTGTTAGAAGCTAGAAATTTGATCTATCATGCCAAAAATTTATCATAGAAGGTGACTTAGTTTATTGGAATCATAGCCGTCCAAACATGTATGACATTTTTTGGCTCGCTGGACGAGCCAAGAAAAAGATCCGTTTTTTATTGTATTTCACCTTGCAAAAAACGTTTTTTGGCATTAAAAACGTGACTAACATCTAATAAATTTGACCTAACAACCTTTTGTCTCCAGCTAGTTTTTATCCTCCCTCCGGCCCTGAGGCCGCAGGTCTAAAAATAGGCCGGATTTGTCGGAGGCAGGGTCCGGGGCTCCGGTGGATCACTGTGCATAGATAAGACTCATATTTTTCATTGTTTATTTCTCGAATTGTTTATCTTCGTTGATTTTCGATCATTTTCAGGATTCGGCTGAACACAGCGAAGAATTTTCAAATATGGCACGATTAGTTAGCGTCGTGAATAATTGTCTAAAACTAGGCGAACAGGCTTCGCATCAAGATCAATTCAATCTAGCTCGTTTGCGGGGCGAAAATTACACGTTGAGGCATTTACTAAAATTAGCCGCCCAAAACGATAACGCGGCAATTTTAGAATTTATCGAATTTTTAAATAATCAAAATACTTACGAATTTTCGTACGAAAATTATTTAAGTAGCAATTCCCCTAATGGCTCTAACGACGATCAACATACGCCTACTAGAGAAGTGAATGCTTTTGATAATTTACAAATTGAGGGAAAACCGTCCCAAAATAGACCGCCTAAATGTACTGTCTTACTGTAACCAGATTACTCATATCGGAACTTCATTAGTATAGTTTAAGGCAAATATCATTTATTTCTATGGTTCTTGATAGATTATTTTGTGATAGGTCCAAAAAAATTAACAAGTTCAATACGAAATACCACCAAGAGCCTAGTTCTGAAGAAAACACGCTCAATGAAATTATTATCAATGAAAATAGACGATTATCCGGATCTTAATCTGGATCCACAGATATCTGTCGTTTTTTTCTGGATCCGGATCCGATAATTTCAATTTCCTGGAACCGAGTCCGATCAAAAAATTTCCTGGATACGAATCCGAGGCTGTCGGTGATTGAGGTCCGATCATAATGAGAACTAATGCTTACTCAATTTGCACTGATTTTTTTAACAAATTTCCAAGCCAACAGTAGTCAAATTATACTTGACGGACAGTAATTTTTCAACTGTGTTTTCCTTCAAACGATTTCTGGTAAGACTGTTGATGTGAACTTTGATTAACTTTGTCTGTAAAAAAACAGGTTACATCGTAAGTCTTGATTTGTTATTGACCTTACGGATGTAATCTTACTGCTTGAATGGAATAATAGTTCAAGTGAGGCTTTTTTATGTATAGCGCACTGTGTTTTGGCCGTGCAGGAAAATTTCTGAACACTGCACAAAACATAAATTTTTGATTGAGAAGCTGTCGAAGTTTTTGATCTTTCTGAGAAAATCGATGGAAAGATGCATTTTCCAGCGTTTTAGCAGATTAAAATTTAACATTGTGCACTGGATTAACAATTGTAACATTTGCATCTTTTCCATCACACTTCCCGCCGTTTAGTACACTCATCTGTTTGTGTTATTATCGAGTATGAACACCGTACTTGGCCAGGCTTTTTTTTCTGTGCACATTTTTTGGCCCTGCTTTAAATTTTTTGATGTAAAGGTTTCGTGATTTAGGTAGTCAAAATCTAAAACTTTTCATGCGCTTCGCGCATGCAATTGCAATAACCTATAATATTCAATACAATTAATCTGAAACACTGCCAAAAAGAAGTGTTGTTTCATTCCTCGGTTATCCACGATTGCTTCCATTAATCTGCTATGTATCATCTGATATCAAAGCGAGTAAAACTGGACGCGTTCCATTAAAATATGATGAAAGATGAAATTTTCCGATTGCAATAAACATGAATTCATTGATTTCTCTCACACATGTTTCTTCACTTATCTAATACCATCATTATCCGACTAAGAATCCGAAGCGAAAGTGTTACAAATATTTATTTGGAACTGGAAAAATTTGTTCAGTGCAGAACTTCTTCGGTCAATTCTGCACGCCGCAGATAGATGTTTACAAAATAGCCTAGTCTAAATATTTTGAGGTCTTGCTTCAATTTCCTTCTCATTTCAATGATTATCATAATGACTATTGAACTGAGAAGAAATATGAATCCATACAACTTGATTTCGAATTATTAAACATGTATACACGATTATTTATTCACATCAGTGCAGCCATACGGGGGTATGAGGGATATTACCCGGGTCTTAAGTTTAGAAATTAATTTACCACCGCGGTAAGAATGACTTACTGGTCGAGTGAAATGGGACAAAAATGACTTACCAAATGGTACGCAAAATTTTGCGAAGTGTCATGATGGATAGTATTTTGGGAAGTGTCATGATGGATAGTATTTTAGGAAGTGTCATATATATGTATCGGGTAGCATATTTTGAAAATACCGGGTGCATTATTTTAAGAATATCGGGCCCGGGTCCAAAATTTTAAAAATATCGGGTCCTGGTCCAACACAATGTTTGGTTAATTTCGGGTCCAAGTACCTGATACATCTTTAGTATTGAGTGGCATATTTTGAAAATATCGGGTACGGTTCCAAAATTTGAAAAATTTCGGGTCCGTATCAAAAATGCTAGAAATATCGGGTCCGAGTCCAACAAAATGGTCGGGTCTTGTTTCGGGTCCGGGTACCCCATATATGTCTAAGGTAAAGTAAGGAAATGAGTAAGTGGGCACCTTTAGGAGGACTGCTATTGGCTATTTTTCTGAGGGTGCGCGGTCAGTATGAGAAAAATACGTTTTCGTTGCCCACAGGTTTGAAATTGCTAGTTTTTTATGTACGAATCCGAATCTCATGAAGGAATTTTTTATTCGATGCTGTCAAAAAAGTAAATCAGCCCCCTCTCTACGAATATTTGATTCCAATATGCTTTAAAACCGATTTCGAATTGTTCTGCAGTCTAAATAAGTATTGAAAGAATTCGAGAATTTCAAATTTTCTAAATTTTTCCTACGGTTTTCATTTGGGGTTAAACATTTTTACAGTAAATATATACGTTGTAATAGCCGAAGACGATTGATTGCTCCATTTTGAAAGAAATGAAATAAAAATTTACATCAAAAAACATTAGTTTGCTGCTCTGTATAAGTATAACTATGATACACTGTAGCTGTATATATGGAATTTTGTACATACGTGTAATTGGCGGGAAGTGCTGTGAGAACCCCCTCTCCCAGAAATCGTCGGCCATATGGTGATCTCTTCACAAGATTGCCAACATATAACTAGCCATATGATAGCCACCGGGATCCCCGTCTTTTGGTCGGAAAGAAACTGAAAAGTGTCAATTTTTTGATGAAAATGTTCATTTTTGAACAAAAAATGGCAGAAATGCGCCATGAGTTCATTTTCTTACGTATTAATATTGTTTGAATTATTTTTTTGAATTTTTTGCGAAAAAATTGGAATTATTTTCTTTAAGGACCGGCCTAAAATTTTGGTAATCCATGACCCTCCGCCCAAAAAACTCGCTCAATCCCGCTAGACTTCGAAGCTCCGTTACAACCGGACACCCTGACCTGACTGGCTGAGGTACAAAAGGCCTTTGGGGCGGGCCTTTTTCGACAAGCCTGTAGATCTTGCAACATTACATGTATATCTTCTCAATCAGCTGTATTTTCTACTAATTAAACTTACATTTTGTGCTAAGAAAAATCATTACTATTGTTCTATTTCTTTTCTATTCTACTTCTTTTTCATTTTTTTACATTTTCAGAGTGTGAATTCGCAAAGTTTGGATGAATGCGATGTCAATAAAGATAATTAGTGGACTTGTACTGGATACAAATGGAATACTTTTCGATAGTCTATACTCGACAGAATTTTCATTTTATTGTTCGCAGTGTAGGTTTTACGCGCTTTTCGCGACTAATTTTTATCCGTTTTTTCAATGTCTGTAACATAGTATAATGAAAATTTTATTCTTCGTTTAAGCTTTTTTTCTGTTGAAGCCTTTATCGATCAGACATTTCATTTATATTTATGCCCGCATTGGCCATTTAAATAGTCAAATATCTTGTTACTTTGTTTTAGGATTGTGCTCATCGAATAGGATCGATCTGTTGTCCTTATGTAAAATCAGTTTTAAGGACGCCTGCAATGGAGAGCATTGGTTCCACAAATTTACAAGATTCCACTGTTTTAATAATACACCCAAGTTACATGGATATTGATCAAGTTGTCCTTGATTCGCCGGAAAATTGTTCGTCGTATTGGATACCGTCTTTAAGAACACGAGAGAATCTGGATGGCAAAAAGAAAGCATTTTATACGATGCCTGGCATTGCTGCCGACAATGTTACGGTAGGTATGGAAAGTTGTTGTCCTTTTATCTTCATGCTGATATCCACACATGTTACGAAGCACCGATATCTGTGGGGGATCACCGATTTCCATAAAGATTTAAAGGGTTCCTGAACGAAAAAAATCGATTTCTTCTCCAAAAAAATCCGAAAGACGGTTCAAAAATAATAATTTTTTCGAAAAAACAAAAAAATGTATTTATGGCGTGGAGCGCTTAGAAAATTGACATTTATGACCATTTTTTCCCAGGAATCATAATTTTTTATCAAAAATTAAAATTTTTCAATATTTTTCTGATTAGAAATATGGGGTCCCTATGACTACCATATGGCTAGCCATAGGATTAGCAAATTCTGGAATGGATCACCCAATGGCTAGCCATACGGCCGACGATTTTTGAGATGAGGTTCCTGTGGCATCCCCCCCCCCCTATTTTGCGCATAATTTTCAGGATAACACGGAAAAATTCCAGATCTCGATTTTTAACGACTTGAAATGAAAATGAATTAAAATTTTATAGATTCGCTCCATGTCTACAGCTTATAAAATTTGCATGAATTCAACAAATTATCGAAAGCCATTGAGTGATTGGAAAATCTCTTATCATATATTTGTTTGTAAAACAAATAACGTCATTCTAAAACTGCGATCTTTTCAAGAACGTGTATGTAAAAATTGTTTATTGAATTCACAGTTGGATAAGTTCAACAAACTCTGAATTTTAGAATGCAATGAATAAGCAGCGGATAATTTGATGATTAGCAGGCTTTTCTATGCACAGCGCAGCGTTTTTTGGCCATGAAAAAATTTTGACAATGTCTGCGCAGAACATAAATTTTGAATCGATAAGTTTTCGAAGTTATAGGTGTTTCCACTGATTGAATCAATAAAAAGGTGCATTTTCTGGCCTTTTAGCAAGTAACAATTCCAAAATTGCTGGATTAATAATTTGAACATAGTTTGCCTCTTTTCCGCTACAATTCCGGTCGTTAAGTTCACTCGTCTAAATGTGGTATTATTTGATATATGCTGCGCCCGACATACTTCTTGAGTTTCACTCTTGTCAGTCAGAATATTCGGAAGACCTTAAATTTTGAGTACACAATCAACTAGTAAGAACAGAAGTGTTTTCTGTTCATTCATTTTAAGGTAATGTTCTTACATTAGTAGTCGACCAATGTTTGTAGATAGAAACGTTACAAAATCAGTGTTAAATACTTTAACAATATTCAAGCGATATATCAACAAAAATATCCATTTTCAACTGTTTTCTCAAAATATACGATCTGGAGAAAGAACGTTCTTTGAATTGACTACTGTAATTGCTGTGATTTTTTGTGCAGAAATTCTCATAAAGGCGTGCAAAAAAGGCTGATTAGTAGTGGTAAAAATCGTTATTCGCTCTAAAAGCATGGCATATTTCTGAAAAAGTTGACTGCTTGTTACACGAACTATTTGTCAATAATACATATTATTTAACCTGTTCTGTATCCATTTCAGAATGACGACATTCATGGGTTGCTCAAGAAATATTATCCCGACGGAATTGATAATTTACAATGCAATCGAGTAGATAACATCTTGGATTTCGAACCGACGTTGGTCAACATTGAGAAGCTAGTAGTGAGATATGCAGCATTTCAAATTAATAACGGATATAGTTTATAGATGCAAATAAGGGGTAGGGGAGGTGGTAAACCCGCTACGTGAGACCCTGGTCCGAAAAAATCGTCAGATACCTTCCCCCCGACTTTTTTAAATAAATTTTTTGATGTTATTCGGGATGTTATTGTGATGATAAGGCTTATGGAGCTCCTTTTTTGTTTGTTGCTCACTGATCCGATAAAAAATTATTGCCGTGCACGTCTGATGTAGTTATTTAAAAAACTGACTAACTCTAAATTCTTTTCGAATTTAGGAGTCATTTTCTTGAATTTCGAAAATTGTTCGTTAGTATTTCAACTTCAATATACATCAATTTTCATCCATACATGTAACAAAGTTTGGAATTCCCTTGGAGAGTCATGGATTGTATAAAATCAGTGAAGAAAGTTGTTAAGAGGGTTGAATATTTTTGTCTCAGAAGTCGGAAAAATAATTCAAAAAATAGTGATATAATCTTGGAATCAATAGAAATCCGTATTATACATCGCGAAGCTGCAAAAATTCATATTTTTGGGGTTTTGACGAAAATGACATTGACATTTTTCAACTTTGTTCATCCAAAACTTGTGGAATATTATATCTAACCTTAGATTGCCTTGCAAAATCTTGTAGGTTAATAGTACGAAATTAAAAACTTTCAGGAGAATGCTCGTTTTTTTGCCGCCGTAAACCTCAGCAGTAAATATTTGACAGGTATTGGACAAGGTGTCGGCGCTGCTCGTCAAAATCATTCCGTTCACAGCGCAGAATCTCTTAAAGTAAAGTTTTTGTATGAACCTTTTTCTCTTAATCCCTCGTTAATTTATTTTAAGGTATGGTTTTTGAGATTAAAATCATTGATTTTAATCAGCCAATACAATATCGCATGTCAAGAACTGGAGCCATTCGAAGAATTTGACGCGCCTGATCTTTACTACGAATATTATGCGGAAATTTATCCCGAGTTGAAAGGTATACTTCAAGAACTGTATCATAATGATTTTGATTATGATCATTTGCCAGAAGTATAATTTCCTCTCGAGTTCAAAGTCATCATTACCGAGAGAAACTTGTTTTGATCCGTGAAATTTCACAGGAACAAAATGACAAATACTGACAGAAACGGTAATTCTAATGATGATGACAAAAACGACTCATTTTTTCTATTTAGTTTCCATTTTTTGTTCAACTGTATTAGGGTATCGAATCGCCTAGTTTTTTGTTCAAAAAAATTGTATAGTTTCACTCCATGAATTTTTAGCTAGAATTATCTGCTTGATTGGATGAACCATTTTTTATTACCGGTTTCACGAAGAATTTTCATAAGTGCGGTTTTTTGAAGAAATTCTCTGTACGTTAAAATCTATGTATTATGCTCAATTTCGGAAAAATACTGTAATCTTATGAATAACGTATTTTCTGTTCATGTATTTTCTGTCTGTTCATATTTTTCAGGTTCGATGGTACCATTTGATATGCGACTGTTATGGGCAGACTTGCCGAGATTGATGGGTAAAACTGACGAATCAATAGCACGTTATATCAAACTAATGGCTACGATTAAAAAAGTATTTTTTATTTCACTATTGACGTATCTTTAGAGAAATGCAAAATCCGTTATCATATCGTTCAGAAAGATAGAGATTCAAACAAGAAACCAGAAATCAAGAGATTTTAGACTATAGCCGCATAAAAAAGAACAGTCGCAAAAGAAATGATTGAAACTGCTTTAAAGAAAAAAAATCATAATTTTTGAAAATTTTGATATGACCAATGCTTTGAATGCCACGTGTATGTACATTATAGCCCGTTTACATTGAATTGGAAGCCGCCGCAAAAATCAAAATCACACATAAATTGAATAAGTGACAAAAATAAGCACTGACCTTAAAATCTCTTACGCGAAGCTTTTACCATAAAATTTTTTTCAGAAACATCTTTTGGAGTTAGTTGAGTTAGCTTAGAAATTCACAGCTCTATTCAGCAGGAAATTATCAAACTATGAAATATTATGTTTTGCGTTTCAGAAGCATCTAAAAAAACAGACTATGCATACAGTTTCACACGCAATTTTTACGGAGTGCAAGTTTCATACTCCAGAGAAAATGCTAAATTCCTTCATGACCATTGGGAGCCCAAAATCGTAAGAACAGCATGATTTTTGTTTTTGGAAAAAAACTATGTCGACACCTGAATGCACCAACCACTACCCGAGGAATTTTGATCAAATTATTTGAGAAAAATACCGGTTTATTTCTTTGCCGGTCATAGACGAAGTATTTTTTCTCTTACATTGCAGTAGTAAGTTTACAATTTTTTCATGTCGAACTCACTTGCATCGGTTTGCTGCAGTTCAGCTACCATTTCAGAATAAATGGACTATAATAAGAAACGATACTTCTTTTCTTTCCGTTAGGTTGCTATAGTCTTTGAACATTAAAAGTCTGCTCATGAACCAATAATTAGACAACAAGTTCAATTCAAGAATATAATATTTATTGCGTTTTATGATTTCATTTTCTACCGTCAGATTTTAGATTCTAAGCCCAACGGTACCACTTACGGGAGTTCTTTTTCGACGATTTGGGAAGAACGATACATAGAAATCCAAAAGCTTGCGGCTAACTGCTTCTATTCGATCAAGGTAAGTTTACGTACATAATGTGAAAACTGAACGAAATGAAATATATCATTTCGGTTAATGTAAACAATGGTTTGAATTCAATATGTATACGACTAAATATTTTCCTTTGCCAAATATGATACGAAAGATGTGACAATTTTCGGAAATAGACATCAAGTGAAGAAAATGACTTGATTTAGAATTAGAAAAATTCTCTTATTTAGAATTTTCATGTCGCATTAGAAATGTTGCATTCTCTTCTCGAACGATACGATCGTCTTTACGAGCGCAATAAGTTGGAAAAATTTCTTCTCGGTAAAATGCGCTTAATTTCGTCCATGGGACGTTTATGTTTGCAATTGGGTGATAGAATCACGGTGACGGAATATTTCGACGATTATAACTTGCTCAGGCGATCTTTACTAAACGATGGTGGACAGGAGCTGATGATCACATCACACTTAAATTCGTGAGTGTCTGACTTTATTCGTCTGTACAAAATGTGCGTTTTCTGTTTTCTGATTATGGAATCGTTATCCTCTTGAGCGACTATTTTGATTCAAGTCGTGCCTTTACAAGTCGGTAATTTTCAGCGCTGTTCACAAAATTATACAGGCAACAAGTTTGATTACAATTTGAAATATTTTTTGCGGTCTTTTTGCATTATTGTCTACCACATACATGCACGACAAGAATTTTCCAGGGAAGAGTCCTTGGACGAGGGTCTGGTGGAGTTGGCGAGCAAAAAAACAGAAAAAGTTCCACAAGCTTCTTTTTCATACAAAATATGCACACAAATAATCAAAAAAGCTGTCTCCGGAGAAGTTCAGGGAGGGGTGTTTGACGACTTTTTCGGGCCAGGGGGTGCCCAGGATCTCGGGTATGTGCATGTACGGTCTACCAAGCCTATCATTCTATCAGTACTTCAATATTGATTTATTTTCTTCTTCATTCAGTGGATACTTACACGTTTTCGTCGGGTCGCACCACGAAGCTATCGCATCATTCACACAAGCTCTTAATATGGATCCTAAGTGCCTGCCAGTATCGTATAACTGTTGTCTGTTTTTTATATGGTGCTTCCAAATTGAGAAATGGCAAAAAACAGTTACTACGGCTGAAATCGCTCACAAAAATTTTTTACGGTAGGATTCTTCACTCAAAAAATTACCAACGGCTAGTCGAGTCTTTATGTGGAAATATTCGATGAAAAACAGACTATGTTCTTTGTCAACCACTTCTTCAAGTTTTATCATTTTCAGGCTATCAATAACATAGCCATTGGCTATTTATATTGCGGTCAGCTCTTCGAAGGTATTTCGATTATGGAACAATTTCTGACTGATAATCCCAGAATTGCTTTCGACGACCAATCGTTTTGTATCAATTTGTGCACTTTATACGAATTATTGAATACGCAAAATTGTTTGGAAAGGAAGAAACGCTTACTGAAATTAGCCGCCGAAAATGGTAGCGAAACATTCACTTGTAATCGGCTGAAGCTGTAATTTACACTTACTGTTGTTACTGATCGTTCAAGAGTTCATGCCTGTGAAAAGCTTATAAGGCGTGTGCCTTGTCTGCTAAGTCGAGTCGCAATCAATATTCGAACATTATTGTTTATTCTGTTCATGTTTTTTTTAAATATCAGTTGTGTAAAACGTTTCGCTCAGAATCGATTTTTTCGTTTTACCATGGCGGTGTAAAATTATGAAAATTTGTCAAAATGTTATATGGGTGTAAAATTTTGAGCATTTGTCCGTTAGTGTGTACATACTGATTAGAATATATATCGTTCGTTTATTATCCCACTCTAAAAAATGCTGAGGCACTGAAATGCTATAATGAAGGCAAAGTTATTTACGAAAAACCCAAATTCAGCTGTTCTACTTTTTGTCTATATACCAGTCTCCACAGATCGAACATTTCCCTTGGCAGAATGAGATGTTCAATTCTCATAAAGAGTCCGTGCTCAATTTGTAGTTGTCGACACGAATTGATCAATGCTCCAAAGATTCTACATTTAATTTGATTTGAAGAATTACCACAGCTGCTGACAGTGTCACATTAAACGAAGTGGAGCCATGTCATATTAAACGAAATTGGTGATCAGTCACATTGACGGGCAAACCCGTACCATATCCCATAGGAAATATGGTCATGACACTGTAGGTGACATGCTGTGACCCCATGGGGTGGCTCCGTTGATATTTTCAGTTCGGGAACCTAACCCAGCTGGTACTACCACAAGTAAACCAATGATGTACCTCGGCCTTGTCCTTGGGTTCAGCTGTAGAATAATGGACAACGTGGCCGGGTCAGGGTTGCCAATCCCTAGTCCTCATTCACTGGGAATGAGGGACGGTGCCATTCGCAGAATGGCGTACTGTAGGGGACCCGCTTGTTAACCTAAATCCCCTTATTGGCTCTGGCCTTAAGGGTCTGGGGGCTTTCTCAACTGAGGGTCCTTCTGGGGGGGAACTAGCTTAGGGGAGACTCCCACAAATATACCCTCAACAACAATAACCCCTGAGAAGACTTACGACACCTCTTCTCAAATTACTCGGCGCTGGGCGATGGGTCCCAGGTCAAACTGGGGTCCTACGGATGGCGATGTACGGGAACGGGAATCCGAGCGGTTCGGCGGCTGCTGATCGGCAGGCGGCAGTAACGGACGTTTCCTCGGCGAGGGCGACGGGGTTCTACGATTAACAGGGACGGGGACAGGTTCTTACGGTCGGGTTACTGTAGGCAGCGGTGGGTATGTAGGCCGGGGCGAAAATATGTAAATTTACTCGACGTACGCCAAGACGCAGTTGACAATATAAAATATAATAAAATATCGACGACGGCGAACGCGGACGTAAGGCTAAAGACGAAAAACCAGTTAGGCCCAATAATGAGTCAAAAACTAAAGAAAGATGCCCTTTTAAAGGGCTTCATAAACTACAGTATGCCTTGGGCGGTGTTAACACTCCCCCAAGCTAACTTCTGCAGTGGAAATCGTTGCAGAAGATGCCTATGATCACATGGACATTTTCCAGTTCACAACGTTAAGCATTGGGGCGAGTTTTCACTCTCCATGCTTAACATAGGAATGTCACTAGTGAGAATTTCCAACTAGTCGTTTCACGTTGGGAAACATCGCTAGTTTTTACTGATAAGAAGTGCACGTTGTGCTCTAATTACAGTGATGAGCTCGGAGAGCTTATCTCTAACGGAAATTCTTGACTAGCGGGTACATACCGTAGTCTACATGTGCTATTGAAAATAATAAATCGAAACGGAAATAAGAGTGCACAAAAGCAACAGAAATAAACATAAAAAGTACACACATAAATGGCATGTAAAAAGTATAAAAAACGAAACGCAAAATTGATGTAAATTACTGTAACACAAAACGTAACGAAAAACATAATGAAAAATTGTGATGTGAATCACGTGACGTTCGATGAAATCCGTCGGCACGTGACACGGGGGTCCTTCGAAAAAGGGCGTCCTCATCCTTGTGCACGTCTGTGGGGGTCAAACGTTCAGGTGATGGTGACGGTGAGCAGTTGATGGTCCAGTGGTTTTTTGGTGCGTTCTGGTTTGTGAAATTTTGCCAATGTTGCGTGGAGTTGCTGACGTCGATTGGAGATGCGTGAAGTTGCTGACGTCATTTGATCCCTTCGGTGAAGTTGCCAATTGTCGGTTGATTTGTGAAATCTGAAGATACTAAAAAGAAAAATTTTAGAAGTGAGGTATAGGCTATCGCATGGATGTGCCTGTAATGTGAGGCAATACCCTAGTTTAGATGCATTGATTGCTGCTCATTCTCTTCTTTACACTGCTATTCCAGTATGGAACAGGAGTGGGTATCTTGTGAGGGGCATGGCGGTCCTTGGAAAAAGGACGACCCCCTCCGTAAGTAAAGAAGAGAAGAGCTACTTGATTACGGGTTGGAGACCTCTGCATCAAGATGTGGGTCAATGAGATCTTGTGTAAAATCTCTGTTTGTTGACGGAATCAGCAAAGGTGCCGTCTCAATGACCTGTGAAGTGGAAGGTACCTCCTCTTCTTCTGTAGGCTGAGCAGGTGACACATAGTGTCGAAGCTGATTGACATGTACAGTATCTTCTTGATCAGTCTCAAGTCAAATGGTGACATTGGGATATGCCACATTTGTGACAAAATAGGGGCCATCATAAATAGGCAGTAATTTGGGCGTTAGACCACGTTTTCCGGTGGTGCGCAGTTTGAGCACCTGATCAACAACTTTGTAAGAGACATCTCGTGCCATGCGGTCGTAGGACCTAGCATAAGCCGCCTGCGATCTCTCAATTCTGCTCTGGATCAAGGTCAAGGCATTTGTAAAATGCCGTTTGACCTCCATATCATAAGTAGAAACATCTATGATATGAGCCGGAGGGTTGAATGAGAGCGCTGCATCAACAGGTAGCATGGGTGTACACCCATACATGAGCTCAAAGGGTGAATACCCTGTGGACTCATTCATGCTAATGTTGACAGCGAACACAGAGTACGGCAGGTGTTCATCCCAATCAGTATGACCTTGGTGGACATACATATGTAACCGTGTAGCTAGCGTTTGATTAGCTCTTTCCACTTCTCTGTTTGTCATGGGATAATAAGCGGTGGACTGGATTTTCTTAGTTGAACAAATGGCAGTGATTTCAGTCATCAGTTTGGACGTGAAATCAGCACCACGACCAGACTGAAGAATCTGCGGTGCCCCATGTCTGCAGACGATTTGTGTAACAAAAAGTGGAGCTATGGTTTGCGCAGTAATGTCCAAAGTAGCGAAAGCTTCGACCCATTTAGTGAAGTAGTCTATAAAGACTACAATAAATCGGTTTCCACTTTCACTAGTGGTCATTGGTCCCATACAGTCGACACCAACTCGGTGAAACGGACCCGTAATGGAGATCGGTTTCAGAGTTGCACAGGTCTTTTGTCTTGGGGGTTTATTCCGTTGGCAAAGATCACACCGCTGACAAAAGGATTTGATGTCCGCACTGAGGGAAGGCCAGTGGTACCTGCCGGCTATAAGCCTCGCGGTACGTTTTGCACCAAAGTGTCCAGCAAGAATGTCGTTATGATGAGCCTAAATAATGGTAGTAACCATTGATCGGGGAACAACAATCTTGTTGGATTCGCCTGTCCACTTCTGAAGGATGTTATCCAGCAGGTGGTAGCCATTAACATCATTCTGATCACCGTAGGGTTTTAGTGACCTAAGAATGGAGGCTAATCAAATTGAGTTGCAAGAAGGTCATGGTGCTGCACATCCTGTGATATCTCTGCATAAGACTCAGACCTGGCCAGGTGCTGCGCACCATTGGTGGTCCTTTGGGATGAATTCGCCAGGTGCTGCGCACCATCGGAGATCATCATAACTTCTCCCTCGGGTCTGTATAGGGGAATATCGTCAATATTCTCCCCAGCAAGGGAATTAGGATCAGGAATGTGTGATAATGCGTCGGCATTACCATTAGACTGACCTTTTCGCGGCCGAATAGTCAGTTTGAATTCAGCTAATGCGAGGCCCCACTGAGCTATCCGGGAAGAAGGGTTCGGTTTCTCTAACACTGCCTTAACAGCAGTGTGGTCGGTCTGGACGACCTCCTCATGTTGAAAGAGGTAAGGCTGAAAGTGCTTAACAAAATGGACAACAGGGAGAGTCTCTAACTCCCTAATAGTGTAGTTTTTCTCAGCTGCTGTTAACCCTCTACTGGTGTACGCAACAGGATGGTCGTATCCATTTTCGTCTAACTGGCTCAGAACTGCTCCTATCCCCGAAATACTTGCATCAGTTTGAAGTATGAAGGATTTCCTAAAGCCCAGATGGCGCAGGACAGGAGGGTTCAACAACAGCCTGTGGAGTTCCTCGAACGCCCCTTGCTGAGGTTTTGACCACTGGAAGGTAACTTCCTTCCGTGAGAGCTCGGTCAGCGGCTCGCTGAGCCGAGTGCAACCAGGGATGAAACGCCTATAACAAGACACCAGACCAAGAAAAGACTTGATGTGTTTGGCGTTTTGTGGAATGGGTAGATCCTGGATGGCAGCCAATTTGACTTTATCCGGCTCTAGGCCATTCTGTGAGATATGGTAGCCTAGATACTCCACCTCAGAGTGCGAAAACTTGCACTTGCTCAGTCTGAGCTTCATTCCACCTCGACGGAGACGCGTAAACACATCTCTTAGACGCTCAAGCATCTGGGTGTGAGAGTTCCCGAACACCAAGATGTCATGGACATAGGTCTGTGCTATGGGCCACTGCAGTCCTGTAAGAAGCAGATTCATGAGACGTTGAAACGTCCCAGGGGCGTTGCAAAGACCAAAAGGCAGATAGTTGAACTCGTAAAGGCCAGTAGGCGTGTTAAACGCCATTTTCTCCTTGTCTGCCTCAGCAATAGGTATAGACCAGTAGGTGTTAGCCTGGTCAAGGGTAGTAAAGTATTTCATACCCTTGAGTGTGTCGAGGATATCATCAATCCATGGGAGAGGATAAACATCCTTTTTCGTAACCTCGTTAAGACCACGAAAATCAACACACATCTGGTGTGACCCATTTTTCTTGCGAACCAGAATGGTGTTAGTAGCCCAGGGAGAAGTGCTAGGCCGAATAATACCTTTTTCCTGGAGCGCTTTGACTTCTTGTATGATGAGATCCTTTTCCTTGGGCGTGGTGTGGTAAGGGAAACAGCGGACTAGTCGAGCGTCACCCATGCTAATCTCATGGTGCATGAGGTCAGTGGAACCTGTGTCCTTTTCATCAATGGCGTAGAGGTCAGTAAATGCGAACAGCAGATCGAGCAATGCTGTTTTATCCTGTGAGGAGATATCTGAAGATATTACAGCATTGGCTTCAACCCAGTTAAGGTCAAGAATTGTATCAGACTTCACCGCTGATCCCTGTGAGGAATCAGTATGCATCTGCACATGACCGATGGTCGTGTGGGGGTAGAGAACCACTGAGTGTGTACTTGGGTTAACTACCTGTAGGGGTATGCAACCATTGGTCACAGTACTCACAGTACCAGCAAAGTATACATTGCGTTGCTGTCCCAAAAGAGGCTTAGGAAAGAAAGCTACCTCGGGCACAGTTGCATACATTGAAGGTACAGGTGCAGTGAATTGCGTTAGCGAGCGAGGTTCAAGGACAATCAACTCCTGCAAGTGTAGTGCCCCACCAGCAGAAGGTGGATTGTGGATGAGGCCTTCACACGGAACTCGAAGTTCTTTGAACTGAAGAAAGGATTTCTCCCAGTTCAAACTGACGCAATTGAAGCGTCTGAGGAAGTTCGTCCCCAGGACTAGTTCAGCTGAACAATTCTCTTGAACTTGGACTTGAATCCGTTCAGAGACATCAGCCACTGTTACCGTGACATATGCAGCGCCTAGCAGTAGAATTGGAGACCCATTGGCTGCTATGGGGGAGCCCTAGTCTCTGTGAGTACCAAATCGGGTAACTGGACCGCCAACTTGTGATCCATGAGCAAGAAAACTGCTCCAGTATCAATTAGAGCTTTGGCCTCTACCTAATTGTTCAGTAGAACCTTGATATGAGGGGTCCTCATTTCAGTGGGGTAGAAAGCTGATACTACATGACCTGGGTCAGGCACAGTGTCATCAAAGCTCGACGTAGCTCCTAGTGATTCGATCTCAGCATCAGAGAGTGGTGGCACCTCTAGTACAGGGGATGCAGGTGCATCAGAGTCACTAGGCTCGCGAAACCGGCCTTTCTCTAGTGTAACTGGAGAATTTCCAGGCGGGGGCCTAGGACAGTTTGATCCTGACCTGGCCATAAAATGACCACTAGCCCGTCTAGTCCTGCTTCCTCTGGTCGACCCACGTGATGAGGCGACTGAGGAAGCTCGCCAGGGTGGCCCAGAAATGGACAAAGTCCTTGATCTTGATCCGGACCCGGACCTGTGGGAGGCCCTTGACAGTGAACATGTGTTCTCTCACTAGGGTTCGATCTGATCAATCTCAGCAGCTGTCAAAAGAAGTGGCAGTTCTACGGCATTCAATCGACAGACATGTTGTTGGTAATCAAACGTAATATTCTGGAATTGTTCGAGAAAGTCCAATCCGAGAATCAGATCGACCGGTGCCCAAAAAGGAGACGTAGTCTAACTTACATGGAGATGTATATCCACTCTTGTATGTGGCTGAGGGGTTCCGGGCAACATGATCTCGTATGGTCCTGAAAGGAGAGTATGGACAGCTTTACCATTGATACTCATCAATGGGTTAAAGTCATGATGTTGCTGGAAAGCCATCGCCCCCTCATGACTCTCTTTGATCAGCGCTTTGTGAAGGCATTGACTAATGATAGTCCGTGGGCAACCAGTATCAAGGAAAGCAGGAGTTTCCTTGTGGTCAACTAGTACGACAAAACACGGAGTGATCCTGTCTAGCTGAGTTGGCACATCGTTCTGTACCTAATGAAAATGTACCCAACGCTGAACTTTCCTGAGGAGGTTCAATGGAGAGTATTGGCTGACAAACCGAACCTGTCTTTTCCGCAGGCGGTAGCTGAGGTAAAAGGAGATCCCAACGTAGATGAGAAATCCTGTACCGGCCAGTGCTGCCAGGGCAATGAGTGTGTTAAAGATCAATTGCACTTATCCACTCAAAAGAGACTGTAAGCCCTGCATGAGGTTGTGCTGTTGGCCAGTAATCATATGGTTTGCTGCCAGACCAACACCTTCCAGTGAGGATTTGATGTCAGTTCCTACCCCTGCAACTGCCTGATAGATAGTATCTGGTTGGAGGGATAGACCAGCGGTTAATTTACCAACCGGTTCAAGACCGCTTCAATTTGTTCAGTCTTGTAAACGTACTGTTTAAAGAAGGCAAAACTTGAAGGGGTCATCGCTAACTGATCATGAAAGAGCGCAGGAGCATCAAAGTGAGTGACGTTGAAGCGCTGTTTCCAGAACAGCTCAAGCGGAATGTGGCTCACATGGACCGTGCCAGACTCAGTAAACCAGCCAGAGTGATTTCGGAAAATCCCTGTGAAGTGGTGGTCACACGGCACCTTTGGGCTGAATTTAGTGAGATCTGGGCCACGGGGGGTGGCAAAATAAATGGTACCGCCAACCTGTACGGGTAGATACTTGTAACAGGTGTCCCCCACTCGGTACGAATGGTAGACATAAGTGGCGTTGACCTTTTGGCACCGCCATATGGTCAGTGCTTCACCTGTAAATTCCGCCGTCAGATCATTCCTTTGAAGGAATGCCCGGGCTTCTAGTGTAGGGTCAAAACGAAGCAACTGCCAAGTCAGATCAAGGTAGCGTTGAGGGTGAGAACACAACTCTAGCCACATGAATCCAAAATTGTTAATTACCGACTCTTTGATCTGCTGAGCCAGGTAGTTCAGTTTGGCATTGACGGGGTCAGGGATGGAGTCCTTAGCCAATCCAAACAACCTCTGGGTCAAATTAAATCTTCCGTGGATGCGTAGAAGAAGGCCCTGATCCGTTCTTACTGTGCTCGACCGGAGGTCAGGACACAGCCGAAACACACGAGAGTTTCCCGCGATCTTCAGGGCAACCTGCAAATCATCAATGATGATATGGTTCCCTGATACAGACGCAGTGTAATTACCCTGTGGTCGATAACGACACTGTGCTGTAAAGTTTGTGGCAGGCCAAACAATTACCCCATCAAGAGTAGTGCATTGACCTGCAGTGGGACTGCATCCACCTACATCTCCTAAGGTACTTAGCGCTGTAGTGCCATCCCACGAAGCGACCTGTCCCTCCTCGATGAAGAGGTTAGTCACTGTCCTGCAGACGTCATTGCAGCACCATGAGTACATCACCTCCAGTGTTTGGTTAGTGCTATAAAAGCCAGGACGTACTTCCACGAGCTTTTGTAAACCAAACACCTTTGTGCGATGTGCCAGTGTACACGCCGCAGGCGCGAGATGCTGAGTGGTTATGACGTCTGCAGTAATGCCCCTAGATCCGAAAAAACCAGTATTTGTGCATACCTTCCGATTCCGCAAGGTACATTTCCATGCTTTAGTCGTGATTGGATCAGAAATAGATACATATACTGTAACATTCATGCGTCATGGACTCCAGGAAGATTTTGGTGGTTTGCATTCAACTTTTTGAGGTAACTCAAGTGGATGACCGCTTCTTGAAAGACCACAAAATTGGTATTGAGTAGCATGTGTTGCAGAGCTCATTCCTAAGAACAGTAGTGTTACGAAGGCCCAATTTATTACAAAACAAAAAATTTACAAATAGTGTTTGCAAATTTACACCAAAATTTACAGTCTTCACCCATCGGGCGGCTTCATTTTTCCACGTCGTTGTCGTGGGACGACACGGGCTCCTCTCAGGGGAAGTCGATGACCAAGCCTCCGCACGGGTGGACTTCTCGAAGAACGCCAATCTTCGGGGACCGGGGGATGGTTGCCGTCGGAAATGGCGACGCCTCGGTGATGTTGAAGGCGTTGTTAACGGTGGGCAACGGTTCTCCAAAGGCGTTGGCGACCGGTTGCTGTTGCGCAATCGCCACCAGTGTTTGGGCTCCCGTCGTCATTGTTGTCGGTGACGTGGCAACAACTGCTGTGGGCCGCACATTGCGACTGGCCTCCTCCACAGCGCGGCGGACGGCGTCTACTGCCGGCGACGACGGTTCACGGTCCAACAGGATCTTGTCCACCGGGGACGGCGGGAATAGTTCCGTCGGCGATAAACTCGAGCACCCGTCGAGCGACATCGGGCCCCAAAACTCGCAACATCGTTGGCGCCGATAGCATGATGTCGGCGGCCATAAGGGCCTCAACCTCGAACGGCTCGTTGAGTGGCGCCCAGGGGAGGTGCGGATACTTTTTGGCCATATCGGTTGACCAAACAGCCCCCATCGCGTCGGTGACGGATGAGGAATCTGTAAACAAGAAATCGTTAAAGCTGATGACTTATAAGGACATCTGATTTCCAAATCTGAAACTTCAGAAAAAGAAGGTAGTTTACCTATCAGATTCATCGATTCCAACTGACCGACAACCTCCAACGCGGAGTCCGTAGGAATTCCAGGCGGCAGTCCCTGGTTGATAACACGTGCCGGTGGCGCCATTGTACCTTCCATCGGTCGATAGGACGCGATTACGCTGACGTTGCCAGTCGTTTTCGGTGTCGTTGACGGGTTTACATTGACCGGCATCGCGTATTTCAGTGGCAGCGGCGGAAAGGCTGACGACGGAATCGATGCCGAAACCACTGCGGCAGCTGAAAACCCAATAATGATTATACAGACAGGATAACACAGTTGTGAGTGATCCGCCAGATGTTCAGCCAGAACTTCATCATCCAGATCAAAGAGATCTGGGTGAAGAAGACCGTCAGTAGCCCCTACAGCATTATTTTGCCGTGGGGGTGACCGATATTGGTTCCCTGTCCCGTGAGGAGTTGGATTAGCATATCGCCGAAAATTTCCACTTGTCCCCTGAGGAGAGTAATTATAATTACCAAAATTAGTCTCACCAGGCAATGTCAAACTTCGATTTGGGCAGGCCGAAGCCTGGTGCACTCGTAACTTTCGGCAATGCGGGCAGGGTCTGTCACATTGGTTGGTCAGGTGCACCCTCGTTCGACAAAAATAGCAACGGCTGGCGCTGGTGGCGGTGGCGGTGCTAGGGCCGGCGCTATCGGGATGTTGGGCCCGGCAATTAGCGTCGTTGTGGGTGCAGCATCCATGGTAGGAGCACATCTGTAGATGTGCCCCTGACGGGCGGTCGCCGGCCGTCTGGACACGTGTCGACGGCGTCGATGACAGCCTCGAATTTCTCGAAGGCGGCGCCAATTGCTGAGCCATAAGTCGGGCAACGTGAGCCGTAAGCCGGGCCATCTCCAATTGTAAACGTCAAATTTCGTCGGACGGCGTTACCGACGGACATTGAGCGGTGCCCCTTTGATTCGACATTGACCTGACATTGTCGGCGGTCCTTTGATCTGAAGAGAAAACAGCATTAGATGGGGCAGTATACCTAATCTCATCCTGAAAAATTTGTGATTCCACATAACAGGCTGCTTTGAGAGTCTCTTCAAGAGTTGTGAACTCCCTGAACTTAATACTATCTCTAAGGACTGGTTTCAACCCTCTCAGAAAGATAGGTTTAATAATAGAATCCCTAACCTCAGTCGCGAGATCCGGATAAGCCATCCTGGACAGCCTCTTAAGGTGCTCAAGGCAGACTATCGCGGACTCAGTCGGCTTCTGCAGGCGATCTTGAATCAACTGCTGATGCAGATCTGAGTCACGCCCTACTGGAAAGTCTCTCCTAAGAAAAGCCGGGAACTCTTCATAGCGGGTAGGCTGTGGAGTACCATTGCTAAAGTCCCGGTAGGATGCCAGAGCAGGACCTGTGAGGCAAGACTCCAAGAATGCAATTTTATATGCATGATCCGCTTCTGTTACCCCTTGAAGTGTAAAGAAGCGGGTCAAGTGAGATATAAAATCCATAATGAACTCCCCAAAAGCACCTGAAAAGGCAGGAGGGGCCATGAAGCTGGACACAGGAGGGTGCCTTCTGCCATTCATACCTCCAGCTTTTGGTTGAGGGGTCCAAGGGCATTCTCAAATGCAGCTTGGACCTTATTCTCAATCTGTGAAGGTAAATCAATTTCTGACTTCATAGATGAGAATTCGTCTTCCTGTAAGGTATCTAAGACTGATGATCGTGCCTGTGAAGTTATTCGATCAAACTGAATAGAAAGGGGCTCACTTGTCTGCTTGAGCTTAGTACTAAGGCGACAGGAATGTCTAGGTGTCTCTATTTTGTAGAAGTGAAGTAGGAGTTACTTTTGTAGTTGCCTGGTGAGGAAGCGTGGGAAGTACGAGATCATTTGCGCGACGGCGTGTTGAGGCTGTAACTCTTGTTCTTTACAATATCTAGCGGCCACTCAGTGATGGGGCTAGAAAAGAACAAAGTTTTAGCTCTCAGAACAGCCAGGAGAAAAGATAGGTTTACTCAGAAGGGAATTTATCTGGTCACCTATGTGGTTAAAGAGGGGATAACCCAAGTGTAAAGAGAGGGAAAATTATACCCAAACTTTAGAGATGAATGAGGCAAGACCCCGTTATTTGAACCAAAAGTAAAATAAATTTGAATAAAAGTGGTGGAACTCCAACCATAAAATTAAGGGATCGACATGAGGACGTACGGATAAACCACGCTCAAAAGGGAATTTTATTTGGAGGTTAAGTCCGGTGTGCTAGTTTACAAACTTTGGGATATGGGAGGGCTCGTAACTGACAAAGTTCTACTCACCAGGAGTAGCGCATGGAGTAGCTTAAGAATTAATAAGTAAAGGGGGACAACTTAAAGTAAACTTAGTGGGTGCAAATAGATAGGGACAAAATTAGTTTACAAACCAGACTACGCAAAGGGGAATGTGCTATTACGCAATCTGCCTCACTCACTAGGAGCAATTGCGAACTCTGAAAAGTGTGATGACTAGACAGGAGGATCCCGGGAGGACATCATTAGCATGTATGCTACAACAGTGCCCAAAAGGGGAATGCGCGTTTCGAACAGAACGGGAACTCTCCAGGAGTATTATATACAGCTGGGGGCTGGGTTTCTATTCACTGAGATGAAGTGAGGATCGCAGGTCACCAGTTGAGATTTAAGAGCACCAGGTACCAGGGTGCTATTCTGACACACTCAGTCAGTAGAAGGGCATGGGGGTCCTTGGCCCAGCTGTGCCAAAAATGGAGGTGGGGATATGCAGGCTTCCTCCTATGATTCGAGGCTAGGCTCAACACATCTTGAGATCAGGGGTACAGTCTGTCTCGAATAAATTAGTGTAAAGTGAGGAGCTAAGGCGGACATAGTTGTAACGTGTTTAGGCGGACTCGAACACCTTCACTTAGGCTGACTAGCGGTTATATTATGCTAAGGGACAAACCAACGGAGGCGGACTCAGGATTAAGGGCGACTCTAGTGCGGACATTATTAGGCCAGCTAACGAAGGGGTTTGAGTGAAAAGGAATGAATACAGGAGGGTCTTTTACACTTTAGGCCCAACCAGTGGCTGTGCCGTAATTCCTGAGGAATTATTCTGGTGGGGACACTAAAGAAGATCATAGATGAGAAAGAAATGTGAGAATTTAGATAAGAAATTTACAAGAAGGTTGCCAACCCTTGCCAATGTTAGGCCCAGGCAGTACCGACTGCAAATGCCTAACGGTTGCGTATGTTGAACAACGGACCCAGCTAAGGCTGAGTGTAAACCCATTCAAACCTGCAGTTAAAGCTTTGAAAGGTAGTCATGTGCTGATCCATCAGTGCCGCTACCCTGGCGGACTACTTGATCAGTATCACGGACCGAGTGCATCTCAGATTGAGTGAGTATGTCTACTGATGTTTCCCAGGCACCAGTAACACACAGACACAACCCTAAAACAAGAGCCCTAGGTGAGAAAGTAATACTCCAATCATCACCTAGGACTCAAGTGGCATCTTGGAAACCCACAGTAACCCGGTGCTGACCTCAAAAGATGTGATATTCACCACCACACACTCGGTGCTGACCTCAGGTGACTGGGATGTAAGTGCCATAATCTCATATTGCAGTATGTACCCCAAGAAGTAAGGGCCTACAGCTACAAACTTCTTGCGGCAATATGGGGCATGGCCATTGCTGACGCCAGAATAAGACTGTAAAGTCTTAATTCTGATACTGGAATAGAGACTTATCATTGTGGACATCAGTAGATAGGGCCCTTGGCCAGCAACCTTGCTACGACAACACGGAGCATCGCGGTTGCTGATGTCAAAAGGTAATAGCTGAGTCTCAGTTATCCTACGACAATGATATGAGATGCAGTTGTTGCAGACGCCAGATGTGCGGTTTGTAAGGCCTCACATCTCCGTACAACAATATGCTGCATTGTTGTTGCTGATGTCAAGGACTGAAGTCGGAATAGCTGACCGATCCTAGTGCAACAACACTAGCCTCTGCTGTTGCAGACGTCAGAAAGACAGTGCCATACGGTCACCATCCCGCAATAACAACCTGTTATGTTGCCATTGCTGACGTCAGAGGTAGAGCTGGAGGGCCACCCGCCCCTTAAAGCAACAGCAAGGGATGCAGCTGTTGCAGATGCAGGGGGAGGACACAGAGAACCATCAACCCCTTAATGGCCACATGCTATGCGGCCATTGCTGACGTCAGAGGCATGACCCCCCTAGTCAAACCTCAGTGCAACAGCAGCATGTGAGGTAGTTGCAGACGTCAGAGGTAGGGTCGCTCAAGACACATCACCTCAGAACAACAACCCAATAAGTAGTTGTTGCTGACGTCAGTGGTCGGTAAGATCCTCACCACGTGCAACTACCTATAGAGAGAAAAGAAGAGAAGAAGAAGACTATACAGTAGTGGAAAATATAATAAAAAATGACCTACTGAGCAGTTTGCCAACTATGACGTGTGTGTGACCGAAGAAAAAGTTTTGTTTTTGATAAATTTGAATAGAAGTGGAAAAGAGAATGTTTTGTTTTTTTTTTGGTAGGAAAAAGGATAAATTTTAATTTGTTTGTTTAGAAAAAGGGCATAGAGAAAAAAAATGGGTTATTAGTTTTTATTCGAGTTGATTTTTGAGATAAGAAAATTTATTGGGTGAAAAATTATTATAATTGGGTCACATGCTACGCATAGAAGACCGAGAAAATAAAAAATAAAAAGTAAAGTAAATAAAATAAAATTTGAGACCCGAAAGATAAGCAATGTGATCTGCTAAGTACGGTGTTATATGTGTCAACAGTGAAAATTGGGCTTGTTTGGCCCGAAAAATGAGCAACTTGGCTAGTGCTCAGTGAAGATAGAAAAATTTTTGAAAAAGTGTGTTGACACACATACCGGACACAGATAACAAATCACGACCACACTTGACGTCCAGAATCAAGAGTGGAAGGTGTACTGTACCTCGTGATCAGAGATCCCGAAACTCTCAGGGGCTGTGAAAACATCAAGGGCTGTGATACTCAAGTACCTGTACCCAGGTGTACTGTAGTTAGAGTATGTGCAAATCGCAGTCATACTGTAACCAAAAGGCCTACCGCGCTACAGTAACCTATCCAATCACACGCAGTGGATGGAGGCCCAAATTGACAAAAAAGGAAAGAAAAAAAATTGGAAGGAAAAAAAATGAAAGCTCAGAGAAGATTTAGGCAGAATACTCGATTTACTCAACTCTGGAAATGTATGACTCTCGGGGATCGACTCTGGGGAAAAATCTGACACCAGGGGATATATTTAAGCTTACGGGAGTTACTATACTCATAAGGAAGTAATTTACGCGCAAGAATCATTAATTTAATCACACATGGGGCAAATCCGACCTACAGTAATTAAATTTTACTCAAATGCGGTGCTATCTGAGTTGAGGTTAAACTCGAATATAAGGGCCTATTCCGACCTAAGGGGCAGTGTACCTTCTTACAGGCGTATCCACTTACATGAGGGCAAAAATTTCATCCTAAGGGTCAGTGATCCCACTCCGAATGCGAATCAGCAGACCTGAGAGAGGTTACCCCACTCAAGTGGCGATTCTCATGATCAGAGAGAGGTTTCCCCACTCAAACCGAAATTTTACCTAATTGAAAGAATATTCTCCAATCAAAAGGGTAAAAGGTTCGTTCCTAAAGGACTGTGAAGACAGGCTTGAAGGTCGATTTTCCAGCCTCGCCATGTCACATTAACTGAAGTTGGGAGCCATGTCACATTAACTGAATTGGTGATCAGTCACATTGATGGGAAAGCCCATACCATATCCCATAGGAAATATGGCCATGGCACTGTAGGTGACATGCTGTGACACCGTTGGGTGGCTCCGTTGATATATTCAGTTCGGGAACCTAACCCAGCTGGTACTACCACAGGTAAACCTATGATGTACCTCGGCCTTGTCCTTGGGTTCAGCTGTAGAATAATGGACAACGCCACCGGGTCAGGGTTGCCAATCCCTAGTTCTCATTCACTGGGAATGAGGGAGGGTGCCATTCCCAAAATGGCGTACTGTAGGGGACCCCATTGTTAACTTAAATCCCCTTATTGGCCCTGACCTTAAGGGTCTGAGGGCTTTCTCAACTGAGGGTACTCTCAAGGGAAGACTAGCTTAAGGAGGATTCCCACAAATATACCCTCAACAATAATAACCCCTGAGAAGACTCACTAAATCCTCTTCTCAAAGTACTCGGCGCTGGGCAATGGGTTCAAGGGTCAAAGCGGGGTCCTATGGACAGCAATGAGTGGGTACGGGAATCCAGAGGGATTCAACGTAAATGGTAATGCAAACCATTTGGCCCTGGCCACACCGAAACGTTGAGAATTTTTTGACTTTACCGGAATTTTTTGTTTTTTCCTGAAAACAACTTTTTCTGCCATTATAACTGTTGGTGATTCCAAAAAAATCAATCATTTTGCACGGAAAACACTGTACATTAAAATTTTCAACAGAAAATATGGAAATCTTATGTATTTAATAATCATTCCTTTTCGACAAAACATTTATTCCAAATCGACATCATCATCTAAAACTTCATCAACAGGTTCATCACTATCACAATACAACAATCCTGCCAAAGTTAAAAATTCAACAGCTCGATTTCCCAATGATTTTGGGAGTTTTTACAGATGATGGTGGCCACGCCAAAATTGGCAGTGGCCATGCCGAACCATTTTACCCTGGCCACGCGGAAACATTTGGAAGAGTCTCTACAGTGCTGCGCCCTTCGGGTGCAGCTGCTGTACCCTAAGCCTAAGCCCAAGGAAAATTTTAAAGGTAGGGTAAATTCGGTGGCCACCATCATCTGCAGTTTACCCGCCTTGGGTATATCTAAAAAAATATAACGTATTGAAACAATAGTTTCCGCGCAAAATGATTGGTTTTTTTGGAATCAGCGACCTTTAAAATGCCAGAAAAAGTTATTTTAACCCAAAAATAAAAAATTCCACTAAAGTAGAAAATACCCCAGCTGCGGGTCGGCAGGCAGCGGTATCAGACATTTTCTCGGGGAGGGGGACGGGGTTCTCGATCAGTGGCGAAGGGGGTGAACTCCTACGATTGGATTACGCATTCAAAGTGGGACTACTGACCCTTAGGATGTTTTTTTTGCCCTCATGTAAGTCGGATAGGCCCGTAAGCAGGTACACTGCCCCTTAGGTTGGAAATGGCCCTTATGTTCGAGTTTTAACGCCAACTCAAGTAGCACCGCGTTTGAGTAGAATTTAATTACTGTAGGTCGGGATTTGCCCCAACAGGTGATCAAATTAATGATTCTTGTGGGTAATTATCGCCTTATGAGTATAGTAACACCCGTAAGCTTTAATTAATCCCCTGGTGTCAGGTTTTCCCCCAGAGTCAATCCCCAAGAGTCATAATTTCCCAGAGTCGAGTCTAAATAGAGTATTCTGCCTCAATCTCCTCTGAGCTTTCCTTCTTTATTTTTTTCCTTTTCCATTTTTTTCTCTTCAAATTGGGCCTCCATCCACTGCATGTGATCGGATAGGTTACTGTACCGCGGTATGGCTATTTGGTTACAGTATGACTGTGTTTTGCACATCCTCTGACTACAGTATACCTGGGTACGGGTACTTGAGTATCACAGCCCATGAGGTTCTACAGCCCCTGAGGGTTTCGGGATCTCCGATCATGAAATACAGTACTCCTTCCACTCTTGATTCTGGACGTCAAGTGTGGTCGTGATTTGTTATCTGTGTCTGGTATGTGTGTCAGCACACTTTTTCAAAATTTTTCTTATCTTCACTGAGCACTCGCCAAGTTGCTCATTTTCCAGTCAAAACAAGCCAAAATTTTACTGTTGACACATATAACACCGTACTTAGCAGATCACATTGCTTATCTCTTGGGCCTCAAACTTTATTTTATTTACTTTATTTTTCATTTTTCTCAGCCTTCTATGCGTAATGTGTGACCCAATTATAATAACTTTTTCACCCAATAAATTTCCTTATCTCAAAATTAACTCAAATAAAAAAACTAATAACCCATTTTTTCCACTTTCTAAACAAACAAATTGAACAAATTAAAATTTTATTCTTTTTCCCTTCCTTCAAGTAAAACATTTCCTTTTCACTTCTATTCAGATTAATAAAAAAAACATTTTTTTATACTGGTCACACATACGTCATAGTTGGCAAACCTTCAGTAGGTCATTCTTATTATTTTTTCTCCTACTGTACGGTCTTCTTTCTTCTTTCTCTTCTCTCTCTGTGGGTAATTGCATGTGGTGACGATCTTACCGATCCTGATCACTGACATCAGCAACAACAACTTATTGTGTTGTTGTTATGAGGTGATGTGTTTTGGGGACCCTACCTCTGACATCCGCAACTACCTCACATGCTGCTGTTGCACTGAGGCATGCCTGGCTAGGCTATGCCTCTGACATCAGCAATGGCTGCATAGCATGTAGCCATTAAGGGGTTGATGGTTCTCTGTGTCCTCCCCCTGCGTCTGCAACAGCTGCATCCCTTGCTGTTGCTTTAAGGGGTGGGTGGCCCTCCGGCTCTACCTCTGACGTCAGCAATGGCAACGTAACAGGCTGTTATTGCAGGATGGTGACCATATGTCACTGTCTCTCTGATGTCTGCAACAGCACAGGCTCGTGTTGTTGCGCTAGGACTGGTCGGTAAAACCGGCTTCAGTCTTTGACGTCAGCAACAACAATGCTCCGTGTTGTTGTTCGGCAATGTGATGCCTTACAAACTGCACATCTGGCGTCTGCAACAACTGCATCTCATATCATTGTTGTAGGATAACTGAGACTAAGCTATTACCTTTTGACGTCAGCAATGGCGATGCTCCGTGTTGTCCTAGCAGGGTTGCTGGCCTTGAGGCCCTACCTACCGATGTCCACAATGATAATGTTTCTATTCCAGTATCGGAATTAAGACTTTACAGTCTTATTCTGGCATCAGCAACAGCGATGCTCCGTATTGCCATAAGAAGTCTGTAGCCGTAGGCTCTTACTTTTGGCGTACATACTGCAATATGAGACTATGGCACCTACATCCCAGTTACCTCAGGTCAGCACCGAGTGTGTGGTGGTGTATATCACATCTTTTGACATCAGCACCAGGTTACTGTGGGTTTCCAAGATGCCACTTGAGTCCTAGGTGATTGCTGGAATATTACCTTCTCACCTAAGGCTCTTGTCCAAGGGTTGTGTCTGTGTGTCACTGGCTTGGGAAACATCAGTTGATGTGCTCACTCAACCTGAGATGCACTCGGTCCGTGATACTGATCAGGTTGTCCGCCAGGGTAGCGGCACTGATGGATCAGCACGTGACTACTCTTTTAAGCTTTAACTGCAGGTTCGAACGGGTTTACACTCGGCCTCAGCTGGGTTGGTTGTTCAACATATGCAACCACTAGGCATTTGCAGTCAGTACTGCCTGTGTCTAACAACCGCAAGGGTTGACAACCTTCTTGTGAATTTCTTATCTAAATGCTCACATTTTCTTTCTCATCTATAATCTTCTTTAGTGTCCCCACCAGAATAATTCCTCAGGAATTACGGCACAGCCACTGGTTGGGCCTAAAGTGTAAAAGACCCTCCTGTATTCATTCCTTTACACTCAAACGCCTTCGTTAGCTGGCCTAATAATGTCCGCACTAGGGTCGCCCTTAATCCTGAGTCCGCCTCCGTTGGTTTGTCCCTTAGCATAATATAACCGCTAGTCCGCCTAAGCGAAGGTGTTCGAGTCCGCCTAAACACGTTACAACTAAGTCCGCCTTAGCTCCTCACTTTACACTCATTTATTCCAGACAGACTGTACCCCTGATCTCAAGATGCTTTGAGCCTAGCCTCGAATCATAGGAGGAAGCCTGCATATCCCCACCTCCATTGGGCACAGCTGGGCCAAGGACCCTCATTCCACCCATTTACTGACTGAGTGTGTCAGAATAGCACCTTCGTACCTGGTGCTCTTGCCTCCAACTGGTGACCTAGCGATCCTCACTTCATCTCAGTGACTGGAATCCTAGCCATCACTTGTATATAATGCTCCTGGAGAGTTCCCCTTCTGTTCAAAATGGGCATTCCTGTCTTGGGCACAGTTGTAGAATATATGCGAATGTCGTCCCCTTGGGAACCTCCTGTCTAGTCATCACACTTTTCAGAGTTCGCAATTGCTCCTAGTGAGTGAGGCCGATTGCGTAATAGCGCATCCCCTTTGTGTAATCTGGTGTGTAAACTAATTTTGTCCTTATCTATTTACACCCACTAAGTTTATTTTAAGTTGTTTTTACTTATTAATTCTTAAGCTACTTCACGTACTTTTTTACTTATTAATTCTTAAGCTACTTCACGCGCTACTCCTGGTGAGTAGGACTTTGTCCGTTACGAGCTCTCCCATATCCAAGGTTTGTAAACTAGCACAACGGACTTAACCTCCAAATAAAGATCCCTTTTGGGTGGGTTTTTCGGTACTAGAGTCCTTACGTCATCCTTCTTTACAGTTGGGAAATCAACATTTCATTTAAATTTATTTACTTTTGGTTCAAAACAACCGGGTCTAGCCCCATTTCTTTCTAAAGTTTGGGACGTATAACTTTCCCTCTCTTTACACATGGGTTATCCCCTCTCTAAGTACATAGGTGACCAGATAAATTCCCTTCTGAGTCAGCCTATCTTTCCCTGAGGGGTAAAACCTTGTTCTTTCCTGGCCCCATCATTGAGTGGTCGCTAGTTATTGTAAAGAACAAGTGTTAAAGCCTCAAAAAAATGCCATCGATCTCCTAATTCCTGCGCCTTATTGCCGCAAGACCAGAAGAGTAATACTTACCTCATTTTCACAAAATAGAGACACCTAGAGGTTCCTGTCGCCTTAGTACTAAGCTTAAGCAGACAAGTGAGCCTCTCTCTATTCAGTTTGATCAAATAGCTTCACAGGCACGATTATCAGTCTTAGCTACCTTACAGGAAGACAAACTCTCAACGATGAAGTCAGAAGTTGATCTACCTTCACATATTGAGAATAATGTCCAAGCTGCATTTGAGAATGCCCTTGGACCCCTCAACCACAAGCTGGAGGCTATGAATGGCAGAAGGCAGCCTCCTGTGTCCAGCTTCATGGCCCCTCCTGCCTTTTCAGGTGCTTTTGATGAGTCTATAATGGATTTTATATCCCACTTGACCTGTTTCTTTACCCTTCAAGGCGTAACTGAAAAGGATCATGCATATAAAATTGCGTTTCTGGAGTTTTGCCTAACAGGTCCTGCTTTAGCATCCTACCGGGACTTTGGCAGTGGTACTCCACAGCCAACCTGCTACGAAGAGTTTACAGCTTTTCTATGGAAAGACTTTCCAGTAGGGCGTGACTCAGATCTGCATCAGCAGTTGATCCAAGATCATCTGCAGAAGCCAACTGAGTCTGTGATAGTCTACCTTGAGCACCTTAAGAGACTGTCCAGGGCCGCTAGTCCGGATCTTACGACTGAGGTCAGGGATTTAACTTGACTTCCTCAGGAAGTTCAAGAGGTTTGGCTACCAACATAATGTCTGTCGGTTGAACGCGGTAGAACTGCCATTTCTTTTGACAGCGGCTGAGATTGATCAAGTCGAACCCTGGTGGGAGAACACACGTTCACTATCAAGGGCCTCCCACAGGTCCGGGTCTCGATCGAGATCAAGGACTTCATCCATTTCTCGGCCACCCTTGCGAGCTTCCTCAGTTGCCTCATCACGTGGGTCAACCAGAGGTAGTCAGACCTCTTCTAGACGAGCCAGCAGTCATTTTATGGCTAGGTCAGGGTCAAACTGTCCTCGACCCCCGCCTGGAAATTCTCCGGTTACACTAGAGAAAGGCCGTTTTCGTCAGCCTAGTGATTCTGATGCGCCTGCATCCCCTGTACTAGAGGTGCCCCCACTCTCTGACACTGAGGTCGAATCACTAGGAGCTACTCAGAGCTCAGGAGAGAGATCGGATCATGTACTTACTGTTCAGGTTCATCCCACTCCTTGGACCAATCCGGAATCATCAGTTGGTTATGCTCTAGTGGGACTACTCCGACACACCGGTTTGCCGATACCGAAACAAACCGATGCGCCAGAATCGAGTTTTGATAACTCCATACCTGACCCAGGTCATGTGGTGTCAGCCTTCTACCCCACTGAAATGAGGACCCCTCATATCAGAGTTTTACTGAACAATTGGGTGGAAGCCAAAGCTCTGATTGATACAGGAGCAGTTTTCTCACTCCTGGATCACAAGTTGGTGGTCCAGCTACTCGACTTGGTACTCACAGAGACTAGAGCTCACCCCATAGCAGCCAATGGGTCTCTGATTCTACTGCTAGGCGCTGCCTATGTCACGGTGACAGTGGCTGATGTCTCTGAACGGATCCAGGTCCAAGTTCAGGAGAACTGTTCAGCTGGACTGGTCTTGGGGACGAACTTCCTCGGACGGTTCAATTGCATCAGCTTGAACTGGGAGAAATCCTTTCTTCAGTTCAAGGAACTTCGGGTTCCGTGTGAGGGCCTCATTCACAATCCTCCCTCTGCTTGTGGGGCACTACCCTTGCAGGAGTTCATTGTCCTTGAGCCTCACTCGCTGACACAATTTACTGCACCTGTACCTTCAATATATGCCACTGTGCCCGAGGTAGCTTTCTTTCCTCAGCCCCTTTTGGGACAACAAGGCAGTGTATATTTTGCTGGTACTGTGAGCACTGTGACAAACGGTCGCATACCCCTACAGGTAGTTCACCCGAGTACATACCCAGTGGTTCTCTACCCGCACAGGACCATCGGTCATGTGCAGATGCACACTGATTCCTCACAGGGATTGGTCGTCAAGTCTGATACCATTCTTGACCGTAAGTGGGTCGTAGCAAATGTGTGATATCCCCTGATATCTCCTCACAGGATAAGGTGGCGTTGCTCGATCTACTGGTCACATTCACTGACCTCTATGCTATTGATGAAAAGGACACAGGTTCCACTGACCTCATGCACCACGAGATCAGTACGGGTGACGCTCGTCCAGTCCGCTGTTTCCCTTACCGCACCGTGCCCAAGGAAAAGGACCTCATCATACAGGAAGTCAGAGCGCTCCAGGAGAAAGGGATTATTCGGCCTAGTACTTCCCCTGGGCTACTAATACCGTTCTGGTTCGCAAGAAAAATGGGTCACACCAGATGTGTGTGGACTTTTGTGGTCCTAAGGAGGTCACGAAAAAGGATGTCTATCCTCTCCCACTGAATGATGATATCCTCGACACACTCAAGGGTATGAAATACTTTACTACCCTTGATCAGGCTAACGCCTAGTGGTCTATACCTATTGCTGAGGCAGACAAGGAGAAAATGGCGTTTAACACGCCTACTGGCCTTTACGAGTTCAGCTATCTGCCTTTTGGTCTTTGCAACGCCCCTGGGACGTTTCAACGTCTCATGAATCTGCTTCACACAGGACTGCAGTGGCCCATAGCACAGACCTATGTCCATGACATCTTGGTGTTCGGGAACTCTCACACCCAGATGCTTGAGCGTCTAAGAGATGTGTTTACGCGTCTCCGTCGAGGTGGAATGAAGCTCAGACTGAGCAAGTGCAAGTTTTCGCACTCTGAGGTGGAGTATCTAGGCTACCGTATCTCACAGAATGGCCTAGAGCCGGATAAAGTCAAATTGGCTGCCATCCAGGATCTACCCATTCCACAAAATGCCAAACACATCAAGTCTTTTCTTGGTCTTGTGTCTTATTATAGGTGTTTTATCCCTGGTTGCGCCTGGCTCAGCAAGCCGCTGACTAAGTTCTTACGGAAGGAAGTTACCTTCCTGTCGTCAAAACCTCAGCAAGCGGCGTTCGACGAACTCCGAACGCTGTTGATGAACCCTCCTGTTCTGTACCATCCAGACTTTACGAAATCCTTCATCCTTCAAAGAGATGCAAGTATTTCAGGGATAGGAGCAGTTCTAAGCCAGTTAGATGATAATGGATAGGACCATCCTGTCGCGTACGCCAGTAGAGGGTTAATGGCAGCTGAGAAGAACTACACTATTTGGGAGTTAGAGACTCTCCCTGTTGTCTATTTCGTCAAGCACTTTTGGCCTTACCTCTTCCAACATGAGGTGGTCGTCCAGACTGATCATACCGCTGTTAAGGCTGTGTTGGAGACACCTAACCCTTCAGTCTGGATAGCTCGGTGGGGCCTCACCCTAGCTGAATTCGGACTGACAATTCGGCTGCGAAAAGGTCGGTCTAATGGTAATGCTGATGCATTATTGCACCTTCCTGATCCTAATTCCCTTGCCAGGGAGAGTATCGAGGATACTCCCCTATACAGACCCTAGGGAGAGATTATGATGATCTCCGATGGTGCGCAGCGCCTAGCGAGATCAACCCAAAGGGCCACCGATGGCGCGCAGTGCTTGGTGAGGTCTGAGTCTTATGCAGAGATATCACAGGATGCACAGCACCATGACTTTCTCGCAGCTCAATTCGAGGATCCAGAATTAGCCTCCATTCTTAGGTCACTAAAACCCTACTGTGACCAGAATGATGTTAATGGCTACCACCTGTTGGATAACATCCTTCAGAAGTGGACAGGCGAGTCCAACAAGATTGTCATTCCTTGATCAATGGTTACTACCATTATTGAAGCTCACCTTAATGACATTCTCGCTGGACACTTTGGTGCAAAACGTACCGTGAGGCTTATAGCCCGCAAGTACGACTGGCCTTCCCTCAGTATGGACCTCAAGTCCTTTTGTCAGCGGTGTGATCTTTGCCAATGGAATAAACCCGCGAGATAAAAGACCCGTGCAACTCTGAAACTGATCACCATTACGGGGCTGTTTCATCGAGTCGGTGTCGACTGTATGGGACCAATCACTGCTAGCGAAAGTGGCATCTGTTTCATTGTAGTCTTTATCAACTACTTTACCAAATGGGTTGAAGCTTTCACTACTCCGGACATTACTGCCCAAACCATAGCACACCTTTTTGTTACACAAATTGTCTGCAGACATGGGGCACCGAAGATTCTTCAGTCTGATCCTGGTACTGATTTCACGTCCAAACTGATGACTGAAATCACTGGCATTTGTTCAACTAAGAAAATCCACTCCACCGCTTATCACCTGATGACAAACAGAGAAGTGGAAAGAGCTAATCAGACGCTAGCTACACGGCTACGTATGTATGTCCACCAAGGTCATACTGATTGGGATGAACACCTGCCGTATTCTGTGTTCCCCGTCAACATTAGCATGAATGAGTCCCCAGCATATTCTTCCTTTGAGCTCATGTATGGTCGTACCCCCATGCTACCTGTTGATGTGGCACTCTCATTCAACCCTCCGGCCTATATCATTGATGTTTCCACATATGATATGGAGGTCAAACGCCATTTTACAAATGCCTTGACCTTGATCCAGAGCTGAATTCAGAGATCACAGGCAGCTTATGCTCCATCTTATGATCACATGGCACGAGATGTCTCATACAAAGTTGGCGATCAGGTGCTCAAATTGTGCACCACCGGCAAATGTGGTCTGACGCCTAAGTTGCTGCCCATTTAAGATGGGCCCTACTTTGTAACCAATGTGGCATATCCCAATGTCACCATTCGGCTTGAGGCAGAACAAGAAGATACTGTGTATGTCAATCAGCTTAGACGCTACGTGTCACTTGATCAGCCTACTGAAACAGAGGAGATACCTTCCACTTGACAGGTAGTCGAGACCGCACCTTTGTTGATTCCATCGACAAGCTGAGATTTTACACAAGATCTCGTTGACCCACATCTTGATGTAGAGGTCTCTGACCCGTAATCAACTGGCTCTTCTCTTCTTTAGATGCTTGCGGACGAGGTCGTCCTTTTTCGAAGGACCGCCGTGCCCCTCACGGATTACCTACTCCTGTTCCATGCTGGGACAGCAGTGTAAAGAAGAGAATGAGCAGCGACCAATGCATCTAAACTTGGGTATTGCCTCATATCACAGGCCCATCCGTGGGATAGCTTATATCTCGCCCCTAAAACTTTTCTTTTAGTCTCGTTACAGATTTCACAAATCAATCAACAATTGGCAACTTCACCAAGCGGATCAATTGACGTCAGCAACACCACACATTTCCAATTGACGTCAGCAACTCCACGCACCATTGACGTAATTCCACGAGCCAAAACGCACCGAAAAACCACTGGACCATCGACTGCCCGCAGTCACCATCACCTGAACGTTTGACCTCCACAGACATGCCGCACTCCATATACAAGGACGAGGACGCCCTTTTTCGAAGTACCGCTGTGTCACGTGCCGACGAATTCCGCCGAACATCACGTGATACACATCACATTTTTCTTTATGTTTTTTGTTACGTTTTGTTTTACATTAATTTACCTCAATTTTAAGTTTCGCTTTTAAAATTTTTACATGCTATTTCTGTGTGTACTTTTTATGCTTCATTTCTGTTACATTTGCACACATTTTATTTCGGTTTCGATTTATTATTTTTTATCACACACATTGACTATGGTATGTACCCGCTAGTCAAGAATTTCCATTAGAGATAAGCTCTCCGAGATCATCGCTGTAATTGGAGCACAATGTGCACCTCTTATCAGTAAAAACTAGCGACTTTTCGCAATGTGAAACGACTAGTTTGAAATTCTCACCAGATGAAGTTCCTATGTCAAGCATGGAGAGTGAAAACTCGCCCCAATGCTTAACATTGTGAATTGGAAAATGTCTATGTGACCATAGGCATTTTCTGCAGCGATTTCCGCAGCAGAAGTTAGCTTGGGGGAGTGGTAACTCTGCCCAAGGCATACTGTAGTTTATGGAGCGCTTTAAAAGGGCATGTTTCGTTAGGTTTTCACTCATTTTTGGGTCTAATTTGTTGTTGGGTCTTTTAGCCTGCGTCTCGCGTTCGCCGTTCGTCGTCTTTATTATTGTATTTGCATATTTCAACTGCATTCGCCGCCGGTCAAATAAATTTGCATATTCTCGCCTTCGGTCTTCTTTACATTGCCAGCCACTGTAATCCAATTGTAGGAGTTCACCCCCATTGCCGCTGATGGAGAATAAAAACAGCTCACTATACCAAAAAATTTTGGTAGACTTCATCCTCTCCCCAGTAGGTTATACTAATTCGAGAAAAATTGCAGAATGTGTGATTCTGAGGAATTACTCACTGCTCTTTTTGACACATTTACTGAGCAAATGATAATGGGAAAGTATGCAACTTCTGTGCCATATAGCAAATTTTAGGAAAGGATATCAGTACATTAATATATACTACTTGTAGGAAATCATTATAAATATAATTGGGAGATGAAATAATGACTTCTGTATATGTGATTAATCAAAAAATCGCCCCTTGGGAAGAAAAACATTACGTTCTCAAAATTCTGCCTCTTCATGCTCTCCTTTCCTTTTCTCCGCTTCTGCGTTGGGTCTTCTGTGCGCGTATGGTTACCCAAGCTGTGGCATACTTTCCTTCTATGAGTTGAGACATGTAAGGTCTGTTGATGTGGATCAGGAGTGGTACTTGGTTTCAAACTCGTAGTTCATAGTCTAATGGGATTAATAATACTAAAGCCACATTCAGTATCAGGACTCTCAATTGGAAGCACTGTTCCAAGCCTTAGCAGGGATGGAATAAGCCCATACTGCTGCACATGCTGGTTCAAATAATGTTTCCAAAAGTATGTTGTGTCGGATTCTTTAAATGTGCAGGAATCAGTTGGCTTGACAATCTTCAAAGTGTGACTATTCTGTACATATAATTAGTGCATTGAAGTTGCACAATTGGGAGATGGGAAAGGGAGTTGAAATAGTGAATGTTTTTTGACTGTAAAAAGCATAAAGGAGGGGCATTATTCATTTATGTAAGTTCTATGTGGTTCGAGTACTACGACTCCCCCCTCCTTGGCAAAAAGTTGGGAGCAAAAAAAAAAAAAGGTCACGGCATATTTACAGTACTACCCTTAAAATTTAAGATTTTACCCCTACCTAAATTTTCGACCTTGGGGACCTCTGCTTGGGGGGGTTGGGGGGGACCCCCCCCAGTTGGGAAAAAATTAAAAAAATTTGCCAAAAAGTGTATGTTTTTTGGCCTTTTTTGGGGAAAATTTCGACTTTTTCCTACCCCCCCCCCCCCCAACTGGTCGGAGGTCTTACAGGTATGCTTTGAATTATATGAGAAATCGATGGTTAAGTCCTCTATGATGACAAGTGAGAACCCAAAAGGGATGAAAATATTTTTGGGCATTGATATTCTGCGACGCTGGAAAATCAATTTTCCGAACGTTTATTTCAAGAATTAGATTTGAATTTTGTGTTCAAAAGTCGTAATTTCTAGAATTTTACTTGAAAAATTTTAAAACCAGTATAATTTATTTGTAAACTCTCATACTTGGTCGAAAATATACGAGTAAGCAGAGTATAAATTTCCGAAAGATATTTCCATGAAGCATTTGAATTGATTTTACGTTAGAAAAGAAATAATTTCATCAAAAAGCTTGGCTTTTATCCACTACTTTGGTCCACCTCAGTGTTTTTTTTGTGCCAAAACAAAATTTGGAATGGCACAAAAAATTTTGAGCGTTTGTGCCAATTGGCACAAAATTTTTGGCTGGTCAAACATAGAATATCCTTGATTTTTAGACGTTTTAGGGGCTGAAAATTCCAAAAATTTTTATTCGTAGATTCGGCCTATTCGTAGATTTGGCCTGAACGCAAACTATTTCTCTTCGAACAGTGTATTGGTACTTATCGTTACAGCAAACTTTATAGGCTGTCAAGACTGGTGAGTAAAAAGAAATTCTGAATATTCCCTGTTCATTCAGTCAGATTCCGATTTTAAACTGAAATTCTTACTTTTTGTGTTTGATTGATTTAAAACAGAAAAATCGATATCGTTGATAATGGTACAATGTTTGGATCGAAAATTTACACGATTTTCGACCAGCGTTTTTTTTTGTGCACGGACATTTGTGCCAATTGGCACAAGAGGCCGAAAAAATTTGTGCCAATGGCACAAAAAAATTTTTTTTACTAGAGACATTACTGAAAACTGCGGAAAAATTTTAGGCCAAAAGTTTGATAAAGAGTTAACGTTTAACGCATTAATTTTCTGTAAAAATCGTGCCCAACCTATTTTTCAGCTAACCATGTCAGTGAGAAAAGAAAAAACTGTGCAACAAAATAGTTCACGAAATCCCCAAAAAAAATGGAATGCTGAGACAATTTAAATAGCTCTAGAATTGTTCAGGAAGTTGTGTGAATATCCTGTGTGAATCAGTAAAAGCGTTAACTTGCTTATACAATCTTGGGCTTAGGGGCGTAGCGATGCGCCCGAAGGGCGCAGCGCGGAGCCACGTAGGCGGACGTGTTGCGCCCGTCCCGTTAAATCTCCTCCAATAATCTGTCTTCAGTCTATATTTAAGCATTGTGCTCAAGTGTAAGTGCCTACATCAGCTACAGTAATTCCCTGGTGACGCATGTCACGTGATTATTGACTGAATTTTGCACCAGTAGGGTTGATGTTTCATTCCAAAGGTAGAATCAACCGAAATATCTTTTATACTCAACGCGCATGGCCATGGGTGTGCGCGGCCGCCCTCGGTGCTTCGGCTCGTGCCGCTGTCTCCCCTTCCTGGATGTCTCTGATCTTTGTCGACTGTTGACTTGGATCGGTGATGCTCGAATGGAAATATGATCAGTAGGTTTGTATTTCTGTTCAACAGGAATCGACAGCTGTCTTACTGTAGACGCCAGCGGTTGACGCCAAGGATCTAGGTGGACCAAACTAGCTTAGAGACTTGATGTATCGATCTTTCTCAAAAGGAAAAATGCGAATCTTCATTAAATATCATGATAAAATATTGAAGATTACCGATGAAAACATGAGATAATACGTTCCAGATGATGAAAACTATTATAGATTATATGATAAATGAAGGTAGACATGCTAAAAGCCGCGCCAGGGGTTAGTAATGCATTATAATGATTATTAAAGTTATAATCGGCGCGAAGCGCCGGAAAATTTTGAGATTATGACCTTCTAAAATGCACCAAAATGCATCTTTTCTGTATCCGATTCCCAAAATTTTCTTCCCCAAATGGGGAAAGAGCCCAAAATTTTTTCCCCTTTTCCGAATTTTTTTCCCGAAAAAGCACGATTTGGGGAAAAAAACAGTGCACACAATTCCCTTTTTTAAAATAATAATTTAATAATAATTTTTATTCGTGTTTAGAAAAAATAAATTCAGAAAAGAATAAAGGAAAAATCTTATCACGGGCTTAGAGGCGATTAGTATCGCGCGGATATAAGCTCAAAAAGGGGGTAAATTAGGGGTGGCAGTGGCCGCCGAATTTGCCCTACCCTTAAAATTTTCCTTATGCTTAGGCTTAGATTACAGCAGCTGCGCCCGAAGGGCGCAGCGCTGTTGAGGCTCTTCCAAATGAATAATTTGAAGAACGATGAAGAAGAAAAGGTGGACGAATATGGGGGCATCATTGCATAAGTGATGAAAATTTTTCCCATAACTTCTTTCTTCCCTTCATCATGAAAACCCCCAAAAACCGGGGTCAGAGAAATTTCGGCGTGGCTACCGCCATCCCTAAAAATTCCCAAAAAGGCTATCGTTTTTTAACATTAACATTAATAATCAAACATTAACAGTGGATGTAATAAAAATAAAAAAAAATTTTTGTAGAAGGTAAAGTGGGGTGACTTTGATTAGATGCGACTTTGATCAAACAACCTCACAGCAGGCGTTGTCTACACAGCAAAAATGACCTGCTGATCTCAAATAGTTATCAAATGCCATACTCTGATCAAAGTCGCCCCTGATCAAAGTAACCCCACTTTACCTTACCCAACCCCCCCCCCCCCCCACAGTTTGGAAAAAATTGGCAAAAAAGTGTGTTTTTGGCTTTTTTGGGAAAAATTTCGACTTTTTTCGACCCCCTCCTTCAAAATTTCGGATTTCCCCCCCCCCCCCAACTGGTCGGACCTCTTACAGGTATGGTGAGGATGTCTTGTTTTGATAACATTTGAAAAAGATTTGTTCGTAACCTTTCATAAATTTGGCCGAAAAGCTATGAGTCAGAAGCGTAGAAATTTTCCAAAAATACTTCCATGCAGCTTTTGAATTCAATTTACATTAAGAAAAGAACAAACGCTTCAAAAAGTTTAGAAAGTTGACGTGTTAATCTTTCTCAAAAAACTTAGGAAAAAATGCGGATATCGTCATTAAATATAAATATATAATATCCAAGATTGACAATTGAACATGAAATAATACGTTTAAGATTATGAAAACTATTAAAGATTAATAGCAAGTGAAGGTAGACATGTTAAAAGCCGCGCCTGAGCTTGGTAATGAATAATAATGATTATTAAAGCTATAACCGGCGCGAAGCTCCGGAAAATTTTGAGATTTGGACCTCCTAAAATGCACCGAAATGCATCTTTTCAATATGAAAACCCCAAATTTTTCCTCCACATTTATGGAAAAACCTCAAAAAATTTATCCACATTTCAGATTTTTTTCCACATTATGGTGCTAATGTGGCAAAAAAGTGTCTAAGCATACATTAAACTAACTGAAAATAAGTCGCCTTTACTGCAAAAATGATTTTCTTTTTATTCAGTAAATTCTAAAAAAAGTTTGGAAAAATCCCCCGCCCGTCTTTTTTTAAAAATCCTGGATATGGGTATGTTTTTGTAGCGAACGTTTCCCGGATGTTTTTTGACACCCGGATGTCCGGGCAGTGTTTCCAACTGCGAGGTTTTCCCGAAATGAGATTTTTTGAGTTTGAGGTTTTTTAGGAGTAGTCGCCGCATCACTGTTTTTTCCCACCGGACCGGCCTGGCCTTTGACGTTTTTCCCAAATAGTGAAAACTTACCGTTTCTTCCTCCAAAAATAGGGTCCTGTGAGAAAAAATGTGGAAATAATAAAGAAAATTTGGGGCATGATTTTCATTGTGGAAAAAATTTTGGGAAATTCAAAAACGAAAAGATGCACTTTGGTGAACTTTTAAAGGTATAAATCTCAAAATTTTCCGGCGCTTTGCGCCGGTCATGGGTAATCATTAGTTTTTATCAGGCGCTGCTTTTAGCGTATCTATACTTTCACCTACTTATCAACCCTCAACAGTTTCTCATTTGTCATTGTCTGAAAAGATTAACATGTTTTTTGGACTCCCACAAAAAGAAATTTTTTTGGGGTATTCACATTTTGTGACGATAGTAAATCAATTTTCCGAATATTTATTTCAAGAATTAGATTCAAATCTTCTGTTCAGAAGTTAGAGTTTTATTATTTGAAAAATTTTTATACCAGTAATTTAAATATATTCGTAAACTTTCATCAGTTTGGCCGAAAAGATGCGAGTAAAAAGAATAGAAATGTTGGAAAACTACGTGTATGAAAGTTTAACTTCTCTTCAGTTTTTAATTTGACTTTGGTATGGTGGAACCGATATTTCTTAGTCTTATGATTTCATCAGCTCGTATTTTAGGTTCTTCTCATTGGGGATTCTGGAGCCTAGGCGAAAATATTGGCGTAAATTCAACGACGTTGCAGGTTTGCTTCCAAGAAAAATAGTCGTTTAATACCGCGAAAACGTTGACCATGATTGGCCCCGCATCGGCGTGGAAAAAGTTCAAAGGCGGCCGTTACGATATGGTTCCGCCGCATACGATCAGACAATATCAGTCGGTTGTCCCCTTGGTAACAACTTGCGCGGTAATCGTTGTTCTCGGTTTATATTTTCCCGGAGTCAAGGAACGTCAGCGCGGTCGCGATTTTAGGCACAAGATTAACGAATACGCGCACAAGTCTCGGATAGACGAAAAGACGAATATTTAATCTATCGTCTGTAGATATGGTATCAATTTTGTAATCAATTATTAAATGTGAAACGTGTCGCCACATGTGACGGATTTTCTAGAAAATTTTGGAATTATTTTTCAGTGAAGTTTTTCCCTTGAAAAGTTTTCGATGATTCGAGAGTTTGAAACCAGAGAGAAACTTTGTACGTGTATCAGTGATTTTTTGTACTCGACCTGTTTGTACTGGTACTAACGACGGTCTAAAATTTGTTTGTACTTCATTGGTTACACTGTGATTGATATATCAAATTGAATTTTTATGCCAGAAAATTGTTTGTACTGGTACAAACAAGGCCCAAATTTTTGTTTGTACTCAAGCCAAAAAGTCTGTAAAGTACAAAAAACTATGATGTAAATCCCAGATATTTTCTTTTTATAGTGCATTCGATAATCTGTGGGTATGATGCGAGTAATGTTACACCAATTTTTTTCTCGTAAACCATTATACTAAAATTAGCATAAATGTGGTCTAGGGTCGATTTCAACTACGGGGAGAATTAAAAATATGCTGAGACACACGTTAAATAAATAACGTTGAGTACTGCAATAAGCTTTGTGAAAAGCTTTAATCTCTATAATACTCCATGAAATACACGCATTCGAACTATGATAAATTCTAGGAGCCTACAGATCGGAAATGACGCAAAGTCACATTGCCTTCTCATGAGCAACTTTTCTAATACCAGTGAGTTTTATCGAATTTGGTTTTCTGCTTGCCGGTATCTGCTACAGTTTCTGAGATCAGGTATTATGTAAACCTTCCATTCTTTAATACATATGTTTTGATTTCAGATCAGAAAAGGGATACGGGTAAAAATGGCTAGTGTAACTTTACTCGGATTTTCTCGGCTATCGTATGCAATATAACGCGTATGATTGTAGAATTCATACTTTGAAGACCTTCCATCGTGAGTAAAACTCCTAGTATTCAGTGATATTCTCCTCCTTTTAAAACTATCAATATCGGATTTATATGACGATAATAAAATATTGGAAAGTATCATCCTTTTTCTGTAAATTTCATTTAGTGGTTTGGATACGTTATGAAAACCAAAAGTCATCTATGGAATCGGGTAAAAATTTTTTTCAGTGTTCATGAACATGGACGGCAAGCCGCTAACTGATGAAGAAATCTCGGTCAGTTGTCATAACCCAGAAAATAACGCAACGAAAGTAATTATCGATCTAGTAGAGTCGCATCTGTAGAGCATCTGAGAATTATTCCATAAATCAGGATTTTATCATGCAACAAACGATGCTAAGAATCAAAGATCCGAAGAAAACTCTTCGATTTTACACCGAAGTGCTCGGAATGACGTAAACGTGTTTGTCTCCTTTTTGAACCGTGATTCCAAAACTTTACATTATAGCTTATTGACCAGAATGCATTTTCCATCGATGAAATTTTCTTTATACTTTTTGGGATACGAAAATCCGAGCGATGTTCCGAAAGACGAAAATGAACAAACCGAATGGGCTTTGTCGCGTAAAGCTACCGTAGAATTCACTCAGTTATCTCAATTTTTTCGCCTGATGAATCATCTGATTATTATAATTTTTCGATTTCAGCAATTGGGGTTCGGAAAATGATCCAAATCAGAAGTACCACAATGGAAACAGCGATCCTAGAGGTTTTGGTGAGTTTTCTTTTATACGATTCGCGGAAAGCATGTAAAAGAAATCACAGCAGAGCAGAGATCCACACGGTCAGATTTTCAGGCAGGGGTAAGTTTAAAAATTTTCGGGGGTAGAGTATAGCGAAATGCTCACTAAACATGCCATTTTCCCAAAATTAGGACTTCAGTTAGAGGGGTAATACCCCATTATACCTCTTCCTACGAGGCTGTCTGGAGTAGAATATGCACGCACAGATTTTTGTCGTGTTGTTTTAGATGATTTGAGTTACCGTCCATTTCATGAATTGTAAATCCTTTGAAGTGTTCAATATCGGTCATTAGAATCATTGTCTATGGTGCTTGATTCTTACAAATATTTTCTTTTCATGAGGCATTTTTCATTTCATTTCAAGTGAAATAATCGTATTTTTGATGTTATACTGATTTTGACTGAATTCACTGACATTGGTCATAGAACGATCTTAATTACTGGGCAAGGTTCCGTAGAAATTTCAGAAAAACTTCACTATATGCCAACAAAATTTCAATATCATACAAAGAATCTAATCTAAAAATTTAATTTCCGGGTGTAATGGAAACTCATGTTAGTCAGCGTTCGAATTATAGGACAAAATATGCAGCTGGTAAATGTTTTCGTCAAGAGAAGGTTATTTTCTTTCTATTTGAGTCCAGAGGATTGCTTATGCTGTAAATGTTGTCCGCTCACAGTTCAATTTTTTGTATTACTTCTGCTTTAGATTATTTATTTTGAAATGGCAAACGCCGCAACAAGCAAAAAAGTAGGTTATGACACATAATTTTCACGGAGTTTTTCGTAACTGTATCCTACAGTAAAAATGCTAAAGTTTTTCATGACACAGAAAGGCCAAAATCATGAAAGCAACGTCATGCCTATCCTCTCGATTTAAAAAAACATGATTCGACACTTGAATGCAATTTCAGAGAAATTTTGACTATTTGATCACCATATTGACAAGAATTTTCAGGTTTTCTTTTCGCCACCACTAAACAATCTTTTCAATCAAACCCAGTAATACGCTTCCTAATTTTTCTCTATTGAATTTGCGTACTTTTGCGGCTTCGTTGCATTTGCCACTTCAAAATAAATAGGCAGTATTTCATCATACTGAAACATGGACAAGAACAGGAATAATTAAATTCCTAACATCATAAACAACTTTTTTTGTTAAATAAATTACTTTAGTTTGTTTTGAAAACGATAAAAATCCATCCTTTGGCCAAAATATTTTGCACACAGAATTTATTGTAAGATTTTTTTTATTTGTTGAGGGTTGGTTGAGTATGCTCACAAATTTTTAATCCTACGTGGTGTATGATTTAGTCGAAAATCGTGAAAATATGAAGTAGTACTTGCTCTCTACTTTCATAATTTAGAATCATTTTAAATAAACAGACTCTTTATTGCCATTTTCGATCTTGTATGCATTCATGTATTGTTTATTCGGACAAGATTCTCTAATCCAATAACACGGTCTTCTCCGGAAATGTTTTCTGTTTATGCATTTATAGAACATCGTTTTTATTCAGGGCACATCGGCATTGCGGTGCCCGACGTTTATGCCGCATGTCGACGCTTCGAAACGATGCATGTACCGTTCGCCAAGAAACCCGATGAAGGAAAAATGCAAGGGCTTGCGTTCATAAAAGATCCGGATGATTATTGGATAGAGATTTTTAATCCAAAAACTGTCGCTCATATTAAAGCGGGTTTGACTCAGCGCTGAACCTTCGAAATTGATTATCGTATGGCTATTGTTCCGGGTGTTTAATTTAATTTTGTAAATTGTTATATTTTCAGTTTGATCAATAATAAATTCGTTTTCTAAAATCCACGGACAGGTTGTGGATAATAGCAGTTTCGGTTTGGACATCTGAAAAATGATGGAAAATAGGTACTACCTCAGGTACTTAGCTTTCACTGTATGGTTTTTTGACAAAAGTGTCGGTCATTTCGGGTCCTTTGGCACATATGTTCAGTTCAGTAGGAACCTGAGAAATACGAGATAGTATCTTTTGACTTACAAGCAGGTCAAGAGAAACGGATTTAGTGTATATAAATGTTTGTGCGACTTGCCAAATTCAGTTTTTATTCATACTAATTCGTAAAAACAACTATAGTCTGTTTCTCTTGAAATGCTTCCAAATAATGAAAGTGGAAAGCAAGTAGTATTTCAGATTTTTGCGATTTTCGGATATACAACATATCATGAAGGACTGGAAATCTGTGAGCATACTGACCTAAGCTTTACTAATTTTTTGAGTGAAAAATTTTGCAGTAAGAGCTTTATGTAAACGATTTTGACGATACTGCTGATTTGTGCCACTTTTCTATTTGGAAGCATTTTATAGAAAACTGACTAATACGTCTCATTTACTTTCAAATAAATTCCGGAATATCCGTGGCACGTGACAATACATTGCCAGCTGACATTTTTTTCAAGTTATAATCCTGACTACTACCGTCGATCTAAACAACCCTTTTCTTTCCGATTGTCATTTTGAGAAAATGAATCGAACTACAATCGAGCCCTATGCTGCACGGACTCGTTTTTCCATTACCCTAGCCGAAAAAGCCTACGCAAAAAATTGATTCATTTTGGTCATTGTAAAGAAAACCGAATTTATTCACACTAATGGACCATATAAAAATAAATAACCGCCCAATAAAATAACCGTATGTATATAAAATGTAAAAATAACCGAAAAAATTAAAACCATTAAGAAAACAACTCTTTTTGTAATTTCCCCAATTGGGTTTGAGTATCTTCTGGTGAAGTGACGGTATGACCGATGGTTCTAGAATCGATGAAGATTTCGTAATCATTTCCACCCTGAAAATTTGAAACACAATATTTTGAAAATTTCGTTATACAAGATATTTCTGTGGATGTCACGAAACACGAGAACGAATAAAAGAATCAACTTCAGTTACTGTTATCTCTGTAACTTTAAAAGAAGTTGAACTACAGAAAACTGCTCACTGAATGTAGAAAGCAAACGCATTTTACGAGTAAAGTTCCCTTGCATGTAATCGATTTTGTCAAGTCAAAACTATAGCAGATCTTCTGGTGTGAATAACTCAACAGACACTGTGAATAGTTAAAATAGTTCTCCTGTTATCGTTTCAAAGGGTTATACATGGTCTACGGTCTGTTTTACGAAGAAATGCTTCTAAATTGAAAAATAGCAAAAATTACTACTGTTGTCAAAATCTATTAACGTGGCTCTTCTTACACGAAGTTCAAGTCGTATAAGAAACGTATGGCTCAGCACAAAATTGTAAAAATATTGTTTGCTTTCCGCGCTAATTACTTAGAAACATTTCGAAAAAAACAGAATATGTACCCACCGGACTCGTTTTATCACCGAAAAAGTGAATCGAATCAAAACCGTCGTTGACTAAATACTGCAGGCAGTAAGTTTTATCCCATCCTATCGGAAATATGTCGATGCTAATTTGGCCCCCTGTAGAAAAGTCGTCAGCTGAAAATGGCTGCGATGAAATGAACTTCTGGTTGTTTACCTATCGCGAATTGTAGGTTGTCGTTCGGGAAGTGCGACTTCATCGATTCTACGAACTTTTCTCGGATTTTATGCTCCTATACAAAAGGAAGCTTAAAATGCTAATAATATCTGCATTAAGCGCGTATTACACGGAGTGAATGGTTCAGAAATCTGTCTAATGACTATTTATACACCAACGTGGGGGTAGAACTCATTCTGAGAGTTTCCAAGCCCACCGAGAAAGCTGTTTGAGCATAACGAAGATATACACTTTTCAAGGTAAGCAAAATTTTCGGTTACAAAACTGTATAACTAAGGCATCAATTCATGTATCTAGTAAATATCTTTCAAAAAACATTATTTTACAATGTCGTTATGTACATTATTGATGATTCGGTTTGTTTCGCCTCTACAAGATTTCACCTGATGCTGATAAGAAAGAGTTTACGTTAAAAAAATAAAGAAGAGAAAAAGTGAAAATCCAAAACGTCTTTCACTTCGATTTTTACTGAAAACTGCATTGATTATGGACATAGATACCGAAATCAATAGGCAAATTCGTAGAAATGGCAAGAAATTTTCAGAATAATTTAATAACGATTAGGTAAAATCATAATGCAACAGGTTTCAGGTCAAAAAATAATTTAGGCATATTCCTTATTCATCATCATTATTCACTATGATAACATTTGATTGTTTTGAAAGCATAAGCTGCCAATGCTCGTTTTGCGTTATTTCGAACTAACAAAATATTAATTCATACCTTATCATAAAGTGAAAACTCATCTCGTTCCGTTTGACTGCACGACCGCCCGATAGGGGAAACATTAATCATTCCTTTCCGGAATTCAATAAAATTTCCTCTGAAAATTATCATTATCGGATCCAAAAATAGCTTGAACTACCGTAAAACCTATAATTTTACCGTTTTACCGGCAATTCTATTTTCGATAAGTAACCCAAGCAAAAATTGATAAACTTTTGCAATGTATCGTCGCCTACTTGATCACTAATGGACTGAAAAGAAAGATGATAGAGAACACACAAATAGGTGCTTCCGGTGAAGTCTTGGAGCTTACTTTCGTAGCTAAAAGCTTTCCTCCTCTATGAGCGACTAAACCATTTTCCGTAAAAACGTAGTCGTAATTGTTCAGGACTAAAATACAACATAAACATAGTCTCTTTTCCTCAATATTTCACCGAATAATGAAGGTGAAAGGCAAGTGCTATTTAATTTTTTTACTATTTTTAGCAAAATAAAGTGTCAAATAAGATTGACAATTTGTGTGCACACTTGGTTAAATTTCAACAAATTCTAAAGCAAAAAAATTCTACAGTAAAACCAATGGTCCAAGCGACTTCGACGACGGTAGTATATTTTTGTCATTACTAATTGTAGAAGCATTTCACAGTTATAGCAGTATTTCATGCATATGCATAGTATGTTGCTTCTGAAGTGCGTATTCTAAATAATAAGAGTGTAAATCAAATGCAAGTTTTTATTATTACGATATTCAGCAGAACCACATGTCGCATTAGACTGCAAATGTGTTTGCATTCTCAACTAATCTTCAGTAATCTTCTGAGTGAAAAATCTAACTATAAAAGCTTTGTTGGAACGATTTTGACGATAGTACTGATATTTTTCAATTAGGTAGTATGTTATAAAAGATGAACTGAAATTATTTCTGCGTAAACGTAATAAAATTACCTTCTTCAACGTCAGATCCCAATTGTTCAGCGACTTTGCTTAAATCAGAGCCACTAACAACCGCTAAAGGCACAATTTTACGTAAATTGTTCAAATAAGTAGCGAATTGGGGAGAAATACGCTGGAAGATGCAAAAATTCAAGGATAGAAAAGCGAGACTACACGAAAGAGACTTAAGGCCCTGTCATACTTCACCGCGCGGCGCCGGCCGGCACCGTGCGGCGCCGGTTGTTCCATTCATACTGAAAAGCGGCGCCGGCCGGCGCCGCGCGGTGCCGCCTTTGAAGTATGAATAGGTTTTTGTAATTTTTGCGGCGCCGTGCGGTGAAGTATGACAGGGCGTTTAGTATGAATAGGACAACCGGCGCCGTGCGGTGAAGTATGACAGGGCCTTTAGTATGAATAGGACAACCGGCGCCGTGCGGTGAAGTATGACATGGCCTTTACTTGTCTAGCTTTGGTTAAAGTTCCATCAACGTCGAACAGGAAGATAATTTTCTGACTAACCATATCGACCTGCAAAATTTGATTAGAAAAGCAATAATAAGCAGGATGTAGCGATAAAATACATCGAAATTAATGATTACGAAATTTACAATTTAAAAAAAAGAAGAAACGTTTATTTTCGCGATAATTATTCCAAAAAGGCACTTTTGCTAACGCAGCAGCAACTACAAAAAATAATACAGCTGACAACAGTCGAGCGAAGTATGCGCCCAAAACGCCTAAATCTCTACAGAAGGCACAACGAAATGGCCAACAAGTGAAAACTTGCTATGAAATATAAAAATTTGAGCGGAATATATAAAAATGTACTTTTAACAACCGACTGCGAAGTGAAGAATAACTAAAATAACACAGAGATTTTAGACTTAAAGAAAATCCGAATATGCATTACGTTCACTAGACGTCTTACAATTGTGATAAACAAATTCCAAAAACCGCCACTACTAAGCTTCAGGTTTCCATCAGAAATTACGACAGCAGTTCAGGATTAAAATTTATGCAAAATATGATTTTGAAAGCTGATAAATTCACGAATTTTTTTTTTATTTAGTCGCAGATTATGGCCTATTTACATCGAAATGAATTTAGTAATTTAGTAATAAGTAATAAGAAGGAAGGGGCATAGGAACCCACAGAAATCGTCGACCAGCCATAAGTGATCACTCCCACAGGATTTGCCAAGTTGCCAATCATATGAATAGCCATGCGGTAGTCATAGGGACCCCCATACTTTTGGTCGGAAAAATGTACACGAGTTTTTGACGAAAATTATCATTTTTGAACCAAAAATGGTCAAAAACGTCAATTTTCTAGGCGCTTCGCACGACGAATTATATTTTTTAGACAAAAATTAGTATTTTTGAATCATCATTTGGACTACAGAATTCGCCGCTTGACCGCCCATATCTCTAGGCCGTTACATAAATACTTGGTAAATGTAGCGAAAAAACAGGTCAACTTTGACAGACAATTTACACGAAGTGGAAAAGTTAACACCGTAGTAGGAAGAGTATGAATTTCTTTAGGACAAAGAACGGGTAAAAGTCAAAGAAAATTTTGGACTTATAGACAATCGACACCTAATTGCACTTGACATTGTTATTGGATTAAATAATCAGTTGGTCTATTTCCTGCTGAAGATGGTTCTTTCATCTGTTCGCTGCATCTGCCAGCGCAAAATAGGTAGATTGTAGCGAGATATCATTCCTGCATTTCATAACAAATTGATATCAGGAGCTTGAATGAAACAGTCCCGAAAATCATATAAATTCCAATGAAAACGATCACTGTCCTTATTTTTGAATGCCCTAAAATTGGGAACGGTGGCCCAATTCCGTATATAAACATAGAAAATCCGTCATTATTGATGAACTTTCGAATATTTCACTGCATCAACAAAGAACGTAAATTTTGTTCCAAAATAACTTTTTTACAATCGTTGAACACAGTGCGTATATTTTCCGTATCGATAGCCGTGGTCGAATGAAAAAAGAAGCACCGGTGACGATTTTTACGTACAGAATCGAACTTATTTAATAAAAATAGCTGAACTTGTTTGACGTCAAATCGATCGCCCTTATAATCCGGAAAATAGCGGGTAAAGGAGGATTTGGGCAGCTTATCTGAAAAATACGTTTGAAAATTAACTTTTGTTAACACAATAGAATTTTTTCAGCTACACATGTTTGATCAAAAAGAGGTTATCAGAATCATTTGATTATAAACATAATTTTAACAGTTGCATGGCCATTTCTATGTATTGAATGAATAATTTAGCTTTTCTAATCTCTAACAAATAAAAAAAACAGCTCACCTATAAGTAAATCAGTCTTATTCAGGAAGAGAATTAAAGCGATATTGCTGAAGAATTTATTGTTCACTATAGTTTCGAACAAGGCAATTGATTCGACGACCCGATTGGTCTTCTTATCTTCTAGAATGACCTGGAAAATTTAAAAGAAGGGGATATTAAACAATATTTTTTTATAACTCTTTCAACATGAAGAACAGAAAAATTTACTCTGCAAGAATTTTTTATGATTATCGCCCAGATGAAAGTCTTGTAATTTTTAAGATTCCTGTCGGCATCATACATGCACATAGGGGGGGTCAGGGGGAGCTAAACCCTCCCACTTGAGACCCTGGACACCCTTATCTGGCCCAAAAAATTGTCAAACACCGCTCTCTAAACTTTTCAAAGAGCTTTTTATGATTTTTATGCATATTTTGCATGAAAAACATGGTTGCTGACATTTTTTGTTTTTTGCTCACCCACCTCACCCTCCTTGATGAAAAGTCTGAGACCCTCCCCTTGGGAAATTCTTGCCGCGCATGTCTGGTGGCGTATAGAACCCATTCATCGTGCTAAACTTAATTTGTACACTTAGAAAATACTGTGACTTGGAACGAAAGTCGGAAATTATAAATAATTTTTGAGTCCTACTTGATCATATTCGTTTGAAGCAAAAAGGAACAAAATCGCCGTCACTATGCCGTCAAAGCATTGGAACCACTTTTGACGCTGCGATCTTTGACCCCCAACGTCGACGAATCTGAAGAACTCGAAGCACGCGCGATTATTTCGTTTTTCACTCTCGTCAATCTTTCTTACAAAAAAGGTATATTTTGTATATGGAATAAATGCTCTGTTATGGAACGTGTGGCTTTTCGAGACATCAAAATATCTCTATTCGTAGGGAAATAATCCTAGAAAATTTTGATAAGAAATGCAATGTTATATATACAACAATATTGACTAATATTTACTATTTGACTAATTCGTCCGATATTGTCGAAAAAATATTTACAGGAGTCGACCTACAATGAGAAGTTATTTGAAATGTAGGAAATCAAACATGCGTTTTGCATCACACTAGCTGGAATTCATTCCGTCTATCGTACGTCATTTGTATGCATGGATCTTGCCATAAATTACCAATGAAATTGGATAAAAAAATGAACGTATTAGCGTCAACATTAGTGGACGAATTAGGAATTCTGAAATAACAGGCAGAACATCAGCTAATTTTTGCTAGACGGAAAAAAACGATTTTTAGATGGAATCTTAATATTGGGATTCGCGTCTAAATTTTTTTATGAAATTCTCTTCATAAATCGAGTTTAGGACTTTTCATCAGATTATGCTCGGCAAAGAGAAAAAAGGATCATTTTGGTTGGTTGTGGCTCTGCGACTGCGATAGAGTCTAAGTATTTATTTTTTAGAAATCGAACATCTAACACATTGGCATGTACGTTTTAACTCCCATTTTATTTTGTATTATTCACGTTATACTGGGTTCGTATTGAGACTTTCTAGTTAACATGCGCGAAGAACAGAAATGAAAAACCGCGATGTAAAAAAACCGCTCAGAAGCTTTATTTTATCGGAACAGTGAATAATGATCACGGTAGTCATTCAAGTGAGTCATTGATTCCGAGATTTGAAATTAATGGATGTTGAAAATACATTTTTCTATGTTTTAGCCTTCTAGGTAGTAAGTGAGCAGTCTCCATAGGTATAAACTGCATATACTGTATTTCATATTCCCCAGACAATCACTCACTTTAAGATGTGATTGGCATATTCCAAGCTGTTAGCTCTTGCCCATTTCAGACCAAAATTTTCCTTCGCTTGAATCAAGACGCGCATCGAATTTATACAATTTTGATAGATAATTTGTCTAAAATGAACCAAAAAGCTGTTTCCTATAAAAATCTTGGTCGAAAAGTGCAAACGCTGTACTTGTATTGAGTGACTTCATCATTAGTGAATTCGCCGCGACCATGGATAATAACCATCTGCTTGAGGAATGTAGACTTTCCAGACTCGCCGCTGCCAAGGAGCAAAATTCTCACCTGAAAAATGAAAAGTGTATCAAAAGATGTATTTCACCGCCGAAGGTGGTACAATTGAACAACCTAGCGAAGGAAAAGAAATAAGCCGACTTTTCCAGTATTAACGTTAAAAATTGAAAATTTCAGGTATTGAGAATATGTTTGATCAAGATTATTTTTGCAGAAACGACTGAACTTTGGATTTTTAAATCTTAATTTGTAGACGTTCAAGCTTTGAAGCACTTCTCAACAAGTTTGGTTAATTAATGTGGATATTTCAAATAAATAGCAGCTTTTACTTGCTGTCTCAATTTTCGTCGTTGATTTTTCAATTCTCGATCGATTTTCATGCTCCTCATTTCTTCGTCTGAATTCAAACATTGACTGAAACATTCCAGAAACATGGCTCATTCCCTAAAAAAATAAATTGGAATATTGTAGAAGTTTGAGACAAAAGGTATGCGTCGAATACATCAAGTTCTAAACATCGCCGAGTTCTATCTAACAAAATGTTTATTATCCGAAAATATGTGGTAATATTGCGCACCTTTTGGAACCGATATTTGGGTCCGTGACGTCACGAGACCCGAAAAATTCTCCAAGAATACAATAAAGAATACGTAACAACACTTTTTATACGACCCTAGAAACGTGTTTTCCGTGTATGATACGTGATGCTAAAAATAAATAACTTGACGAATAATTTCACCAAGTAAACACACCCGAAAAAGTGCAACGCGAAGTGAACAGCGACAGCTACGAACAAGATTTTAAACTTGAAAAGAGGACAGATTAGATCATTAATCAAGTTCCGAAAGTTAGACGGGAAAAATATTGCTAAATAATCTGCAATTTTCCAGATTCTTCGTTTGATGATAAAAACAATGAAAATATTAAAAAACCAAGTCGCTCATTGCTCCGCCTTTTCGGCCTAATAACTACACTATACAATATAACACGAGCTGAAATCTAACAAAAAATGTACTGAACGATTAACAGAGGGAAGAAGGAGACAAAAATAGACAGCGTTAAAAATGTCAGTAAAGGGAACACTAATTTCACACTTTTTACAAAAAAAAAATAAAATTTTAATCCTGAACAGAATTTACGAAGCCGAAAAACAATTTATATAAACTTTGTTCGAGTGAACGAGCGAAATCGTAGCACATATTTTTATCACTAGTTAAAATACCTCACAATTGCTGACTGTTTCCTATTATTCTATCGATTTTTTTGCGCCGACAAAATACTTATTTCGACATTGGCAAGGACGTCGGCACCGTCGTGGGGCTTAGTTGAGCTTTTTTGCCGTTACTGTTCAACGTTGCCGCGCTCAAGGAACTGAAACTTGAGCCGCAAGATTGCAGACTTGCTACGGATCCCCTAGGAAAAAGCAATGAAAAAGAGCCTGACACAAAAGTTAGATGCATCCGACACAAAAGGATAGTCGACAGACGGGATTTTTGGGATGAGGATCGATTGAAGACGTTCATTTGGAGAAAAGGATCGCAAGGAGATTCTCAACTAATCAATTTTCTTGTTTCAAATATTCCTAAAAATCGTATTTCAGAAAGGTTGTGTTTTCACATTGCTGAGACGCAATTGACCAACAAAGGAGATATTCTCTCAAGTTTATATTTGGATGTGAGTGGAGGTCTGAACTACTCTTCCGTACTAAGAAGTCTGGGCGAGTGAGCTCGTAAAAACTGAAATAGTATTAATTTACCTTAAATTTTCCGAATCTATGAGTTCGAAGTGGTACATAATTTTGCATTTATGAACGAGCGGCAAAGTGAAATCGAAACTAGAATGATGATGCGGCCCCTGAGTTACAGACAAGTGCGGTTCGGAAAATTTCCATTGTAAAACGTAAGTACCAGATTCGGAACAAACGTGCGAACCCTATAAAACCGAAATTTGAAATGAAAAGATTTTGTGAAATTAATTCTTTGCAAAAGGCGTTAACAATATTAAATACTATCAGCTGTTGAATAATGTTTACTTAATAAATAAAGAAGTTACATTCCCGACTGACTGATCAAAATAATATAATGAACATTTATAGATGCCTTTTACATGCTACTAGAATGGAGAGTCTGAAAGTGTACATTTTAAAATAATATCTTGCAGTTTATTCGATAGCCCACAGCATGATCAGTAATGTTACATTGACCAATTATGCCTATAGGTTTTCTTTACACTGAACTTTGCGTAAATGTGCTTAACAATCGAAAGTTTATCCTGATATCAGGAACTATAACATACCAGATTTTTTATACGTGACCCATTTGCACATGTACAGACGGCAGCCTATAGTTCATTTGTAAATAGATATAAATAAATAGCCAGTGTTCCTCTACAGTCTAAGTTTTCGATTTTCGACAGCATTAGAGTGCGCTTCTGATTGATCATGATGCTTCAAACCACCATTTTTTTCCTCGAAGATTTTTTCCACATGAGAACCAAACCCAAAATTTTTTTCCTCATTTTCCAAAAATTTTCCGCACTTTTAAAAACGTTTATGTGGCCACGGATACTCTTTTCTGCGTTTTAGGAGCATATCCAAGCATTCTGATGTTTTTGTAGTCAGTAACCTACAAAAATGAAGAAATTCCAGTCAGGTCAGTCAAATTGAGCTGACAAATAATATATTGGCGTTCTACAAGAGCAGAAAGCATTTTAACGATAGGGTTCTCATGCATTTATCAGCTATTAACATTTCTGTAGTTATTAGAATTATTCAACGTTATTCATTTCTTAGTCCAGCGCAGAGCGCCAGTAAAATTTTCGGATTTATACTTCTTAAAACGCTGGAAAATGAACCTAGACAACGATAAGAAATGAATTAAAATCAAACTGATAGAGTGTAATTTGTTCCTTCGAGTTTTATTATTCTCGAAAACGCTGGAAAATGAATCTCTGCAACAAATATTCCTGAATAGAAGTTCAAAAATTACAATCTAGAATGATGTGTTTAATTTTCACCGTCTATAAATCCAAAAGTTCATGTTGCAAACGTTTGAAAAATTCAAAGAACCGGGAAAATAAATTGAGAGAACTGATGAAAAATCTAAATTTTCGGCGAAATACTGACTGTTAACGATTACAAAATGAGACGAGCTAACTTGATTGATAGAAACTATTGAACATTGATTAGTTAGCGGAAGCATATACATGTGCTAACGGCCGCGTCTAATAGAAAATAATGATTATTATACGCATGACCAGCGCGAAGCGCCGGATAATTTTGAGATTTTTACTTTTTGAAGTCCACCAAAATGCATCTTTTCGGTTTTGAAGTGCAGAAAAAAATTTATGTCACAAAATAACAACATGCGTATTTAATAATATTTTCGTTTGCACATGTACAAATGACTACCCCGATTTCGTTTGCCACCAAAAATTTTCATTTGCCTCCGGCAAAAAACACTGTAACATACTCATATATGGACAAGTGGAAAATTTGGTTCGATAAAGCTCGGTGACATAAGAAAAGTTTCTCGCAGGAAAGAAATCATATCTCGCACTACATTCGACTGCAAGCTCGAACTTCATCAAAATTCCGAACTGCGTATTTCAGAAATGAGCGCTTTTTCTAATGGACATTATTATAGTGCTTAGAATTATCTGTCGAATGCATGTCTCAGCATCTTTCAATATTTCCTCATTGTTGGCAGGCAGGCCTAAAGCCAGGAATCTTTTTTTGGAGGGGGCACACATTTTCTTTCACTCAATTTACTGTAAAATTGGCATTTCTGACTGGACTTTTTCCTGAAGAAAAAAGCGAAAAGTGAAATTGTGAGTCTGACATACATGTGCATGGTACCAGTTTCAGGCCAAGGATAAATCTCAAAATCATTGGGTAGCAAATTTTTGTCCCAATTTTTTTAAAAGTGCAGTTTATTTAGTATACAAACATAGTGTTCAGTTATTTCTACTAACTGACACTTTTAATGTTCAGTGTGAATATCGATTTGTCAATAATGGAGCAAGGAAATGTTGTTTCTGACAAACCACAGCAAAGAAACCACTCATACATGCACACAGGATATAGACAAGGTATGGATTAACCCTACCGTAAAAAATTTGGCAGAAATTTACTATAGGCCAAAAATTTGGCAAAAGTTCACTATAAGCCAAAAATTGGGCAAAGTAAAATGCAACAAACATTTTGAAAAGATTCGATTACAAAAAAGGACCAATTTAAGACACAGTTTATGATTAATGTCAGCAAACAACTTTGCTGAGTAATTATTCATACAAAAGGAAATAAAATTTCATTTTAAAGTAAAAAAATTACTATATACCTGATTCCTGGGAAAAATTATCAATGGACCAATTTTGGTCGCTTTCTATACCCTGCGACCTCTGACCATGTGGATGTATGCAACCACTGATTGTACAGCTGAAGACTGGTTGACCAAAATTTACTGGCAGTAAATCCCTGACCTAAGGCTCTCCCACCCCTATGCGCATGTATGGAATCTGACCTTTCCTTGTATAAGTGGCGAATAAAGAAAACTGCATAGAGGCACAAATAAACTTGGTTGCGGTGCACCTGATCAGATGCAACTTTGGAATTAGTAACATTCAAGGAAAAAACATACCAGGCTTACAAGATAGCTGAGATTATTGGTGTATGATTTAAATATTCTCAAGAATCGGCTGGCGGAAACTAGGCCGCATTATGAAACTTCACAAAATGGAAAAGAATCGAGATAAAATGCTTTTGTATGATAGCACTGGCTCAGATACCTCATTTACATGAATTGGAACATTTTACCGCGTCCCAAAAATTATATTCTAATGTCGTTTAGTGAAACAACATTCGAGGAATTTTGAGTGATAAATTTCTTTATTAACATGAAATAATTTCCAAAAAAATCACCAGGAGGATACACTACTGACTCGTTTTTTAAAATTCAACATGTTGATGTTTTAAAACAGTGAAATATTTATATTTATTCGTGAAACTTTTTGATATTATGCTCCTTGTATTTTCGTAGGCCATGTTTTGCGGAATTCCGATCAGGAAATGGCTGGTCGGAGCTCTATTATGGAGCTGCCCATTAAATTCTCAACTAGAGTCGATTTATTTTATACTTTGAGATAGCACTTGAAGCTTTGAACCAATTTGAAATAGGTAAGACTTGCCTGAATTGAATCTCCTTCTGCACAATATTGAGCTTTTTCGGCAATAAACAGATCTACGCCCAAAGTCAGTGATTTATCGAACAAAAGGGGATTATTGGCCGATGGTTGGTGTCCGGCGCCAGCGGCTGCCAGTAGACCGGTCGGACTTAAAGCCGACAGCGCACTCGCAGGGCTAGTTTGCGGTAAATCTTGCGGATTTATGATCTTATTCGTACGTAAAAGAACGAATTCGCATTGACCTCTTACAACGTCGAAATCCCATGTTAAAACGCCGCCGTGCGATGTTACGATTTCGGCGACCTGTAAAGCGCAAAAAAGACAAAAAATTATTATATTTCAACAATATCACGACTGTTCAACAACGTATGGGTCAAAATGACATAACCTCAGTGAGAACCAGTTTTGTCAAGAGCAGTTTAGCAAACCAAAAAATCTTAATTACTGTTGTAAAAGTCGTAACATCACTTGAAATGAACTATAAGTGGCAATTTCGTGATAAATTCTGAAACCATGTAAATCGATATATAGAACTAGTGCAATAAAATCGGCAGAATGAAAAGTAGTTTTTCTGCTGAAAGATAAAAAATAAAAAAACAAGGGTCCAAGAAAACAAGAAAAAACACATTAAATACCTACAAAACAAGTCATTTGAGACAAAAAAAATATGATTATAAAAAATGTTTCAAATTTTTCAAATTATTCGACTTGAAACATACTCGTTTGAGAACTCGCCGGAAATCGAGGCTACGGTAAAATTCTCATATACATCCTCATTTTTTGAACAGTAATCTCTATTCGCCATATTTAATTTTAGTTTCCATGGTTCGACCGCTCCACATCAGCATCTGACTCACTTCCAAAGGTAAACCCTTGTACGTATAACCCGTTTGATATATCGATTCCAATAATAAACCCGAAGTGGTCTGGTGCGCGCTGCCAGACCTTTCGTTCGCTGTTCCGCTCGTCGCGCCTGCAGTGGTAGCAGTAATGTCTGCCCGATTGCTGGTCGATCCAGAAGTTTGACCGCCGTTTTCGGCGCCATCCGGATTGGTCGTCAAATATAAGTTTTTTGGCACGTGACCGCCTTCATTCCAACGCCAAATGCAAGGACCGTCCAAAAAATCGGGAATTACCTTTTCGTCTAAATAATCTTTTAAACCACCATTTTCGGTTAAGAAGTCCGATCCACCGTAAATCATAAATTTTTCGCGCGTACGTTCGTCGATAAACGGACTGATCAACGTCCAAAGAACTGGAAAAACGCGTGGAGCACGGACTATCAGTACACTGCCCATGGTTTCGGGATAGTTGGCCTGAAATGCGCGAAAATTCTAGAATTCTGAACGAGGTATGAGTTTGACACAGCACAACGGAATGAATCGGTAATCTAAGGACATGAATACATATGGTCTGGGCACACATTTACAGCAGCCAAAATCTGCTGAGGATCAGAATCAATAGGGATATGAGTGTATGACTTCCTCTATGCCCATTGTAAAAATTTCCATAAACATCTCTCGAGCTGCAAAGAATTCAATTGGAATGGACACACATCATGCACGCATAACTTAGGTCTCACACATATCTAATACGGCGCGAAGTCAATAAAGCTTTCGAGCAGCAGTCGAATATTCCATATTTTGTGCAGAGAAACACTGAAAGCTTGCTGAGCCGATGATACATTTTAAAATTTACTTATGGTTAGAAATGAAATGGATCCAAGATTTTCAATCTTCCAGATCCGGATTCGGATCCGGGTAATCAGGTCCACTACATACGGATCCGGATAGTAATAATCTGTTATACAGCTGCTGTGATTATGCAGGCATTTTAATTCATGTGTCTTTAAATAATTCTGTTTAAGTGTTTATCAGATACATAATACCTGCCGTGTAAAGCTACACAAATTCAGGAATGTAAATTACTGTAGCAATCTGCATAATGAAATCTTAAATGGTGAATAGAACAAAAACTCAATCCTCCTCCGAGTCTAATCTAAACTGAGAAAAAAATCTGCACTTTCATAACATGAATTCATGTGACACTGAATCACTGTCGCTGACATCTGAGTGAGAGGCTGTGAGACTGGAAAAGCGTTCTAACGTCTGCAGCTTTAAAATAAGCGATATTGCTGGAACCAAAACTAAGGCAAAAAATCCTAAATTTCACTGGCGACATCTCTGTGATCAGTCAAAATAAAAAACTATAAACTGCATTTAATTTATCCTTCATTCCGGCGCCAAGCGCCGGAAAATGTTTTGTGGTTTTATACTCTAGTTCTATACTCTTGATGACATTCTAAATCAGTGTCATCAAGACTTATTCCATGGCTAACGTTTAATTTTTAAGTTTAGAATGATGTTCTGACTTGAGCAATGACATGATGCTTTCAATCAGCTAACCAGCGAGAAAATCAGCTTGAAGCAAACGATGCTTGACAAATTCAGTCCAAACAGCAAGAATGGTAAAAAAGTACCAGGACAAAGGGCCAAAAATTTCAATGGATTTTGATGTTACATGGCTGAAAAATGAGTTCTGGCAACAGTTATTTCTTGAAAAAGCGGTCTAATTTGCAGTCAATTAAACCATTTTGCATTCAAGAACAGAATGTAAAAATCATATTTACGGCATGCAAGTGCAACTCAAAAATCGAACTAGCAACCAAAAATTTAGATTCTTCAAATTTTGATTTTGATCAAATACCAAGATGAAGATCATAGATTAAAAAATCAAAAATCATACACTAAACAATAAAGTGAGACATTTCAAGTTGTGAAAGAATCGGCTAAAACAACAACATACGAACCGCACTGAAAACCTGTATGATATGAAAATTAACTTCTGCCCAGTGCACAAAACATAAAAAATTTGTGCACGAGCTCCAAAACTGTGCTCAGTGCACAGAAAACCATGGTAGAAACTGTTGGAAAACTTCTGTTTTGAAATACAATTTACCAAAAATCGACTTCAAATCAATCAAATAAATGTTTGTTACTTTATCTTGTGACGTTACCTTAGTGTCAAAATATTAGTATCAATTATGTCTAAACTGCATTTGGAATTATCCGGATCCGGGTAGTTGAGATGGGTTCTTCCGGATCCGGGTAATTGAAAATGCTTCTTCCGGATCCGGATCCTGAAAACTTCCGGGTAATGCGGATCCGGGTATCCGTTTCATCTCTACTGATGGTGATGATGAGCCATATTTCTGCACGGAATCAATAGGTAGCTTGGATAGGGTCAAAAACATCCCAAAACATGCATTGTTTCCGCGTGATTTCAAGCATGAATATCGAACTCTTCCAAATTTTCATCACGGAGAGCGTTTGCACAGTACGAAAATTACGATGACCCGGAAGAAGCTGAAAATTATGCCGAAGCTGGAAAATGTTTTCCAGTCAATCAAATTCCGCTGGATGTGGAACACAATGAAATTCGAACGACGTATCATAATTCAAAGCGATTTTAAATAAGAGAGCTTGTCACAGACAACCGAAGTTCTTAAAACATTAAAAAATTTCTGAAGAAACATATCACAAGAAGGTAAAAAACAACTTTTCTTGGGTCAGAATAACATACGATATGAAATTTTAACATTTCACTTTTGTTTGACGAACGAAAAATAAAGTTTACTGAATTTAGAACGGTTAGAAACAAGGAGAATACACATCAACTAATATTTAATGTATAAAATTGTAGTGAATCAGGCTTTACGGTGTAGTGATTTTTTGACGCATCCTCATTCTACAAATACTAGAGCTTTTAAACAAAATAGTTTCGTTATTGAAAAATGTAAATTAAATTGTAGGTGTAATGATTTTTCAAACAGATGTGTCAAGATTTGGAACTTCCCGACATTGAAATTATTAATAATTTCCAAAAATTTTAAAAACAAATAAAGCAGGTGGACTTAAATGATTTTTTAAACGGGCACAAGTAAGGACTATAAACGTTTGAACTGCCTGAGTATGTCTCCTACGTAATCCACTATTTATATTTGTGTAATATTTAAATTTATTTTTGTACTAATTCAAATCTTTTTTTTTCATTGACATACTCGAATAAAATATTATTATTATTTTAAAAATACAGAAAGATATTTTTTCGAATCGGTCAATTAATATTTCGTTCTGGTATAGAAATAGATGAATTTCCATGAAAAATGCTTGACTCCTACCGTAAATCATGTGTTGTAAGGTCGGGCAGAGATGTTATAGACTCTAACTTATGAGAAAAAGTCAACTATTCATTTTGCCGATCGTTATGAGCATGTATTTCACAGATTTCCTGAAGCTAATGATTTGATGAAAGTGGCTACCCTACATGCGAAACACGGTATGATGTTACAAGCAGTATACATGCTTTCTGAAGTTCATAGAATTTCGTTTAGATCAAGATTAAATTTCCAGTCTCGGAATGATGCCTGCATTTTTTCGAACTTTTTTGGAAGAATAATCATTTTTGGGTGGAGAAAGATCATACCTCTCAAAAAATGGTATGACTGTAAAAACTAAGCCAATCAACTTTTTGCGGTTTAAAAAAATATTGATGTTAACGGATATCGATTTTCGGATTTTTTCTATTGTCGACTAAAATCGATTAAACTTTGGAAAGAAGTGTAGCAGCGCATGTATTTTCTCGTCGCTGGTACACGCAGAATCAAACGTGACGTCAATTTAAGCTTATTCGCTAGTTTTTAGCGCGTCAAAAATGAGATATTACGGTTCATTCATTCGTTAGAATGAAGCTTCCAACGTGAAAACTAAAGTAAATGAGTCGTCCATAGGGTAGCTGAACAGAAGAAAGGAAATCAATAAACAGCAAAAAGTCGAGTTACTCCATACATTATAATGCGTACAAACAGTGTAACACTGGGATACCAACTCCGAAAGCAGTGTTCCTGAAAAAATTCAATAAGCTTTAGAGTAGATTAGAAAAAAGCGAGTTAGGAAAAACAATCAACTTTTAGTCCCCAAAGATCCAGAAATTTGATGCGTAAGATCAATATGTGAAGCGTGTATAGCTGGCGAATAGAAAACTCAATAAATAATTAGCCACGAAACGAAAAAATGCAATAATTCCGCAATAAATTTAAGCATATTCATGTTATTAAGCCATAAATGAACAAGTTGACGTGACCAATAAACCATCAATCGAAAGAAATATTAAGGTTTGAACGGAATATGGAACGGTCAATCACAATGAATAATTTTCAGTTTTTTATTATCCAACTTTTTTAAATTCAGTTTTGTGAACAACTATCTGTTTGGTTTCTGATGACAAAACTTCAGAACTGGTACACCGTTTTTTGTTTCGATTCATGGAAAAATTATTTTTTTGTTTATTAGCCTATTAAAATATAATATTTACTATCTATTAGGAATGAATTTTTAAACAAATATGCAAAAAAAAGTCGGACCTCAAATCTACACCTATCCGTATATCTGTGAAAATATTGTATACATTTTCAATTATCGTTCGGCACGTATATGTAAATACGTTTTCAGGGAATTCTGGCCAGAATTTGAAAATTACTATTTGCATTAATTGAATTAAAAAATTTTATTCAGTCCGAACTGTTATACGTTTTAGTAACACGCGCATTTTAAAGTATCTGCAACTGGACATTTTTTCTTCACTGTCATGCCATAACCCAGGATGCAAAATAATAAATATTGAGATAAACACAAATTTTCTTTGATTAACGATTGATTTTACTAATATTCGTATATAATTGACAAAATGCAGTGAAAATCACACATGTAATTGGGGGGATGCGTTATAGGAACCCCTCCCAGAAATCGTCGGGCCATATGGCTAGCCCTTGGGCGACCCCTTAGGATTTTCCAATCCTACGGCTAACCATATGGTAGTCATAGGGATCCCCATACTTTTGGTCTGAAAAATACTGAAAAATGTCAATTTTTGAACAAAAAGAGGTTAAAAATGTCAACTTTCGCGCCATGAATAATTTTTCACGTTTCTAAAGACAAAAATAATTTTTGAACCGTTTTTCGGATTCTTTTTTGTAAAACAATCGATTTTTTTCCTTCAAAGATCTCTTCCCTAAAATTTTGGAGAATCAGTGACCCCCGGCCCAAAAAGTCGCCCGACTCCACAGATCTTGGGACCCCGTATGGTGAAAATCACTTCTCATAGTTTCGTATTTTACATGCATTTGGTCTTAGCCCAGTTTTTTTGATCTGGATTCTTCCAAGTTTAGTTACACGCCACGCCGGCGTCGAATCAGTCTCTAGATTTTTACGCTTTTACATACGTAGCGGCAAAAAGACAATTTCTTTTCGTTTGTCAAGGCCACAAATAAGCGGTACATTTTTCTAATTGTGATGAAAAAATTACGTGTAGAAGAAAGAACATGTGATGGCGAAGAAACGAACACGCCGTAACAGCTGCTGCCAGGAAACGAGAATAGGTTAAGAAAAGGGATACCGTGCTGCTCTTTCGTCGTTGAAGCGGAAATAATCAGCATTTTTATTAATAGAAAAACCGACTTGCTTACCTCAACTATTTCGATTATTTGGAGCAATGTTCGAATGCCCGGTCTCCATAAATGTCGCATGCTTAAACCTTCCAGATCGACCAACATAGTCCAAGCACTGAAGTTCAAAAGAATTATGTCTGAATTCTATGGACGAAACGTTAATAGTGTAAGAGGAAGATCAAATCGAGTTTTTAAATTTTTAGATCAGCTGCACTTTTCAAGAGAAAAACATTTCGATGTAACAGGAATTTATTTGTAAAAAATCGTGGGCTTGTCTTCCAAGGAAACTTTAGCTTGCCTTGAAAAAATATTAGGAACAGAAGCAGATGATTTGAAGCTGTCTGCATGCTATAGTATATCTACACACAATAATACCTTCCAAAAACTGTGACTTGAAAATTTTATGTAGAGTTAAGGCCCTGTCATACTTCGCCGCGCGGTGCCGGTTGTCCTATTCATAATAACAGGCGGCGCCGCGCGGCGCCGCTTTTTTACTTTTGGATTTTGCTTTTCTCAAAAAATGTGTATTGGTTTAGTTGAAACCTGACGGGGCGCCGCGCGGCGCCGCGAAAATTACAAAAACCTATTCATACTTCAAAGGCGGTACCGCGCGGCGCCGGCCGGTACCGCGCGGCGCCGCGCGGTGAGGTATGACAGGGCCTTTAGTGTTAAAAATGAATAATTTCAACCAGACGGTTTCATCTCTCACTTCAAAGTATTATATTAGGTAAGTGGCATATTTCTTCAGAAAAAAACATTACCTAACAGGTTCACCGAAAGCTTTGGTTGCTTCTTCGGTTCTTTTGAGCCCCTCTTCGCAAATCGACAAAATCTAGACGTAAAAATTAATTTCTACGTTACTGATAGAGTATTGCAGGACTTACAAATTTAACGGAGCCTTCTTCTCCGACAGATCTCAATAAACCTTTTATATCGACCAAACCCAATCGTAGAACGAATAGAGGGCGATGATCTTGAAATAATGAATAAAGTTGAAACTTTCGTAATATATACGAAGAAAAATTTCAGATAAAATGTGTAATTTACATTACATACAGGCTTGAGGAGAACCGCTTATGTTATTCATATTATCAATATTCAAGGTATTACAGGGTGTCGAGCAGTTTTCTAAAACGAAATTCCTTGACTTTTCGAGGTCATTTTTCCAGATTACTTCGGGGGAAAAACCGATAATTCATACGTAAAATGATAAGAATGTGTGTACTAGGGAGATCTGAGCATTGAGCTTATGTTTCTGATCGACAAAAAAGTGCCACCAACAAACTGCAAAACCATAAATGTAAGCTAGAAATCAATATTTTTCATAGATTGAGCCAAAAAACATAATCAAATCAGTTTTGGAGTGAAAACAACAACAACAAAAAATTCAGAAATCAGACAACCAATCAAATTTGAGATTCTTTTACCAGCAAGGACTTCTGTCATTGTCCAGTATTGACAAGAGGCTGTAAACACGTATAAAATTATGAAGCGAGCATGATAATAAAAAATTCTATTAAATAGATTTTAATTATTTTCACATCCTCTATTTTGCGATTTCTGAACTCAATCATTTTTTCTGAAAATGAATTTTCTTTAGTATTAATGCTTATCTTTCAACTATTTAATTTTCGCTGCAACATTTTTGCGATTGTCTATTTTTCTCTAAGTGTTACTGTTTCAACTCTTTAACAGCTTCGTTTTGCCAAGGATGGCTGTTTTTTGCACGAATTTTCTTCCACAATTGTGTGAAGCACACAAATTTTTTTCCAAATGAGAGTCTATTTTTAAAACACGTTTCTGCTCAAAAAAGGCTAATATAGTTGCTGTTCGTGTGCAAGTTAGAATAATGAATACTTGTCGTAGTGACGTTCGCGTTTTGAGTGGTGTACTCATATATTCCTTCCTACTCAAGGGGGGTTTTAGGACATGTATTATTCCTACTCTAGAAAAATGACATTGAAGAACAAAATTGATGTAATTTATCTTTGCTAATGATGTCAAAATCCATACATGCGAATAATTTTACGTATCTGCAACATATTGTATTCTGAATCTACAACACAATGTACTCTGAATCTAGTGGCTAAATGGTTAGTAGAATAGAATCCCTTATCAGCTGATAATCTGAAATATGGATACAGGATTAATCGTGATATCTGCTCAAAAACGACAATTGTATCGAAGATTTGAGTATAACGTTATCAACAAAATTTGAAATTTAATGAAATATCAGTACAATTGTGGAAAATGCTTTTTCTAGACCTCATCATATTTCAAGAAGTTTTGTTAGTAACAACGTTTTCCTACTAACTAAAGCATGTACAGTTTATGTGAAACCTATAAGCTGCGATTGTACTATCATCGCACTCACTAGCTAATATCAAACGGATGAAAAAGTCCAAAAATATTTCTCAAAAAGCGGGTCATAAATTTCTGGATTATTCTTATCCCGAGAGACTTAGGAGAGTCTTGAAGAATATTGTCACGTTATATAAATTATATTCTGAAAAAAACTGATTTGATGTCGGACGGCTTTTTCGCCATCATGCAGCCGACCATAAGACTACCAAACAATTTGAAAATGGAAGTGATACCGAAAAATTTTCTTGCAAGAGCAGAACAGTCAACATTTCAAACAAAACTCTCAGCGTGCAGCTTTCGGCATTAATAATAGTGTATTTAAAGCACTATCAGAAAAATTTGATTTTGCGAAAATGTAGGTCCACCAGTCGTTTTGACTATGCACAACAACATATCAAATTCTGATATGACAAATATAGATTGTGATTCAATTTTCAACCGCTCACAATTGGCTTTTCTCATGTCTTTTACTAATGTTCTTTGTTTTCCTTTCCTAATGATAATGTAATGAATATTCTTATTTGTAATCTTAAGGTCCTGTCAAACTTCGCCGCGAGGTACCGAGCGGTGCCGGTTGTCCTATTCATACTAACAAGCGGCGCCGCTTTTTTACTTTTGGATTCTGCTTTTCTCAAAAAATGTGTATTGCTCGTCTCGACAAATGCGAAATACGAAAAATGCGAAAAAGATGAAAAATACGAAAAAAATCGAAAAATAAAAAGCGCAAAAGAAAAGTAAAAATCAATCATTCCTGCAGTGCAGATAGAAGCTTGCAAAAAAGCCTAGTCTAAAAATTTTGGGCTCTTGCTTCAATTTCCTTCTCATTCCAACGATTAATAACTCTTGAATTGCGGAGAAATATCAATTTATATAAATTGATTTTGAAAAATTGAATATATATACACGATTATTCATTCACATATGTGCTGTATACAGGATCCAGATCTGATCAGGGTCCGATCGGACCTGCTGTTTAGGACCCAGATTCAAAATAGATCCATCTTTTCCCTAGTATTCGGGAAATCGGGACGTTCAGGGAATAGGAACTAATGCATTTTTCGGGAAAATAGGAAATTTATTCATTATTCATGTAATCGGGACCTAAGGGCAATATCGACTTTCGGACAATCGGAATATTTGCCGAAAAGGGACGTTGGGAGAATAAAGACACAATAGAAATGTGCGAGTACACTTGCTGTAGGAACATGTTTACACCTACTTTGCATATTCATAATTTTTACACATTAATGTCTTCATTGCAAATTGAGTGATCAACTTCTTAGTAAATCTTTATTGAAAATTAAGTAATCAATTTGGTAAAACAATTTGACAAGTGTCAGAATTCAGCATTCAAGTGAAAAATATGATTCAACTACATGCATAGATGTCACAGTATGCAACAATATGTTACAACAACAGTATGCTGCAACTTTAGAACACGTAACTTGTTCGAAAATTTCGGTTCAGTTGAAACTTGATGGCGGTGCATAAAATTACAAAAACCTATTCATACCTCAAAGGTGGTACCGCGCGGCGCCGCTTTTTAGTAAGGATAGAATAACCGGCACCGCGCGGTGCCGCGCAGTGATGTATGACAGGGCCTTTCAACGAATTTTTGCAGTGCACTGTTAAGGCCCTGTCATACTTCAACGCGCGGCACCGCGCGGTACCACCGTTGAAGTATGAATAGGTTTTTGTAATTTTTGCCGCGCCGACATCAAGTTTCAACTGAACCGAAATTTTCGAACAAGTTATGTGCTCTAAAGTTGCAGCATACTGTTGTTATAACATATTGTTGCATACTGTGACATCCATACATGTAGTTGAATCATATTTTTCACTTGAATGTTTAATTCTGACACATGTTAAATTATTTTACCAAATTGATTACTTAATTTTCAATGAAGATTTACTAAGAAGTTGGTCACTCAATTTGCAATGAAGACATTAATGTGTAAAAATTATGAATATGCAAAGTAGGTGTAAACATGTTCTTACAGCAAGTGTACTGGCACATTTCGATTGTGTCTTTATTGCCCCAACGTCCCTTTTCCGTAAATATCCCGATTGTCCGAAAGTCCATATTCCCCGAATAATGAATAAATTTCCTATTTCCCCGAAAAATGCATGAGTCCCCATTCCCTGAACGTCCCGATTTCCCGAATACTAGGGAAAGGATGGATCCACTTTGAATCTGGTTCCTAAACAGCAGGTCCGACCGCATCCTGATCAGATCTGAATCCTGTATATAGCACATATGTGAATGAATAATCGTGTATATATATTCAATTTTTCAAAATCAATTTATATAAATTGATATTCCTCAGCAGTTCAAGAGCTATTAATCGTTGGAATGAGAAGGAAATTGAAGCAAGAGCCCAAAATTTTTAGACTAGGCTTTTTTGCAAGCTTCTATCTGCACCGTGCAGGAATGATTGATTTTTTTTTATTTTTCTTTTGCGCTTTTTATTTATCGATTTTTTCCGTATTTTTAATTTTTTCGCATTTTTCGTATTTCGCATTTGTTGAGACGAGCAATACAAATTTTTTGAGAAGAGCAAAATCCAAAAGTAAAAAAGCGGCGCCGCTTGTTACTGTGAATAGGACAATCGGCGCAGCGCGGCGATGTATGACAGGGCCTTTACTCGCATGAAAAATTCTCAAAACCAAAAAATGTGTTAAAATTTCGTAGAAAGAAATAAATGTTACATATAAAAAGCATTTCTCATGAAAGTATCGTGTTTTAGCAGTTCTTCGGTCAGAACAATATATCTTATTGCATTGCTAGCTCTCGGTATCTGACGTCGTAATTAAAACTAAGCTTTTAAAATGTTTCTTGATGTTGATCAATGATGTTTTAGCAATCATCGATTTGGCAAACATAATATCAGCATAAAAGTTGAAATCTTAATTACTCTTCAAAAAACGTTGAATATTAAAAATTAGAGACAAAATAGGACCACAGATGCACTAAAACAATTGAATGTTAATTGAATAATGGTAGTAGACTTCCTGAGAACCGCGCTTTAGCCAAGCTCACATAAATAATTATAGTAATAAAACCGGAGCGAAGCACCGAAAGATTTTGAGGTTTTGAACTTATAAAACACAAATCTGGCTTATCATGCAATAATTCGAACATATTTTGCAATAAAAACAACTATACATCATGACAATCCTGATCGAAATTCCCTGGCTTTTCCAGGTTTTCCAGGTATAACTTCTTTTTTCCTAACTTTTACAGCTTTTACGGTAGCTGGAAACTCTGGTACTAAAACTTACTTAAATCGTGTCCAAGCCATGCGCCAGGAAAGTATTGTAAGACGACAGGATGCGGCTGATATGTAGACAAAATTTTATCCACGTTATGTTGCTTTCGCCAAAGCATGCTACTAGTGACCATTTCCCGGGCTCGATTAACGTCGAAGTCTCTGGCACGTAAAAACCTCAATAAGTGAGCGTCATTTGGTATCTAGGAAAGAAGACGCTATTATTGGCAGTCTGTGGAATGAATTAAAACCGCAAAGACAAATTGTACCTTTCCTTTGCAGTTATCGTGTAGCCAATATCTGAGCTCGCAAAGTCGGCTTTCTTCCAAAGGCGTTAAAACACCCAAAAATCGTTTTATGTATTCTGTTTCGAGTTTGCCACCTGAACAGAAACCATAACAAAACAAAAATGATCATTTTCTATATTTACTCTCACCCTCTTCCACCGCTGCTCCAGGTGAGGATAATCTCCTAGCGGCCATCGAACCCGATCTAGAACTTTGTAAAATAGTAATCTCTGGCGTAGGCTCTTTTTGGTCTTTACTGAGTTTCCTGACTGCTTCATGGCTTCTGCAATAAGTTGAAGGAACGAACTAGCGACAAGATATACCAAATAGGTATTAAAGGTTAAAATATCGATAAGCATACACTTTAAAACATGAAAAAATCGAAAATTTCAGATTTTTAAAAACTCAGAACTGGACTACCGAATATTGAATCAAAAAATGTGAAAAACTACAAATGATTTAAAATAATGATAAAATGAACAAATTCCGGTAAAATCAGAAGATATTGTAAATACTCATGATTGGTCGGTATTTTATTTCTGATACTAACTTCGACATGAAAATCGCTGAATCGTCCGAAATTGTAGAAACTGTTTCTTCGAATAGAGGAAAATGTGTTTTTCCTTCTTTAAATAATTCGCTGACGTAATGTTCAATAATTTCCTTTCCCTGCGTGACATAAATATCTCGATGAATGTCAACAACTGCCATCTTTATTATTTTGTTTCACTTTTTGTATGTTCGCTTCATATTGTTTCATCGCTATTTTTTCTACGGTAGATTCGAATCCAAAGAAAGATTTAACGTCTAAACTGGCGCTTTGTTCGAAGCAAGTCCAATCTGGATTTTCTTGATGAACCTGATAAACGGTGAATGCTACACACGTGAACTGAAAGCTACATGATCAACGTGAAGGTCAGTGTCTAGCATTCACTTCATATAAATTATTATATCCATACATTAAATAATATTGAAAATTTGGTCTCTGAAAAATTTGTGAAAGGGTTTCAATTTTTAGCGCTTTTAGACCAATTTTTCAATCGTTCAATTCTTCTACGTGAATGTAGTCTGGTATTCGTGATCATGACTGTTGCTGGGCCCACTGATCGGCAACATATGACATAGTTCTATAATCCGAAGGTCATATCTAAGTGGTATACTTTAATGTGACAAAATTCTATGATCGATTTCAAAATCAACTGCATCATGTGAGGTGCAAAGCTAAAAACACATTGTTTTAGGCCAAAGAAACCAAGATGCTACAAAAAAACCAGACTAGAATCACTTCTTCAATTAAAAATAAATCAGAAAAAATTGGTTACTACCTAATTACTCGTGATGGCGGTAGGATTGACTATGAAGTTTGATAACATATTTTTTCTAACAGGTCAAGCGTATCTTACTTTGTTATTTGTGAAAAAACTTCCAGAAGTTCATAAATCTCTTATTTCCGGGATGGTTAGGCATTAATCTAAGGACACCGTTTAGAAAGTTATTCTAACATGTTTTGGCTCATTTGTAACATGCCATATGACAATCAGCATCTATTTGTTACATAAAAACAATTTTGCACGAATTCTGAATATTTGCCATTCAGAATTATATAGTAATTTCTTGAGGAAAAAATACAGACTGATCAGAAATCATTTGACCAAAAGTACTTTTTTGCACCACTTTTTCTGCACTGTGCAAAAATGCCCGATATTTTGAACCCAAGTACTAGAGAAAAAAAGTAATATTCGAGATAGGCCAATAAAGCAAAAAATATCCTTTCCATAACATTCAATATTAATAATAGCTTCAAATATCTCCAAATTTTTTATCTCGTGAAAAACACCGTATTACTATTTTGGTCCCATTTGACTTCCAAGAAATTGCATGGAGCGCTTCAGAATAGTGAAATAAAATGAAACTCAAAATCGGCATTGCTTCCTTAATGTCTGAAATTATAACGTTCAAAAACTGTGCAAGATGACATGTTCTTATCTTCGATTATCTTCGCTTCAACCATAATACAAAAAAATTAGACCTTTGTTGATGAAAATCAAACTTACGTAATAAACGCAAGATTCTTTGATGACGATCCTAGAGCTAAAACTGAGATTATGAGCGTCGATGGTCAATGTTCGATTACGTCGGTTTAATGAATTTTTTTGCATGAAATAAACATATTCTACACCGGCAATCTGAAAATATGTACATACACGACTCACTTTTACTTGGAGTGATTAGTGACACCGAAAAATCTATTTGAGGAAGTAAATATATAACATTCTATAGATAAATAATTTTCTACAGGACGCATTTTGAAATTTAAAAAATACAATGGTCGAAGTAGTTGCATACCAGATAACGTGCGTAAAACGTGTAAACTTGAAAATCAAAACAGGAGAAAGTAAAAAGAAAAGACTTCAATGGAGTCTATTTGAAACTAATAATTCCTTGTAATATACACATGAAATGAATGAAACTTTCGATAGGTTGCTATAAAATTGGCTCTCACTTTTTTGAGCAGATAAGGAGCATCAACGTTCAATTTACATTTTCGTTCGATAACGTGCACGGCACCATCTTCACTTTTAAATTCTTCCGATATTTCCGAGCCGACGAAAATTGGAATTAGCGGCGAAGTTGGAAAACGCCGCTCATAGGCCTAAGCGAATTTAAAATATGAAAAGAAAAGTGAGGTATGTAATAGAAGTTAAGCAATAATTGGTATCAAATTTACCGCCATCACCAACTCGAAAGGATATTTGTATATTCGAACCGGCGATTGATAAGTTTGCACCATCGTTCGATTTCTAATCGCGCAAAAATAGAAATTTGACTACTACCGTCGTATGTGTCCTTAGTCGAGACGGTTTAATCAATTGTGAAAATCGTTTCAAAATTCATCGTTCCAGTCTGGTTGATCTTAAGTCAGGTAAAATAACCGTGGCAATCTCAGTTAGAGCTGAAAAAAATTACGAAGTGGATAATGCTTTGCTTTGTTCAGCGAACGTTAGTACCAGATATGCACGGCAAGAATTTTCCAGGGGAGAGGCTCCTCAGTATACATGCACAGCATGGACATTCTGCTGGGGGTCAGCCAGGACAGGGGATGGAATAGAAATTTTTTTCATTCTTGATAGCGAAAAGAAAGGTCTTAGATAGGTCTACTAACATCCAAGCAGCATATTCTTCAATCTATATTAGTCAGATATGTGAAATTATTTGGTTAGACAGCACTTTTTAAAGTTTCAATGTTACTTCCTTGGAATCAAGTACGCTTTGTTAGAAAAATTGTTAAAAATACAGTATATACCATTTCCATTTTTATGATGACTTTTTCTTCTCTCTTGTTTATTTTCCTCCGTCATCTTCTCAATCATTGCTGGGCGGTCAAATCTGACGGGGGTCATCAAGAATCTTCTGGAGGTCAATCAAAATCTGGTGTGGGCCAAACCCCCCCCCCCCGTGCATGTTATGGTCCTCAGACTTTTTATCAAAAGGGTGGAGGACAAAACATGGTTTTTGGCACAAAAAAATGGAATGACACAAAAAATTTTTAACGTCTGAAACAGTGTTTTTTTAGCGGCACACCCATTAGCGATGCCACTAATGGCAGTTTGACTCCATTAGCGCAAAAAAAATTTTATTAGCGCGCAGTAATTTCTTTTTTTAACATTAGCCGTTAAGTTATTAGTTATTGTATTAAGCATCATTGAGAATGAATAATTGTAAACTTATTTTAAACAAAGAGAACACTTCTCATTTCAGGATATTATAAGCACCGTTTTTACCTCAAATGGGGTCTTTTGGGGAAAAAGAAATGAGGAAAAAATATTGGATATGGTTCTCACTGTGGAAAAAATTTTTAGGAATTCAAAACAGAAAAGATGTATTTTGGTGGACATTAAAAGGTCAAAATCTCAAAACTTTCCGACGCGGTCATGGGTGTAATAATCATTATTTTCTATCAGGCGCGACCGTTAGCATATCTACTTCCACTTACTAATTAATGCTCAACAGTTTCTATCAATCAAGTTAATTCGTATCGTTTTCTAATCGTTAACAGTCAGTATTTCGCCGAAAATAGAGATTTTTCAACAATTCTCTCAATTTTCTCTCTCGTGGCTTGGAATTTTTCAAGCGTTTGCAACATGAACTTTTGCGTTTATTGAAGATTGAAATTGAAGACATCGTTCTAGACAGTGATTTTAGAACTTCTGTCCACGAAAAATAGTTGCACAGATTTATTTCCCAACGTTTTAGAATATAAAAACTCGAAAATTTTTCCGGCTCTTCGTGCCGGAATGGGGAGCAAATCAGGCATCATCAGTTGCATTTTAATTTATTTCTCAACGTTGTGAAGGCAGTGCTTTTTTGTACAAGCCTCTTTGCACCTGTACAAAGATCGGCCAAAAACTCTTTATACGAAGAAAATTTTTTTGTTCACTAAAAAACCTCGATTTTCCATGTATTTCTGCACAAACCTTCTTCCTAATTGTACTCGAATTCATGTCCTTCATAATCATTTAACAAATTAGGAAAATATACTCATACTTTCATAAATCCGAAAAACTTCAGTTAAACCTGAAATTTCTGAGAATTACTTTTATGATGCTTCTCAATCCAATCTCGGCTTCATGTTTAAAATTACAGATGCAAAAAAGTTGAAAAAATAGATTTTGACTTTCTGAAAAGAACCAAAATTCGTCTTTTCCATACAGGACCGCCAACATTTTTTCCCTTTTTCGGGATTTTTTCCCAGAAAGCACGATTTGTAGAAAAATAGTGAATAGACCATTGCAAAGAATTATAAAATACGGCGCCAAGCGCCGGAAAATTTTTTGGTGTCTTCTGATACTAGAGCCTGGAGAAGCGTTTTCTGACCAGATAATATTCATAAAATATCTTTGTACTTTGTACAAAAATTCCCAAAAAAATTTTGTACGGAACCAAAAATGCTTGTATCGTAAAAAAACAGTGCGTGGAAGTTCATTTTCCAACGTTTTAGAAAATGAAAATCCAAAAAATTTTCCGGCAATCCGCGCCGGACTAAGAAATAAATAAAATTGAATAATTCTGGTCGGAAATAAAGAAATGATAATAGCAGATAAATTCATGAGAACTCCATCGTTAATATGCTTTCTCTACTCCTGTAGAACACCAATATATTCACTTGACCTAACCAGAATTTTCTCAACCTTTTTCTCATTTCTGCAGGTTTCTGACTCCGAAAACATTAAAATACGTCTGTATGCTCCTAAAATATATAAAGAAGCATCCGTAGCCACACTATACATGTTTTTTAAAATGTGGAAAATTTTTGGACAATGAGGAAAAAAATTTCTCATGTGGAAAAAATCTTTGAGGGAAAAAATGGTGATTATAAGATACATAATTTTATCTATGGCACAAAAGAAAAATTCTTCAAAAGTACATACCTAAATTAATCATAGTAAATTGTGAAATAGAAATTTGAATTTGGTTTTTTCAAATTCAAATTTTTCAAAATTTTTCATTAGCGGGGCCGATGTTTTATTAGCGCCGCGCTAAAAAAAACAGTGGTCTGAGCCAATTGTGCCGAAATTTTGTCGGCGCTTTGCACCGAGTCAATGAGTAACATTACAACTGCTTTTATATGCCTCTAACGCGAGCGAATTCTATTCGAATAGTATATTTGTGTTATCGCAACAAACTTTGAGATTGTTAATGGCTGATGAATGAATAGAAATTGTCAACTTCTTCTGTTAATTCAGTAGGATTGGGAACTGAAATTTTTATTTTTGGTGTTTGATTCAAACAGAATAATTGAAACTGCTAATGCTGGCACAATTTTTCGACCAAAGATTTTATAAACTTTCGACTTAGTTCTCCTCGGGAGAAAGAAATTATGCGCATCCTTGATGTATAATTTAGATTGTTGTTAGGAAGAAATTCGTAACCGAAAATTGAAGAAAAATTCCTGACCAATTTTATAGAAATATTTTAATTCTCGCTGCGCTGCATCATATTTCTTTTTGAATCGTGTAAACCGTTTCCTCCTTCAGTTTTTCTCATCTCATTGGCGTGGTTAGATGAAAAATAGGGTAGGCACGATTTTAATGTGAATTAGTGCGGTAAAAGCATCTTTAATTATGTTTCCATCAAACTTTTGGCGTAAAACATTCTAAAAGTTCTCAGTAGTTTCTAGGGAGAAATATTTTTTTTGTGCTAGTAGCACAAATTATTTTAGCGTTTTGTGCCAATTGGCACAAATGTCCGTGCACAAAAAACATTGGTTCAACCCCCCCTTACCCCAACTAGTCGGACCTCTTACAGACAGGGTTTTTTTGCACAGGCCAGGTTGCAATGTGCAACATGGGAAAAATTTTTGGTTGCTCACTCTAAAATCAATAAATTTGCTTAATTTTATAGGAAAAGTAATATTTTATGTTTAATTGGCAATCTTCAATATTATATCTTTATATTTAACGAAGATCCGCATTTTTTCCTTTATACATTTTTTGAGAAAGGTCAACACGTCAACTTTCTAAAATTTTTGAAGCGTTTGTTCCTTTCTTAACGTAAATTGAATTCAAAGGCTTCATGGAAGTATTTTCGGAAAGTTTCTACGCTTCCGACTCATAGCTTTTTGTCCAAATTTATAAAAGATTACGAATAAATTACTGGTTTCGAAATTTTTCAAATGATTAAATTTCTAGAAATAATGATTTATAAACACAGAATTCAAATCTAATTTATGAGATATATGTTGGGAAAATTTATTATCAGAGTACTTGAAAAAGCTAACAAAACTTCAATAAAGCGTCTATGAGCATATTTAATCGAAAAGAACGAATTCTGGAAAATGGAGAAAACAATTTTGACCCTATTCCCTACATACCCGTACCCAGGATTTTCAAAATAGGGGGGGCTTTCCAAAAGTTTATTAGAATTTACTGAATAAAAAGAAAATCATTTTTGCAGTAAAAACTACTTATTTTCACTTAGTTTATGTGTGCTTGGATTAGTGGCTAAATACTATGTTTGACGAAAAGTATGTATATAATAATTTTAATTTTGGAATTGCGCGCAATGTATAAGCACAATGATATTTCTGAAAATTTTATTCTAAAAAAATTTAGGGGGGAATTCCCCTAAATTAGGCTTAGGCTGAGGATAAGGTTTAGGCTCATTTATACTTGCAAGGGTCATTTATACTTGCCTTTTTCGATGAGTCATTTATACTTGCTTTTTTCGACGGAACGGAACCGATCGCCAACAGCTTGGAACGTTCAGCCTGAAAATTCACTTTCGATCGGAGAGGATAACTGCAAATCTATAGAAAATGACCAACGGTAACCTCCAACCGAATCGAACGGAACGAAAATTTCCCTTTCGTTCGGTAGCGTTGTATCGATTTCTTTCCGTTCCGCCGAAAAACGCAGGTATAAATGACCCTTTAGGCTTAGGCTTGAACTCATACCTGGGTAAATCCGAAATTTGGGGGGAGGGGATCGGAAAAAGTCGAAATTTTTCCCAAAAAAGGCCAAAAAACATAAGGTAAAGTGGGGTGACTTTGATCAGAGTATGGCATTTGATAACTATTTGAGATAAGTAGGTCATTTTTGCTGAGTAGATAACCCCTGCTGTGAGGTTGTCTACACAGCGAAAATGACCTGCTGATCTCAAATAGTTATCAACTGCCATACTCTGATCAAAGTCGCCCCTGATCAAAGTCACCCCACTTCACGTAAATTCATCAGCGGAGAAATTAAAATTCGTTATACCGTTGCTACAGTAAGAGCGAATTCAAAAATATTTCGGTTAATTACATACATCTCAGCAAAGAAACAACCAATTTAAGCGTACGATAGTGAATCTTGCATAATTATCAATTGTCATCGACATAGCGTTGGGACATTTTGATATCACTCGCGTTTTTTCATTTCAGTATCATAGTTTACTGTAGCCAAAAATTTCAAATACCGCCTTGATAGTTACGAAACTTTTCAGAGCGGATTATCTCATTTGGCGTAAATCAGGTTACGTCTCACCGAACTCTATCACACGAAACATAGTTTTTCTGATAGGAAAAATAATGCTGATCCTGAATCTACTTTTGTTTTTTTACGATGTGTAGTATATTTAGAGCTATATGTTCCAGAATACGAACTATTCAATTATCTCGTGAATCGACGTGACTTCACCTTACACTTTTTGCAAATTTTTTTATTTTTTTCCAAACTGGGTGGGGGGTTGGGTGATGTTGGGTAGATGGTTGGCCAAGTTGGGGAGGAGTCCCCCCCAACCCCCCGCCCAAGTACAGGTATGATTGGGGGGGTTGGGGTGGGGGACTCCCCCAACTTGGCCAACCATATACCCAACCCTCCTCCCAGTTTGGAAAAAATTTAAAAAATTGGCAAAAAAGTGAATGTTTTTTGCCTTTTTTGAGAAAAATTTCGACTTTTTTCGACCCCCTCCCCCAAAATTTCGGATTAACCCCAGCGTTTTTTTTATGCACGGACATTTGTGCCAATTGGCTCGGCGCGAAGCGCCAAGAAATTTTTGCATTTTCAGCTCCTAAAACGTCCAAACATTAAGGAAATTTAATGTTTGACCAGCCAAAAATTTTGTGCCAATTGGCACAAACGCTCAAAGTTTTTTGTGCCATTCCAAGTCTTGGCACAAAAGAACACTGATTAACCCCCCCCCCAACTGGTCGGACCTCTTACAGGTATGCTTGGACTCACGGTTAGGAAGGAGTAGACTACAACTTTTCGACCAATCAAATTAGAGGTAAGAAATTTTTCGACCAATCAAATTGATGACAGATCTCGGTCCGCAATGCTTTGTGTGGAAAGTAGTTCGTGAAAAAAACAGGGGGTGCCGACCAGTGTTTTTTTTGTGCACGGACATTTGTGCCAGTTGGCACAAGAGGCTGAAAAAATTTGTGCCAATGGCACAAAAAAATTTTTCTACTAGAAAGATACTAAAAACTGTGGAAAAGTTTTAGGCCAAAATTTTGATGAAAAGTTGACGTTTAACGCATAATTATTTTGTAAAAATCGTGCCCAACATATTTTTGAACTAACCATGTCAGTGAGATGAGAAAAAACTGTGCAAGTAGTTCACGACGACGCGAAAAGAAATGGAATGCTGAGAAAATTTAAATACCTGCAGAATTGATCAGGAAGTTCAAATTAATTCAATTTTCGACTGAGGAGCTTATCCTATTTAAGAACAATGTAAAGACTAGTATGAATAAAGTCGAAAATTGTTTAAATTTTCGGTCGGTATACCATTACTAAGGATATCGAATTTTCTGTTTGAATGAATCAAGCACAAAAAGGAAGAATTTCCGTTTTAAATCCGAATGTGATTGAATGAACAGAGAATATTCAGAATTTATTTCCATTTATCATTCATTGACAGCCTATAAACACTGTTCGAAAAAACTCGTTCGCGCTCGGGTCAAATAGTAGATTTAATGTTTGAACAGACAAAAATTTTGTGCCAATTGGCACAAACGCTCAAATTTTTATGTGCCATTACAAAATTTTTTGTGCCGAAAACCACGATTTGGCACAAAAAAAACACTGGTGCCGACCAGCGTTTTTTTTTGTGCACGGACATTTGTGCCAATTGGCACAAGAGGCCAAAAAAATTTGTGCCAATGGCACAAAAAAAATTTTCTACTAGAAACATATACTGAAAACTGTGGAAAGATTTTTGGCCAAAAGTTTGATAAAAATATAAATTAAGGCTAAGTTCAGGGTTCATACAAAGTTGGAGAAAAAAAATTCCCTGTGTTTTCCAGGTTTTCCAGGTTGACAAATGAAATTTTTCCAGGTTTTTATAATGATGAAATATTAAAATCCTGAAGAAAAATACTGAATAATAGAAACATGTGTGAGCTAAAGTATCATCAAAAATAGAGTACTAAATCAAAAAATTTATTTCAAATTAGTGCGTAACCTAGCGCCGAAAAATTTTGATTCTGAAGCCTCTAAAACGTCGGAAAATTAATTTTTCAGCACATTCTTATGCAGCTACCGATGATCAATCGTGATCTTTTCAGCATTTGATTGGTGGAAGCGTTAAAACATTTTTCTAACGTTTTCGTATATCAAGAGCCAGTAATTTACCAATCATAATTATTTATGATATATATAAACCAACGTATAAACCATAAAAAAGTGTGATAGATATTTTACTTCAGACTCGGATATCGGTAATTAACGCGGTGCAGAGCATCGGAAAAAATTCGGATCTTGATATTGGTACCGAGACATTAGAGCGCGGGACAATAGAGCGCAGAAATTAGAGCGCAGGGACATTAGAGCGCGGACATTAGAGCGCAGGACTATAGAGCGCGGGACAATAGAGCGCAAGGATAATAGAGCGCCAGGACAATAGAGCGCAGGACAATAGAGCGCGGACGTTAGAGCGAGGATGCTCTATTATCCTGCGCTCTATTATCCTGTGGTGTATTGTCCTGCGCTCTACTGTCCACGCTCTATTGTCCTGCGCTCTAATGTCTCTGTGCTCTATTGTCCTGCGCTCTAATCTTCCCGCGCTCTAGTGTCCCTGCGCTCTATTGTCCTGTGCTCTAATGTCCCTGCGCTCTATTGTCCTGCGCTTGCGTTCTAATGTGCCTGCACTCTATTGTCCTGCGCTCTAATGTCTCTGCGCTCTAATGTTCCCGCGCTCTAATGTCCGGTCACGTTTGATATTCTATATCGTTGGAAAATGACTATTTTTAATACCTATTTCCTGCCTGAAAAGTCTAATTTTTCAGTAAATTCAACATGTTTTCAGTCAGGCAAACTGAAATTCAAAAATTAGGCAAGCAGCAATGGATTGAATGACTTTTTCAGACAGAAGAACCTCTGCTATTGTCCCACGCTTAATCATTTTCCAAATGCAAAAAGTTATCTTCACGAAAGTCAAAAATTCTAAATAACCACAAAACGATTTTGTGGAAATAATCTAGAAAAATCGATGTTTTAGTCAAATATGTGAAAAAACAATACAAGGTCAAACATTCATCCATAACATGCTGATGTTTAAAAGCTATAAGACAGCGTAAGCTAGGCCGACATTTTCCAACCGCACAACAGAAATGATAACAAGAATCATAAGTGATTTGAAATCCGGCCCGAAGCGCCGGAAAATTTTCGATATGTTTTCTTAAAAACGCATAAGAATGCATCTAAGCTCACCCAATCAAAAGGGTCGTTAAGGCTCTAATTTTTATAAGCCATGTTGGCTTGTGCCCCTAAATTTTTAGGAGTCAATCAGAATTTTTAGAAGCCATGGCTCCTAATTGACCTAAAAAAACCCTGACCAGACTCGATTTTTTTCGCTCGCAAATATGAATGCTCTATATAGCCGAAAACATTTTGTTGATTAGTCTCCAATTTTCTGGCATAAATAGGGAGTTTGAATGTTTTCTCGAATATTACCCTTACAATCCAATTGAAACGTTGACTTTGACATAATAATTTAAAGGCTAAATTAAAAGTTGAAGTTGAAAAACTAAAAAAAAACGATCTGAAATACTCGATGATTTTAAGCAATTTCACTTTCAATGTGCATAGTCGAATAAGAAAACTCGCCGCAGCGTGGCGAAAAAATTTGACGATTTTCCTGTAATTTTCAACACAAAATATTTATTTTTCCTTAAAATTCCCTGTGTTTTCCAGGTTTTCCAGGTTTTCCAGACCTGAAAAAAAATTCCCTGTGTTTTCCAGGTTTTCCAGGTTTTCCAGGTTGTGTATGAACCCTGTAAGTTTAACAGCATTAATTTTTTGTAAAAATCGTGCCCTGCCCAGTCTTACCTATTTTTCAACACAGAAAGTAAGAATTTCAGTTTTAAATCCGAATCTGACTGAATGAACCTATTCAGAATTTCTTTTCGTTCATCAGTCATTGACAGCGTATGAAGTTTGCTGCAACAATACTGGTACACTGTTCGAGGAAAAATCGTCCGCGTTCGGGTCAAATATTACGAGTAGGAAATATTATTAAGATTCATTGATTCGGCGCGGAGCGCCGAAAAATTTTTGCATTTTCAGTCCTTGAAACTTCTAAAAATCAGGGAAATTTAATGTTTGATCAGCCAAAAATTTTGTGCCAATTGGCACAAACGCTCAAAATTTTTTGTGCCATTCCAAATTTTTTTGTGCCAAAAACCATGTTTTGGCACAAAAAAAACACTGGTACACCGACCGACTGCCGGGTGGGTGTATGACCAGTAATTTGTCGGCAATGTCATCACAGTATACCACATATTTGACATTCGACCTCAACGCATCTTGGTACTTGACGTCAAAAACTGTATTGTAATATTTTTGCAACTTTATTCTCTACGCGCAGTTACCGTAATTATTCCAATAAACAGCGCGCCCTTTTTAATTTTTTGGGTCCATTCGGTGTGCCGTCTATTAGAGGGCACTGTTTATTTGAGGGCGCCTTTTATTCGAATAAATAAATACGGTATGTGACTAAACGTCTATAGTCTGCCTTTCTTGAAATGCTTGTAAATAATGACAGTGGAAAGCAAGTACCATTTTATATATAGTAGTCTGTTTTTTTAATGCTTGTAACCGAAAAAAGATGAAATGAAGCATACATTGCTTGTTCAATTACCGCGCGTGCGCACAGTTTACTGTATTACGGGGGAAAAATGCGGTAATTGAAGTTATTGGCGGAATTAAAGGCTATTTGTTAGGGAAAAAGTTGGAAATAAGAAAAAAATTTTTGCACATAGTTTTCATTTAATGAATCGTGATACAATCGGTATGCTTTAGAAAGTTCAAATCTCAAAATCCGGCGCATCGCGCCCCAGTGCTGGTCATTTGCTTAGCTTTTTCTGCGCAAAGCGAATATGTTTTTTCCAGCCGTGCGAATTTTTTTTCGGAAATTTCTCGATCGGAAGGGAATTATTTTCAAAACAGTTATCGAGTTATATTGAAAGTTTAGTCACGGTTTACAGCCGCCGGTTAATCGATTCCTAACATACAGTCAACAGCGATACTATCTCGGCACGAAATTCTGCATGCGTACTTACTTTCAGCATTTTTGCGTTACAAGCATTTGAGAAAAAACAGACTATAGTTACAATTTTCTGCTGACCTAAATGAACACTTTCGAGTTTACTCTACTGCTTTCAACAATTTCTTGAGAAAAATTCTACTGTTAAAGTTTGGTGTGTTGACGACACAGCAAATTTTTGTCACCTATCTTTCTAGCAAGCATTTCATGAAAAAACACAAAATACCATTTCTTTACATTTGAAGTCTTGTGCATATAATTTTCATAAAGAAAAATTTTACTGTAGTTGATGCCAAGGGAGGGACAAAACGCACGATGCTGCAAAATATACTTTTTCACAGACATGAAAAATTTTTTTTTGAGAAAGAATGAAAATCCAACATACCGTAAGTGAATTTTTTCCAACCTTAACCCAAGTTCTCAAGAGTCTAGTCCACTTCTTTTTCTGCCTTGGCAACTATCCAAGCAAGTATGTTCTTTTTTCTGCCCTGGCATTTTTTAATAAACTAGTATCAATATCGGCCGGTGCCTAGCTATACTGACCTCAGTTATGGAGTTTTTTGTCTGAATTGCATGAATAGTACTCTGTTGCAGGTGACATTTTTGGTAGAATATTAGAGAAACAAAGGACTTTTTTGCGATTTTACATTAATATATTCTAGTTTTGCATATTATGTAGGTGCAGACAATGACATTTTTCACATTGAAACAGGTATCACGAATTTGACGTCGTCATTGACTGTTCTCATGTGAATGTTGAAATGTGGAGGATGTGTTTGAATTCGGCAGCCGAGCACGGACCACAAGTAACGGCGGTAGGACTGAGCTAGCGGTATTCCATTTTGAAATAGACCAAAGGTCGTAGTGTAGATACTTGGTCGTCACAGTTAGCGGTTGCATGGCTGATCAACCTCCAACTGCTTCCAGATATAGGTAACCTGACAAGGCGAAGGCAGAACTTCATCATCGGAGGTGGATGAGGCTATCGTTTAGAAATCGAAAATATATGGGGCGCGACGGGTGCGCTAAGTTCGGCAAAATAGCTTAACGTCACGATTCCTCAATTGAGGAAAAATTTTTTTGCACTGCTAGCAATTATTTGAACAGTTCGCTCACAAATTTTCGTCCCAAGAGATTTTTAGTTGGCAGGATGTCGTAAAAAATGAAATGGTAATTGCTTCAGGTCATACAATTTTTTTGAGCTTGAGAGTTTATGATCCAAAATACTTCTGACTTTTCTCGAAATACTACACAGTTACTGTATTACGACTGTTATAGCACATTTCGTTCGTCACTTGTGAATTGTTTTTAATCGAAGTACAACTATTTTTGGGTCGGTAAGTTTGTTTTGCAATCGGCGGTAACACTTTGTAAGACCCTTACATTTATACAAGCATAGGCTACTATTGCCCGAATCCTACTTTTGTTAAGGATTTCCGCGCTGCACTTCGCATGGAAGTGCGGGTCCTCAGGTAATGTAATTGTCATGAGTTCATACTCACCATGTGAAACGACTCCTGATCTAAATTGTAAGACAATGCAGACTATGGGCATTATTTACTACAATTTGCATAAAACATTGATCAGCATCACTCGACATGCTACTAATTGCTATGTGAATCTAAAATCAGGCTTAACTTTTGGAATTTATCTGATCTCAAAGTAAAACCACTTTGTCACATGAACTTTACTACAGAACTCATCCCTTGCATACAAATTATTGTGTAAATATGGCACAGAGGTAAGTTCCACGTAAAATAACTCTTTTGTTATGAATTACTGAATCTTTTCGTTTAAAAATTTATCGAATCACTGCAGTTCTAAATGTTAGTCCCTGTTTATGAACTGTTTTTTTTTTCAACAACGGCACGACCGATCCATAACTTGTACTGTACGAACATTGCGGGTGGTCATTTTGGGCCATACAAAAGTGAAACTCACCACAACATACTTTTCATAGTCGGCAAATTGCTGTTCGGCATCTATTACATTTGCATAATTATCATTATGGTTGATTTGATACCTTTTGACTAAAATGGCTATCAAATTTAGGGTAAGTTGGACTTTAGCCTGTTGATAAGACAAACTCAAAATTTATGCAGATTTGATGCATTCCGCATCTCATACGGCCTGATAAAGTAAACTCGTCGTGGGAGGTTAGTAGTAATCCCGACCCACACAGAGGTAAGGCTCATGCATAGGCGTTTGTGATAATGCGTGAGGGGTACACACACTTTGCTTCCACAAGGGAAAACCAATCGACCGACCTACAGTATGATCCATCGGCATAATATTGCAACATGCTATAAGTGCGTGTGTAACAAAGATCAGTCTTACACTTCTCAACAACTTTTTGACAACTTTTCAACAACTTTAAACTTGTCGACACTTTTTGACCGCTTTTTAACGACTTTACACTATTTCAACCAATTTATACAATATTCGACATCTTTGTTACAATTTTCGATAGCTTTTAGACAATTTTCGACAACATTTGACCGTTCTTGATAATTTTAGGCAACTTTTCGGCAGTACGCTTTTTTTACAACTCATCGACAATTTTCGATAATTTTCAACGATTTTTTTACAATTTTTGACAACTTCCCCATTTTTTTCATTTTCAACAACTTTTTAGCAATTATTTGGCAACTTTTTAGAATTTATACCAACTTTGTATAATTCTTGACGACTTTTCACAACTTTCAGACATTTTTTGACAACAAACTTTACTTTTTTTTAAACTTTTTTTTTTACTTTTTGATGTTATGTAAAATGAAATTTATCAGGTGAACTAGAGTTGATAAACCGACATTTAGTTGATACAAAAAAATACAAAAAGTCAACAAATACAGATGGTCAAAGAAACCAAAAATTGGCTTAAACTACAGTAACAAAAACTTGGAGTTTGGCTAAAATTTGGTTGATCGCCTCCAAATTTTCTTTGCTACATGTGTGCTAATGACAAAATCAACAAAAATTCACTGAAAGATGCTAAAGTTCACTGAAGGATGTGGGTATTTCTTTTTTCTTTTGTTTCCTGTGTGTGTTGCTTATGTTTTCGTTTATGTATGTTTTTACGTTTTCATCTTTTGTCTCTGCTTTCTTTCATTTTCTCCTTTCTTGTGATCTATTCCCCTTTGAACGATTCCCATATGAGCGATTCCCAATTAAGCAAATTCCCAAATGAGCAAATTCTCAATTGGGCGATTCCAAACGAGCAACAGAGATGCAGTAACATTTTTTTCACAATTTCCTTCTTTACCTTATATTTTTCCTTGTTTTTGCTGTTTTTTCATTTCTATCTTTTGTCTCTGCTTTCTTTCATTTTCTTTCTTTCTTGTCATCTACTTTTTTCTTTTTCGCTCATGAAACAATACATTACAAGTTGTCATTTAAGCATGTAATTGTTATATAACTCGGCATTCTCTATTTCCTATTTAATTTTATCCTTTGTGATTTTTTCCTCATTCTTATCTACTTTTCATCTTATAGTCTATTGTTCTTGAAATGCTTCCAAATAATGAAAGTGGAAAGCAATTAGTATTTCACATTTTTGCGATTTTCTGATAAACAAAATATCATGTAGGACTGGAAATTTGTTAGCATACTGACCTAACCTTTAGCGATATTTCGAGTGAAAAATTTTACAGTAAGACCGATATGTAAACGATTTCGACGACAGTACTGATTTGTGTCACTTTTGTATCTGGAAGCGTTTTATTAAAAACAGACTATAGTTTCTTTTACTCTTTTATCTTTATCTTCATCTTTTTCTATTCTCCCGATTCTTTTTTTTTTGTTTTTTTTCACATTATTTTTTTCTTCCTTGCTGCTTTCTCTATTTTTCTTCTTCTTTCTTGTCATTTTTTCATGCTTTTTCTCTTTCTAATGCTTTTCCACCTGTTTTCACATATTCTTAATGTCTCCATTTTTGTTGACGTTACCTTTCTCTTGATGTTTTCGTTCTTGCTTCCTACATTCTTTTGTTCACACTTTTTATGAAGATTTTAAGATTTACAACGATGAAAGACTCAATCATCCCGAGATATTCAAGAATTATACCGGAGACTACAGTTATCTAAAATGACAACTTATAATGTATTGTATCATGAGCAAATAAAGAAAAACTTAGATGACAAAAAGGAATAAAATGAAAGAAATCACTAACAAAAGATGAAAACGTGATAATAAACGAAAACATGAGCCATACATACAGAAGACGAAAGAAAAAAGAAATACATACATAGAAAATATGAGGTAAAGAAGGAAAATATGAAGAAAGAATTATTACCACCTCGAGTTTGGAATCGCCCAATTAGAAATTCGCTCAATTGGGAAACGCTCAAATTGGAATAGCCCAATTGAGAATTCGCTCATCTGGGAATTCGCTCAGTTGGGAATCGTTCATATGGGAATCGCTCAAATGAGAATACCCCTTCTTGTCATCTAATTTTTTCTTTTTTTGCTCATGATAACAATACGAGTTGTCATTTTAAATAACCGTTGTCTCCCGTATAATTCTTGTACAGTTCGGCATGCTTGAGTCTTTCATCGTTGTAAGTGTGAAAATCTTCATAAAAACATAAACAAAAGAATGCTGGGAGAAACAAAACATCAATAGAAAAGAAACGTCAACAAAAATGAAAACATTAAGAATTAGTGAAAATAGTTGGAAAAGCATTAGAAAAAGAAAAAAATATGAAAAAAGTGACAAGAAAGAAGAAGCAACATAGAGAAGGTAGCAAGAAAGAAAGAAAAAATAATGTGAAAAAGAACAAAAAAAAAGATTGAATCAGAAGAATATAAAAAGAAAGATAAAGATAAAAACGTAAAAGCAAAAAACTAAGATTAAAAGTAAGTAAGAATGAAGAAAAATCACAAAGGATAAAATGGAAATAAAGCGTCCCGAATCGTAAAGAAATTATACGGGAGACTATGATTATTAAAAATAACAACTTGTAATGTATTGTTTAATTATCAAAAAAGAGAAAAATAGATGACAAGAAAAAAGAAAATGAAAAAAAGCAGGGACAAAAAATGAGAACGCCAAAACCTACATAAACGAAAACATGAACAATACACTCAGAAAACGAAAGAAAAAAAGAAATACATAGGAAGAAAATTATAAGATAAACAAGGAAAATATGAAGAAAGTGCTAATACATTCCCGATCGCTCGTTTGGAATGACTCAATTGGGAATTCGCTCACTTGGGAGTTATCTCAATTAGGAATTCGCTCACATGGGGTCACTCACTTGGGAATCGCTAACATGAGAATACCCCCAACAATAATATACGGCATTCCCAGTTCATAGTTAAGCCAGCCATCCATGGTGATGACTCACTCTAATACAAAACATATAAAAATCATATTTGGAGAAATTTCTCAAGGACTGTCTACAGGATTTTCGAGTAACTTATAATATTCGATAGCTCTCGAAAAATGCAACAAACCTAGCAGAACTTTTTTTCGGAATTTTCCTCCGAAAATTTTTGAGAAGGAAAATTATAATTTCGTAAGCTGTCTCATTAGAGTCATGCGAATAACCTGCAGCGTAAGCAGACATCTTTTCAAGGAAGGCAGCAAAACAGATCATCATTTCGAGTTAAAATGTTGGATGGCATAACGATAAATGTTTCTGGCCCATTTCCACAATCATTTCAAAGTTAATGAACAGATTATTATGTATCACAAGAAATTCGAAAACTGAAAACTCAATGAGTTGGCTGAACCGGCAAATCGGTAGCCGTCACCTATAGTTCATTTTTTCCTAACGAGTATCGAAAAAAATAAACAACTATACTTCATTCATTTTGGAACGCAGCGGTCGGAGTTTTGGCAAACGCAGCCCTACAAGAGATCAGTGAATAAATTTCGATACTCCCTTACTACTGCATCGATCATTTTGAGATGAATGGGGTATAGCAGACTACGAGGCCGAATTTTTTTCTCACCTTAACTGTTAGCAGTTGGGAAATAACTTGAAAAAATAAAATTTCTATTTGCGACGATTCTTCATCGCCTGTCCACAGATTTATTTGCACTTTTGTATGTCGATTGATCAGACTTTCTAAACATGCTATAACAGAATTTGCCTTTTTTAGTTATTATAGTATTCAATCCACTGGAACAACTTGAAAATACCTTCCATTTGTTCGGTTACATTATTGTGATTTTAGCACTTTATATCGCGACGTCTCTTGTTCATAAAATTTTTTTGTTTGGAGGAATTTGTTTCTCGTCACATTTTTTCCAGTTTCTTTTCTTTTTCCGATGAACACTGAAATCTGCATCATGAAATGTGACGAACCAAAATCAACATGAGAGAAAAATAGAGGAGCACATGAACCTTATAAGTACGAGGAAAAAGTTTAGTTTAGAACATGCATCAGCATCGGAAAAAATTCACGCTGCATAATAGCGAATCTCAAGTTCGACAGGTTGTTGCATTAGTTGTCTCATCAAAATGCAGGTAGATAAATTTAGCCAAGCTTATTCACAAATAACAAGTTTACTGTGTTCAAATTACTCTGCCAGGTTTTCTCTGGACCAGTGTTTTTTTTGTGCCAAAACATGGTTTTTGGCACAAAAAAAATTGGGATGGCACAAAAAATTTTGGGCCTCTGTGCCAATTGGCACAAAATTTTTGGCTGGTCAAACATTAAATTTCCTTGTTTTTTAGACGGTTTGGACTTTGGTGGCTGGAAATGCAAAAAATTTTCGGCGCTTCGCTCCGAATCAAAGAATGTTATATACTTCCTATTCGTATATTTGACCCAAACGCGAACGATTTCTCTTCGAGTAGTGTATTAGTAGGTTGTCTACATAGCAAAAATGACCTGCTGAATGCCATACTCTGATCAAAGTCGCCCCTCATCAAAGTCATCCCACTTTACGTACCCTATTTATAGTCGAAAATTGAATCAATTTGAACTTCCTAAACAATTCTAGAGTTATTTAAATTTTCTCAGCATACTATTTCTTTTTGAGACGTCGTCAACTATTTTCTTGCACAGTATTTTGTTATCTCACTGACTGACATGGTTAGCTGAAAAATAGGTTGGGCACGATTTTTACAAAAAATTAATGCGTTAAACGCTAACTTTTTATCGAGCTTTTGGCCTAAAAATTTTCCGTAGTTTTCAGTATTTTTCTAGTAGAAAAAAATTTTTTGTGTTACTGGCACAAATTTTTTTGGGCTCTTGTGCCAATTGGCACAAATGTCGGCGCACAAAAAAAAACGCTGCTCTGGACTAGAGCAATGTTTTTTTGTGCACGAATATTTGTGCCAATTGGCACTAATGGCCAAAAAAATTTGTGCGAATGGCACAAAAAAATTTTGGCTAAATTTTATAGGTCGATTCCCGGCCTTCAGCCTGATTATTGTATATGAGTTGTTTGTTAATTTTGAGCGTGGATCTCTGTGACTATAGTTAGTATAGTAGTCATTTATTTTTTCTTTAAAATTTTCCTTAGGCTTAGGCTTAGGGTACAGCAGCTGCGCCCGAAGAGCGCAGTGCTGTTGAGGCTCTTCCAAATGAAGTTGTTAGTTAAAATGGTATGCAGAGTCTTAAAGGAATAAAGTGTTTGTTTAATATACTTTCTGGTGAAATTGTGTTGGTAAACGCATTAAGTCCATAGGCTAGTGGACCAGGTTCGATTCTTGAAGTAGGTAGGATTTTTCTGTATTGACAAGGAATATTTGAGATGCGTGCAGATTTTATTCAAATGAGTTCCTGAATGCCACGAGCGCCTGGATTTTCGAATTGACCTGGATAGCTGGCATCCTGAGGAGTCCAAAAATGCCAGTTTGTACCATAATTTGGAAGGGAACCGACTTGTAAAAAAATTCCAAAATTTTTTCACAGTAAAAACATCTTGAAACCTTCGGAAAGTTTTATGCCAAATGTTTGATAAAAAACTAAAGATACTATCACCGCTTAATTTGCATAAAAATAATACTAACCCTACACGTCGATTTAAGCGATAGCTGAATAGTTTGTATTTCAGAACTGATAGGTCTAAAAATACTACGCAGCGATAAAAAAGCAAAAGTAGATTCAGAATCAGCTTTTTTTCCAACCAGAAAATCTAATTTTCGTGTGATAATGTTCAGAAAAACGTAGCCTGATTCACGCCAAATGAGGGAACTCGCTCTGAAAAGTTTCGTAACTATTCTAGCGGTGTTTGAAGTTTTTGACTACAGTAAACTATGATACCGAAGTGTACAAATTCCAGTGAAATTTGAATATCGCAACGCTATGTTGAAGACAATCGATAATTATGCAAGCGCAAGATTCACTATCGTAGTACGCCGAAATTGGTTGCCATTTTGCTGAGATATACGTAATTAACCGAAACAGCGTTTTTTTGGTACGTACATTTGTGCCAATTGGCACAGGAGGCCAAAAAAATTGTGCCAATGGCACAACAATTTTTTCCTATCAGAAATATACTGAAAACTGCGGAAAGGTTTTAGGCCAAAATTTTGATAAAAAGTTAACGTTTAACACATTAATTTTTTGTAAAAATCGTGCCCAAGCCCAACCTATTTTTCAGCTAACCATCTCAGTGAGATAAGAAAAAACCATGCAAGTAGTTCACGACAACTCGAAAAGAAATGGAATGCTGAGAAAATTTAAATAACTCTAGAATTGTTCAGGAAGTTTAAATTGATTCAGTTTTCGACTATGGATCTTATCCTCTGTAACAACGATGTAAAGACTTGTGAAAATAAAGTCGAAAATTGTGTGAATTTTCCGTCGGAACAATGTACCATTACCAACAATATCGAATTTTCTATTTGAATGAATCAGGCACAAAAAGTAGGAATTTCAATTTTAAATCCGTATGTGACTAAATAAACAGAGAATGTTCAGAAGTTATTTCCATTCTTCATTCATTGACAGCCTATAAGCTGCTGCAATGATGCTGATACACTCCCCCCAAATCGTCTGATAATCAAGGAAATTTTATGTTTAAACAGCCAAAATTTTTGTGCCAATTGGCACAAATGCTCAAATTTTTTTGTGTCATTCCAAATTTTTTTGTGCCAAAAACCATGTTTTAGCACAAAAAACACTGAACCGAAATGTTTTTTATTTGTTCGCCCAATCCTTGAATATGGTAGTCTTATTTGGAATCCTTATCTAATGGGTGAAAAACAAAGGGTAGACAAAGTTCAGAGGTGGTTCACAAAACGATTATATGGCTTTAACTCTAGGAATTATCAAGAAAGATTGGAATCCGCTAGTCTGCATTCTCTTGAATTTAGGAAAACTATAACTGATTTATGCTATGTTTATTCTATAATCTGTAACTCAAATAATTTTTTTGTATACAGTAATTTTAATTATCATATTAACAATCCTTATAAATTTTTTTTGAGCTTATATCCGCGTGATAATAATCACCTCTAAGCATACCTGTAAGACCTACGACCAGTTGGGGGGGGGGGGGTAGAAAAAAGTCGAAATTTTTTCTGAAAAAGGCCAAAAAACATACACTTTTTTACAAATTTTTTCAATTTTTTCTAAACTGTAGGGGGTGGATGATTTTTGGTACAGGGTTGGCCGAGTTGGGGGGGGGCCCTCCCCAATGCCGCCAAGTACAGGTACGCCTCTAAGCTCATTATAATATTTTTTCTTTATTCTTTTCTGAATTTATTTTTCTAATGACGAATAAATTTATCTTATCTTATCTATCTATTTCACTATTACTGTAGCAACTCTATAACGAATCCTAATTTTTCTGCTGATGAATTTACGGGTCCAGACTTTTTTATAAGCACAGGATAGGTGGGGCAAAAGTTCGGTTGCACACAAAAATTTTTGGTTGCTCACCGTAAAATTGATAAATTAATAAAATTTTAATTGAAAAACGATAAAAAACAACTTTTTGTAATTACATTCGGGTTTTTTTTACACAGGCTAGGTTGCAATGCAATGTGCAACTTGAGGAAAAATTTTATTTGCACATATAAATTTTTGGTTGCTCACTCTAAAATCGATAAATTTGCTTAAATTTATCGGAAAAACCTCTTGTAGTTGATTCGATCTGTGTCGGTTTTAGGCATTTAGAACTCAATTTTGTGAGTTTTGGAGAAAAAGTGAAAAGATTAATATAACTAGACTGAAGAAATTTTTTTGGCGCACAGCGCCAAAATTTTGTTTTAAATTTCAATATTCTAATGAATCTTTCTATTTTTATTTCCCAGGTAGAAGGTTTGATTTCTCTCTCAGTGAATTTTAATGAATTTTCATTCGAACAAACTAAAATTCAAAAACTAGGCAAGCGACTAAGAACTTGGATCTTTCAACCAGCAAGAATTTCTAGCATTGTCTTTAACTCAAATGTTTTAATGACATGTGAAAGTCAAAATTATTATGAAGATCGCAAAAAAAAACTTGGGAAAATGACCGAGAAAAATCTTAGTTTTCATCAAATTCGTCAAAAAACAATACAGGATCAAAGATTTATCCATAATATGTTGGTAATTAGAATCTACAAGCACTAAATATAATGACATTTTCGAACCGCGCACTAGAATAATATAAAGAATTATAAGGGAATTGAAACCCGACACCAAGCGCCGGAAAATTTTCACTTTTTACAATTTTAGAAAGCATAAAAATGTATCTCTGGACAGAAAACCTTATAATCTAATCAAAAGAGCATCATACCTCAAGTTGCACTGTGCAACATAACAAAAAATTTGGTTGCACAGCCCGAAATTTGGTTGCTGTGTGCAAAAAAAAGCCTGATTACATTTAATTTGCGTCAGTTCTAAACTTTAACACTGAATTTCCTAAATTTTGGAAAAAAATGGTAAGGCAGGCAATCATACCAGTATTCAGGATTTAAAAAATAGGGGAAATTTTCCAACATTTTTTAGAATTTACTGAATAAAAAGAAAATCATTCTTGCTGTAAAGACGACTTATTTTCAGTTGGTTCATGTGTGCTTGGATTAGTGGCTAAATTCTATGTTTGACGAAAAGTATGTAAATATAATGATTTAATTAGGGAATTGTCATGTAGATATTCCTGAAAATTTTGAATGAGTAAAAATTTAGGGGAGATTCCCCTGTTGCCCCTCTAAATACCGGCCTGCTGGCAATAGTAACTTGTTCAGTGCTGAGTGCCGAATAATTTCGATTTTGAGACCTCTTAAACGCATCTCACTCTTCCCCAACTATCGAATTAGCAGTCGTGATCTTTTCACCATTTGGCAAAAAAAAAACAGGAAAAATGTGACTTTTTTGGGAAAATTATCGAAATTTTTTCGACTTTTTTTGGGTATTTTCGACCCTCCTCCCCAAAATTCTGAAAATGTTAGGACCACCACCCTAAAAATTTGGGTTTACTCTCCCCTCCAACTGGTCGGACCTCCTACAGGTATGTTTATAAATGGAAAGAAATTGTTCTTGAATGATATAAAACATGAAAAACGTCGCCCTTTATCTCATATCCCACAGTAATACTGGCACAGAAAGCCGAAGAATAAGTGTTTTCAAAATTTACTCTCTAATAAAAGGTCTAATTTTCCACTGATTCAATGTGTTTTTAGTGGTGCGGCTAACTGAAATTCGAAAATTAGGCAAACAACCAAGAATTTTGATTCTTCATTCTTCAACCAGCAAGAGCTTTCGTCAATGTCTTCTGCTGAGCTGATGATGTTTTGATCATTTTCTTAACTGCAAAAAGTTTATGGTGCCATTGTATCTGGCACCGGCAATTACTTTAAATATTATATACATATTGTTGATGAGTAAATACTCAGATAGAAAAAAATAACAGAATGATGTTGAAATTCTTTAATTTCTATGATTCTTAATCAACTGAAAAACAAGTTGTAAAATTCAAACAAAGAAATTAAATTATTAGTTTTTCCTCATTCATTAGCTAAATATTTTTGTAATTCAAGTTCAGCATTTATTTTGCTGAACTTGAATTACAAAAATTTAATTTATTCAATAAAATTTATTTTAATTTATTCAGTGATGGAATTACATTTTCCAAAAAATAGTGATGGCTAGGGCACTTAAATTTTGCAGCAACGTGTTTCATAGGTTCCAAAAAACCTTCATCTTCTACAACAGAAATCGGCTGTTGATCTAAGCAAATAAACTGAGCAATTTTTCGAATTAAAGCTTGGGAACTTTCATGGTCGATGTTTCAAGTTTTTATAAAACTAGCTTCTAAAGTCATTTGATTGGCATTATTTCTATTGTTTTTCACTGCTTGGTGCTTATTTTTCACTTTTTCTGCCAATTTCTGCTCATTTAAATATTTTCTGTTAATCGATGGATGGGTCGCCAAGTGCCTTTTCAGGCCACTGTGCCCAGACCCATGTTTATCTTGACCACAATGGCTAATTTCTTTAACACAATAGTTACATATTGCCTTTCATTTGTCAGTCGTCGAAATAGAAAAAAATTCGATTAACAGCAGAATGAGTAGAAGTGGCCATTCTTCAAAATTAAAGTATAATTTGACTAAATTAGAGAATGAAATCTGCAAAAAACAGAAAAAGAAATATTGTACATATAATCCAGAACTCATCTGTAAATAAATTACATTAATAGCAAATGTGGGAGAACACAAGAGTCATAATAAATAGGTGAAAAAACATGTATGATTGGCACCGGTGCAGGTGCCAATCATACATATCATACACATTTTTTTCGTTAATTAAAAAAAATTTGTATTCCACTCCACCCTCTGTCCTGGCTGACCCCTAGCAGAATTTCTGTGCTGTGCATGTATGGTAACAAAACAACTATTGAATGCTAACTAGTAAGTAAAGTAGACATGTTTATGGTCGCCCTCGAACTGGATTATAGCAAGCAATGATCAATATAATCATTACCGAGCAGTTTTTTTAGCTCGGTGTTAATGGAATAAGAGCCTTGCTAATGGAAATTTTTGGACGTTAACACGCATGCTAATGACTAAAAGGGAAAAATTCGCCGTTTTCACAAATAACAACTTCGTTGATATCCTCATTGTCTTCGTCACTTTTGGATAGTGAATGACTGTGGCTCGAGCCTAAATTCGCTTCGGCTCTAACCTCTTGGACACTACTTAGGTAATTTGAAAACAGGTTTTTTGACGTATGCTGAAGTTTAGGCAAATCAGTAATAGTGAGTAGCAAATATAATTGTACATTTTCTGAAAAGATCAATCAAAAAACCTGTATTGCAGTTCCAGATACAATGAAACCATGTAAACTTTTATCCAAACATAATGCGAATTCAGTGATTCCTAAAAGTATTACTGTCGAACTAACTGCTAAATGTTTACTTGTCGGTCGACTAATCAAGTGCATAATGTAGGAAAGAATGAGCTGATTTAATTAGAATCAGATGCGAATCTTATTCCTTTTAAAAGTATCAATGAAAAGCATGATTTCATGAGTTAAAAAAAGTTTGACACCAACAAAGTAAATTTGTCAACCGTGCTAACTGTGCTAATGAAATATTTTTTCCAAATCTCAAAATTTTGGGTTCCCCCCCCCCAAGTGGTCGGACCTCTTACAGGTAATGATGATATTGAACATTCTTTGTTGGTGATTTCTAGAGTTTTTGGTCAATAACACCGATTTGGCGAAAAATCAGTGAAACCATTCTCCATACCCAAAATTTTTCCGTTATTTTCCAAAAATTTTCCAGCTATGAAAAGCGTTTATAATTTGGTAACGAATGTCTTCATGCATTTTAGGAGCATACTCAAACATTCTGACATTTTCGGAGCACTGTTTTTACCGCCAAATCGATGTTTTCGGCGAAGAAAGGTACATACTTTACATATCCAGTTTGGTGGCTATACTTCCCCACCGTCAACAGCTGACGTCTACAGTAAAACACCTGACGTTTTCAATTCAACGGAAATACAAACCGACTGTTCATATTTCCATTCGAGCTGCACACATATTCTCGGTCTTTCTGCTGTAGATCTTGATGATCACGTAAAACCGCTTTTTACTCGGACGTTTTCGCAACATGAGAACCATACCCAATGTTTTTTCCACATGTTTGTGGCATCTATTCCTATACTTCAATAGGTATTCTAAAATGCCAGAAATAGGATCTTCCCTATACTTATTCCCTGATAAAAGCAATAAATTTTCAATGTAAGATAATGCTGTTAGCTTGACCAAAAATTTATCATTCTTGTAAAGTTTGCAAAACTCCGAAAATAAATTTGTCAAGGATTAATAAAAAAATTCAAGTTTCATTAAAACTGAAAGAAAATGCTGAAGAGTAGCTATATGTATAAATACACGAGATGAAGTATTTTAGAAGATGATGAAAACGGTCAAAAGTTGAATGATAAATGAAACTGCAGATAAGGCATATTAACATCCCAACGGGTTAAATTATATTATGATTATTTGATAAACTCAAAAATTTGAGGTTTTGACCTTCTAAAGTGCACCAAAATGTTTTTTCCGAAAGATAACTTGTCTGCTGCTTGTTTGTAGATTGTTGTCATTTTGTCAATATCACTCATTGTACTAAAATATTCAAATTTATCTCTTTATATTTTTGAAGCTTCCAAAAAATTATTCTTGGTTTAAACCTAAACTGCATAACTGCGGAAGTTTTCTTCCAGTAAATAGATTTGAGGACACCATTTCAAAATTCTGATTTCAGAAAAAAATCCGTTTTTGGAAGTATTCAGAATTCACTGAACAACGGCTAAAATTGTCACATAATCGCTACCCTGTGCAGTTTAAGGTTAAATTAATTTGCTAAAATGCAATTGTAAATATCAATAAGTAAATTTTGCAACTGATAAATTCATTTTCAGGAAGGCCCCAAATAAATTGTTGAAACATTTCGGGTTCGATTCAGATTCGGGTATTTGAGATGTTAATTTTAAATTCAGTTTGTGCTCTGACTAGTGCTTTACACTTTCAAAATTCTAGGACCTGGGTACCCGGTCTTTAGGGTACACGGGTTACCCGGGTATTTCGGGTACCCGGGTTCTATATGCAAGTATTTAAAAAGTAAGTGAATGAACGCACTCCGTGAAAATTTTCAGAAAACTGAGAGAAATTTTCAGAAAACTGAGAGAAAGCTCATGCCTCAAAATTTATGAGTTCCAATATAATATTTTTTCGTTCGAAGAAAAGAAATATTTTAAAATTTCTTACACTTTTAAGCAAATTGTGGTGACCTGGTCATGCATCACAACTATTTGATGAATTCATTTCCAAACTAGATATCCCACTAGGTCCGGGTTTAACCGTCTCTACCGGCTCATCATCATCGATTTTTATCTTATACATAATGCATCTCTCCAACTTTTATTGTTTTCTCATACTGTATCGAGTGCTGATATTTCACACAGGCATAATTTCTCGAAGACTTTTTATATTTCTGTTTCGTGCTTCATTGTTAAAACACTTAGATTTTTTGTTGCTAAAAATACGCTACAGTGACTTTTTGAGAGCCATAAGCGGCCTTGTTTGAGCAGGTAAATGCACTGAATTAATAAAGAAAAATACGTTCATTCAGTGTAACTGCACATAAATACAAGTAATAGTATATAAATATTCCGTTTATACAATATCTTGTTGAGACCCGGGTACCCGGGTAGCACCCGGGTTTCATTCAGAAAATTGACCCGGGTACCCGGGTATACCTGGGTACCCGAAATATCCGGGTACCCGGTGTGAAGCACTAGCTCTGACAGAATCTGTTGAAAAAAATTGAGTCTCAACCTCGAAAATCTTGGAGCGTAGATGCGAATGGCCTTTTAGAGAACCCTACCCTCAATGCGCACATATGGCCGATTCTATTGAAAATACTTATTGTTGTCGTACTCAGTTCATCTCGCTCGCATTATAGGATTTATTATTCATCGATACTTTCAAAATTTCGCTGTAATGGCCTTGAATTCCATGGAATCAGTCGCCGCGTACACATTGAAGAAGCCGGGCTCCGACGAAGTCAGGTTTATGTGTTAGCTTTTATCAGTTATGATTAGCAAGCATAGCATACATTGTCGGGTGGTTGGTGGGGGGGGGAGGTTTGACCTCATCCAGATATAGGTAACGTAACAAATTAGGTACCAGTCGATAAACATGTTTAAAATCTATCGAAGTCATGCACGATGTAAAATGTTATGCCCCTCACTTAAAACACTTGCGTAGCCGGAACCTTGAAGCACTGTTTCTTTTTTGTAATTTTTTCGACATTACGCTGTCGGAAAATGTTTCTCCAGATTCAGAAAGGTAAGAAACAAGAGAAGCTGCGTTCTTCAATACTGTGTACTTTCGTGATAAATATGAACAATACCATCTGGAAGGAGGTTTTTATAAAAATATATGCAAAATCGTGTTTCCTGATGTTCAAAAAAATTTTATTCGTACAAGGATTTTTCGGCCGATCTTTGTACATGTACACAGAGGATAGTACAAAAACCACTGGCCTGGAGACAAGGTACACGGCATACCTGTGCATGGTCAGTCAACCTCAAGGGGTTTAACTGGGTTTTTTCAGGGTAGTAAACTGATTGTATCTGAGAAAACCCAAGTAGAGGAAGTTTAAACGGCCACTCTGCTAGTAAATGGGCCCCCTGTCAATAAAGTGCAAGCAGTGCAGCGTCTGGGTTAAAAAGAGCGGTAGCAATTCACATATGGTTAAAAAAGCACAGGCAGTAAATGCTTATCTGCCCAAAATCCATGGGTAGTAAATGAGCATCCGCCAGGCATGGTTGGAGAATACTCTCACCATACCCCCAATGTACAGGTATGGTACCCACCCAGGTTTTAAGGTTTTTGAAGTGTGAAGCACTTATTGATAGAGTTATGGGTGGCTTGTTGGTTCAAAATTTTGTTGACCTCCCACAGGTTTCCTTTGCTGCCGATGTATTCTAGCAGGTATTTTTAGTGTATTCACTACAGACATCCATATTTCTTTTCTATTTCCTTTCGTACAAAGCTCTAAAGTACCAGTTTTTCCAAATTCAACGAGAGTACTTTTTTACACTTATTTGAATGTAGAAAAAATAGTATAACCCAAGAACTTTCAGTTAGTAACCGTATATTTTATTTCCTCTCTTTCCAGGAAATAAAGGTTGGGTCGTTCTGGGAAAATGGTCCTTGCATTATATACTTCATGAGGCGGTTCGGCTGCCAAATCTGTCGTTGGCAAGCTAAGCAGATAAACGCCCTTGTTCCTGAATATAAATCAAAGTTCAACGGTCAAGTTATCGCTATAGGTCCGGAGTCGTTGGGCGCCGAAGAATTTGCAGATTTGAAAATTTTGGACGCAGGTACTTGACATTTTGTGGTCAATTAATAAAATGTGGATGAGTGAAGCTTTTTCTTGGCATACCTAGACATAGACTCTAAAAATGTTCTCTCTGTCCTGACGTATTTGAAGTATATATTTAATCAAATGTAGAAAGCATAGCACATAATAACTAAAAATATGATAGGTTCTTACGCACTTTATGACTAAATCTTTCATCTTTTTCCTCTCGAGCTGTATTGATTATGCCATACTCTGTCCGACGCAATGTGCAAAATTCTTAATACTGTTATTTAAATATGATCCTGCATCAACCTCAAATTTCTATCGGTTTTTTTTCGTGAAAAATATGACTTCGGTTTCTTGCGCACATTTTTCTTATCATTGATTTCTATTCAGAAGTTTTCTATGATCCGGAGAAGAAGCTTTACAACACTTTACAAATGAAGAGGTCAGTTTTTTATTGTTGAATAACGATAACAGAATGTTTCTAATATTCGTATTAAAAATTAAGACAAAACACTTTTTCGTTGATTGGATCGTTTTTTAAAAAGGCGGCTTGGGAAACAATTGGCAAGGTGAAATTCTATAGTTGGTAAACTATTTTTATGCGATAATTAATTTTAGTTTATTTAGTCTCGAAACGACGCTATAAGTGGAAACTTCAAAGGCGATATTTACCAGTTGGGAGGATTATTTGCCGTTGAAAAGGGTATGGTTTTGGGTTTTGAGTGCAGAAATGGAGCAAAATCTTACCTTTGTTGTCCTCGTGAGTCCTATGGGAACGAATCGCACATGTGAGCACAAAGAAACCTTTTGTTTCTATGTTTTGCTGAAACGCATTTGAGATACGTGCGTTGTGTTTCACTAAAACAGACTATTCTTTTCACTTCCACATTTATCGCACGAAAATTGCAAATTTTGAGTTTGTTGTATTAAATATGCGAAGCGAATGATTAATCGCAAAGATGCATTCCGTTTACCAATTACGATTTGAATATTCTCCGTTTTCGCATAGAAAATAGTACAGTTCTTCACAGCATTTTATATATACAGGGTGGCCACCAACCGGAAAATCTGAAAATGACCGAAAAATAACAGGATATTTCGTAAAAACTCATATTCTACGTTAAATTTTTAAGCAATTGTTAGATTCTGACCTTAAAAGATTGAATTTTTTTCGTCGCTTCGCGGCGTTGTACGAATCCTAGAGGTGCAACGGTTCTTGATTTTAAAGAATATCGGTTCCGGTTCTTCGATTTTCAAAACAACGGTTCCGGTCCCGATTCCTATACAAAGTATAGATATTGACATCTATTGACGTCGAATTGTCAAATAATATATTATTTCATAATATATTTATATGTTTCATTGATCAACTACCAACCACACTATACTTAGATGATATTTAACTAAGGTACTATAAAAAACGTGAGCAGTCAGAAAATAAAACGTGAGCTGTCAGGAAATATAACATTCTTAAAAAGTATTGTCAATCATAATGTTTATAAAATTTTCAAGCCTTTCGATTATTCTAAGTTATTTTAAAAACATAAAAGTGACCAAGATTGAGAAGTAAGACGTACGTCAAAAACAATTTGCATAAAAACCAGGACAATGATGGAAAGGACTTAAATTGTGTTATAACTATGGACACTTGGCGGGCTTCAGCTTGCTAAAAAGCCAGATAGTGCATCCTTTTATCGATTTCCCCAATCGAAACACGCAAAGCTTCCAAAAGTTTTTGATCATGTCATTTATGTAAAGTAGGAATTAAAGAGGTCTTAAAAACCACCTCGAGATATAGCTTTTTTGAGTTGGGGCGTATTCTAAAACAATGATTCTTATTTGGGGAAGAATTTGACGCTTTCCATTGCAGAAAAATGTTGGTGATTTGGCACAAAAAAGGTGTTTGAGTTTAAACAGAGCTACTTTAAAAAAATAGATTGCTACTGAAACGAAAAAATGTGGCAGTTTAGATTCAACTGTCAGAAGATTGGCACTGTAATATGAAAGGGAAGTAATATGTTGTGATGATATCTTAAAATCAATCTGATGGAATTTTTCATTATCGTGTTTGTATCATAATGTTACACGTGCTTATAGTTCCTGGTCAGTACTGGGAAATAAAAGAAGTTCTTGCCAGTCGAAAAATCTCAATTTTTGGTTGTTGCCTAATTCCTGAATTTACTTAATTTTCTTCTGTCCAAAACTGATTGATTTCTGTCGTTTTGAACCAGTTCATGAAAAATGACTGATATTTTTGGGTTTACAGTTTGTTGACGGCACTATCTAGCTGAACGAAAACAATACTAACAGGGTGGCCAGCGATCGGGAAAACTTGGAAAACCGTGAAATAACCGATGATTTTGAAAAAATGATTAAGTTTCTATCATGTTAAACAAATTGCTACATATGTCAGCAAACCTCTTAGACAGGGTTTTTTCAATTTTTAAATTTCGTTTATTGAAATGTTATGGAAAAAAATAAAGGTTTGAGTCGAAAAAAGTCTTTTTTATCATCATAAGAACTGTTTAGGAACCGCTATTTTGAAAAATTATATACCGGTTCCAGTTCTAAATTTAGTGTTATTCGGTTCCGGTTCCAAAATTTTGTTCGGTTAATAATGGTTCCGGTTAACCGTTTCACCTCTACGAATTACGAATATTATACTATATACATAGGCTCGTTGTCTCGCAAATATCGTTCATCTAATGTTCCTACTGCTCAATAGCTATGTTATTAAACAAATTTAGCTCATGGGCTGTTGAATAAAGTTTTCAGAAATTCAATTTACTTTTGGACTATATGGTGGAGCTACCGATTGTTACATTATTCAATTTCTCACCACCTTTATTAGTCGAATCGATGTTTTTGTCCAAAGAAACTTTTGGAGTTTCAAGATCGGAAAGGCGCATTTCCGTGCGTTTTAAAGGGTAAAAACATCAAAAATTTTTGAATTTCAAAAATTCAAATTTTATTATTTAAATTGAAAAAAAAGAATTTTCGAAAGAATGCAAAGAAATGAAAAAAATCAAAAAAAGGAATGAAAAACGAAAAAGTTGTTATACTGATATATATTTGCTCTTGTTGTGCTGGTCTTTTCTTAGAGAGGTTAAGAAAAGATTGAGGCTTCTGGTCTGAACTGACCTGTTAGAACTACTCCCTTGGCTAAGCCTCGGTGATAGTGCAACAGTCCGGTTCCCCAGACCTACAACAACAAAAAAATTACTTTAACTTTAAATGTGGGGCCTCATCAGAGAGCTCCACAGTCTCATAGCTGGGACAAGGAATCCCCTCAGGGATAAACTTACTTGGGTGGATCCCCAAACGGGTTTTCCACGGCTTGCTGACTGCAAGCTGGCGCCTGGGCCTTTGGCCCTCCGCCTTTGTCGATCGGTGATATCTAAATGATAAACAAATATGTATATCAATATATCCGACGAAATATTAAAAAGAACGTGGAATGGCCACAGTTTATAATATGTAAATAAAGACGGAAGTGCTGGGAAATATTTTATGGACGCCAGCAAAAATTATATCAAGAATATAATAAAAACGTAATAAAGTGAAAGAATGATTTCACTATCATTTTCGGTCTTTCTTTGGCGCTCCATTTCTATGCAAATGTTTGCGCCGCTGGTCGTCCAATTTTCCGATTTGCATGGCGATTTCCCAATGCGACTTGCCATCAACAGGGTGCCCAACACTCTAATCTAGCACAGGCGCGGCTGTTAACATGTCTTACTCACTGATCGGGTTTATAAAGTAATTTCAATATTTGACGGAAAATAAGATAATGGATACTTATTTCCTGGACATGCATTTCTAACGTTTGAAAAACGATTCAAGCATTAGTGCTAATGCGATTTGAAAAGTTCTTTCCAGTGGATGAATCGAAATATTTGCTGTCTTATTTTTGAGTTTTAATTGTATTTTTTCAGTTGTAAATTATTTTGTTCGATTTTTTTCGATCATCTGCCTGGATTTATGCAACATCATTGACTTTTGTTCTCCGGCTGATATTTCTTGCTGATTAGCTAATAGAAAACGTCAGCCCGTAGCTCATATCTGAGTGTCAGTCTAGAATTAAGTCCTAAATATATGAATAGATGTTGAAAGGATTCATTTTCTAACGTTCTAGAATATCGATATCCGAAAATTTTCCAACACCAAGCAAGGAAAGATAATCAAATATAACTCATCATTCTGGACCTCTTTTTTCCTCTCGCTTGAAACACAAAACATAGACATCATTCTGGAGTGAAGCTTTAAAGCCTTTATTTAGGGATAAGTGTTTGAAAGATTCATTTTCCAGCAAGCATCAATTCAAATATATGTTGTTGACATATAACATCATCAGCTAATATCGCGTTTTAACATTAATGTCTTAATAAATTAGAAATTTCATTCAAGTAGTGTGGGAATAAAACAATTCCTAAAACCCTCTACATATGAATACACCACTCAAAACGCCAAAGTCACCACAATGAGGTGGTTCACCGTCTACATCTTTATGATTTTTCATCGTTATTTTTTTCTAGCAGCACTGCATAGTTTCTATTGCGGAGCTGAGATATATCTTGCTGGTTTGAAAGCTGATCTGACTGTTCATTTGATTTTCTCACACTGACTGATCTGAAAAACGGAAGATAGCTAAAGTTTCAACGAACATTGTCCCAACTTTCAGAAAGTATGGAAAGCTAACTCATCTTTCATCTCATTGACTCAGCAAGAAAATCATAGAAATAAGTCGGCTGGTGATCAAGATTCGCACTCATCAGATAAATAGTCAAATTGATAATATTTACTTTCAGACTTGAATGTATTCTTGTCCTAGCATTGACTTTTGATAACCATACTTTTCATATAGACAAAATCAGGCGCGGAGCCCTGTGTTTTAAGCTTGGTCGATCACTAGACATAACAATGTCTCACGATAAGACACTGTTGAGAAAAGATGTCACTTATATATGTTACTTTTGATCACTGAACTGTACGACTGTGCGTAAATATACGGTAAATTCAGTGGTGTAAAGTCTATCGGAATGAAATCATGAACAAATGACTAACTGACCTCACAGACTCACATAACGTTATTCATCATTTGTTCATTTCATCCTTACAGTTTTGATTTTTAATTTATTGTTTTTGTCCCTTTTCTATGTTATTAGCTGTATTCTATTTTTAGATTTCGTGTTTAGGTGTATTTTGATTGATCGGCCGATACATTTTGTTTTTTGTGCTTTTGCTCGTTTGACCAGCTTCTCTCCATATTCAGGGGGCAACATTTTATACCAATTCCGTCAAAACGACTTTTCTGAACACGCAAATTTACCCGAGTTGGCATCAAAACTGGGAATTTCTTACGTCGAATCGAAAGACAAAGAGCCGGCGCCAAACATGTGCGCTAGCGGTTCGTGCGCTCCCGTTCAACCGCCGCCGTCGGAAGGAGCCCCTAAAGAAACTACTAGGGGCTAATTTTGAAGTGCTGAAGACATAAGATGACGATTCAGGTTTGCAAGCAGCGAGTTTTTGTCCTATCGCTGTGATTCCTTCCGTTCAAAATTCTTTAGTCAGTCGATGAGTCGTCATTCTGTGTACTTCGAGGCGCGTTATTTATTTTTTCTTCGGGCGAAATTGTGATCGGTATGATCAAAACTATGATTATTCTTGACAGGAAATGCTTCGATTTGATATTTCTCTCTACACTAATTCCTCAATTTTCATTCGTTTACGGAAACACGTTTTCAAGTCCATCCTTAAGAATCTATTATTTTTATTACAAAGCCTATGCTTCGTCAGAGATTTGTGATTAAAAAAATTTTAGATTTAACCTTTGCTCCCGCTAGGAGAATTTTCTAAAAATGACAGCACATATTAAGAACGATATCCTGTCTCGATGACTATCGATTTTTCTCAAGTTAGATGTGATTACCGTAGATTTTTATTACAATACGTCTACTCCCTGGTATATGCAGAATTAAGGAGAGTCCGAAGGTATGTAGTCTTAATCGAAGTATTTTTTGTTCTTCAGTTTTATCAATGGATAGTGATGATTTTTATGAAGTAATTCCACCTAATTATGTACGGATATAACGATTCTCTAATTTCCGAGTCATTTATATGTTTCTTGCCTTTTTTTCGACTCTGTTTATTTATTACTCTTTATCTTATTTGCTTTTGTTGATTATAGACGATGTTTGTCAGCCGCGTTCATTCTCTGTACGCACTTTCTCTATGATAACAATGTTATCGATTTTAATAAGTTAATTAAAAGCGAGAGTACAAACCTAGTAGAATACATACGATTCCAACCAATGAACAAAAAATTAATTGAGTCAACGTTTCCTTGCGGAAAAATCCAGGCTGGCGTAGAAGAACGAGATAATGGAGCGACGAAAAATATATACAGCAAGCTAATTTCCATAAAAGAACGAAATGCGAGATTATGTGAGGTTACATTGTAAGTAAAATGCTGTGTATATTGACAACGAAAAAGTGAAAACACTACATGTAAAAATCCCGATAAAATAAGCGAAAATATAAAAAACTGAAACATCGATATAATAATAGGAACAACAAACAGAATACAAACAATCAATTAATACGTAATGTCTTCTTGACACTCAACGAATTAGACGGAGCAACAAGTTTCGAAAAAAATCAATAACACGTATATTTTCACAAAATATCTATGATTTGCTTTCAAATGATTATACGGACATATCGATTAGTAAAAATAACTTCGAAAATAAGGTTATGCTCGCTAGCTTTTCATACTCAGGATAATACATGTAACGGGACCCCGAGGTCCGGGGGGGAGGAGAAGTCGGGTCCCTTTTTTGGTGCCTGGGTCACTGATTACCCAAAATTTATGGAGGGGTCTGTGAAGGAAAAAATTTGATTTTTTTCACCAGAAAAGTCCAAAAAACGGTTCAAAAAAAAACATGAAAAATGTATTCTTAGAGTGAAACGGCAAGAAAACTGACGTTTTTGACCATTTTTTGTTCAAAAAATGACATTTTCCGGTATTTTTCCGACCAAAAGTATGGGAGTCTCTATGACTACCATATGGCTAGCCATATGATTGTAGAACCCTATAGCACTTCCCATGCATGTTTTAAAAAGGTAAATGATTGCTTGTTTATTTCGAACACTGAATTTTAAAATTAAAACAAGATTTCTTGCCATGTTATTAGGCTTTGCATTGAGCTAATTTCAAAAATGATAATGCCTTCGAAAAACATGGAGGGTCGAAGAAATTTGAAAGATGATTCGAAAAAATCGTTTCAAGAATGGCCTCAAAATCGGCGCCATATTATTCCATTACCCGTTTCTTTTGAAGTTTTGGTTTACAAAGGTTTCGGCAATGGTAAACGAGCTTTAAATTTACTCAAAGGACGAGTAAACTACAATTCCGGCAAAAAAAGCGTTGAGAAAGAATTTTTAGATTCTACAGGACGGAATCGTGAAAGAATTTCCGCTCACTTCGGATGGAAAAATGTTTTCAATCAAACCGATGTTTCCGAACTGAGGCGCAAGATAAATTTGTTATCGTATTTGATATCGATCGGCTCTTCCGTGATGTCCAAATAGGGCAAAGCGCTAATTGTACATAGAAGCATGACGCCCTCGTCGGGTCCGGCGCAATGACATCGAAGTTGGAAAACTGTTCCGTGTTCGATGCTACGATTGGCCGCGTATTCGCTCACGATGGACCATTTTGATTTGGGTGGTATGGCCTAAAAGTTAACAAACAGTGATAAAATTATGTTCGGATGAAAAAATAGTCCTCACTGTTCATCAAACTTCATTTTTCGAATTTTGTAAGACTTGTTTCTTAAAATTCATACAGCCATCTGCAGTTTATTTGAGAAAGTTAATATACCTAGCTCAATCTAAGCTGCATAAATTTCATCTCCTATAATTATTTAAAATCCAGAACAAAGGCCACAGTTCTTTACCAGAAACAACATGCTTTGAAAGTTCTCAAGAGGTTATTTGGTTGAGATGTTCGCATTGCAATGTGATTGAAATACAAAAAAAGATAAAAAATCATCGACAAACTCATGTTCAGTTTCGAATTTGGGATTCCGATCTGGAATTCAGTGAAATTTTGAAAATTCGATGAAAATTTCTCAACCTACATGAGTGATGCTCATGATAGGTTGTGCTATGGCAGCAGCAAAAAACAAGTTTGCAACAACGCACGATAGCTTACACACGAGAATAGAGAGAATTTGTAGATTATTTTATTTTTTAAAGCTTCTATTTGTCAGGTTAATATGAAATATACCTCGTGTATTTCGTAATTGCTGAAAAAACGCTCTAGAAACGCGTAGGGCGACATGTCAAAAGTTAAGCAACGAGCCAAATAATCGACCACGTGATTGTCCGAATGGCGATGAGCTTGTCGAGCGACTTTCAAATATTTTTTCAACGACCGCGACAACGAACCGAAAATATTTTTCGCCACATCCGTGGCGTCGAGCGGTGCGCATGGACCTAACGAGCAAAGAATAAAATGTAACAACATGGAAGCGTAAAAAAGCAGACGTTTCGAAGATGCAACATGAAAATTACAAATTTAACAATAAATTTTCGAAATTTGTTGAAAAAATGAAGTTAAAAAAACTATCATAGGAAGAATTTTAAACTTAATTTACAAATTCTAGCAGAATTTTCAGTTAATATAACGACATTTCGAATAATAGTCGGAGATATTCAAATGGTTAGAAAAAACCGTAATTATAGTACAATGAAAACTTTAGTAGGGGAAAAATCGGGGCAACACTGCATAACAAAATGTTCAGACAGGCAGTTGTTGACCACCCCGCCCCTGAAATTGATTTTTTTACCTACTTACAACATTTACCTACCAGTGGTCACCCGGGAACCAAATGAAAAGGCAATTTATTAGCTAAAAATGATTCTTCTTAAGCCGACGAGTAGTAATTTTTCTCTATAGCATGCCAAAATAAAAGTAAAAATATTCATGAGCGTGTTTATCCGTTTTAACGTATGCATGCAGTGATTTTACTGAAAATCTGCTCTTGGAGCATCAATTGCTCACCTTTCTCATCGTGCAACCTTCGAACCATGCCAAACATTTCTTCGGCCGCCGTAACTAATCTAGCTTTGCGTTTCATAAGTCGATCTTCCCATTTTAATTCACAATGAAAACGCTCGTTGGGAGCCGTTTCACGTTGCCGAGCGGCAGCGGTCATTATGGCTTTCGTCGTATCGACGTTCGAAATACCATTTCCCATCGTGTCTTCGGCGTCCGGCGGACCGCCGATATTGTAAACCTGAAAAGTAAAACGTGCGTGATATCTAAAAACCATTTTTGGACGCAAATGCGGACACCACGGCAAGCGCAGAAAATTTGAAAATTTCAAGCCCGCCATGAAAGATCATTCGTCAAACACTGACTTTTCGAGTAATCGTCACTAGACGTTTTCGAATTGAATCGCCAATTGGCACTTACCTTTATTTTCGCTACCAAAACATAGAATTTGCTTGAAAAATTTCGACGATTTTTAGCATTCCAGACTTTGCGAGCAGTGCTTTTTTACATGAATTCATGTCCCACTGATCGTTGAGACAAAAAAGCAGATGGAATGACAACTAAGGAAAACGAAACGAGTTCCATAATCAAAGACTCAAATTTCTATATATGCGATGTTTTTCCAAGAATTTACATCAAAATGTCAAGAAATAAATCCCAACTTATTAGGAATAAATAGCTCCTTCGAGATCGCAAATAAACGAATGAACATTCCCGAAAAACTGTATTGGAAATAATCATAAATATTAGCTAGAATTTTTTCGCATCAGTGTTTTTTAGCGCGGCACTAATAAAGTTGGAAATGCATTAATGAAAATTTTAGTGCGATAATGAGTATGTTTCGCGTACTTATTATTTTTCAAGCGCTATTTTTAAAATCTTCTGCTAAATTGAAAAATACGTTTTCCGTTATTAGACATTTTAAGATGAGCAGTTTTAATTGGTTTTTCGCACTGATTTTTTCAAAAGCAAATCTTAATTTTGGTGTTCCATAAAAAATTGAAAACGAAGAGCTAAACTAATGAGTTCAAAAAATATAATTTTCAATTCTGGTAGGCGCGTAATTATTTCAATGTTGCTGAAATTTTATAACTCAACCCACCTTATACGAGGAAGTAGGCCTAGAACTCCCAGTTTCGCTGGGCGCCCTACTCCGCGACGATCGGCGTAATCTGGCGACAGTGGACATGGAAGTGCGATCAAAAAATGTATTGTAGACGGGAAAATCCGCGTAATATTGGCGTAGAACAAACGAGGCGGCCGTTTGTATGGTGAACTGGTTACAAGGGTAGACACGTGACTGACCGTCGGGGCTTCGGACAACGTGTATGCGATATTCCAGCTGAAAAAACAGAACAATCGTACTTAGACTGCTGTCTTCCTACATAAAAAAGGGCTGTTTATTCCTTATAGTGATAGGTGTGATCATATCGGGCTTCTGAGAATGCGAAGATAATATCACAAACTTTAAATCCATTTTGTAACACAAAAGTTTTTGCAAACCTTGGTCTACTATTATCCTGATTTGAAATTTCTAAACTATAGAAGAAGTAATTAAAATTTTGATAAAAAACCAAATAACTTCGGAATCTTACGCTTCGTACAATAACTTCATGATTTTTGACCAAACTTTCACCCCCTCAATCGTTTGTTTTCCTACTAACTCTATTATTTGACCATTGATTACTCATTAATGAATAAATTTACTTTTTTATGACGCAAAAGTAAAAGAATAATCGTCAAATAATGCACAAACAACAACGTGTGAAGCATCGATTGGGCAAAAGTTAAAATGCGTCCGTAATCGGGTTCGAACTTTTGTAAAATACGTACTGCGTAGAATAACCAATAAGTAAAGGTGATCAAGAATATGAAGGCCAAAACCAGCCATTTGGTCAAAAAAAGGCGGGGCAGTGTCTCGGTAAAACGTCGCGCGAATAGGAAAATAGTTCCTGAATATAAAGGTACGACGAATAGGCCTCTTGAGCGTAATGCGCATCAATCTTCAAGGACAGTATTTAGCACAAAGAAGTAAATGATAAAGACATGTTTTTGAACAGAAAATCTTTTCATTGAATAAGTTTTCCTTAGATTGATTTTTCAGAATTTTAGAATGTCAGAACCTGTAAATTTTTCTAGCGCGACGCGCCGGAAAGATATAAGGCGGGAGAACGTATAAGAATATAAACTACATTTTTCAATATCCTGTACTTCTGCACACGAAGAACATGAATACAAGTGCTATCTGAAAAAAGGTTCATGCAAAAACATCCAAAAAATCGTGTTTTTTTCTGGGTACAAAAGAATTTTTGTTGTGTCCAGATTTTTCGGCCAATCTTTGCACAGGTATAATTAGGCTGGTAAAAAACACTTTTTGGAAATAAAATTTTGAACAGTCATTTTTTATCGTCAACTAATTGAATATCCATAAAAATTAATCACATTCAAAAATGTGTTACAATCCTATACTTCGATACTCTTCAATTACAGATTTTTTGTTCTTAAAATTTAAATTTGGCTCCTAAAAATTTAGGCCTAGAAGAAATTTGGCTCGTGACTTTCAAACAGAGAAAACCCGAGCGGCAGAAACTGAAAGTAAGTTACTATTTAGGAGGGCGACAACAGAAGATTGCAATCTTCAATGCATGAATTTACGAAATAATTTTAGTAATTAATTAAACTCATTTTAACAACTGAGTGAGACTCTGACCGAAAACTGACCTAGAAATAAAATTAACAATTTAATCGTAAAGTCGATCAAAACTGCTTGGCAGTCAGCTTCGCAAGAAGTCGTTATCCACTGACTGCTTGAAATTTTTTGGAATTCCGTCGTAGAGGATGTGCTCGTAGCGTTGAAATGTGGGATGTAGGATGGATGAAATATTAAAGGCACGATTTTCGGCAACAAAATCATCGTTATAGGGCTGAAAAAGACATAAACTAAAATTCAAAAACTAAATTTTGTTGACAGCATGGAAAAAATATATTCAACAAATCACACCTGCAGATAGGGGGGTTGCGGAGGGAAAGGTCCTTCTCCAAAATTGTCCAAAAAAGGTCCTCTCCAAAATTATTGTCAATTTCCCACAGGTACTCTGTCTCCCCATAAATGGAACGGGGCGCTGAGGTCTGATGTGGGGGAGGGGGTCGGGCGAATTTTTGGGGTCGGGGGTCACTGATTCCCCCAAATTTTAGGGGGATCTCTGAAGGAAAAAAATCTATTTTTTCCACTAAAAGTCCGAAAACCGGTTCAAATAATTAAAATTTTGGCGTAAAAAACGGTAAAAAATGTATTCATAGCGAGAAGCACAGAGAAAATTGTCGTTTTTCAGCATTTGTCCGACTAAAAGTATGGGAGTCTCTATGACTACCATTTGGCTAGTCATAGGATTGAAAAATCATGGGGAAAATCACTCAATAGCTAGCCACATGGCCGACGATTTCTGGGGGGGGGTGGGGTTCCTATAGCACTACTAGGGAAGTAAGGTGAACTAAAACCTCCAACCTGAAACGCTAAATACACATACTAGAACTTTTTAAACCAAACATTTATCCGCGATGTGCCTCTAACTGAACTTTCAGAAATTAGAAAAAACGGTGATCAGGTTTTTCTACAAAAATTGATCTTGTTAATAAAATTCCCCGCATACCCCTATCCTGAATTTTCACTGAATTACGACTCTCCAACCGTGGAAACCTTCACCGTGCATCTCCGGTTCAAATTTAAGACCATTTCAATTTAGATCAACATTTTCGGTCATCAAATAGGCATTTTAAGGGTGAATAGCGTCATAAGGTGGAAACCTTATGATGATGGTGGAGGTGTAAGGGTGGAAATAGCATCATGAAGTGGAAAATGGTAGATCATAAGGAAAGAAGCTCATCATTCTATACCTGATGAACGCCGTAAAGCAAATAAGAGCCGCCAAACCGAACGAACAACATCGGACGCAATGGGCGCGAGCCAAAATGCGGCCGACGAATCCGGTGCGGCTATCGAACGAATGCCCTTCGCCGTAGCTCGTATTCACGTGGTAAGGCAAACGGCAAGCGTCGATGGTCGAATCTTTAATGGAAAAAGACGTCGTGCGCGACAAGTCGTCCAGTGAGGCAGATTTCTCGCTTGCGTTTCCGGTAGTCACGCAAGTCGTATTGTCGCCCCAATCGTCGTCTTGATCTTGATCAACTTGAACATTCTTGAAAATGAATTTTATTTCATGAACGAGATTCAAAATTTTCCGACGCTTTTAAATCCTTATAATCTAACGATTAAGAAATTAAATAATTGAAAAGTAACAGTAAAATAATTTCTCACAAATTCCTATAACCAATTTTTCGAGTGAATACTGCTGAGAGTTTTATAACGTGAAAAGTTCTGTTACGTGTTTTTTGAAAATAGTAGAATTGCCAGATTTTCTTGGTATCATATACATCCTACAACGGTTGTTTAGATAAAGCATGGTTTTCTTTTTTAGCACGAGTCCCATTACCATGGCAGCTAATTTTCCTTAATTTGTATTACTTTTTCTTAGCACGACTAAAATTTACATTAGCACGGGCTCAACTTCATTAGCACCCTGCTAAAAAAAGAACCATGTGATAAAGTGACCGACTTCAAACTTCACAATGGGTACAGAATCATGACTGTCAAAGGTCGCCTAATATCCTTTCATGATTGAAGAATTAGAAGTTTCCGTAATACAAGATTTTTATAACAAATATAATATTTTAAGAACATCGATACTGAACAGAAGCTATAGATTATTGAAAAGAAATTTACTTATTTTATGACCTGAAATGACTGTTTCTAGGCTATTCGACAAAAAATGCAGTATAAAAATGAAATCTGATAAGAACTGGAGTTTTTTATAAGAATACAAAAGGAAATTTTCGAATCGGCTTTTCTGCCTGATTTTGACCAAGATACAAACACATCCTTTAATATCGAACAGATTTAAAAAGTTGCATTGACTAAGATACGAAAATAATATTCAATTTTTTTACCTTGTGTGATCAATAGTTTGACTGATAACCGTAAAGACGCAAAACAGATTATAGACTATAATAAGCTAAAAATTCAATTAATTTTGACTTCCACATCTGTAAAAACATTCTGGAAAAACGAACAAAAACAGTAATAAGGTATCGTCGTATTGAACGAAAACGTCAAAATTTAAATTTCTAGAAACTACGAGTTCATTAAACATCATTCCACGATATCAGAATAATCGGAATATCAAGGAGAAGCAGATGGTAATTAAATAGAGGAAAATGAATAAAAAGGCACTTGGGAAACATAAATCTTATGAAAACTAACTATAGATAATAAAGCTATCTGTAACGACCGAACGGGTATTTTTCGACAGAAAAATGACTACAATTGAGTTTTTTTCTAACGTTTATTCATTCATATTTTTATAGCAATAAAAACATCGATCGATCGTCAGTTTCGTAGGAGGATAGTTGAAAATGGGTTTTACATATATTATTAAAATGATTTATTATTGAAATTATTCCGAGGAGTATAAATTTGTCCCACATGTCCAACTCAAGAACGGAAAAGATAGAAAGAAAACATTACGTCTGGGGTGTACGTCACATACAATATATTAAAACTGATACAGTTATACAATCGCTTGACGTCAAAAATTTTTTGGAACAATCTATATAATCAATATAACAACCCAGGGAAAAAAACGTGTGGAAGACATTGAGATTCCTGAAACACCTTCCTCATACTCCTCATTAGGGAAGGAGAAATGACACAGAAATGAAACAACACTCTATGGTAAGTGAGCTGAGTGTTTGTCAACAAAATTCATTTTCAAAACAGAAGTCATTTCTTTTATTGAAGGAATATTATCTTCATGGCTAGACATGTCAAAACTTTCACTTCAACCAATAGCTCTCACATATAACCTCTTGTTCAACTATTCTCAAGATTGCTGCAGTACAAAAACTTTCGAATCATCGACGAGTGGATCCCTTAGATCCATGCATAATCTTGATTTTCTGAAATCATCCTACTTGTAGTTATTCAGCGTAATGTTTCAGTTTCATTGTTTCCTGCACCCAACTGATGAATGGTTATAGAATCTGCTAGAATGGTAGAACGAGAGAATGAAATGGCACTGTTTTTAGGGCGAGATCTTTAGCTAAATGGCTAGTGGACAAAAAATTTTAGCCAATGGATAAAAATTATTATTTCGCTCAAATTCGAAGCCCAGATTGTTTTAAAGTATTGAACACATTAAACCGCATGCTTCCAAGATTTATATTATTATTATTTTAGGAAAAATAACGATGTTGTTTGAAACGTTGGAATGGTGTACATGGTTTTTTAGCACGGTGCTAATAGAAATTTCAGACGTTAGCACGCCTGCTAATGACTGAAAGTAAAAAAATTTTAAGAAAAGTTCGAGAAAAAAATTAGATAAAAGATATCAAAAAATTGCGGTAAAAAAATTAAAATCGTCATTTTCTAACACTTATCCCATTACTTTCACATAATAATTAATTTATCCTGAATGCTTTCTTTTTCGTTCAAAGTCCTCTTGAAAGTACAAACATCAAGCATGATTTCATGAATCGATAATACAATAAAAGCAGATTATTAGAATCGACAAACTTACCATTAGTTTCAGATCAACGAAGCATCATTTGCCAACAGTGCTAACTGTGCTAGTGAAATATTTTTTTTATTAACACGAGTACTAATGGGACTTGTGCTAAAGAAACCTGGGCTTGTAAAAAAATCGGGTTAAAAGCCAATTTGGTTTCTGCTACACTCTAGACATTGTACTGTAACAACTTATTCTAAAAATTAATTTTTAAAAACAAATTCTAAAAATGATCGATTCCATTTATTTATTTGTAGTATCTTAGTAATACATACATTTTCATTTCTTTTCCATACATGAATAAATTTGGGCGGAGATTTTCTTGTCATTGATACAATTTTCAGAAATAAAAAGTACTCAAATTTTTTCAGCCAATTATCTAGAACGTCTGAAATTTTTTTAACCAAAGTAGGTCATTTTGCAAAAAAAATCACTGAAATGGACATCATATTTCCATGCTATGAAATACATAATAACTAGACTTGAGTTTTATGCGATGTACGATGTTCTTCCTGCTTTTGCTTTGTCGCTCAAATTTATCGAAAACAATTTATTCCTGCGTAGCTGTTTTTCTTGGTTTTTAGTTGATTGACAACGCTGATTGGAAATATAAGCATATTGTTCAGGCCAGCTGGGCTTTATCTTTAGGCAATACGCTCGTAATTTCTATTCAATGGCTCAAACCTCCCATCTTTTCAGCACACTTCGGATGTGAAACAATGTTTTCTTTTTAATCATGTCATGTTCAAGCAATACTCAACTATAATAGAAATACGTTCACATAATCATCAGATTTGGCATTAAAATCCAAAATCAGGTCCCCTGAACCATACAAACAAAAATTTGAATTCCTCAACTAACACGAAGTTCTGTTATTACTCAACTGCATTTCATGTTGTTTTTCTATATCATATGTTCAAATAATACTACTTAAATTTTTGAAACTGACTCCAATTTTTTAGAACACTCAGCAGGTGAAGGCTCAAAACGATCAATCATTCTCAAAATGATCGATTATAAAATGATTCACGGCTAAAAATATAAAATGAAGTATAACTTTTAAAGCTTTTGTTTCATAAAACGACGAACGAAAAAATTACAATATCAATACTTAGTATTGAATACTATACTTCAAAAATGACTATATAATAGTACTGACCTAAGATTTCTATCTTTCCACAAAATAGTTACATATCAAAGCCGAGTAATGCAAGGATGGCTGAGAAAATCGGATATTATCGACCCTCGGCCGATGGTAAAAAAGTCAATTATTGGCCCATACATCAGTCGTTAATTACTCTTCATAATGTTGTTGTTTACTGAAAGTTAAAAAAATAAATCCGCACCTCTCCGCCCGCTCCCTCTAATAATTCGTCGGCGCTATCTCTATTTCTGGATATCCTCCGTCGCCTGTTGTTACTCGAGGAATCGGATCGGTGATTACTTCCCGACCGACCGCCACCGTGACTTATTCTATGATCGTCTTCACTAGCGACCAGAGTGGCATTCCCCTGCAAAATTTAAGAAAATTAATAAAATTGATCGATGCAATTTTTAAATTTTAATATGGTCAACAACATGAAAGCGAGGCACGGGCTGGTATATTATTCCATAGTTCCCACTTGGCATAAATCAACCCATTGTGGAGATCAGTGGTATTTCAGTAGACGGCACTATACATGCACATAGGGGAGGTTAAGGGAAATTATTTTTGATTCTACAACAAAGTGCATTTATATACTCTATAATAGGGATCGGCTGGATCCACTTTTTTGACAATAGCGGATTCGGATCCAAAAAAGTTTGGTTCAGCAGATCCGGATCCAAAAAAATTTGCTTCAACAGATCCGGATCCTGAATGGAAGATCCGACCGGATCCGGATCTTATGTGATAGCGTATATATGTGTATATGCTCATGGATAATTATGTATTACGTTTAATTATTCTGAAATTATAACTTTCAAACAGACTATTGAATATTTACTTGTCCGTCAACTAACCAAGTGCATAATGTGAAAATGAACTAACTCAATTAGAATCATACGACAATCTTTTTCCTTTTGAAACTACCAACGTCAAGCATGATTTCGTGAGTCGATAATACAATTAAAGCAAGTTATTAAATTGACAAACTCACACATGATTTGAGACCAACGAAATATCATTTGTTAACCATGGTAACAGTGCTGACTCGTTCTGAAAAAATCCTGGGTGATACTGTTGAAAAACTGCTGTTTGTCAATGGCAATTTAGCAACCGTTGGCTTGAAATTTTTGTGAAACTTAATGCAAACTGAAATGAATAAAGATCCGATTATGACCGGATCTTAATCTTTGACAGCAGCGTATTCGGATCAGATCCAAAAAGATTTGGTTCAGCGGCTCACGATCGAAAAAAATTGATTCAGCGAATTAGTATCGGATATCGGATCTAAAAATGTAGGCGGATATCCGCGGATCCGGCCCATTATTACTCTATAAGGAGCAATATAAGTATACCAATCCGGGCCTTAAAATCAAATGGGTTTTTGTAAATCTGGAAAAACATTTAAAAATATTCAAAAACACCCCACCTATACATGGTATACCAAAAACTGTCGAGCCCAAAATCTAAATACTTTGTAGGTATGTACGATGCGTCAAACCCTTGCCTTAGGATTTTGCAAAAAATGCGGTTGCCACTCGACCGGCATCAAAATGAGAATATATACATAATTCCACTAATAATAATGATGTCAATGTAAAAATTTGAAATTATTAGCCGCATGACCTATGGTTCGGAAAACTTGAGTGATAAGACTCGGGTGGTCGAGGAAATTTCGTCTGTTTAAAGGTCCTATACATCGGGTTTGTGAATTCTGTTTTTTAATTTTTAATTAGAATCAGATGAAAGTCTTATTCCTTTTAAAAGTGTCTACAATAAAAGCAGGCTATTAGAATTGACAAACTAGTTTGACACCAACAAAGTATCATTTATGGACTCTGCTAATGAAATATTTTTTGCGTTATCACGGGTACTAATGGAACTAGTTCTAAAAAACCTGCTTCAACTCACCCTGTGGGGCATCGGATCGGGTGCAAATCGTTGATTGTTGCGATAAGCTTTCTGCGATAAACTATTATTAACGTAGTACTCATCTGCAGCCTGCCTACGCCTCGAAGTACCATTACCGTTGCCACTCCGATAATGTCGCGGCGACTGGTCATCGATTTCCGCCCGGGACATGTTCTTATCAAGCTGAAATTGATTTATAAAAAATATAGCCAAAAAGAAAATAAAAAGAATAGCCGAGATACAATTTATAGCTTTTGGCACACAAAAGTTTGGGGTGACATAAAAAAATTTTGGTGTTTGTGCCAAATAGCACACATTTTTTTACAAATTTCCTTGATTTTTATGCATTTTAGAGGCTGAATCCGCAATATTTTCTCTGCGCTTCACGCCTAATGATTGACCATAATATCACTTCTTATTCGGCCTGACCACGAGAAAAATCTCGTTGTTTAGTATATTAATATTATCGCAGCAAATTAAGAAATTGTAGTCTATCACTGATAAATAAATATCAATGCGGAATTTATGCTGTTAATTTTGAGTGAAAACTGAAATTTCTGTTTACCGTACTCGGTTCAAATGAAAAGTTAAGTTTTAGCGCCATTAGTTGACCTGAAAATTAAGCAACATTCGACTTCATCTTCGACAAAAGTATTCTATTCCAACAATTTTTCTTGCAAAAATTGATTTTTGAGGGGTTTAGATTATAAAAATCCTGAAATGGAATGAGACAAAAATTACAATTCACTACATTGATTTTAATTTGAACTTAAATGTTGCGAAGATTCATGTTGTAAAAACAAAATCATACTTGCAGTAAAGACGACTTATTTTTAGTTAGTTTATGTGTGCATGGATTAATGGCTAAATTCTATGTTTGACGAGAAGTATGTAATTTGGGAATTATGATGTATAAGTGCAATGATATTGCTGAAAATTTTATTCTAAAATTTATGATTTAAATTTAATCTAACTGTTTTTTTCCACATTTGCACTAAAATGTGGAAAAAAATCTGGAATCAGTATTTTTTTTGCCGGCGGCAAATGAAAATTTTTTGGGGCAAACGAAATTGAGGTAGTCAATTGTACATGTACAAACGGCTCTTTCCCCATTTAGGGAAGAAAATTTTGGGGATAAGGTACAGAAAATATGCATTTCGGTGCATTTTAAAAGTTCAAAATCTCAAAATTTTCCGGCGCTTCGCGCCGGTTATAACTTTAATAATCATTAATACGTATTACTATTATTATTAATACGTAATACGTATTATTATCTCATGTTTAAGTGGTAATTTTCAATATTTTATCTTGATATTTACCGAAGATTCACAGTTTTACCTTGAAACATTTTTCGAGAAAGATCAATACGTCAAGTCTCTAAACTTTTTGAAGCGATTATTCTTTTCTTAACGTAAAATCAATTCGGAAGCTTCATAGAAGTATTTTTGGAAAATTTCTACGCTTCTGACTCTAGTGATCGTACGGGGTCCCCGTCCCCGAAAGAAATACCGGGAATTCCCAGATTTTCGTCCCCGTCCCCGATCTAAAAAAGTGATCGGGGATCGGGGAATTTTTATATGGTTTTTTAAACGTCCTCGCCTAAAGTAATGCAGCTATGCATCAAATTACAAATATGTACATATAGGTGCAAAAAAGTGAGCAAAAGCATCTACACGTATATTATAATATTATGTGCTGGTGGGTTGCTGTCTGCTGGATAGAATAATGAAAGACACGCATAGAATATACCTATGCTTAAAGTAACATGAAGGTGGTGTATTTAGGCAGATTTTGATTGTTTGAGGCAGGGCTTTTTAGGCCACTTTGGAGCCATGGCTCCTAGAAATTTAGGGTCACAAGCCAAATTAACTTGTAAAAATCAGAGCCTAACCAACCACCCTTTTTGATTAGGCTATAGGGCTTTCTGTGCGGAGATGCATTTTTATGCATTTCGAAATGAAAAATACCGAAAATATTCCGGCGCTTCGCGCCGGATTTCAATTCATTTATGATTCTTGATATCATTTCTGTTGCGCGGTTAGAAAATGTCATCCTTGCTTATGCTTATAGCTTTCAGAAACCAGCATGTTATGGATGAATGTTTGACCTTGTATTGTTTTTTTCCACGTATTTGACAAAAATCAAGATTTTTCTAGATTATTTTTTTACAAAATCGTTTTGCGGCGCTTTAGAATTTTTGGCTTTGGTGAACATAACTTTTTGCATTTAGAAAATGATCAAAACATCAGCATGGGTAAAAGGCAGAGGTTCTTGATATCTGAGGAAGCCATTCAGATTCATTGTTGCTTGCCTAATTTTTGAATTTTAGTTTGCCGCACTGGAAACACATTGAATTCATTAAAAAATAGACACTTCATGCAGGAAAAATATATTAAGAGTATTCATTTTCCAATGCAATAGAATATCATAATCTAAAAATTTCTTTCAATGCTAAGCGCCGGAGATATTCAAGTCTGAAGTAAAATGCCTATCGCGCTTTTTTATGTTATAGATCATGTGAAAACAATCGCTTTTGATAAATAATTGTGATTGGTAAATTACTGGCTCCAGATTAAGATTCGAAATGGAGGTAAAATGTTTGACCTCTTCTGCTAATCGATTGGTGAAAAGATCATAATCTGTCATCGTCAGTTGCAGAAGAATGTACTGAAAAATGCATTTTCCGACATTTTAAAGGCCTCGAAATCAAAATTTTTCAGAACTGGGCACCGAACAAGTTACTTTTGTCAGGCTTTTGACTTCTCACCCAAAACTCACGAAATTCAATTTTAAAAGTCAGGAACTGACGCGAAGTGAATGAAATACAGGGGAAGTAACTTTCAATTTTTTAATCATTGAAATTAAGCGAATTTACCAATTTTAGAGAGAGAAACTAAAACTTCATCTGTGCAACCAAATTTTTCCCCAAGTTACAGATCAATCTGGCTCGTGCGAAAAAGCCCTGATGATTGATTTGAATAATGACTGATCTGATTTGTGAGCCTTATTATTCTGTGTGTGATTAAGAATGTATTCAAAATGATTGGTCTGTTATGTGGGCTTCTACTGTGATTTTGAAGAGTGTTTTTGACTAAATTTGTTAAAAAAACATTGTCTACCACATTTATTTACAAACTTTTTAGTTTTGGCTTGTTGAAATTCCCATTGGCCTGTGAAATTTTGACCCTAGGAGCTAAATGGCCTGTCGAGGAAAACAAAAAAAAAAGCTGGTTCGAGGTCTGTTTAGTTTTTTTTGCATAGGGTAAACTATTGTCTACTACATTTTGTATACTAGGTATTGATGTTACTAACCCTTGGTGTGACTATTCTTCATTCATCCTTAACTAGGAATGAGGTATAGGGAGCCAGACCTTGGATGGGATGAATGGAGTTCTAGTAATGTCAACTGTGATGATGTTACTAACCCTTGGCACGACTATTCTCCATCTGTCCTTAATTAAGGGCGAGATATAGGGGGCCAGACCTTGGATGGGATGAATGGAGTTCCAGTTCTAGAATTTAGTTCAACCAATGAATGGTACTCTGGTAATGATACCTATGCTATAATAACATTATACCTGTAGTATATAACATATACGTGTATTATACATGCCTATACTTTATAGTATGTATATATCTCTCCCCGTCCCTGTAAGAACAGGGAGATACTAGTCCCATCCCCGTCCCCGAAAAAAACTGTCCCCGTAAAATTACTATCTGACTCACAGCTGTTCGGCCAAATTTATGAAAGGTTACGAACAAAATAGCTTTAAAATTTTTCGAATGATAAATTTCTAGAAATTACGATTTATGAACACAAACTTTAAATCTAATTTTTGAGATATGTGTTCAGAATGATTATTAGGATCATACCTGCAAGAGGTCCGACCAGTTTGGGGGGGGGGGGGTAAACCCCGAAATTTTGAGGGGGGTCGGAAAAAGTCGTGATTTTTCCCGAAAAAAGGCACTTTTTTGCCAATTTTTTCTAATTTTTTCAAGTCTGGGGGGTTGGGTATATGGTTGGCCTAGTTGGGGGGATCTCCCCCAACCTTCCCCCCAATTATATACAGGTATGATTAAGATGCTGTAAAAAGCTCAAAAACAAAATAAAGCGTTTGTGAGCATTTTCCAGCGAAAAATGAGGATTTTATGACGAAAACTTGTCGTCAAAAAATTTTCCACATGTGGAAAAAAAATTTGATCTCTTCCAACATTTGTGGAAAAAAGTTCGTGGAAAAAAACAGTGTTACTGTCATGATATCGGTATAATCGTATACGGGCACGGCGTTGATTTCGGAAAAACCCGAAAAATGTAAAAAACCGAAAAAGAAAAAATTCAGGGGGGATCCCCCCATCCCAATCCCCTCTTCTATGTACTGGCTTGTGCACACGTGCCTGTGAGAGGTCCGACTAGTTGGGGGAGTTAACACGAAATTTGGGGGAGACGAAAAAAACCGAAAATTTTCCCAATAAAGGCACTTTTTCCCATTTTTTTCTAATTTTTCTAAGTTTGGAGGGTTGGGCATATGGTTGGCCAAGTTGGGGTCCCCCCCAACCCCTCCCCAATCACAGGTATGTTGCATGCACATTGCAACCATCGTTTTTTCCTCATGTGGGGTCTTTTGAGGAAAAAAATTTCGAAATGAGGAAAAAACTTTAGGTATAGTTCTCATTATGGAAAAAATTATGGGAAATTCAAAACCGAAAAGATGCGTTTTGGTGGACTTAAAAGGGTCAAAATCTCAAAATTTTCCGGCGCTTCGCGCCGGTCGTGCGTATAATAATAACTATTTTCTATCAGGCGCGGCCGTCAGCATATCTACTTCGGCTTACTAATTATTCTCAACAGTTTCTATCAATCAAGTTAGCTTGTTTCATTTTCTAATCGTTGACAGTCAATTATGTCGCCGAAAATAGAGATTTTTCATTATTTCTCAATTTTTTCTCTTGATGCTTGGAATTTTTTAAACGTTTGCAACCTGAACTCTTGCGTTTATTTAAAATAGAAATCGAAGACATCATTCTAGACTGCAATTTTAGAACTTATGTTCACGGATATCTGTTGGAGAGATTTATTTTCCAGCGTTGTAGAATATAAAAACCCGAAAATTTTTCCGGCGCTCGGCGCCGGAATGGGGAACAAATTTCACTTCATCACTTTAATTTTAATTTATTTCTCAACGTTGTGAAGGTTTATTTTCCAGCGTTTTAGAAGGTGAAAATCTTAAAAATTTTCCATCGCTCCGCCGGACCAAAAACTAAATAAAATTAGATGATTCTAATTGGAACCACAGAAATGTTAATAGCGGATAAATTCATGAGAATTCTATCGTTAACATGCTTTATCCGCTCTTGTAGAACACCAATATTTTCTTCATGAGCTCATTTTTACTAACATAAGCAAAATTTTCTCAATTTTTCCCCCAATTTTTACAGGTTTCTGACTTCAAATTGAACAAAATGTTTGGGTATGCTCCTAAAATGCATAAAAAAGCATCCGTAGCAACATTATAAACGTTTTTTAAAATGTAGAAAATTTCTGGAAAGTGAGGAAAAAAATTTTTGGGTCGGTTCTCATGTGGAAAAAATCTTCGAGGAAAAAAAAACGGTGATTGCACCGCGGCCCACAGTTTTTCCTCAATCGACCATTTTTGAGGAACTTTTTTTGAAATTGAGGAAAATTTTTTTGATGGTTTCCTATTCGGAGGTGCATTTTACGCGTTATAAAATTGAAAATTGATAAAATTTTCCGGTGCTTGGCGCCGGATTTTAATTATTTAATCATTTTTCCAATTCCAATGCGCTTTTAGAAAATGTCATTCTATCCAATTCTTATAGCTTTTAGTTATCAAGACATTATGGACAAATGTTTGATCCTGTGTCGTTTTTTTGAGAATTTGACGAAAAGCAAGATTTTTCTCGGTTATTTTCCCACCTTTTTGCGATCTTTAAGAAGATTTTGACATTTGTGTAATTAAAACAATTTGAGTTCAAGTGGAATTTCTTGCTCGTTGAAGAATAAAAGTTCTTGGTTGCTTTCCTAGTTTTTGAATTGTAGTCTGTTTGGCTGAAAATTCATTGAATTCACTGAAAAATTAAACCTTCTGTCTAGAAAATAAAAAATGAAAAGGTTCATTTTCCAGCGTTCTAGAATATCAAAATCCCAGAAAATTTTTCGGCGCTAGGCGCCGAACAAGTCACTCATACCAATCTTTTCATTTTCTCTTTAAAACACAGAAAATTTGGTTTTAAAATCCTTAAACCGACGCGAATCGAATGAAATAGAAGAAAACTAGCTTTTGGTGGTTTTCCAATAAAATTAAATTGAGCTAATTTATTGATTTTGGAGTGAACAACTAAAAATTTATCTGTGCAACCAAAATTTTCCCCCAAGTAGCACATTGGAACCTGGCCTTCGCAGAAAAAAAATCCTATGGTCAAGTTCATACCTTTATGTCCGATTGTCAGCTCAGATCAGTTTTAAAATTTTACTTATCATTGTTATCTTTTTATCAAACTTTACTGTTTGATTTATTTGTTCTGCCAAAATTAGTAGTTGTTTTATGTCGTCAAAGAAATATAAGAAATAAAGGTTATGCCCATACCTGTACTTGAGGGGGGACCCCCCCCCCCCAAACTTGGCCAACCCTGTACCCAAAATCATTCCCCCCCCCCAACCCCCCCCCCCCCAGTTTGGAAAAAAATAAAGAAATTTGCAAAAAAGTGTATGTTTTTTGGCCTTTTTTGGGAAAAATTTCGACTTTTTTCTACCCCGCCCCCCAACTGGTCGGAGGTCTTACAGGTATGGTTATGCCGTTGAATTATTCTCTAGCTTGGGTCATGTAAACTCACTTAAATGTTTATTACAAGCAGTTTGTATAGCTCGAAACTTTTTGTAGAAAAAATGCCCGTTTTTTGGCGGAATAAGATGCAAGTTAATGAGAAACGTTCAAAAAACACATCAGAAATGATTTAGAGCGATTTTCAAGCAAGAAAACTAAAAAAATTGATTTTTCCTCGTGAGGAAAAAATTTTTGGGAACTAAAGAACTTAAGAAAACTAAAAAAAATTGATTTTTCCTCATGGGGAAAATTTTTTTTGGGTTTTCCTCGAATGGGGCAGAAAGTTTTGAGCAAAAAAAAACACTGACGCGGCCTGGGCAAAAAACGCTGGCAGCCACTGTTTTTTTCCCCCGGGCCTTTTCCCCAAATGGGGAAAGGGATCAAAATTTTTTCCCCATTTTCCCGAAGTCGTTTTTTCGCTTAAAAATGCCCACAGACGCTTTATTTACGTGTTTTTGAGCTTTTTCAAGCCTTCTGGTGTTTTTAGACCCGTTAATTCATTAAAATTGAGGAAAAGATTGAAATTTTCGAGTTCAAAGTTTAATCTACTACAAGCAAGCATTGGAACAAACTTTCAAGCAAACTATCCAAAAGCATAATGACTTTGAATTACATGAGAAATCGGTCGTTAAGTCCTCTATGATGACAAGTGAGAACCTAAAAGGGATGTTAATCTTTCCGGCGCCAAGCGCCGGAAATTTTTTTTGGGTATTTATATTCTGCGACGCTGGAAAATCAATTTTCCGAACGTTTATTTCAAGAATTAGATTTGAATTTTGTGTTCAAAAGCCGTAATTTCTAGAATTTTACTTGAAAAATTTTAAAACCAGTATAATTTATTTGTAAACTCTCATACTTGGTCGAAAATATCTGGGTAAGCAGAGTATAATTTTCCGAAAGATATTTCCATGAAGCATTTGAATTGATTTTAAGTTAGAAAAGAAATAATTGCATCAAAAAGCTTAGAGATGACGTATTGATCTTTCTCAAAAGGAAAAAATGCGAATCTTCATTAAATATCATGATAAAATATTGAAGATTACCAATGAAAACATGAGATAATACGTTCAAGATGATGAAAACTATTATAAATTATATGATAAATGAAGGCAGACATGCTAAAAGCCGCGCTAGGGGTTAGTAATGCATAATAATGATTATTTAAGTTATAATCGGCGCGAAGCGCCGGAAAATTTTGAGATTATGACCTTCTAAAATGCACCAACATACCTGTACTTGGGGGAGGTTGGGGGGGGGACCCCCCCAACTTGGCCAACCCTGTACCGAAAATCATTCCCCCCCCCCAGTTTGGAAAAAATTTTCAAAAAAGTGTATGTTTTTTGGCCTTTTTTGCGAAAAATTTCGGCTTTTTCCTACCCCCCCCCCCCCAAAATTTCGGATTTACCCCCCCCCCCCCCCCCCCCCCACTGGTCGGAGGTCTTACAGGTATGTGCACCAAAATGCATCTTTTCTGTATCCGATCCCCAAAATTTTCTTCCCCAAATGGGGAGAGACGAAAATTGTTTTCCCTTCTCCGAATTTTTTTTCCCGAAAAAGCACGATTTGGGGAAAAAACAGTGCTCTGGGGGCACTGTTTTTTTTTCCCCAAATCGTGCTTTTTCGGGAAAAAAAATTCGGAAAGGGGGAAAAAATTTTGGGCTCTTTCCCCATTTGGGGAAGAAAATTTTAGGGATCGGATACAGAAAACATGCATTTTGGTGCATTTTAGAAGGTCATAATCTCAAAATTTTTCGGCGCTTCGCGCCGATCATAACTTTAATAATCATTATTATGCATTACTAACCCCTGGCGCGGCTTTTATCATGTCTACTTTCATTTATCATATAATCTATAATAGTTTTCATCATCTTGAACGTATTATCTCATGTTTTCATTGGTAATCTTCAATATTTTATCATGATATTTAATGAAGATTCGCATTTTTTCCTTTTGAGAAAGATCAATACGTCAAGTCTCTAAGCTTTTTGATGCAATTATTTCTTTTCTAACGTAAAATCAATTTAAATGCTTCATGGAAATGTCTTTAGGAAATTTATACTCTGCTTACTCATATATTTTCGACCAAGTATGAGAGTTTACAAATAAATTATACTGGTTTTAAAATTTTTCAAGTAAAATTCTAGAAATTACGACTTTTGAACACAAAATTCAAATCTACTTCTTGAAATAAACGTTCGGAAAATTGATTTTCCAGCGTCGCAGAATATCAATACCCAAAAAATTTTTCCGGCGCTTCGCGCCGGAAAGATTAACATCCCTTTTAGGTTCTCACTTGTCAACATAGAGGACTTAACCATCGATTTCTCATGTAATTCAAAGTCATTATGCTTTTGGATAGTTTGCTTGAAAGTTTGTTCCAATGCTTGTAGATTAAACTTTGAACTCGAAAATTTCAATTCTTTCCTCAATTTTGATGAATTAACGGGTCTAAAAACATCAGAAGGCTTGAAAAAGCTCAAAAACACGTAAATAAAGCGTCTGTGAGCATTTTTAAGCGAAAAAAAACGACTTCGGGAAAATGGGGAAAAAAATTTTGATCCCTTTCCCCATTTGGGGAAAAGGCCCGGGGGAAAAAAAAACAGTGTCTGGGGGGCAGCGGCTTTTTGACTTGAAAAATTCAGAGCTACAGTAATTATTGAACATTTATGCTTACCTACAGCAACCGATTAACGTGCTTTTATGCCCGATCATCTGACAATAACGAAAACTGCTATCCGTCCGTACTGAGCATAGGTAAACGTAGCCCATAGGGAGTGCCACGTGGTGAGAACGTCAAGACTGTACATAACCAGAAATACATTGGTCTCAAAAGTTATTATAGCACGTTCACTTTTGAATGGTAGATGCAGCAACAACAAAAATAATGGGTTCGATTTGGCGCGCCATTCTCACAGAATGGAAAACTCTACACTGATGAACATTAGGCTTATCGGTTTTTGTTTTGGATAGAACTGTATCGATACATTGCATTTGACCAAATTTTTTGAGAAAATTTTCCGATAACTCTTTGTCGCTGATAAACAAGAAAGTTTTCCTCATTGAACAAATAATTAGCTTACTTTCTTACGTATTGAACTCATAAGTTCACTTCGTCTGCTGTTTCAAAATGTCTAGACTATATTATCAATTTCAACTTGACTACTGTAGTTCATATTTTCCAAATGTTACATGCATCAGTGTAAATTCACAATGTACGATATGCGTATTCGATTACTGTATATAAATTTATTCCAGGATTTACTCTATCTCAAGGATGTCTGAATTTCCCTGCATTGACATTCCTGTAAATTCCCTTGAAGTGTTCTGTTTTGAACATCTCGCACCCAGAAGCCGTTATTGACCCAATTAAAGACATTACATAATTTATTTGCACACCAGCACCTGGCCCTCATAACCCACTCGAAATACACCTTCCCATAGTTACATTAATCCCCCCCCCCAAAATCGTAAAGACACCTGTCCCGTAAAAATGTAGAAATCTCAACCCAGACACGGGTCTCAAGTGGAACAGTAGCAGTGTTACATTACATAAGCACATACACACATAATTATTAAGAAGGAAGCACGTAGGCATGGCTAAGCCTGCCATAAGTTCGAAGCACATGGACAGAGAAGCTAAGCATAATACAAAAAGGCGTGGTAAAGCATACCATAGTTAGGAAGCATAAAAGGCGTGGTTAGGCAAGCATAAAGTACACAAAAGTGTAAGAAGCAAGAAGCGACGATTGGTTGGAAGAAGATTTCAGAAGCGGACCCCCCACGGATCAAGGGTGATGTGGTCAACAGGAAGCAGTACAAAAGACAGAGGAAGCATGAAATAGTCAGTTGTTTCGTATTTCGTTTTAAATCCGCATGTGAAAGCTTAGTTAGAGATTCATGTAGAATCAAGCTTGTTACCATCAACGTCTATTGAAGTAGTCGGCGATATTGTATTTTCATTCAGTTATCGTTATTTTCATATCGTATCTCATATCGTTTTATCGTGTGTTGCCTCAAGGACTTTGGGAATCGAGCGAATTGAAGCAAGTAAAAGTATAGTGAAAATTGGGCGTTACAATAGTAACCAAAAGATGCTAAGGCAGAGAAAAACAGAAAAAATAGTCCTATGCACTGTTTTGCAGATAGGCTTACATCAGAACATAGCTTTCAACGTTTATAATTCAGAAGCATTTCAAATTTCAATGTTTTGATGAGTCTGAAAATTCTGAAAAAACATTTGTTTTTTTATGATGAGATCTCGATTCTTTTGCACAGGTGGTCGACATTATTTCACCTTGCCTTAAAAATTGTCTGGTGTACCATGCGGTGAGAAAATATGCAAATTACTTGACTTTCTAATGATAATACAAAATAGCTCTCGGTTGGTTGCTTAAAATAAGAGGCTAAAACTAGAATCATCCTCCAAGCATCTAATTTTGAAGAACGGTAGTGTTACAAAAATTTGACATCATCATAAATCTTGCAAGGGTCTGGACGATCAAATGGTCTCTGTATCACAGTTTCCGGCTGATCATTTCCTTCCACATCGTTCAAAAAATTCAACAAAATCCATTTCTTCCATATTTTTCAGTGATAGAACCAAAAATTATTCCGACTTCATACCTGCTCCTCCCATTTATCAACCCGAGAAATAAAGTATCGATTTTATTCTTAGGTTATTCTGACTTTATTTATACTGCCTTTTGGGGTCATAGCTTCTCTTGACTTATTCCTACTTTATTCCGAGTTTATTCTGGACATGCGCTATTCTTCCTTCTGGGATATGGACCACCGGGATTATCTTAAAAAAATTGCGATGCTTTTGAAAAAAATGAAAATTGAAAAGTTTTTACGGCTTAATTTCTTAAGATGCAGTTTGAAATTTTTGTGATGCATCTTAACAAATATTGGACATAGCATTCGGAACAAATTACTTCAAGTGGTTGCATATCCTTTTCCAACGGGATTTTTTTGTTGTAACCTCAACGTATCCTCGTGAAGTCTGATCTCTACCTTTACTGAAAAAGCGTTAGAGTAATACCTAATGAAGATATTCATGCTGCAGGCATGAATTATTATTTTGTTCAGGCCATAATTAAATTTTTGCAAGACCTTATCCGTTACACTAATCTCGACGCTGCAAGCTAATAATTACCGCATATTTATGGTGTTAACTGTTAGGTAAAAACCTATTTTTCTTGCGTAGAAAAAACGACCTACAGCGGGAAGCTCATAACCTTTTCCAGACGCCGTCCTTAAGCTATGAATTTTCATTATATCACGAGGGTTTTCGCGACCTTCCTTTTGATTTATATGACTTCGATCTGTGTGGAACTTTGGAGTTGCAGTCTATTGATGAGGATGTCGTTATTCAGGAATAAATATCAGAGAGCATGGCTTTTCAATTAGAAGTGAACTAATGGTTGAGAAAATGCTTTCCTCACACTTGAGCTAATGTAAACTATTCTATTGGTTTTTTATAAGACAATTTCTCACGTGCTTGTTTGGGATTAATTTCAGGTGTCTCCTTAACCGTAATTTGAAACTGAACTACAGTACACCCGATCTGTATTATTAATATGCAAAGCTTACTGTAGAATTGTCGTGTGAAATTAAAGGAACAAATTAGAATGCCTCTAACGCATACAGGTAATTAGGAAAAGTGCTCTAGGAACACCCCCCCCCAGAAATCGTCGGCCATATGGTCCATTTGGTGACCCACTAGCCATATGGTAGTCATAGAGACCCCAATACTCTTGGTCGGAAAAATACTGAAAAATGTACATTTTTGATTTAAAATGTCGATTTTTGAACAAAAAATGGTCAAGAACATCAATTTTCTGGGTACTTCACGCCAAGAGTACATTTTTTACGGTTTTTAAGACAAAGATTACCATTTTGTAAACCGTTTTCGGACTTTTCTGGTGAACAAATCGATTTTTTTTCAGAGACCCCCTCCCTAAAATTTTGGGGAATCAGTGACCTCCGGCCCCAAAAAGTCACCTGACCCCCCACCCCCAGACCTCGGTGCCTCGTTAATGCCTACGTTCATCGTTTATTTTTTGATCTTTTCCATCACCAAACAATTTAAACGTTGATTGTCAAGCACATCGCAGACATGACCGCATTTTGTCATCAAAAACTGTACTATCCAATATTATCGCCTCAAAATAACGATTCCTCAATAATATGAAATTTTTTTATGGACTTTTAATTAATAGATCTGATCTGATTGATCTGATTGAGACTCAAAAGAATGTCTACAAAAACTTTGGATATTATACTGTTATAGATTTAATGAATGAGGACAAAATCTGATTCGATACCACGTGATATATACCATCTCCTAATATTCTATAGGCTTTACTGAAGTCCAGAAAAGAAACTAGATATTAGAGCGCCTGAACATTGGTGTGCCGGATATTAACGTAGACTTAAGATTAGGCTTAGGCTTATGCTTAAGCTCAGGCTTAGGCTTATGCTTAGGCTTAGGCTTAGGCTTAGGCTTAGGCTTAGGCTTAGGCTTAGGCTTAGGCTTAGGCTTAGGCTTAGGCTTAGGCTTAGGCTTAGGCTTAGGCTTAGGCTTAAGCTTAGGCTTAGGCAGCGACGGACGGCGCTCTAATCTCCAGGCGCTCTAATATCCGGGAGTCGTAAAAAACGTGTAATGTTTCAATCCATAATAAATTGAGCGTCTGCTGAAATGCTCACGACATTAATAAACAAAATTTCTGTAGAAAACGAGTTCGCGCTTCCGTGTATGGCTTCGCAAATGGTACAAAACCTTTTTGCCATAACGCATTCTTAATTTTTGCTGTATTGTCTGAAAATTAAGTAGTCAACAAGATCATCCGGTTATTGCTAGTACGTAATAATTCTGTTTTCCTAATGAATTTCCTGGAAACTCAAAGCAAATTATTCCTGTAAAATAATGCTAGTCCACTTGAGGAAGTAATACTTGAAGAAGTAAAATCTGTTCATTGAATCCTCTGATCAATAATTTGAAATCAAAGAGGACAGCTGAACATGATTGGTAAATTTTTATAAATGAATTCCTGCCAGAAGATGAAATGTTATGACGTTCGACTGTTTGTTAGTTTGAACCTCCCTTCTATGAATACATCAAATTGAGCTTTCTCTGTAGTATACAATTTTTTGTGGATATGAGAAATATAAATGTTAGCCACATAATTCATTAGCATCAATGGGTCTGGCAACACGCTTAGCTGCGTCCTGCTGGAGTGATATGTGCGGAATTTTTTGGGGATAGTGGCGCCGTTGATGATGACAGAAAATCTAACATTACTTCCTTAAATGCCTTTTTTATTTTCAAATTTCTTGTCATTCTACAATTTGAGGAGAATAGGATACATAGAAACTTTCCCATTGAATGCAAAAAATCCTCAAACCCGCTTTTTTGATTACACTTTCATGCAAACACTTTTTTGGACTATTTTGTTTGATTTTCCAGTCCGCAGGACCTTGGTTGTACGTCAAACGTGATTAAGTGTGATAAAGTAGACAAGTGTGTTAAAACTGTATCAGTGAATGAGGAGGAAATTTTCAAAAGTCGTTCTTTATCATTTGATGCATCAAAGTGACATTCTGCGAGCTCAGACTTAATAAAGCCCAGGGATATCGGGGATCGTCGTCATAAACATCAGGACGAACATCAAAATCAAGAGAAAATTATCTAAAGAAAATATAATTTTCCCAAGATCATTAATGGTATTGTCTCTTGCAAGTTACAGGAAAAGTCTACGGAAATAGTTTCAACTAAAAACCGGCCTTCTACCGTTTGTCGTATTCTTATCGATTGTGGAATTGTGTTCAATTATCCGATCCGGTTCCGTATCTCATATCTAGTGTTTGTTGTATGGAAATTGATCTACGAGGAATAGGTAGCATGAAGTATGAACCAGACGCTCGTTTGGTCCCCCAAAACGCCTTTCTCACAACGTTCACACATTTTTGACTTTCCCCTGAGCATATAGCTAGCCATGGTTACCAGTCACCGTCCTCAGAGCATGTATAACAGATAGGAAAGACACGGTATAATTGCTTTCCTGAATATGCAGATCAGCAAAGAACTTTATGACTTTGTTATGTGTCTACACTTATTAAGATTTTTCATGGATGACTGATTATGCAAAAGGTCAAACTGTTTTGTAGGTACGTCGAATCAATTTTTTTCTACTGTCTGCGGAAAAACGTCTGAGACTATATTCCATTCCTTTTGAAACGATCGGTGCAGCGCAACTTCCATACAAAATTACCGAAGGCTCATTGACCATATTCGATAATTTTTTTCTTTGTGATACCTTGATGATCGTCTTTTTCTACCGTTCGAAGACAATTGCAATTGATTTTTTCTCCAGTAGGGCTACAGCTGCTGAAATTCCGATCCCTCTATCTATAGTTTTTTCGTTGAATAAGTTGCTCGGAAGTCAACAAAATGTACCACTCATCGTCCGATTTTGATCAAAATGAAACAATGAAACGGAGAAATAGGAGAATTGAGCTTGATGTCCGGACCTCTTCAAACTACCGTCATGGCCTTGTTTCGATCACATTAAATCAAAGTCATACAGCAGTTTATATCGTGCTGTGATGTCCCAATGTGCCACTCTTATTGCCGCGATCATACGATCTGTGAGCTAATTTGCTTGATTTTTTATTTTCATTTTGAAACGCGGAAAAATCAAAGCATCGATAAGGTTTAAATCACTGTCGTTCTGAAACATTCTGATCTTGTTTCAGCAGTCTATTTACTGTAGTTTCCTGTGTTGTGCGGACCTTTGGTTGGCTTAAGTAAAGAATCATGGGTGAGCATTGATTAGTTAAAACTTCTCCTTGGCTAAGCCTTGGATTTAGTGCAACAGTCTTTGCCCTGGCCAGACAACAGAGTATAATTACTAAACGGGTCCTCACAGAGCGGACCTCGTAAACACCTGTTGGGAAATCTACGTCCAGTAGCTTGAAGAGAGAGGAGAGTCTCTTCGAGTTATATTGATAATCTGATGTCAACAATGCGCTAACGCCTGGGCCATTTGCCATACGAAATATGTGCAAATTAACAAATATAAACAATAATACTAAACAATGTGGACCGACCACTAAATTAATGCAAATATGAAGAAGTAAGTGGGGTGGAAGATTTGATTGTGTCCTTATTCCCCGAACGTTCTCTTTGCCCGAACTTCCCGATCCCCCGAAAGTCCCTATTCCCCCAAGATCCCGATTCCCCGAATAATGAATAAAATTCCCTTTTCCCCCAACAATGCATTAGTACCTATTTCCCGAACGTCCCGATTCCCCGAATAGTAAAGAAATAATATTCTTGATTCCCTAAATTAGTAATAATACTAAGTTCCCGATTCCCCGAAAACAATGAAATATATAACTTCTTTGGAAGTTTAACTGTTTTTCGAACAATAAGAACTGCATTTTAAAAAATTGATTATAATACCAAGAACATTTTGGTAAATCCCCACCCCAGGGAATGAGATATAGCGATAAATCGTTTTCCTCATATGTCATTTATTTGCCACTGATATCATCCCGACAAGTACGAGACACGGCGCAAAAGCAACTTTATATCAGGTAAAATTTGATTGAAATCACCACCGATCCTTAAAGCTCTCTGCCGAACAAAGTTTAGTTTTGCTGTGGATAGTTGTTGATCAACTCAGACATACCTCGGATTTCCGAACCGTGGGAACATACCTACAATTCACTATGTTTTCTATGGAAAAATTTTCAATTTGCAAAGTGCAATCTAAAAATAGCCTTCTTCTGTTTTCGGGGAAACGGAATTCGACACTTTCAGAAAATAGGGACGTTCGGGGAAAAGGGAAAATCAGTGATTGATTTATAGCATTCTACGGGGAAACGGGACTTTCGGGGAATCGGGACATTCGGGGAAAAGGGACATTCGGGGAATGGGGATACACCCGAAGAGATTTTACTATGAGCGTTGGCATAAAAACCGAAAATATTACTGAGAACAACGATGATTTCCATCATCACTTTCTTCCTTATCCCAGCGCTCCGTTTCTATGCAGTCGTCTGCACTCGTCTAGCGCCCGTCCTTGATTTCTACCTCGACTTCCCAATGGGCATCAACAGGAAGCCCAACACCTGGTTTCAGACACATCCCTGTTACCTCCATACAACAACATATATCTATGGCACCTATTATGTTATCAGCTGTTGTTTGATACTACATTAGACGAAGATAAGCCGAATATTTATGTCATAAACTCACGGAGTCATGCCGTACTAAAATTCAGGTAGCATGTCTTTTGTAGCAGATTATTAATGGTCACATGGGAGAGGCCTACGTGACTGATTTCCATTATACAGTAAATTATTATTTAATGAAGCTCTTGAATATTATTCGATCAAATTTTGCTTGATAAGCATGCCACAGAGCTTTGCGACAGAGAAAAATGGATGTATCGTTCCTCATTTCATGAAACCAGGTTGCAATATAGTACGAATCCCCATGAGTTTCAATATTATTTGCTGGAACTATTTTTTACTATGGGAAATTTTACTACTGTTGTTACTTTTATCACGAGTTGAAAATTTATTCGATTTTTACATATTATCATTTTTTCGGTTGCTGTAACAATGCTCATAAAGGAAGGTATCCAAATGTAAATTTACAATTCATGCATATTTCTGGGTAGTCCATAGCCTATAGCCAATTGGGTAATGTTAAATTGATATTTTTTTGTCAATAGGTTGTATCTACACTAAAATTTGCATACTCGTATTCAGAAGTTTACCTGAATTGTCTAAATCTCAGCAACTAGAAATATGTCAGACGTGCAAATACACGCATTGGATGTTTTATAATATAGGAACAAAACAAATCACTAATACTTTCCCAAGCACAGAGTGCGGCATGGAATTCGGAATCTTATATGTGGCGACAGAGAACAACATGTTCCTTAGAATATTATATACATTTGAAGGACTCCTCTAAATGATGTATTCTCAAGTGAGCGATTCCCAATTGAGTGAATTTCCAAATGAGCAAATTCCCAATTGAGCCATTCTAAATTTGTGATCGAGAATATAATAACACTTTCTTCAGATTTTCCTTCTTTACCTCATATTTTTCTTTTTATATTTTTTCTTTTTTCTTTCGTTCTATGTGTTGCATATGTTTTTGTCTATGTATGTTCTTGTCTCTGCTTTCTTTCATTTTCTTTTTTCTTGTCATCTACTTTTTTCTTTTTTGCTCATGAAACAATATATTACAAGTTGCTATTTTTAATAAGCATTCTCTCCCATATAATTCGATACGTTCTATTTCCTATTAGGCTTTATTTTTGTTAATTTTTTCTTCTTTCTTACTTACTTTTCATCTCAGTTTTTTGCTTTTACCTCTTTATATTCACCTTTTTCTATTCTCCTGATTTTTTCTTTCTTCTTTTTTCACATTATGTTTTCTTCCTTCCTTCCTTGATGTTTCCTCTATCTTGCTTCCTTTTTCTTGTCACATTTTTCATGTTTTTTCTTTTTCTAATGTTTTTCCACCTATTTTCACTTATTCTTAATGTCTTTATTTTTGTAGATGTTTCCTTCCTCTCGATGTTTCGTTTCTTCCAGCATTTCTTTGTTTATATTTTTTATGAAGATTTTCACACTTACAACGAAGAGAAACCCAAGCATGCCGAACTGTACAAGAATTATACGGAATATTATGGTTATTTAAAATGACAACTTGTGTTTAATTGTATCATGAGCAGTTAAAATTAGATGACAAGAAGGAAGAAAATGAAAGAAAGCACAGACAAAAGATGGAAACGTAAAAACATACATAAACGAAAATATAAGGAATACACACAGAAAACGAAAGGAAAAAGAAAGAGATACAAAGAAAAATGTGAGGTAAAGAAGGAGAATAATAAAAAAGTCATATTACATTCTCGATCGCTCGTTTGGAATCGCTCAATTGGGAATCGCTCGATTGAGAATTTGCTCAATGGGGAATCGCTCTCATGGAATTCGCTGAATTGGGAATTGCTCTCATGAGAATCGCTCAATTGGGAATTCGCTCACTTGGGAATTGCTCACTTGAGAATCGCTCACATTAGAATACCCCCACTGAATAAAACTGGTAGTACTGTATTTCTTTTTCAATTGTGCCCAAATAACTTGATTTGAGTGTGATATATTTGTGTGCGAGATTGTGTGTCTCCACAACTTCTAAGCCAATCATATTGTAATTAGGGCCATATCGTGTGACATTGAGGAGTGTGACACTTCTATCGACCGATAGGCGACCCTTCTCGCTCAATTCATTATTTTTGTATAACGTCATTATTCTCTATAATTATCGTTTTTTTTCAACTGGCGTACATGCCCGAATGTTATCAGTAATTGCATTCTACATATCTAATTTACGCCCTTTTTTAACATTGGTATACACTCATCAAGTGTTAGCTCGACCGTAAGCAGCGTTTGTTTAGCCTGTTTTTCTTGGAATGCTTGTAAATCGCAGAGGTTGAAAACACGTATTATTTTATTTTTGACGATTTTCTGTCACGTCGTATCACATGGCAAATTTTGAGCAGACTCAATTAACTTTCAACAAATTTACAAGTTGAAAATTTCACAATAAAAACTCTGTTTAATTGATCTTGAAAACAGCAGAAATTTTTTTAATTTTTCAGTCTGTAAAAAGATTTTAAAAATAGATTGAAATTGTGTTCTTTTATTAATTTTACTGTAAATAATGAAGTCCATTGTACTTGATATGTAAATTCGCAAGAAAGCTGTCAGTGCGACTCATACACAACCAGGTTTCAGCAATTATATCTACAATAGAATTAAAAGCTTTGCGGGATTTCATTCTGATTCAGATAAATCATGTCAGATTCAGGATCTGATGTATGTTGATTTGAAGATTTTGTATTTTATTTTCAAATAAGTTAAATTGAATTTGAGCAATAATTTATACTGAAAGGGTCGAAATTTGCAACGGAAATGTGTAAATTACTGAAAAATCTTTTTTTTCTTTTGAAATAAGTTCTATATCTTCAAAAAGTTGTATTGAAACATTTTGACGATCGAGTTCTGCTGAGAAGGAACTGGCTATTCTCTGACGTGTCTCGATCGCGTGTTTGCTAATGCTTGGTATGTATGCTAATTTCACGCATATCGAGAATCGAAAAATTACATCTTGTCATTCTAGCTTATTCAATTATGAAAGATTTGAGCGATCAAGTTTCGAGCTCATGCGACGCTCAAAATTTATTTTTGAGTAATGGATTTTTGGCCGCCTTATGGTTCCAAGTTTTGATTTTAGGCCCTGTGGCCTTATTGCTCAATTCGGCGTTGGTTTGTTGTTTGAAAGCCACAAAAACTTTCAACAACAACTGCCGCCTCTTACTGATGTTCATGTGTGCCGGTGCTTTAGGTTACTGTATTACAGTAACCTTCAAAAACGGTAGGATCCTATTTTTGGCTTATATGGGCGATTGCCGGTCTATAGAAACGACGACGTTGTCTTGTCGACTGCAAGCGTCGGCGATCATATTTTTCTTATTTTTCAACGGCGCCAGTTTACTGTGTTTATCTTTCGAACGTTTGTACGCTTCTTTGAAATATAAAACCTACGACGGAGTGTCGAATTGTTATTTGGCCATTTTGATGATCACGTTGATTTGCATTGTTGATTTGGTTCAACAAACGGTCACGCTGTTCGACGTTCGTTGGGATCAAATTATAGTCTGCGATAGCCTCATGTTATCTACTTCTTCTACGGCTTGGAAAAATTTTGCTTTCGGCGGCACCATGCAACTGGCCTCTTTGGCCATCTTCGCGGGAACCAGTTTTTGGGACAGACGCGTTTTGAAACGTATGTTGGCCATCAACCACGCCCAACATAGTTTGAAAGCCCGCTTCCAATTGGCCAAAAATATCGAATTAAACAAAGCTTTGCTGCCCTTGACGGCCGTCTATTTCCTATTTTCGGTGCCCATAAATGTCTTGGTCGCAGTGGCCATAAGCGAACAAGTGCTCTACAGTAAAACCAAAAGTATGACTGTGCACGCATTTTTCATTGTCAACGGAATCTATTACACGATACACCCCGTTCTACTACTGAAATATAATCAATCTTTGAACACAAAATTTTGCAAATTGTTCCCACTTTTATTCAATATTCTTCGAAATTCGAAAACTGATAGGAAACAGTCACCGATTTTCAAGAAGTGGAAAAATCGTATCGAACCGGTCATTCGAGATAAATTAGAAAAAAATAGTCACTTGATCATGAACGTATCGACGATAGATCAACTGAATCAAAACAACGATGAGTCGTTGGCGGACGATGGGAAAAAGTACTTTGATAATTTGCAGGATTTGTGGGACGAGGCATTTATTGTTGAATTGCAAAAAGCTGGCAATGTGCCAAAATATTAAAATATATTGCCAATATTTGAACCAACAGGTTACTGAATGATGCTGCTAGCAGTATCACATACGGGGTAACATTTCCAAGCGTAAGTTCTGAAATTGCACATGCTGTAGTGAATTCAAAAGCCAACAGCAACTGAAGTAATGTTACGCGAACCGTTTTTCCCCGTGAGTCTTCTTTACACAGAAATTGGCATAAATGTGCAAAATAATAGAAACTTGAGCCCAATTCAGAAGTGAAAAAATCGTAGAATGTCGCCGACAGTCGCCTAGCGGTACTTCCCCAAGTAAGCGATTCTCAAGTGAGCGATTCCCTAGTGAGCGAATTCCCAAGCGAGCGAATTCCCAATTGAGCGATTCTCATGTGAGCGATTCCCAATTGAGCGAATTCCCAAGTGAGTGAATTCCCAAGTGAGCGATTTCCATGTGAGCGATTCCTAAATAAGCCTAGCGATTCCAAACGAGCGATCGAGAATCACTTTCTTCATATTTTCTCTCTTTACTATATCTGTTTATTTGTACGTATTTCTTTTTCCTTTGTTTTTTGTGTGTATTGCTAATGTTTTCGTTCACGTATGTTTTTACGTTTTCATCCTTTGTCTCTGCTTTCTTTTATTTTCGTTTTTCTTTTTATCTACTTTTTTCTTTTTTGCTCATGAAACAATAGATTAAAAGTTCTCATTTTCAATAAGCATAGTCCCCCGTATAGTTCTTATACAATTTGTCACGCACTATTTTCTACATAATTTTATCCATTGGGATTTTTCTTCATTATTTTTGCTCTTAGTGCTTTCAATCTCTCCTGATAGTTTCTTTCTTGCTTTTTTTCACATTTTTTCTTTCTTTCTTGCTGATTTCTCTATGTTGCTTCTTCTTTCTTGTCACTGAATTCTACAGGAGACTATTCTAATTCAAAATGACAACTTGTAATGTGTTGTTTCATGAGCAAAAAGGAAAAAAGTAGATGACAAGAAAAACAAAAAGGAAAGAAAGCAGAAACAAAAGATGAAAACGTTAAAACATACATAAACGAAAACATCAACACACCCAGAAAACGAAAGAAAAAAATACGTACAAAGAAAAATGTTAAGTAAAGAAAGAAAATATGAAAGAAGTTATTACATTCTCGATCGCTCGTTTGGAATAATCCGATTGAAAATTCGCCTACTTGGGAATTCGCTCAATTGGGAATCGCTCACATGAGAATCGCTCACTTGGGAATCGCTCACATGGGAATCGCTCACTTGAGAATCGCTCACTTGGGAATCGCTCACTTGGGAATCGCTCACTTGGGAATAGACCGTCGCCCATTGTCGCCAATGCCCTGGAAATTTCGTTGGCGACTGTTCCTGATTTTAGTAATTCAGAAGTGAAAAAATCCTGGGATTTTTGTCACCGACAGTCGCCGATTGTGTCCAATTTGAATCCTGGGAATCGGGGATCAAATCCAGGAAATAGAACACTGTTCTATTTTTCAGGACTGTCCTCGATTTTTTATATGCTAAGCATAGGAAGCGAAAATTGCTCGAGGCATCACAAGCTTATCTTTGGCTTTGCCTTAACAATATAAAGGCCCAAAATATCCAGTATGCATGTGCATACAATCCACATGTGTGGGAAGGAAATTTGGTTTGCCTATTTTCAGGTGCAACCTTATTTTGTTTTCTGTGAGGGAAGTGCATACACTCGTTTTTTGTTATATTTTTTGATCGTGTCCTTATTCCCCCACTCGAAGGTTTCAATTTCCCCAAATCATGAATAAAATTCCCGTTTCCCCGAACAGAGCATTAGTCCCTATTACACAAACGTCCCGATTCCCCTAATTCTGAATAAAATAACATTCCCGATTCCTCGAATGATTGATAAAATTTTATAAATCGGCCAACCGCTCTCAGTGCGTTCGAACATCGAGAAACTTTGGTTCTACCTGCTTCTATATAATTCAGCTTTTTAAAGAGCAAAATTTTAGAAATCAGAAAAAGTTTTACTCCAAGACAGAAATTTGTAAAAAGTTGCAGATTATTGATATGATACAGAGATTTCATTATGCCTTGTTCACACGGATTTTCATAAACGGGTTTGTTAAACGAGTGCAGGCTTGTCCATATCGAATCTCTTCATCTGAAACAGATAGAGGCGTGATCATAAATCTTATTTTATAGGACTCCTGAGGCCCGTTTCAAAACAGTGTTTTATGACATACAGCTGTATCCAAAGAAATAACTTTCCAAGGTAAAAATATGCCTTACGACATAGCAGACACTGCCCGACGACAAAAAGGGTTTCGTAAAGGGTCGAAATTCGATATGGCTTCGTCTTCGCATTAGCTTCCAAACTTTAGAAAAGTTTACTGCTTGGAGTTTCAGAAAGTATTATAGATGGACGTCTTTTCCCATGAACATTAATTACAAATGCAATGTATTCCTCGGCATCCCATTTGCTCTACTATACAGTCCAGTTTTTTCATTCCAAAATTACTATAAATCAAATATTATTTCATAGTTTTACGATTTTGCCTTAAAAGCTTAACTAACAATTTTGGACCCGAAATTTGGGGGAATATTAAGCCATTTTTGAACAATATTTGATCGTTTGCGTTTGCGAGCATAAGACTTTGACAAAAATATTTTTATTTTTCAATTCGCTAGCATTTTATAAAATACAATTCAAAAGTGAATTTCGGTGTCAAGTCCCTCAGGCCGAGTTAGCGTACTGTGCCAGCGGATGGACTACATGGCATGCATCAATTTCAAATTGACATCTGGATATATTAACTAATGATCGACTTCAATGATCATGGAATATTCCCGGAGCTACTCACTTGCTAAATCAAAGAAAACAAGTCTCGAAGTAACGACCAGAGAAGGTCTTTAGAAAAAAACTAGAAGCAGAAAAAGTTACTCCCATAAAAATTGCAAGAATGTTAGCAAAGCTACAACATATGTTTACTGCTTGTAAATTGAAGAATGACTCAAATGACTAATGTCTTCAATGTTTTAGATTGCTTCAGGGTTACTTGCTCTCACTTGCTACTTTCTGTGATACGACGGTGGACCAAAGCCGCATACACACATACGGCACGGCTCGGCCGACCACGAATACGGCGAACGTGGCCAATCACCTTGCGCCACGAAAAACTGACCTTTAACACGATTGGTTGCATGTCAGGTGCACTGAAATTTCATTGGTCACGGCTGCCGTGCTGTGTATAAATGCGGTATGAGTTGAGAGGAGATGAAAAATACTTTTTTTGAAATTTTTTGCTTTTTCCTTTGTCGCTTCAAAGAGCAAACCTCCACATATTTTGTGTTGTTTTTTGCTCATACTTGCTTTTTTTACTCCGAGAATCTTCTTACTTTCTCCACCTTCCGTGATACCACAAAATTAAGCTACCAAAAATGGTTCTCACTTTGCTGCAGATTTACTCCAGCATTGCTCCGAAACTACTCTAAATTTTTTTACTCGTGTTGTCCCTTTACCTCGACCATCCCTTCACTCCGAATTCCCCGTTACTTCGACCAATGTATTTCTATTTCGAAAACTCTTTTTTGTTGCAATCCCTTTGCCTCGAGTGCTTATATACCAAATGGTATTCTAATGTATGAAAATTTTCGTAAATTACGATATTATAGCTACAATTCGAGAGTAGATCAAAGTACAAGTATGAAATCTGAATAAAATATGTTTTGTGGTGCAATTAAACATAATTTAGCACGCAAACATAATACAAATTAGGCGCCTTCAAATCATTTTCATGCAATCAAAAAGCCTGCCTATTTAGTCCTGAAACGCTCGTGGTACTGCTCATAGTATTAAACTTTGTGAAGTAGCATGGGAAAAACAGCTTGTGCACCCGAGGGAAAATAATCGCTTTAAATTTTCAGAAACTTCTGTGTACAGGGTGAGCCAAAAGAAAGGTGACCGGTACTGACTTTCATAGCTTTTAAACGGGTGGAGTTTTTTGAATGCCATTTCCTACCCTCGATAGATAAAACATCTGGGATAAACACTGCAAAGTTTCAGCTGGATTACTCGGGTATTGACTGACTAGGATCAAAAATACTAAACCTTAGTTTTTTTGCAAATAAATTTTGAAAAATTGACAAAAATTGACAAAATCAATATGTTTTACAACAGAAAAATACAATAGATCCAATCATGAAAACTATATAACAGCTGGAAACTACAAGAGAACCGTTTTAGTGTGTCCTAAATTCTGTTTCACCAATAATTTCAATCGTTTTTTGATCTGGTCAATGACAGAATTGATCTTGTTTTGATTGTGCTTTTTTTCCAATTTCAAAAAAAAGCTCTTGATTTTGGCAAAATTTTGTCCCGTATTGAAACAAGAAGTTAATGACATTAAATTACGTTTAGCTTAAAAATCTGGGTGACTTTTAAAGTATTATTGTTTGTAAAAAGCTTCACAAAACTTTTGTCACCATAGGACAACTTTCACTTTGATCTCAAAATTTTTACTTTTTGAAAAATGACGACTTTTACTAAATTTCTGTTTGTACAATAACCACAAATGCTAAGAGCATAAAATTTAGCAAAGTTAAGCAGGGCATTCTAATGCATTAATCTGCATTAAAAAAGCTTTATCCGTTCGAAAGTTATGGAAGTCAGCACCGGTCGCCTTCTTTTTGGCTCACCCTGTATATGCTGTTGAGGTGGAGGGATAGTTGATAAAGGGCGTTTTTCATGTTTCATTTGAAGTTAAGTTAGGGTAAGTGGATGGCAGGAGTAACGACACACAATCTTATGTACGCCATCCGTCTGTCAAGCAAGAAAATGTGCGTGGTTATATTCTCATGTCAGTTGCACTTCTGACATTGACATTATCATACCATTAGCTTACACGAGTAAAAGCTCTACTGTGAATGGTACCATTCACAAGACAGAGTTGGTATACGTTCCGAATTTACTTTCACAGTGAAAAAAGTCCAACGATATTTATTGAAAATGTAACATCAAAAATTCACGGCCACAATAATGCACGTGGAAACGCCACTTATACAGTAACGGCACCACAATGCATTTGTTGTATCCGTCTAATCAATAGTCAAAGAGCAGCGTAGTAAGGATATCCACCTAACGGCACCCAAATGGTCGGTTGCTGAATAGGGGCCCAGTTGACGACGGGAGCGGATCTTTTGCCCGGACCGTACGGATCGTACGCTTGAGCCCTACCAATCAAGTGCATTGCTATTTGACGGCCGACGTGATCGCGATTCATTCCGAAGTCCCAGGGGTGTCTAAAAAGCAAGCATTAAAAAAAAGTTTCATCAAGTGCGTTCAAGTAACCACGAAAAGTTTGAAGAAAGATATGAGACAACGTATCATTTGACCATCCTACAAATTTATAGAAGTATTTTCCGTAAGTGGATTATTGTAGGAGCCTGCAAACCCTCCAGATAATGTGAGACACTTTTGATTATAATGAGTTTTCTGAGAATTTATTCGTTCAGCACTTCCGACAGTCTGCCCGACACTCTGAGATACGATAATTTTTGTAAAATCAACCTCAAACAGCACTGAAACTTTCAAGTATAAAATGAAATCTAATAGATAAGAATTTGAATACTTTTTTGAATTTCATACTAATTTTGTTAAAATTCAAGTTGAAATTTGAAGTATATGTGGATTTATTCTAGGTTTATAGATTAATTTTCTCCCAGGGGCTAGTTATCAGTTTCAGCCTGTCCTCTGATTGACTACTACATCATACTTACGGGCGAAGGTCTTCAGGCTTAAATTCCAAATATTTACATGCAACAGTGCATTTGATAGCATATACGGCACGTAAGTAATGTTGAACTACTTTTTTTGCCCTTAGGCTATGTTCAAAATAAATTTTGAATGAATGTGGTCTATAGTGGTAGGTTTGCATAAACACGATCTCAGCTTCAGGAAAAGATAAATATGTTGGGAAAAAATCAAAAAATAACAAAAAATCAATCTCAACTTCGAATTGTAGCAAGTCATACATGTTTTAGAACGCGTCTTTCCCGTGAGCGTGCGGGCGTTCCGGGTTCGAGCATGGACCGAGCTCAGCATCAACTGAAAACCCGAGCAACGGCAAGAGGTTGCCGCAACAAAAAGGGGCTGACGCATGCATTAGAAAATTATTTGAGAACACTATAATAATTTCAATTAGAGGAGGCCTTCATCTCTAACACGCTATAAAACACACAACTCTAAACTTCGATAAGTTCGTGAGCTCACAGATCGAATATGGCCACACATCAGATTGCCCTTCTGTGAGAAAGTTCTCTTATGTGGATGGGCTTAATCAAATGTGATTTTTCACTCGTCCCCATCTGTTCTAGTCCCTGAGATCAGAGGCCCGAATCTGAATAGTCTCTTAAGACAAAGCTATGTCTTAAGACACTTTTGAGAAACTGGCCACAAGTGTAGGTGAACCTTCAATTTTTGCAAATTTCAATGTAGAGAAGAGCTGCGGGCTAAAATAGTCAGTGTAACATTACTCAAGTTCCCACGTGCTATCGAATGCACTATAATACGCATGATTTCCGAAATCAGACTTGCAGACCCTTCCTCGTAAGCTAGAACTCATTAGCTGGCAGCTAGTCGCTATAGCTCATTCAATTTAAAATGAAAAAATCAATCTGAAAAAATTCAATTTTCGCCTGGCGGAAAGCTTTATACCGAAGAAAAACGCTAAATTTCTTCATGAGAATGAGAAAAACCGAAATATTGAAAAACACCATGCAAATCCACTGTCTATTTGGACAGAACTGCGTCGATACCTGAGTGTTGATTTTGACCGATGAACCAGATTATTGAAGAAACTTTCGATTGTTCTATTTGCCACTCATCGACAAAATTTTTTGTTCATTGACTTCAGTAATAAATTAACTTACTTTCATGGGATCGATGCATCGATCATTTCCAAGTTAATGGAGTATAGTTACGTGGGCTATAATCAGTTTTTCCAAAAATGCCGGTGAATTGAAAAATTCGAAAATTATTAATGTCCTTAAAATAATTCACACTAAAGTGTTACTGTAAAATTTTTTACAAAAAAAAGTGTTCGCGGTTTATTGAGTATTTTCATGCTACTTATATTGTTTAGCGAAAGATTGTAAAACTGTGAAAGAGCACTTGCTTTCCAATCCTATTGTTTACAAACGTTAAAAAAAACAGGATGAAATAAACCGATTTGATTCACAGTTTGAACATTCTACTTTATGTTACGATTGGTACAACTTGACAGGATCTTGTGCAACTGCTTCTAGTGTGAGATCACTTCAAGGTTACACATGCCAAAAAAAATCAGCAACCAGTCTGATCAGATAAAGTTTGATTATCTTCTCACACAAAGCATGTTTCTCTCTGGAGCTATATAATCTTTTCCAAACGGTTTTTTAATGAAAATTGAGAGACTACAGAGAAGAAAGAAAAAGTCGAGATTTTGACATTTTACGAATGATTATTAGAACCTTTTTCGGGCTTGGATTAAATTCCACTCAAGCATACATTATATCAGGAAAATTGGTTCTGCGAATTAGATTTTGTCCCTCAACATCATCGGTAGAGATTTATCCATGTCTGAAAATACAGCTGAGAGAGATCAAGTTGATGATCATACTTTTCGATGCCAAGTTATGCTTTTATGGAACCAAAGGCAATTTGATAAAATACTCATATTTTTACAGAAGTCTCTGGTTTGAACTTCATAACGTCTAGCCTTTCTATGACATTGATCAAACGATTCTCCACAGATTTGAACCTAGGATTGCTTGTTGTGAAAAAGTACGTCTCCATACTTATTTTTATCGCAAATAGACTGCCGCATATGAGCTCAGCTACGAATCTTTTCTGCCAACACAAAATTGTGAATGTCCAACTTACTGTGCTTTAATCGACGCCATCAATAAAGATATGGAAAGCAACACAATGAGCATAATTCGCCGATATGTCAAAAGCATGCTTCGATGATGAAGGCCCGCAAAAATCAGACTGAATTGTAGGAAAATGTTTCATTAATTTGTTGCTAATTAGGCCAAAAAAACTGAAAGGCTTTCAATATTGAAAAACATCTCTAACATTAATTGAATCAGTTTTAGCCGAAAGATGTTTACTCGTCATAATCATCACAGGTGTCTTGGGATTCCATTTTTCTGAAATCTCTTTACTGCTGTTCATGAGATGAACCGTTATCGTGCGAAAATTCGCGGCAGGCCAAAGCATTCAGTTTTTTGTTTGGTTTGAACAGATAAGATCTTGAAAATATGAAACACTTAGCGAAGATAGAAAATGTTTTACAAGAACGGATCCTCAACAAGCAATGCACTTTTGTACAAAAATCCGACGATATTCGTAGATCAAAGAAGATTTTCGAACGTTATAGATTCCATTAATGAAGACATAAGAGTTTAATTCTTCTGTCATGGATGCAATTTTCGCAAATTCGGTCTCGGAGGATTGATGACTTTTAATAATATGAGGTAGTTGACATTTCATTATAGCCTGATTTTTTACTGGCCTCGAATCGGGACAATAGTCACGTGACGACTGTCTAGTTGATTTCTTTACCTGCAACGGAAAAATTCCGACAGTCTGAAGCTAGCCAATAATTTTCGGACTATTGTGACTGGGGTAATGCAATTTTTAACATCATGTGACCAAACTGAGTAAGATTATGGGCTCTATCTTGTAAATAAAGTTTTGGTTCTCAACATCGAAGAACTTTACTTTCATAGTTTTTATAATAACGACCTTAAACTGTTAAGTTAGATGTCAACTCTTCAGCTCACACTTTGAACTCACTTCAGTAAAAACGAAAGCAACGTTCAGTTACATATTCGTTGACATGCCTTCAGTTCAGTGTAATTGATGTGTGAAATTATGAACCGAATGAATCCATTTTTCTAGTTATGTTATCGGATATTCTGCTTATAGAAAAAAAATTCAAGTCAGATTGTCATAAGCCTTTGTTTCGCATTGATTTCGAAAATAAGATTTTTTTGCATGAAAGGAATTATTATTTTGACTGATGTCCAGTTCCACAAAATATTTTCGAGACCACTTATTTTTCCTAGAAACTTATTTCATCTTTTATGGCTCGCATATTTTAGAATAACAAGTACAACGATGACACACCGAATATTCAAAATAGTCGCATAATAGCAAAAAATTCGAAATAAAATGGCGGTTATTTACCGACAGTACATGAAAAACATTTTCTTTGCGATTGAGTGGCCACGATAGAATTTTTCTTATGGCTCTGAGATCATGGTGATGATTTGCCGATTTTTGATACGTCTGCGACTACGAATTTTGATACGTCTGCTTCAAAATAAGAGGACTATCGTTGGTGACAACACACTGACTTGCGATGTTGGGGCATTGTTTTGTAGGTGTTTGACCCTACCCAAATAACGACTTTTCAAGACGGGCAAGAGTGTTTTCTTACAAAACGCATTAATTTTGGTATCAAACAATAGATCTCGTTCAGATCGACTCAGAAATATGACTTAAACTGATGTAACGTCATTTGAAAAGTGCTTAAAATAAGGCTAAAATTTTGTTGATCTCTATGAGATTTTCCTTATTGACGATGTCTGTTGGTGACAAAGCACCCTAGTACATGTCGAATATATATCTTCAAAGGTGAAGTAAAAATTCACTACCAATAAACAGAGAAAGCGTACAGTACGTAAACTTGTGCATAGAAATGTTACCAACATGAGTACAGAAATAAAAGCCTATCTCAGAAATGATCATCCGAGCCGAAGTCAAATTGGAAAATGTTGCTCAAAGAGGAGAAACAGTACTTACTATCAACGTACTGCAGTGGCTAAGTGGTCAGCAAGCTGTATCATTTTACATGTCAGTTGATCGAGTTATATAAACAAGTAATATCATGTTGCAACTTAAATGCACTTCTTTTTCTGCACAAATATCCAATAGAGATTGTTATTACAAGAACATGTAGTCAATCTATCATATAAAAAAACAAAAGTATATATTGACATGACCAGGGGCCATATGTTAAAAGGTAGCAGCCGCTAGCAGATGCAACTATGTTAGATGCTACCAGAGCACGAGCGGGTTTTACAATGCGTTTTACGTTTTAATATTATACAAAGTAGCATCGTTTTGAATCTTAGTATATCAACTAGCTGCTTCTAGGACAAAAATAGACATTTTCTTGGGTAGATTAAGCACAAGCTGGGTTTTAACATGCAGCCCTAGATAATGCTACTTTGTATATTAAACATATGAGAGTGTATGGTAAAACCTAGTTTGTACTCTAGTAGCATCTACAGTGCAGAATTGTGAATACTGAAACTAGATTTGGTAAGTCTGTTATGCAGATCAAACTGCTGGAAAAACTGAACGAAAAAGTGGCGAATGTCGTGCGCACCTCTGGATATCAGTGACTAAATTTCGTCATGTGAGCTTCCGGTCATGCAACCTATCGAAGAATCTTGCATAATAAGATGAAATTACGTAATGGTATTTCTAGAAAGCGGAAACAACGGTAATGAAAACAGAGCTCCAAACGGGAAATTTCAGTTCTGTACAGTACGTGGAATGCTCATTGCTCATGTTCCATGTAGATGTTCAATTTAACAAATCATGGAAAGATGAACAAGAGAATTTTATCCAACTCTTTCGAAATAGGAGCAAATTCCATATGTTTGTAATAGTCTGCTCAACTAAAAGCGATATGGAAATGAAATTTAACTGTCCAACAATTTCAGAAAAAATCGATGGTATTAGGTGACGATTTTTTTAAAACTTTAGACAGACATGTAGTTCCATTTGAAAGTTCATAAAAACCGCTTTCGATCATGAGTCTCACTTAAAACAGAGAATCTGCATTAACGCGATTATATTGATGCAAATGATCCTTAAAGTATAAAAGGTACAAACATGCACATTTACATTCAATGTCGTGCAGGAGATTTACAAAGATACAGAGCCCTTGCCCATGATGTTGAAAACAATCGGGTAATATCAGATTCCTGCTACAAGAGAAGAAAAAAAGGAGAACTATAGTCTGTTAAACCCCCAGAAGTGATGGGGTGCGGACAGAGCCAATAAAATTTTTTTTTTGCATTGTGATATCAGTCTGATTCTGATTTTTACACTCAACTAGAGTTTAGTGCTTTTCATCGCCGGATGAATGAAACATGGAATATTTTCCAGTGGATATTATTGTATTTTAACAATAATCTATCGAATGTACGTTTTGGTGCTTCTTAGTCCGTTTTTTTCGAGTGGGCTCGGAAGACAAAACGATGTTCATGCAATAAACCAGCAGCGTAGGTTGACATATTTTTTCAAATTGACTGTAGCAACCAGAACTGTAGCTTGAGAAACTAAAATATTAGCATAAGATGGAGGTTTATTTCTTTACATTCCGAGGCTCACTTGAGTTTTGAAAATATGAGAACTAAAGTCCGTTTTTTCATTGTCATTGTCATCAACATCGTTTAATCGTAAGGTTTTACTGTAGATTTTCTTGCTCAAAAAATCATAAGCTTGGTATGCTCGCGGCTCAGCATAAAATCGATGAATGTGGAATAGTAGTTCTCCCTTTCCACTTCTATTATGTGAAGTCGTTTCAACAGAATATAGACTGCTATCCTTGGTTCTGAGCACTTAATGTATTAACCACTTTGTAAAAAAATCTATTTAAAAGAAAACGCTCCTGGGTTCAATTTGAAATTCGCGTTATAACATAAAAAACTGTTTGAAAGCAGCCAGTGAAAAACGCCAAAAAGTGATCTATTTAGTAATACTGGCTTCAAATTCAAAAATTGTATTTTCTCAAGTTTACCTTTGACAAGCGACCTCCGCTACTGGAAACATATAATATGAAACCATCAGCAGCGTGACTAGTCCGAATTTTACGCTTGAACTATCAAGAACAATACAAGGGCGTCCAATCAGATGTGACTAACGATGTCGATACCTCTATATTGCTTGCTGTCTTTCTGTCCAAGATTATCAGAAACTTCGCAAAAATATGAGCGCTTGATTGAACTTGTTAGTCACGCCAATAGAACAATTGGTGCTTTATGACCGTCAAGATATCCGAATGACTGTAGTCTGTTTTTTATAAAATGCCTGTAAATCGAAAAGTGACGAAAAATCAGCATTGTCGAGATCGTTTACACTAAGCTTTTATGATAAATTTTTTGCCTTCCAAAAATTATCAAAGATTAGTTGAAAATGCTCTCAAATTTTCAGTCCTATCGTATATTTTTTGTAAAATGCTCGCAAATTAAAAAATTACAAAAAATAACTGGCCCTCAAAATGTGTTTTGTCTAGACAGTACTTTAACTGCATTATTTTTTAACCAAGAGGAGGCAAAAATATGAAGCAGTACTTTCGTTCTACCCTTAATATTTAGAAGCATTTCAAGGAAAACGTACTATATATGATATTTATTTCAGCAGAGAATCCGAATAATATAAAATAGTGTTTGATTTCCACTGTTGTTTATTAGCATTGCAAGAAAAACATACTATAGAAGAAGGGATAGGGTTAGAAATAGAGACATGTAGTCTGCCTGTCTCTGATTCAAAGCCAGATATGTTCATCTTCTGATATTAACTCCTGTATGTATCACATTCTTCAGATCAATGATACATGAAATGTTTCAGTTGTCTTGATCTATTGAAGTTTCGAAAAATGGCAAAGTGATGAGTTTCCATAGCAAACACATTACAGAATTAATTCCTTTCCATATTATTTTCCGGTTCGCTTTTGAACGAAGCATGTCATTTTGTAAGAGAAAAATGAAACCAATGAAATTCTGCAGGTTTTTTTATAAAATGTATGTAAATTGCAAAATGATCATGCATAAGTAAAGTCCTCAACATAGTTTACACAAAGTTTTTACTGTAGAATTTGTTCTCAAGAAATGGTAAAAGATTATAGTTTAGTAGGCTCACAAATGCGCAGTCCTATGCGATATATGGTTTAGCAAGAAATGATAAAAATGTGAAATAGTACTTATTTTCCACTCTTGATATTAACAAGCATTTCAAAAAATATACAATTAAATTTTGATCCTGCATAAATTACGTCAAAACAAATATCCGTAAAGTGATTTGAATGAGTTTTCCAATCTAGGAGTAACAACGTGTTCCGCCAAAGAGTGCCTGAGATGAACATTAAGTCACCCGAGGGCATGTGCTTCTTGCCAAGTCTTATAAAAGTTGTTTCAATTGTTCCGTACATTTACACAAAATTCAGTTCAAAATTTTCAATGTTACTCAAAGTCTGCAATAAAACCCGAGTACAAAAGTATTCGAGAGAATTTCGATTAGTGAAAATATTGTAACAAAATACAACAAATCCTGAGAAATTCATGAAAAAGCGATCGTATGATCAAACCGAAGAATAAAAAGCAAGAAAAATAGATCATTAACCACTAAGATGTGTGAGAAGAAAAATTGGTAGAAATAATAGTGGCTGCCAAGTGATCGAACCTAAGCAAATTCGTCTCCTTCCAATTAAACGTTGACAATTGAAAGTGGTGACGAAGTCAGAATGAAGATCAACTTTCATTCTGTTTTCGATTTTTTACTTGAAGATAACTGCTTCCCATCATGTTGACATAGAAGAGAATTGATAAGAATATCGTTTTTCATTCTGTCGGCTATACATTTCACATGAATAATCATATAGTCCGCCTTCCATGAAGTATTTTCGCCGTGTGCTTCAAAGAGATTGGAATAATGAAGGTATTGAAATAATCCTTTGCTATTTCCTGCTAAATCACAATTAAAAGTCATATTGTGCTGAAAATTAGTTAGCCCATTCACCTAGTCCGTTCTTGAGTAAAAAATTCTTGAAGTAACTTTGCGTAAACGATTTTAAAGCATTAATGGAACACGTAACATATTGACAGGAAAAGATGCTGGATAATTCAATATATATGTACATTAGAAAAATGTAATACACCTTGTTTGCTTTTTCATGATTCCATGAATAATTTTTGATTTGTCTTCCTTTGTATGCATTCGATGATCTTCTATTTTTCTTTTTATGACTAGTTTGGGCTAATATGTGCTTTTGTTGCTTTGTGACTCCTTTTCCTCCTCAGTCTTGCGTCCTAAAGACATCAGTCTTTGTTCGCACTCTGAAAGGCTCAACCATGAAAATTTTAATTTATTCATCAGTCATTGGAGCATGATCTGCTCGAGATTCAAATATGAAATATATTTCTATCTGAATTGCGTGACATCCAGTCGCCTTATTGAACTTACCTCACACTAAAATTTTTAAATCTTGCTACATTTTATTTAATAATTAGGCATAGGTGGAACGACCGTGACAGAATTGTCCCGACGAATCAATATATTTGCATTTTTGACGCTTCTTCCGTCACTATATGGATTAATTTTGCACCAACGACCCCAATCATGCAAATTTTAGTTTGACACTCCATGTATTTTAAAATGATAGATGTGGTGGCCGAAGGTTCGGCAAATGAAATCTTACTATAGAGACTACTATAGTCTGTCTTTCATAGAATGCCTCAAAATAGAAAAGTGACACAAATCAGTACTGTCGTCAAAATCATTTACGTATAGCTCTTACTGTAAACTTTTTACTCGAAAAATTGTTAAAGGTTAGATCAGTATGCTCACAAATTTCCAGTCCTATATGATATATTGTTCATTGGAAAATCGTGAAAATCTGAAATTCTACTTGCTTCCCACTTTCATTATTTAGAAGAATTTCAAGAAAAGCAGACTATAGAAATCCATTGCGGTAGCCTTAGAACGGCTGAAAAAACTGATCATCAAGCAATCTACATCACGAAGAAAAAATTCATTCAATGTAGGAATTGAATTGCGAACTCACGGCATTGATCATTTCAAAAATTTTAAAGTTATTATCCGTCAATAAACTTATCCCACTGGGAAACGTCATAAATCTGGCCATTCCGAAATTTCGGTAAAATATGCATGTAATGAGGTAAAACCATACATCGGCTTTAAAACTTTTTTATCAGTTTGAACAGTATAGTAAAAGAAACTTGAGATATTTAAGATAGCTGAAATTGACATCAGGCATATATTCAGATTCACAAAGCGTTACACGATTCGGCTGGGTTTCATTTTAAATTCGAAAGGGCATTGCCAGGTTCAAAAATTTGATAAAATTCTGACTTCCTCAGTTCATAGATATTATATAGTTTTGGAAAATCTTCCAATCTATTCATTTTATAAAGCGGTCAAGTTCTAAGTTAATTACGTGGTTGATCCGACATGGTTTGACATTCGTTTTTGTAGCCTTTACTCTGCGACGTTTAGGCACAGAAAATAAAAGTTTATATAACTCAAATGATTGCCCATAGAAGTTGGGATTTCAAAATACTACGAGAGTCCAAAAAGAAATGGTACGAAAAGCAAAAAATCTTTATCCTATGTAATATCTGAATAATTTTACAAAATTTATAGGAGTGACTAAGATCGTTCAATAATCTGGCATTCATAAAGATTTAATCTGAAGAGTATGAAAAAGATTTTTCCCTCCATGTAGTGTAAATTTCAATTGATGATTTGACGAATTCTGAGTACGTTAATTTAGCCACATGTAAATCTTGCAATAATTCTCAAAACCATGTCTGCATAATGTTCGAATAATCTCATTAAGACACTGAATTTTTAATAACATTATAACAATTAAGAGTAATTGAATAAATTTTTGACAATAAATGTGAAAACAGTAATTCTATTATAATAAAAATTCTGTAATGTGCTTACATAAGAGGATGTCATCAGTTGCAAATGGGGTTTAATAAATGCTTATTTGCGTTATTCATGTGACCAGCCAGCGTTTTTCCCACTTTTTTGTTCTTGCACTCGTTTCTAAGATTAGCTATTCATGCTCATCTATATATTTTTCAGCTAATTAGTCTTCCATTGCGTTAGGCTTATACCAGAAATCGAAAATAGAGTTGACAGTATGTTCTAGAACGTGAGAAAAAGCAGACTGCATCAACTGTTTCTAAGCAACCAATTCTAAGCTTTATTTAGGAGACAGGTTCCAAATTTTTTTAATTTGCTGAACGAAATCCGTTATCGAATATAAACAGAATAGTTTTGTATGAAGGATTATAATATTATTCTTTTGGGCACGGCTCAAATGACGGATACTGCTTGTAGAAATATTCTTCATTTTTTCATTGTAACAAATCTATTGCTAACAATAGCAGAACTTGCAGATATTGTACCAGGTTAGTAAAAGGATCTGTAGGGTAACCTACAAAGTACAAACTGTATCAAAACAGTCATTTGATGAAATTTTGAAATTACCTACTACTATAGGAGTTCATCTGTAATATTTTTCTAGTCAAATTCATGGCCGAATGCAATAATTTACATTTCATGTCATTTAAATGTTACCCGGAGTTTTTTTCAACATGCTAAAATTTCAAATGGCATTGTACAAAATATGCTAGTTCGTATGAATAAATGTTTCAATTCTCACTAAGAAAGATTCCTCGATTATGTTTTTAGTTACTAAAATTCAATCGTAGCAGAACTTATCATCAATGACCAACATCATTGAAAATTTTTATAGGAAACCATTTGGAAGAAAACGATGTACAGTATGTGATATTGCCAGAACCGAAGTGCCTGACCGGCATAAGGATCGATGAACATCAAGCCCTGCGGATCAGGTAAATTTTATAAACAATCGATCGCATTTTCAGTGTTTCGGATGTCTACTTATGGTCTGTTTTTCTTGAAATGCTTCTAAATAATAAAAGTGGAGCAAGTACTGATCCATATCTCTTCTAATTTTCTGCTGAGCCATCCGTTTTCAAATTTGTTAGCATTGTTAACTAGCCGTTAGCAATATTTCGAGTTAAAAATCTTACTGTAAAAACTTTGTGTGAACGATTTAAATAATATTGGTTTTGGTCAATTTTCAATTTGGAGAAAACAGGAAACAGATTATGGATAGGAAGTCATAAAAATCATTCTGAAAGATATTTCTTTCTCCTTTTAAGCGCATTCTTATCAGTGTTTGTCGATACTATGGTATCTGTCCGTTCTGTTTCATGCAAATATTTATTCAAAATCAACTCTATGGAAATCATAGTTACTTTTTCAATTTATACTGCAGATCAATGGATTATCAAAGCACAAACCGATACGACCAATGGTCGAATATTGATTTCACAATCGGCAAGGAAAGCATCACTTTCCAAAATTATATTAATACTGCATCACTTCGGATTATCCGAAATCCAGAAACAGATCCGAAAAACAAACCTGAACTGCTAGATCGCCTGATATATTGTCCGGCAGATCATCAATATCAGAATGAATCAAAGAAAAGAAAAATGTTCAACCAAAGCGTATTGGAGAGGATGATAGGCGCGAGCAGATATAAACGACAATCGCAAGGTTTAGCCTCAAAATTGATCAAAACAACCAGATTGGCGTTGGCGGACAGTCCTTACGAGGTCAATTCGCTGGTTATCGTGCCAGAAAACGTGGATTTGGTTATCGAACAAGGGGTCACTTTATATTTCGAACCTGGTACTGGATTTCTCGTCAGAGGTATATTCATTTGACAGAGTTTCAATGACTATGTCATAGAACTTTCATGAACAAATTTTTACATTTCACTTGAGTGAAGTCGCAAAATTGAAAAGTATAACTTACAAGCAGATTGATCTTAATTCTTATGAAATTTTTCAATAGCGTTACGATAAATTTATGCAAGCAGTCGATGACAAAAATTTTACATCTCAATAACTATGTGAGATAACCGCAATTTATTCTGTCAGAATTTCGCTTCTATTTAATATTCACGGACTGGTGTAGATTGGGAGGAATTTTTGATTATTTCGCTTTTAGCACCATCATTTTGACAAGGTGTGAATGAAAACTGTGAGAGTATATGGAAATGCAACAACAAATGACACATATCAAATCATTTGAAGCTATTATATTATTTTTCAGGACATTTGATCGCCGACGGAACATTCAATAGGGTGATTAAAATGTTACCTAAGGATGCAAATAGCACATGGAATGGACTTGTTGTGGAAACGACGAAGTCATTTTCTGGTGAGCATTTGCTATGTTGAACTTGTTGCTCAAAATATACTGTTACTTCAGCGATTCGGCGATATTGAGGCGCAAAGTTTCAAAATCTGTAAAACAATGAGAAACAAACGAATTCGCAAATTAAATTAAAATTAGGGTAAAATAAAGGTTTTGGATACTGGGGATTCCCAAAAAACAAATCAACTCACTGCTGATTAAATCTTTTTAGGGACTTGGTTCTAGCTTGCTCTACTAGTAGATTATAACGATGTCAGTGCGTCACCCTTGCTGATCAATTCTAGACTTCATTTTGCTCACCAATCAGTTCAATCAGATAATTGACCAGTATCTTTATGATTCTGCTCAGATCAAGGTATGTTTTAGTAAATAGTCCGCCTAAAAATACTCGTTATTTTGAAATGATCGATGCAGCGCTCCCACGAAAGTAAAGACCCATCTATACTTTTTTCGCTAAAAAACATACGCAAGCGATTTGCTCTCCAAGTATTGGAGCAATTTCAGTGTATAATACATCGCAAGGTAGATATTGAAATTTCCGATTGAACGATAATCAGCACTTTCAACAAGTATCTAATGTGCGCTTTAAATCCAGCTTTGACGCAAGAAACGTAAGAAACGCAAGATGCTTACAAAATAACTGATTTCTGCAACACGATGCAAATTTTTTTGCAAAATATACTTCACTGGATAGAACTTATCAAGATCTTTCTTGCGCACAGAGAAAATGGGGAATTCGCTCGATTTTGAACGCTGCAATCACTTGCGACAGATTTTCGAGAAAAAAGAAGTAAAATTTGTAAAACTTTTTACACCAATGGATAAAGAAAATGTCTCATCTATGAGCCGTAAACACAGCAATTGGAAATTTCCTCCCATAACCTCGTTATATGAACGAAATTTCTCGAGTAACACTCCGGTGTTAAACTTTAGAAATCGAAAGTAAATAAACGGAGTGCTTTTCTTAAGATTTTAGTTTTCCCATTTTTATGTAGAAAAGAGCGTTTTTACAGTATGAAGTGTTCCTCTGCATGAAAATTGGGTATCAGATTTAACCTAATTTTAAGATAGTTTCTAATTCTGCCACTTTGAAACAAAATTTGAAAACTACAGGACATACAGGAAATTTTCATTTCTTGTACCCAATAAAAAAATTACTATAGCGTCTTCCCGATATTATATGAGTTTGATCGGAACGCATAGACCGGTCGAAAAGGCATAAATATGAAAAAAACTTCGTATACAAAAATTCCAAAAAAATTGAAAGAAAGTACAGCTGAAAAGCCTGTTTTTCAACAAAACAGACTGAATTTTGACGCAGATTTGTCTTCTTGAATTGAGAATTGACAAAAATTAGGATCAGGATTATGGTCGAAAAATTAGTCAGACTGGAAGAATGTATTTAATGAGCAGCGAATTTTTTTTCATTTTTTTAAGTTATTTTTTTTTATTTTATTCATTTTTTCTTTTTTTTGTTCCGGCATCATACAGTAGTCACATGACCAATTTCATTCTTATCAAAATCTCGAATGGTTGATAAGTGACCCCTTACTTAGAGCGAATTAGGGTGCTCTTATAGTCAGGCACAGGTACGTATTAACATGCGGTTGCAAAAATTGGTCATTTTGACGTGAGCAGTATTCATTTATCCTCAACAGAAATTTTCAAGTGGATAGAAGGTGTTTTACTCACAGGTGTTTTGAGCGTTTTTCATTGCTTACTTACTTTTCTTCCATGATTTTTACCCGCTGATTTTTTACAAAAAAAGTTTTTCGTCGTGTCAGTTGGCAAATAACATGACAGATTGTAGGTTTCCTTTCCACAGGGCAAAATTCACGTACAGTGCTCAAATCGCTGGTGATCAACAACGCCTATATAGGTCTCCTGATCAGAGGTTACGATTTTCCGTTCATAGAAGATTTGACCGTGGCGGCCTCCACCCGAGACGGTCTGGTCGTTGATTCGGATTTCATACTCAACGTTACAATAAGAAAATGCCGCCTGATCAATAATAAAGGATATGGTATTCGGATAAAAACTGGCGAAAGTACGATATCCGTTTCAATAAACGAAATTTTGATCGCAGGCAGCGAGTTGACCGGTTTTTTGTTAGAAAGTTCCACAACGTCCAAAAACTTGGTGAAAATGATCGATATCCGAAACGCAGCATTTTTCAATAACGGCTGGAATGGCTTAGACGTTCAAGCGAATTATGAAAAGTTCCAAATCGATCGGACGATCAGCGCATCTAACGGAAAGTACGCCATATTTTTCAAAACTGCGGATGAAGAAACACTTATAAGAAGATCTAGCGTTCAAATTTCGAGATTGAACGTCACTGGTCACTGGTATAACGCTGCACTTGTGGTAGAAAGTTCTCTGTCAACTTTTTCCATTGGTCGGAGCAATTTTTGGGAAAATTATAATGGTTGCATGAAATTTGTCGGATGCATGAAACTAATAAGCATATTCGAAAATCAATATTCTAGGAACCGGAACGGCATCATTAGCATAAATTCCACCTGCCCGAATAGCAGCATTTCCATAATAAGGAATAACTATACATTGAACTTGTTGAACAATCGTATACTTAACCAATCCATAGTGGCGATCCATAGTAATTCCAGTTCCATACAATTTTTTCACAATAATTTTGTAAAAAATACTGCTTTCAATGTGATTTTAATCGAAGGTTCTCCCAAAGACCATTTTACTGATTTTTTTTTGATAAACAACTCTTTCAAAGACAATTTGGCGCCCAATATCATAACTTTGAGTTCTTCGAAAATGAACCTCACCAAAAATATGCTGGACAATCCGATATCCGTTTGCGAAATTCGAATTTTGAACTCGACGATGGTACCCATGGAAAATTTTGCGGATAACATTTGGGCAGATGTCAACGCAATTTTGCCAGGCAAGAAAATTTGTCTGTCTTCGATCAAAGACGTTCAAAATGATGAAGACAACGTCGGAATTACGGGTGTATTAGACGTGGCTACCTTTACGTCTATGGATTCTAAAGCTGAAGGAATGGTACCCGAAAGTTTGAGGCAAAATATGATAGAATCGATGACCAATCGAAGCATGGTATTCAGAGCTAGAAACGAGTCGTACAAAATTGAAACTTCATTGTTCATAAGGTAACTTGATCAGTAGACTAAATGCTATTTTTGTAACAGATTCCCAATCCCCAATGTCAATGAAATTTTTTTATGCACGGAAAGATGGAATGTAATTTGTGGCTAACACATGCAGTAAATCAACTTCCATTGACAGAGACATCAACATTGCATCTTGTCTACAGTGGGCAAAAATATCTTACTATAGTTAAAAAACAGTCAGTATTTTTCTGCGCTGTTCACGTAGCTGTGGTTGCACCAAAAAATAATATACAGATTTTTGCAGGAACGGTTCAACCATGATCGTAGAGCCCGGTACAACGCTAGAAATTTGGCCTAATCAAGGAATTTACGTATTTGGTCGGCTAATAGCTAATGGAACGCCTAATGAACCGATAATTTTTCGATCAAGGTCGCTAGAAACATGGAGTGGCATTTATTTGGATAATGATGGTATATAAACTGAATGATATATAAAAAAAGGAAGCAAAATAGTTAACTTTCGGTACAACTCAAAATTTGCATAATTATAGAGAAGTAATAGTGTAAAAAAGGAAATTGTTCCAAATTCAAGAATGAGATATCGGAACCAGAATCTGAGCTTCTGTTATGTAAGAAACGTTCAAACCCATTAAGACCGATTTTATGGCTGAAGTCACCCACAGAAATCGCTGATGGAATGAAACTTGCTTATCGAGGTCCGATATTTGAAAATTGGTTATCAGGATCCGATATTCAAAACAAAAAAGAAAAACACTTGAGTCGTGAATGGCATTGCTCACCTTCTTATTCCTAATTTTCTAATTTTTCTTTTGTTTTTTTTCGACTATGTAAGACATTCTAAGAAACATACTACAGGTATCTGAGATGGAGTCATTGTTCATGATGTTTGACGTCAAATTTTATTTTCAACCGGAGGAGTAAAAAGAGTGAAAATTGGCATAGAGTTGCTATAATTCAGTAACTATCAAGTGTGACTATAGTCCATTATATTTTGAAATGAGATTCCGAATGTAGATAAATGCTCTAGCACGTGGAAAATCTGCTATGTCATATATTTTTGTCACGTTGTAGGCACTTTGCGGAAAAAGGTGTCCCCTGACGTACAGTCTGTTTTTATACAATGCTTCCAAATTAAAAAATGTCAAAAGTCATTAATGTCATCAAAATTGTTCGCTCAGAACTTCTGACGTTAGCCCATAAATTTCCAGGCCTATGCTCCAGCAGAAAATCGTCAAAATGTGGTATGGTACTTGCTTTCCACATTAGTTGTTTAGAAGCATTTCAATAGCTTGTTTTTTCTGTCTAAGCATATTCTTACATTCCATTGTTTCATTTAGAAAAAATGGACCATAACATCTTTTTAAGATCTGTCTTCTAACTATTTCCAAATTGAGAAATTGTCTGCCGTTTCAGCAACGGAAAATTCATCAGTCCTCAAGTATTGCATACTCGATCGATCCAATCAAGGTTTAATCCTCAGATCGAACAACGTGATTTTGTCCAATTGCGTCATTTCCAGACCAAAATTTGCCGGCGTAACTTTGGTGATCGACAACAATAGCAACAATTTTGAATCAAAAAATAAAAAATTTTCGGTGCAAAATCATTTCGTTTCATTCAATTTCGATTCAACCAAAATAATGGAATCGCAAGGCTCGGGCCTTAAAATTATCAATTCTAAATATCCGATCGAAATACGATCTTTGATAGCCGAAAAAGTTTCTGGAAATTGCATCGATTTAGAAAACGATCCAAAATTCGATATTCGAATTTTGAATTCGAGCTTTAGCGATTGCCAACGATACGCCGTATCTATCGAGCGATTGATCGGCGGTTCAAATCAGACTTTGATGCTGAGCGAAAATTTAATAGCGAATCAAAGAGGATTGGGCGGTGTTTATGTATCAGGAATCGATTATGGAACGGTTATTGTGGAAAATAACACTTTTCGGAATAGTTTGGTGCCAAATTTGATCATTATCCTGAAATGCAATCCATGGACAGAATATGTGCCAAAATTTGATTTGATTGGCAATAAGTTCAATTTGAACGAAGATTTGAGCGCAGATGTTCGTTTGATCGATTGTGTCGAGGCGAATATTACAAGGAATTGGTTCAACGATAACAATAATTACAGGTAATTCGACAGCATTACTTCTGAATTTGAAATGAGCTTTTCTACAAAACGATCGACCACTGCGAATATTTATCTACGGGCCGTAAAGATTTTCACTCAAATGTTTCCTCATTTGTTTAATGAACTACGCTTGAGCATAATCAAGAACTTTTGTTTCTATTGATTTGTTTGAGCCGCTCAAAGGCGCAATGATAAAGGATAGGCCTGATCGCATTATCATTCCGAATGATGGTCAAGATGTCGTATTGATGATGTGTTTGTTATTCTTCTAAATTTGTACCTGATTATCATTTTAACTTTTAGCATATTTTGAATTTAAGACGCTAGGGGATGAGCAACAGATGAGCTGAATCAAGGTTCGGATAGATTCGATTTGTGCGACTTGGGAACTCGAGTCTAAGGAACTAATTGACCAGGCTGCTGCAGCTAAATTATAAAGATAGTGTCCTTGAGGAGTTGTAACTTGAATTAATCTTGTTCAACTTCTGTCACTTAACACACAAGGCCGATTTGGAATTCCAGACTATGGAAAAATGTTTACCGACAGCAAAAGGGACTGTTAAGGAACATTGTTTTCCAGTATCACAGATCAGAAAATTCGGACATTTTGATCTGTGAAACTGGTTTGATTTCTAAAGCAAAGCGGTTTCACAGATCAAAATCAAATATCATTTTTCTGCGATTGAACTCGTTAGGGTTGCAGTATAGTTGGCCGTAAATAGCTGATGATAACTAAACAGTAAATAGTTGATCAATTCTTTTCTGATCCGTTAAACTTCTTCAATGCTTCTTCAATTTTCCACACTGATCTGGCCGTATCAGAAAATTTCAAGCCCCAATAATAAAACGACGTATGAATATGATACACTGTGAGTAGAGCAATGTGAAATGCTGCTGACAATTAGCCTGAAGCATCACTGTGAGCCTGAAGTGTGGAATTAATCCTACTAGTACTTGATCTATATCAAACTCCTACAAAAATTTTCAGCAAAGCACCTGCTTCACAGTTGACGTGATTATTCAAAGTCAAGAGAAAAACGTAATTTAAGCCAAACTCTTTGTTGGCAGATGACAACCAAGCTGACTGTATGAAGACATTTACCAGAACACGTAAGCCAGAAATGTTTAATCTCATCCGGAAGTTGTTGACTCATCTCAGAATAGACTTCTTCACATGGATCAATTATATGCCAATCGATAGATCTGTTTGAAACCTATTCAAAAATACAACTTGAAATATTGCATTTCTAATTTTAAAGGAATCATGATCGATTAACGTAAAAGTTTGGTAGAAATTTGGATACCCTAAGAAATTTGGATATAACAAAAGGTTTTATTCGTTTTGGAATTTCTGTTCAGACACAAGGGAGCTTTTCGACTGGAAATCGAACCATCGCCAGTAATCGTCAATCAATCCTCGGGTGATAAATTCAACATAGATTTTCGACGCAATACTTTCACAGCTAACAAAGGCGATTTCTCCGTTTATTTTTTAACCGATAATATGAATCGATTTCGATCGAACGTCCAATTCAATTACTTTCGAACGAACGAAAATCGAAGGAGTTCGTTGATTCTAGGATCGCCTCTGTTTTTTGTACACGAAAATCAATTTTTGGACGAAAAATACGGCCATAAATTGGAAGTGGAATTTTCCGACGACGGTCGTTACTTGGACGCATCGAATAATTATTGGTCGACCGATAATGAAACTGAAATTTCAGAATCAATTTTGGACGGTCGAAAGATCCAAGGTCGGGGCAAGGTGACTTTTAAGCCGTTTCTAAACGTTGGTAATGAGACTGAATTCATGATCGACGTTCCAGTTGATTATAATATCGGCAAGAATTCGTCATCCGTTGAAACCAGTACGTTACCGAATACTCCAGACTGTTCGTCGCTGAAATTTTGCCACTACAATGGACTCTGCATTTCGAACAATATTTGCTTGTGCAGTACAGGTTATACGGGCTTGGACTGTCGGTTTTTCACCTGCTCCACTTTGAACAATTGTAATGGAAATGGAAGGTGAAACAAGGTTTAATAAGTACCTAAAGTAATCCAACATATCAGATACTGTATTCATAAAAAGGGTTTTGAAAGAACAGAGATACAGAATAAAAGAAAAATAGTCGTTTTGAGAAAAATTGTAATGCACGTCGGTTCATTTTAATGAGATAGCTCTTCGTTTGATTTACAGTCAAAATTAATGACTTGAGGTTGATTTCAGAAATTTCAAAATATTATTTTTTGTCGTGGAACAATTTCAGAAACTGATTTAAGTCAAAAACTAAATCATCGCAAATATTCACCCCTTCTTGAAGACTATTTGTCTTGGGATCCATAGTGAAATAATATTGGATTAGGATTTACGGAATTACTCTAAATCTTTCTACATTGAAATTTAGAGAATGTAAAAAGCAACATTTCGCGTCAAGTATTGTCGGTCAATGGTCTATGCTAAATATTGAGCTTTTAGTTCAGCGGATGTTCTATCGCGTCCTCTCTATTCAATCGTGACTATTAAATTTTTAATTTACTGTATTTTCAAACTTTTCCCGCAACTTTGTTCCTGTAGAAACGAAGGCACTTCGCCAAAACTTGCATGCAAGAAGCGCAAAGATTCCATTTTCTGGGACCGATTCGTTCGTTTACCACATAGGTCAAAATAAGATGAAATCCTATTAATTAGTAAACGAGTGTGAACTGGACTTAATCGATACCATTCTTTTAATGGTTGTGGGAGCAAGAAAAAATTAATTCGAAATGAATATTGCCATGTTTGTTGCTGAAGCTCTTCATCAAATGTGTCATCCATGATAATAAAACAAAGACATAAACAGTCGAAGATGCAACTGGCACACTTGGAAACAAATTTCCACCTGAAATTTGACCGGGAGAAAATATCAATATTTTCCAAGTAAATTTTCCAAGTCTTGGAATCCCAGTCAAAAATTTTCAGAGCATACGAACCGACACTTGGAAATATGCAGTTTTACTGGGTAGAATTACCTGGAAATTCCAAGTCTTGGAACTTGGAACTTTTTTGAGCATAACAACTGAAACTTGGAAAACTGCCGATTTTCCAAGACTAAGGGCTTGGAACTTGGAGTTACAAGTACATACGAATCGGCCCCGAAAATGAATTATCATTTTTCCACGTTACGGGCTGTTAAAGTTTCAGAAAAGATTGAAATAAAACATTTTATTTTAAGTGCTTCCAGTTTTCGAATACTGAGATTCTTCAAATAGATTTAAGATATAGCTTAATCTTCTTTTAGGTACTTTTACTCTTATTCCAACCAGGCACTATACAGCAAAAAATACAGTGCAACATGTGTAATTTCATAATAAAGGCTTTTTTGGTTATAAAATTAGGAAAACATAAAAGCTAATAATCACAGTCTAGTTATCCAGGTGTAAATTCGAAAATCACATTATAAATTCATCTCATGGAATATAGCATATTGTAATAGTATATATAGTTATATAGACAGAAATTAATCTCTGATCTGGAATAGAATTTTTTAAATTTTTGCAAAATTTGGGAATTAACATTTTGAAATTTTTGTTCCTAGAGCAGTTCCTGAGGTCAGATATATGCAAAGGTCATCTATTGAAAGCCCTTATGCAAATTTCAGTGGGAACAAAGCCCACAGGCAAAATTATTAGTGCAACATAACTGTTTTGCTATGAACTGTTGAATACACATATTTCTGAATTCACTCTTGGATGCCTCGCTTCATTGTTAAGCTTTGTAAATGATAATTTTGTTGCAGATGCACTGGTCCGAATTTGTGCTCATGCTACGAGGGATGGTTCGGCCGACGCTGTGACTCGGCGAACTGTAGTTCGTTGCACGAGTGTCACGGCCACGGAACATGCGTTTCGTACAACGAATGTGAATGTTTCCACGACTACATGGGCGTCGACTGTAATCAGACTGTAAATGAAAGCACATTGATCAGTTCTTCAACATCAGTGCTCGTCACCCAATCCACAGATTCGCAACTATGGTCTTTTTCCACAACATTAAGCGTCTTGGAAAACGTAGACCAAAATATGTCGTTCCAAGTGACCACCGCTCCCGCGTATTGCTCGTTTTGCAATTATCGAGGAAGATGCTTAAACGAGCAGTTGTGCTTATGCGCCGCTGGATGGTACGGGCGACGATGTGAACTCGCCAACTGTTCGCAAGTTAGCAATTGTTCCGGCCGTGGACTTTGCGCCGGACCGAACGTTTGTCAATGCTTCATCGGCTACGTCGGTGAAGACTGCAGTACCTGCTCCAATGGGCACTGCGCGAAAGTAGCCTGCGACAAACCGTGCCTTCACGGCATGTGCGATTACGCAAATGGTAAGTTCAACATAACACTGAGTTCGGTTTTATTGTAAGATTGCCAAACCTGAGCTGTGCTCGATATTTGCTCGATCTCGGTTTCACTTTCACACACTCTATAAATTATGAAAAATTCACATGCATTAAAAGTGCAACATTTAGGCTGTACTTTTCATACAGTATACGACTTTTTGAAGTTTTTTTCCTTTTTCTCTACCCGCACTTGCAAATTGAGCTTCAAAATGCTATACCAAGTGTAAATACCTTTCATTTGTATTCTTTGCTGAAATGGTTTATTTCCAAATTTAGCTGCCATACTTCGAGTTTTTCCAAAATTTACATTTACCTGTGCTTCAAATCGATATTCTAATGGCGAAAATATATAACTATAAACGCTGATGAGTTGTACATGTTGTCACGGAATTTCTTGTATTCCATCCAGACTCTGCTAAGATCAATGGGTAAAATTTTGGAAGTCAATCTACCTGTCTGTGAGGTTCAACGTATGCGAAGCTTTGACATAAAAAAGTGGACCTAGTTCAAAACTGACGATAGGTCAAGAAGAAACTATTGAACATGTCATGCTGCATTCGATAGGCCATAGTCAATCGAGTGATGTTGCACCGGAAATATCAACCAAAACAGAAAAACTAACAAAAAATGTTGCCCATGATGGTCCTGTTTACTCTGGAACATGTAGAAATGTTGGCAATCCGACCTTGACAAACTTCCGAGTTAAAAGCTACCAGACTTCTCAAAAATATTATGATTCCTATTCAAGAAGTTATAGGAATAGAGTCTTTCTAATGAGGACAACATTATAGTATTTAGAACGAACTATCAAATCGAAGAAGATACCATTTTTGTAAAAATTGAGATCCATTCTATGACACGTCCTACATCGTCAGAAGAAGTGCTACGTACAAGAGTCAATATTATAGGAGATAGACAGGTTCGAAATACAGATATATAGTCTGTTTTTTATAAAATGCTTCCAAATTGAAAACTGACACAAATTAGTACTGTCGTGAAAATAGTTTACATAGAGCTCTTACAGTAAGATTTTCCAATCGAAAAATTGTCAGTGGTTAGTTCAGTACGCTCAAAAATTTTCAGTCCTGTATAACATACTGTTTATCCGCAAATCGTGAAAATGTGAAATACTACTTGCTTTTCACTACCATTATTTAGAAGCATTTCAATAAAAATATACTATGAATGTGTATGCTTTATTATGTCTCTGGAGCTTCAAAAGGTTGCTACAATCATCTGTTCCAACCCAGTGTGATACTTGAACCTGGAACATGACAATAATTTTTGATTTCTTAAGATTTTAGATGGACTATTATCGGTGATTCCGTATGATAAAGGTGCCGTATACACTAAATTTAGTCGATAAGCCATGTGGAAAAAGGTGCTATATACAAATGAGCTTACTTTCCGCCATAGCTAGTGTCTCTTAAGTATTAAGATGACTGGCATTAAACATGTTTTTAAGTATTTGCTTTGAGGAACAAACTTCAGTTTAAACAAAAAACAATTCCGCCTTTGAGAAATGAAATATTCGAGCATGTTTGATGCCGATTTTCTGAAAACCAGAAATCTTGTATGTAGCACCTTCTTCCTGGTGGTGACGAAATGCGTGCTTTGCCACCCTTCATGCACCACCAGTTTGTGAGGTCAGGTTTAGGCAAAGTCTCTATTCTTTGCTAAACTTTCATATTCGCTGTAGAGAATATCTATTGGCAAAAATTAAGAGTAAAATATTACTCTTTCAGTACCATTACCAGCACCAGTACAAATATGCATAATGTCAGAATTTACACTTGGGTGTCCTACATTACGAGTACAAAAAACGCAGACTCGTATCTGCTTGTTACTATTTGGGGAAATTTACTACAATGTTCTTGAAACCACGCTTACAGTTTCATCCTAAATGTCCATTATGCTGAAGCAATGATTATTATTTTCACATTTTCCAGGTACGTGCCTGTGCAAAAACGGTTGGACTGGCGACGAATGTGGACTTTGTGAAAACGGTGCTGACCCTCACACGAACTGTCGCAAAAACGAAACGCAAATCACTTACATTTTTACGAAAAATTTAGACATTGAAAATACCATTCTTTACGTGCATGGACAAGATCTGCCAAAGTAAGGAAATTCATGAGCAGAAATTTTTGTCCTTCATTTACTCTTAACACTGTTTTTTAATCCCTCTCTTTTAGTAACTCAGTTTGTAAATTGGATTCCGGTATCATGAATTCAGTATGGATCAGTCCAGAGTATATGGTATGCAATACCAGTTCACCATCACAGGGGGCAATCGGAAATTTTTACGTTGAAAGCACTTCTGGCACAAAGATACAGGCTCCAACTGGTACCAATGATGCGGTGCGTCACAATACAAATATCTTCACGATATGTGTTTAAAGTTGTCGTTTTCTAGATTTTATCGCATGCAAAACCGATATGTAACTCAGGAACATGCTCTGAAGATCATGGTTCATGCGTAGAAAACTTGTGCTTCTGTGATGCAGGGTGGAAGAATCGATGCGAAGAAAAGATAGTTACACCTGAAATGGAAGTCTTGTCTTTGAGTAACATAAGCTCATGGCAGGAAGGTCGACCACTGGACATTGATTTTCATATTCAAGTATGAATGATAGTAGCTCTAATCGAGCTTTTTATCAACCATAATTTTTCCAGAACAAAAGCCTGAAAGCACATTGGCAGTCTGTGAAAATTCCAAACGGTGCCACCATTGATCCTGAAACTGGCATCTTTCACTGGCCTAAACCAATAGGATCAAACTATCCTATAAATATCACAGTGTCTGCGACGACAGCGCTCGGAACTTCAAACGGGTCTTATAGTATAAATATTCGACCATCCTATACTCCAATACTGGATCAAGTATTAATCACATCAGATAACCTATTATCTTTCAATGGAACAATCAACTTTGACATGAATTCATCGTCATTATCAAAAGCCATCGTTGATGTTCTGTCTTACTATGAATCCGAGGATGGTCGAATAGTAACGATGAAAATTCCGACCATCGCTGACGATCAAGATCAATTTTATGGAGAATTTTTATTAGACGACGATCTGTTGGGAAAAAATTTGAAAATCGTAGCCTGCCATCCTGCCGATTGTGATTCAATAGTGGAAAATGGAGTCGATATATTAGGGCTGAAATACATAACATATGATGTTCAAGGTTTAAGAATTGATCCAAAATTCACGTCGCTGTCTTATGACTTTGAAACGGGTCAGACTGATTTCCAACTAATGGTTGAAAATTTTTATCTATACAAAATCAGCAACATTCAATTATTGGTGAGTATCGTAAAAATCAATGCCCGAAATATAGGCTATTCCAAAAACAAAACCTTCCTTACCGCAGAAAGTTGAGCTAGATTGTTGTGATTATTATTTTATGTGCTCATTCATTGATATTTTCTCTTTTGAAACTATCCTCTTTTGGTGAAATAACTTACGACCCAAAAATATGTCATACTACTAAATTGATTCAAAATCTAATGCAAAACTTTGAAATCCGAATCATTGCAAATAAGAAACTCGCTTATTGCTTTCACGTTCAAGCTTTACTTCACTTTTGGCTGACACTTTGTTGATTTGATGTCTTGAGTTTTCTCAAAATTACGAGATTCCGAACAATATATATTCCGTGGTTCATGTCAAGTTTTGCCGAATAGCCTATGACTATGAAAAATACATCTACTGATCAGTGTAATGTTTTAGATCACTTGCTCTAGATCACATGTTAAGCAATAATAACTGTGGTAAAATCCACCAGTACCATTGTGTGTACAAGGTGGTCCAAAACAAACGGCCAACTGAGAAGCCTATGGTGCTTCAGCCAATCGAGTTGAAGTGTTGTTCAATAGATAGTCTATCTATTCTAGTTTCTCACCTTAAAGATTCATATCTATAGTTGCAGTACACCACAGGCCGTCCTCAATCATACTGAACCACTTTTTGATGTCTATTTTTACTGCATCTCTTTTAAAATGGGAATATCAGCTTTTCGGCTGTAATAATTTAAGCTTTCTGTAACAAGGATTCAACACTAATAGACACTGAACGACTAACAATCAAAATCTGGTTTCTAAGTTATAGTCGTTGACTCTGATAATCTTGAGAAAAAGTAATGTTTCCAGAAAAAGTCGTAATTTTTCCAAAGTTTCAATACTCACATGATTGAAAGCTGCAGAACGATCCGAAATTGGTTTCGAAGCAAATTGAAATGAATTTTATGGACTGAGGATTTTTCTCAGTAATATAACTCTTAAGCGGTATTTTCCATTGGATTGTTGATTTTTCTGGAATCTGTCAAATCCATAAAAACACAAATGGGTAGTTTTGCCTTAAGCCGCACCAACCAGTCTGTGAATTTCGAACATACACGAAATTCTGGTATGTGATACAGTAAAAGAATCTTGTTGTCGAATGCAGAGTCCCAGATCTACCGTGGTCACTGTATGCTAGCACTTTTAGGGGAGCCATTTATTTCCGGAACACCCTGCGCATTTTTCAGATAATAATTTTTTAGGCCAGACACTTTCCTACATTCATAGACTGGAAATCTAATGCGACGAATTTCGATTTGGAACCCATGGAAAAACAGCTCATTTATGTTCACATCGAAAATTTATCATCGTTTGAGGGATTTTTGAGATTCGAAATAGATTCCCCAGAGACAGCGTCAAAATATACGATTGTCGAATTGAATCCTACGATATCGAATCGAACACGTTTGAATATAAATGGTCAAATTGATACAAATTATCAGTTCAACGGCAATAATCATGGTGTTATCACCAGGGTACGTTTTTGGCTTTTTCATTCTTCTGTAATCATTGTAATTGACTTTGCCATGCACTACATCGATATTATGATGCATATATGCTGGGATATATTATTGCTTGAAGGTCAAAATCTTAACTCGGATTCTATGATCTGTCTTTTAAAAAATGTCTCAAATCTTGAAATAGCAAATATTAGCCCTGCCTCCAAATTGCTTATGACACGATTTCTGGGACATTCTACCTTTTGTTCCATTGACCTATGATAAGTTGAAAATTAATGAGATATTTTGAACAGTTTTACATGCTAAGTATCGTGACAGCATTTATTCCGCTTGAAAATCGAAATTCGCATAGCTACAGTAATCCAAAGTTTGGAATTTTTACATTTTTTGGCATTTCTCGGTCTGTACGTGTGTATCGAAATATCACGGCTAAGAAAAGACGTGATTCTGAAGCCAAATGTTCATTTCATGCAGTAGACCATGCTCTATATGCAGGTATGAAAAATGTTTATAATTCTTTACTTTACAGTTTTTGTTCCATTTTAAAGTGTCAAAGTGGAGCTCAAAATAAAGCAAGAGAGCCTTCGAGGCCTTTTTTGGGCATCTGCCCATGGGGGCGAAAGTGCTTTATAGTTGCTACAGTTGAAGGAACCCTGTTCTACACCACGTGATGTTAGCCAGACGAAAATAGAGCAAATGATAGTAGATCGCAGTGCCTTTCCAATAAAGTAAAGAGTATCCGAGTACCTCATGCCGTTTTTCTGTAAATGGATTTCAAACAATCAGTCAATTTCTGAAATTTATTGAAAATTTTTGCAATTTTCGATTTTTCATTTGAAGCATTTCGTTTAAAAACCATTAAGCCTAGATCGTTGAAAATTTATCAGAACTTCGAGTCACATGTTTTCTTATAATGTTTTGGGTAGAGACGCCTCCTGTGTTCCCAGAACTTTATTGGTTAAACATTTATCCAGATTCAAAAACAGATCTGAATGACAGTTCGGTATGTGCAAATCTCTACAGCTGCCAAAACCGTGCACGATAATGGCGATGTTACTTTGACAACTACTGTAGGAATGTATAACTATTCAATAAAAAGATAAAATTCTGCGCCATCAAAGGTAAAGGTGCCCGGGAGTGCGCCTAAACAGCATTTTTCTTTTGTCTTCTAATTTTCGACAGTTTAAAAACTTTCTAGCAGAGTGTAAAATGTTTATTTGTGAAGCAATCAGTAGATCATACTATACTCTGTTAGTAATTTGATCATTCTATAGTACAAATAATAAACGGATCACCTGTGGTAAACAAGGGCTACCTGGCAAATGCAGTAACTCGTGAGTGATTTCCATGAGTATGCATTTTTTCAAAGCTGTGCGGCTCCTCAAACGGTACAAAAATTTTGATGAAAATTTGACCAATACAGTAGGAATGAATTAGCTGTAAAATAAGAAAATAAAATTCTGTGGCATCCGATATGTAGGTACTCAGGAATGCTCATAAACAAAACTTTTCTAATTTTGACCGTTCATTTCCGACTTTTTAAACTCTCCTAAAAGGTGTAATATACAATAATTTACAGTAAATGTTAAACCATAAGATAGCCTATTCTCTCCCGCGTGAAATGAATATTCATTTATTAAATAAGATCACTCCCATCCGAAAATATCGCTTGGTTAGCAAAACAACTGAAACACGCCTAAATATCAATTTTCAAATTTTGGTGTACTGTAGCCGCGTGAATTTTCATTTTCAAGCAAAACCAAACATACCATGAAACTCGGCGTTCAAAACTACCCAAAGCATATTATTTTGAGATATGATTAATTTTCAACTTATCATAGGGAATGTAGAACCTCTCAGAAATCGTGTCTTAAGTTTTTACGATACAATGTTTTCATCGGAAAAATTATTTTAGGTTAATTGAGTATGCTCACGAATTCCCAATCATCTGTGATATATAGTTCAGCAGAATATTGTAAAATTATGGAACAGTACTTGCTTTGAACTATTATTATTTACAAACATGTCATAAAACATACTATAGTAAGATATATATGTACGAAAATCAGAAAAGAATTTAGCGTTTTGGAAATTTATTTCTGATCAAATATTTCAAAGGGTAGTAATTTTATGCTAGTGATTCAGCACTGTAATTTTTTAATTCTAACAATTTTAAAACCTAAAAGAAAGAAGAAAAGAAAATGACAAAGAATTAAGAATTGAATAATTCAATATTCAGTCGTTCAGAGGACATCTTTTTAGTGTTTTATTTCACATTTCCTTGATCACGATGAAAAATCCTAGACATATCGTCACGTCGTGCATCAGCTAATCGCAGGACCCATCTCGTGTAACACAGATACGTCTTATGCTTGAACACTGACATATTGGCTGATAAAGTATACAATGATTCCGGATCTACTATTTGTGATCTATAGCAATCTTTTTCTTAAGTCAGACTATTTTCACTGATACATTTGACAATTACTGGTATTATTTGAGCTTATTTTTCAGATACGTGCTCCCTGTAGGGGTCCGTCAATCGCAGACTGTAATATTTCGATAGATATACCACCGACGTCTGGTTTATTCCAGATAAGCCGCATAGCAAATCAAAGAAATGTAACTGGAGATAGCTGGTTTCTAATCGGCTATAAAAATGTTTCGTCTGAAATCATCGGAGCAGCAAATGAAAGTCAAATACGACTCTTATCGAATGGACTTTTAACTCAATCGTTAAAATTCAGTTTTACACCTGCAACGAGCCCTACGAAAATCAACTTCAAGGTATTCGGTGAAATGATCGATTCGGTCGATAATCAGCTTCATAAGATAGTATTGAGTCTAGTGGATATCCAACTGACCATGTTCAACGAGACTCAACATTTAACTACTGATGATTATGGTACCTTTGTATACTTATGAAATTCTTGTGAATACAATAATTGTTTTAGGTATGGCTACTGCCTTGATTTCGAACTGCTGTTATGGCGTTCAACTTCGGAAAGAGGGATATGAGACGTATTCTACAAATTTGGTTATTCCAATTTTGTTAAACTTCGAATTTTTCATGAAACTTCTACGACCAACATCGAGATTCGTAGTCGAAGCGGTTTATGGTGGAAGTTCATATGAATTAAAATTTGAAAGCATGAATCTTTCATCGCTGGTGAGTTCCCATCTATTGTATCGGTGTTCTGAAAAGTTTTAGACTTTTTCAGACGATCCCGTACATTGCACCTGTGAAAGTTAACTGCAGATCTTTTGACACAATCTGCTCAAACGTAGTTAACCTGCGCAGCTTTGGCGTCATTGATGCTCTGAACATCAACTGGACTTCCCAAACAGCTAATGCCTCTGTGTGGACAATGGTAAGACATTTCTTTTCGGGGAGGTAACACGTTCTCTTCATGTGCAACGCAATATGGTTCAGAACACTGATCGAAGATACCAGGAAGCGTTGAACCTATCCATTAATTTAGTCAATGTTGATTCAAGCATCAAAAAAAGTTGCTTCGTTGTGATTCTGCGGCCGACTTTTGAATATATGGTCGACGATAGGAGTGCCAAACAAAATTTTGATCTATCGATCATAAACAATGATGTCGATCAATCTTCTATAAACTTGTGCACAAGTAAGTAAAATGAGCTCGGACTTTAATTCATATCGGTGCTAACTTCATATCCATGTTTCGTTTTTAGTTTCAACCGATGGAACTATGACAATGTTGCCATATAAGCTCAGAGAGCCTGTTTTCTGCGACTGCGACACAATGCACAGAAAACACTGCACAAAGAATTACAATTCGCTGACTCTTTGTGGTCAAATATGGAACGGTCACACTTACCCGTCGATGTCGACTATTGTACAGCTTTTAGCTTTCATCTCTAATTGCGAGTACTCTGGAGTCAGCATCGATAATGTTATGAATTCCATGAAGTAAAATATTTATAGCCGAAAGTCCATCCTGGAAGTAAAACCTCTACATTTCAGATGTTTATTACAACAATCCAAGTTTTGTGGAGAAGGAAGTGAAAATCGCATGCAAAACTTGGGATGGTTACAGTCAATGAACCGTGATCTCAATGGTGCTATGTCAGTGGACATGGAACATCTGATTCAAATGTTACACAATGATTACCAATTACTCGACGTTCTGATGCAGTACAAAGACTTGTTGGAAATGATAAAAGATACCTTAAAACTCTCAAGGTTGACTTTTCCCACAGATGTACTGTATATTGCTATATGTTATTATCTTTACGTTCAGTTTCGACAACATGCACGTTAATTCGTGGCTGCCAGAGTTCAAGCGGAGCATCACCTATCATTCTGAACTTAACGAATTGATTTCAAATGGCGAAGAGCACAGAATACTGGACAGTGCCAGTTATCACTCTTCTCATGAAAAAGACAAGTAAAGTAGATTTATTATAGTTCACTTGATTTCATGTCTCAGCGGTACAAAACACACGATGCAAATGAGAAAATAGTAAGTAAAAAAATTTTGATTTCAGTACATGACAGAATTCATTTCAGAACATGACAGAAATCTGAATTTTTCTAAAGTACAGTCAACTTGTGAAAAAAGATATTGTTTAGCAATGTAGGTGCATGAACACTTTTTTGCGTCACTGAGGCTCATTTTAAAAAATGATGTATATCAGTTTTTTATTAATCTGCATAACCTAGAGCACATAAAATGTGAAGTACTTTTTGAAGAATTCATGGCTTACTATCTCAGTTAATTTATATATTTTTAGATGAGAGTGAATGATCACGGATAAAGTAGAAAATAATATGCAATTTTAATTTTTCTCATTTCTTAATATCTCAATCAGTTGTCTTACTTTTTCCAAGTATGTATTTAACGATCAAATCTTGACGCTTTCTACCGTGAGAAATTCATAGTGGGTTTGAATAGAGGAAAAGTTATACAACAAATGGTAACCAATCATAAATCAGGAAAAAACTCATGAAATTCCTAAAGAATATTTGAGAGTATGTACTGGATGTTGATATAGCTGTTCGAAAAATATCAGAGCAAGTTTTTCTTATTGAGCAATCGTCAATACTTTTTGATATCGTCCAATTTTGTAGGTTTCGTTTAAAATCATTCATAAGTATATTCAATTCTACAATGAGGCGATGGTTCAAAGGCGAACAATTTTTGGAGCGAGAAATCATACAGTATAGCACTTTACAGAATTTAACGACAAATTTGAAATTCCTCTCCGATATCGCTGTGCAAGTAACAATGAAATCGACCTGGTTTTGACGGACTTTGTGAACAGATGAAGTACTTTTTCAGCAGGGTTTTAACAACATATTTGAATTACTGGACGGATACATATACGATACGAAATATGCTGCTGAGAAGGTTGGTTCCTTCAAATAAAGTTCTGTTGAACAAAACACTAAGAAATAAATGTTCTTTAAAAAGATAATAATTTCATTCTTTTCATAATATTTAACAAAATTTCAACCATTGTTTTGTATTGAGTTTGGTTAAAAACCCTTGTAGAAAAATGCTCTCGTATGACCTACTTATCCATCATCGTCCGACAGAATTTTCGGTACACAAATCTCAAAAAATCATAGATATGTAAAGTCATGGATGTTTTAGAATCTAATTTCAGAATGTATTTGTTGTTTGTTGTTTCATCGTGTGTGCTAAATGACAGACAATTGTCGACGATAAAGTGAAATCACAAAATCACAGTTTCATGATAAGTGAAAAGAAACAAACCGACACGAATGGTTTATGCAAATAGATCCTGAAAGATTTCGATTAAAAAAAGAAATCTCAAGAATTAATTCCGATGTAACCTACAGTAATTCCGATATAACCAACAGTTTTTGAATCGTACAGACAAGTGAAGCTACAGTCTAGTTCCAGCATTTGATTCGACACTTGTAGCGCCTGAATTTTCAGTTTCTTCCGAAATCGGGTATATGAAATTTACCGGATTTTTTACCGAATTCTATTAATTGGATAAATTGGGGAAGTAGCAAAGATACACTGGATGCAATATTTCGAAGTTAAATTTGAACTATGCCAAGGGCAGTATTTAAGTAATAGGTTAAAACAAAATGCGCTATATCAAGTTCGGTTTTGAGTATCATTCATAGATATTCAAGCATGGGTATCGCGGATTCAATTTTTTTTTATTCATCTTCATTTAAGGAAAGCGAACAATGCTTGGAAATTACGACGCGATTGTTGAAGGTTGATTTCATGGAAAATGATTTGCTACAAGTAGAAATCAATGTTCGAAATGTTCGGAAGGATACGGACATGAATTACTTGTCATTATTGGTCAAAGTCGTTGACGCAGAAACGTTGAATGTTGTTGATCAATTCATTAGAAGTGAGAACATTTCAAACCCTCGATTGATTGTATCTGTAGCCAGTTCTATATCACATACTACTGCTGTTAATTTCACGGCCATGCTAAGTAGGTTTTGTTTCTAGATGCACAACCGCCTAAAGCGATTCGTTCTCTGCCTTATGGACAAATATGGGAGACAATCTGTATGATTCAACTCACGCCTAAAACTCGACTTTACAGAAATTTGGATTGCAAAATTCAAGTCGAAATATTTTTCAATGCTGCAACGGAAAATATAAACTCCACATCCATCCTTTATTCACAGCGTTTCGTAATATCGCCCAGACCTAGTCTCAAAGTATTTCACTTTTTTAACGATTCAACTATTTATCCGTCCATCATTAGTTTCTTCATGAATAATGGCTACGCAAAGTTTGCAAATTTGTCATTAATGACCACAAAATTAATCATGAAAGAAACAGGTGCAGATCAACTTCAGACGAGCTATTCCTTGGAAAGAGTGATCACGGACGGCGAAACTAGAATACTTGATTTCGATCAAACAATGAAAAACCTGGGCAGTGGCCAAGTTTCGTATATCAAATACGATTTGAAAACCGATTCGTCGAGTTACGTTTACGATTTCGATCAAGCAGTGCTTGACAATGGCGCTTTCATGGAAGTGGAGGTTGAAAAATTCAGAGTTGTACGTACATTGGCAGTTTCAAGGCGAGGACTACCGAAATTTTTGATCCAAAATTTTTCCTACGCTCGTAATGACACTCTGTGGGTATTCAATCCTGACACGACAATCCTGCAACGCGCTGTTCCGAGTGTCCCCAGTAACCGCCCAATACAAAGTACCAGGACTGCCGATAACGCCACTTACAAAACTTTACTTGTCACTTTCCCTATTACGAATTTGCACAGTGGTGAGGCCATATTGGGCAGTTTTGATGCTTCGCTCTTAAACGGAACATATACTTGCATCGTATTCAGTTCACATGACCAAGAATTCAGTTCGGGCGATTTTTGGATAGACGCAAATTCTAAAGTCAATTTCGTAGACGCTTTCTTATCTAGTAATATATCGTCAATTCAATATGAATTCACTTTTGGGACCAAAATTAATATTGCCAGCCTTAATTTCATTGATCCACCAAGAAATTTAACATTGGACTTTGATAACGAAATTGGTGAAGAACTAGTGAAAATTCGGACTTCCAATGGGCGAGAGTCGAACATTCGTTACTCGATTTTCGACAAATATAATTTGTTCAAAATTGACGAAAGTTCCGGGTCAATAACATTGAATAGAAATTTCCCCATTGATGCAAATGACTATTGTTTGACAGTTATTGCTCAAACTGATGGTAGTTCCTCTAAAGCAGTGAACGCGACAACGGTGAAAGTGATATTTCCACGGAAATACCACGAGGAATTCGAATGCACTCCGTTCACATATAATGCAGGTGTGCCTGATGGAAATTCAACTACCACAATTTGGACTATTCACCCGATGTCTACATCAACCGGAAGTATATTATCTTCCGGTCAAAGGGGACCTTTGCCTAGAGAAACAACTTCGATCCCCATAACCTCAACAAACAATGCAACAGAATCATCGATAGAAATCAACGAAGCAGCCAGTTCAAGAATGATGACGATTTCACTTGCAGTTACTGAAATGCAGACTACATCAGCTTCAACAGAAGTTTTTTCACAGACTTCAACTCTACATCAGACAACGTCCACCTTCATCAGTATGCCAACTGAACAAAGAGAGTCGACAACAACAGATTTCGGTCTTCAATTCACAAGAAATAACTCCATAATGGTAGTATCAACTGTCGCATTATCACAAACTACTTCTCAATCACCAAGTTATGAACTCAGCACCCTTACGAGCATGAGAGCTGTGATCACACCGCAAACGACGAATTTTGTGGATCATTCCCTAATTCTTCAAACTGAGGTCTCCCCAAAGGCCAGTGATAGTCAGTGGAAGATCAGCACAACTGAAATCAGCACCACTGTGAAAAATCTACCTTCAACAGTCACAGACGAAATCAACAATGAAAATTACCAGCCTACGACGTTCGCAAGCAAGAATGCAACGTTTGAAACCGACATAGATCAAACTTTGATCGCTCAATCGATCAGTCCCACTGATATCCGAGCATATAATAACGAAGAAATGGTTCGCACGGCTTGCGGATTGAGGCATACGAAATTGGTCTACGCCGTGATATGTGATTTGGGGAAAAGAAAAATCAATTCGGGATGAATCTTCGTGTGTCAAAACATTATTTTGTTGTCATTTTGATAGAGTAGAGCTTCGATAGAGCTTAGGTTTCAATTCCTTAGCAACTTGGGATCATAAACACTACGATCTAAAAAGAAGCATCTTTCAGAAAGCTTGTTCTTGCATTAAAATTCCGTAATGAGTCAGTTTTGATTCTCAAATACTTGAATTTTCAATCTGAAATTTTGGAATTTCATCACAGAGTTGTGTTGTGGACGAATGAGAAAGTTATATAAAATCAACAACCATAGTCTATCCATTTTAAAATGAGCCACGGAAAGCAAAATAATCAGTAGAAATAGGTGAGCAGAAGATAAACCGGTCTTTTTTCCTCAATTTTTCGTTACGTTCAACTCAGGAAAAAAGTTCATATACGCAGGTTGTTTATTTGCATGAACATCTTTCTGCGCGCCGAGGTTCATTTGGAAAAAATAAACAATAGAGTAAACTGTCTTGCGGACGTGGTCAGTTTTCTTTATTTGCATAAACTCTTTTACTCGTTTTTCATATCGTTGATTTTTCTGAACGGCGTCAAAAATTAATTTCTAATGAAAAATACTAAATGCAATGATTTTGCATTGACAGCAGCCCAATCAATCTACGTATTCCGAAAGCAGTTGGAATTTTTCGAGATAATTTTGATATAAAATGGAAAAATTATACCTTCACGGCACGCTTGTCATAACTACTGCAACATAAAACTTATCGGCGGAACATTTATTAATTGCCATGTATTTATTTTACGAAATTTTGACTAATAAAATCTGAGTTGACTGGAAAAGATCCAACAATTTATTATATGCATTTACTCGCCTAGCCATAACATCAGAATTTTGTGAATAATCATGTGGACTTGGAATTTTGCAAAGTTTAATTCTGGAAACCGTGTGAAATGATTTTCTATTGCCAATGGTTTCAGAATGGTTTTTCGATATTTTGCATCAGTTGATATTGTGTTTTGAAAACAGTTAGTTTTTGTGATTTTGTGAGGAAAATAAATAGGTTGATGTTTTTGGTTAGGAAAAACTTTTTGCAACAATACTCATCTGAGGAACATTTCGTAGTCAGTTCGGTAATAAGACTATTAATCTGTGCAATGTGTTCATGAGAACTCACAATTAGTTTTTTATGTATATCTCCTGTATTAATGAAATTTTTTATGAGTGTTTAGCTAACCTGTTAAAACAATTCAAATTTTCCATCATAATACCTCACCAATGCATTTCTCAAACATCTATAATTTTTCAGTTGTTCAACTTATTTACCTCAAATAAGTAATCGAGCATAATATGTTTTCCTCAAATATTTCAAAAAATCATCTGACATTTTTTTCAAACGTTGCAATAATTCGAGCCGCAAATGCAAACGTCGGTCAGGAAGCCGTTGCTGAAATCGTATCTACGACACGGTCTATCTTCGCTGATATATTTCGTACGAACGGAATCGTCAACACAAGTTTTCACGACCGTCGAGAAGCCTAAATGAGCAAAAATGAAATAGTCGTTTTGTATGCAATATCAGTACATGAAATGAGCTTTTCAGATTCCGTCTGATTGTCCATTAGTCATAGAAGGTAAGAATTCCATTCATGTATCAAGTCGAATCATTGAATTGTAATTATGCGAGACCAGGAGAAAATTGAAGGATCATGCATTATTTATTGACTGATGCATATCAACAGCTCCATTAATTTCACATGAGCAAGCTGTCTACATTTCTTAGCATCTTGAATCTCAGCAGAAAGTTCACTATAAACTTCATAGTGATCAATCGACTTTCGTATACAGATGTGAGATGTCTTCATACTCTGATCGCGATTTGACACATTGCCACAACTTACCCACGTTGTTTATCGTGATGCTTGCACAATAGTCGCCCAAGCAGTGACCATCAACACAATCTCCTACATCCATGCAAGAATAACAATGGACCATAGAGTCACTGTCCACTTCTAAATAGTAGAGTGTCAAAGAGGATGAACTCAAGTTTCCCCATTCCTGCACTATTACCTCGAAAAGTATATATGCAAATAATTAAGTAAGTGAATTTTATGAACATAATTCTACTTTTATCGCAACTTTCAAGTGACAAATTCTTGATTTAGAGTCGCTTTATAAGCTTGAATTACAAATTAGACAAATTTATAAAGTTAATTGGTAGTCATGGAGAGTAAAAAAGCGAGATAAGATAAAGGCCTTTTCATGACTGTTAGAAGCAGAAATTTCAGGTTCGTGTAAGCATAATTACTGAAAAAATTACGGTTTGAAAAATATTACGGTCATACTGTATCGTTCGCTAAATATCTGAAAATCAATGTGACAAGGCTCGAAAAATAATTTCGGAAAGCGATGATGCTTTAGAAGCTTAATTCCTTGACGACATGTCAAACACAAAAGATTCTAAAATGCTAACTTCGAATGGAGAGTCACAATGTAAACGTCGAGCTAATACTAAAACGAAGAACTTCTTAATCTAATTTTTAAGAATCTCTGATTTCTTCTATCTTTAGCCATGAACTGTCAAGTTAAATTTCTTAACTTTTACACACCAAGATAACAATGACATATTTGTGGTTTTGTATTTCGCGCATTTTCGTTACTTTTTTCTTCATTGCAGCGTCACTTACAAGTTCAATGGAGATTTTACTGAGTTTACCTAATTAGCATCTCCACTCGAAATTTATTTACATCACGTGGTATCTGATTGTAGAGGTTTAGCGCTGCAGGAACTTATGTATCTTCCTTGATTATAATTTCAAATGGTGCCTTTTCATCGCAGTAAGTGCTCTATTTCTAAATGTACAATTGTTTGATTCTTTACGTGCTCTATCATAGTTAATCGTTCTTAATCCTGCAATAGTCAATTGTGGCCAAAACTCAGAATTTTAAAAATAAACATGCAATTTTCTCTACCTCACTTCTGACAGTCGGATCATAGTTTGTGTAATCTTTTGACTCTACCAAGGGCATTCCACGGGCGAAAAAATTATACGACGAACTCAAATTTGATTTTCTCATGCTTATCAAAAATAGGAGTAAAACGACGCTTTCTGACAGAACTTAACAAAATCTTGTTTTTCATGCTTAATGAATTTCTCGGAAAAAACGGTTTTCTCGAACTTTGAAATTTGACAGCAAATTTCTTTTCACATGCAATCAAAAACGTTCAGGTTGCCAAAGTTTCAATCTGGAACGTTTTGATAAAGTTTTGCCAAAATCGATGATGTAATGATTCCTCGCACAAAATCTCCAATATAGTAATAATAATAATTTTATTAATTCGAAAATAATACGCAGCATTATTTTAAATATAAGTAAATATAAGGAATAAATATCCGTGAAAGGCATAACAGCTAAAGAAATTATCGAATTAAGTTACAACTCTAAGAAAGGTATCAGATTAACCCTTTTAAGTCTATCAGAAAAATTTTTAATACTAATAGTATTTACAGTACTTTCATCAAGGGAATTCCAAGCCCGGATTACCCGACTACAGAATTCATATTTCAACAAATCATGGCGATATTTACAATACACCAGTTTTAACGAGTTACTGGCACGGTTAGAATTATGAACAATAGAGAAAAAGTTATCAGTTGGCAAAATATTCAAACGGACAATATTACAAACCATAGTAAGATCAAAACGAAGCCGTCGTAAGTCTAATCGCTCTGAACCCAGGTGGTTCAAACGTTCATCATAAGATAATGTAGTATCATAACCTAGTATTCTCTTAGTGAATCTCCGTTGAACTTTCTCAGCACTTTTTTTATCTTGCTTGAGATTAGAATTCCAAACTACTGTGGCATATTCTAATATAGGTCTAACATAAGTGCCTTTGTAAGTACATTTTTATTTCTACTGGAGAAACTACGAAGTATCAAATTTGCAGTGAAAGAGCCTTTCCGGAAAACATGGGTACAGAGAGCAGAATTAGAAAATGTACCAGTAATTATAACACCTAGATCTGTAACTTGTGTTGTACTTGGTATATTACTGTCATGAAGATAGTAATATTTATACACGAGTTGTTTTTACCAAGATGCAGAACATTACATTTATTGAATGCTATACTCAATCTATTTTCTTTGGATCTTTGGATGATACTAAAAACTGGGATATGAGATACGATGACCTGCATCTGTATGCACACGAAGTCGAGATGCATGGATGTTCCTGGTTTTTACTGGAAATCGGCTTTTTGGGCATCAGGGAAATGGATCAACTATATTTGTGGTAGGATTATTCAGCCAAACTGATGAAAAAATTTCATTTGGCCTCGAACTTACTTTCTGCAATTTGTTTTTCACGAACTTTGATGTTCAAATTTTTTATATCATGTTTTCTCAGTCATGTGTCAACAAATATCTTTCGGTAAATAGACATTGATTGGCAAAAACGTTTTGTTGTTTATCGAACGACGGGTTTTTTCTCCATTTCTCTAGTTTTCACCCTTTTCGACGCAGTGCCTAATTTTTTTCTTCAATTTCTCTGTGAATTTTTCATGTTTCATGTGTTTGGTCTACCGGAGATTTCCTCTTATATCTTGTCCAAGAAATGAAACGACTTTCCTGACTCGAATGAACGGTAGCTGAGAACAATATACCAACTTCTTCCAATTTTTTCCATTTGGATATTTTTGCATCCAATTCTCACCGTTTAATTTTTTTTGTCGTTCGTTAAAATATAGTCAGTCAGTGCATTATAATTTGCCGTTGATGTGAAATTTTCAACAGTTATTATAACCGGTTGCAAGACTTTTTTTTATCATACCTAAACAGATTTTTAGTTCATTATCGATTTTACAGAGTGTATGTATTTTAAAGATTATGTAAATTTGGTTAAACAAAGTGAAGGCTACGGCGTATGCGTGGGAGTAAGTGTTCCTATCGTAAGTGAATAAGATACTTACCCATATTATCTACAACATCGGTCACTCAAATTTCACGTATCACATTTTCATTAAACGTGTGTGCTTTTAAACTCTCCTTTCACTGGACTATCCTATGATCTAATGAAGTTTTCTACTCAAATAATTTCAACTTCTGCTTTTTACAGTCTCTTTTCCTCCAGAACATGTCCAAGACAGAATTCAACATTTAGTCACATGTACCTACAATATTAATACTTTTTGAACCTCGCATTCATCGGAATTCTGGATAATTAAATTTGCCAAAAAATTGATCTTTTCCGATTTTACATATGGCACGTAAATTTTCGGGTACCGTTGTCTGATTCAAAGTACCCTGAATTTCTGGCTATTCCTGTATGTGTTCTGCCTGCTATTGTTGAACAAATTTTTTTCTTAAATATTTTCCTTGAGTGAGAAACTCAGAAAACTGATGTGAAACAATGAGTTCATGTCTTTCCAAATGCAGTGATGGCGTGCATGTATATACATACGTCAGATATAGATCAGCTTCGAAAGGTCTAAACATATTATGTAAGTAAATTTGCTACGTCGAATAAGTAGATCATAGGAACTTGTTATCTTCTTGTTATATACCTTACAGGTTCTTGTGCAGAGAATTGTTCCGACTGCAAATTGCAAAATGACTTTCATGAGAAATTCAGCAACTGTTGCAAATGCATAGTTCAATATCAGCAGTTCACTCGTTGATATTTTTTTGTTTTTCGGCGATTTCACAGAATGAAAACTAAGTGAGCACTCGTCTTTCTAGTTCTTTCTTATAGTTTTGTTTATATACTCGCAGTTATGTATCACCCAAGATGAACGACAAGAATCCATCTTTTTCGTTTTTGCAATATCAAATTTCCCATGTAATCTTCGTTTTTAAAGTTTACACTGCCTGAGAACCTACAGTAATTGCAGTTACTACAGTTTTACTGCTGTACGCAGAAATTTTCTGACATTAATTAGATGATAATTTGTTTGTAATCCCTTCCCGAAAAATTCCACATTGTCTTCATTTCTTTAGTGTATAAAATGCACATTTTACCCAATTGTCTAAATATAAATTATCTATTCTTTCTAAATATATAAATTTAGGCCTAACTCGTCTTTTTTGAACGCCTATTTTTCACATCCACGGTTTTTAATCATTGCAAAAAGATGCTGACATTTCAACATTAAAATACCGTTTATGTAACCTAACGCTATCGATTTGAAATATATTGTTATATTTGTACTAATTTTTCTTTTTCACAGATATCATGATTCGACAATCACCACCTTCTGATGCGGACGACGGTGAAGAAAAATCGCGAATCAAAAGCGTTTCGAGGCAAGTCAGTCGATTCATAGACGATGATCAAGTTCGGAGTGATCCCGATAAGAAAAACAACAAACAAAAACGAATATCTGGTGCTAATTTCGGTTCGAGTAGTGACGAAAACGAAAATTTGGTGAAAAAATCTAGGCACCACGTATGCGTGGAAATTCAAGAAGATCGCAAATTGTTGAGCAACGAAGACGAAGATCAAGATAGGACCTTCAATAGCAATGACGTGATGAAGAAACAATCTTCGATTTATCGATTTTACCAAAGTAGGTAAATATTGCTGGAATTGATTATGCATACTTTTTTATACTTCGAACTTTTCCGCGCAGTACAGTACATATGCAATTTTCCACAAAATGAGCTATTTTGAGCAGATTTTTTACCACTTTTATACAGGCGCCAAAACAAAAGGTACAAAATCCATTGACACTTTGGTCAGTGAAGACTCCGTCTATTTGGTGGCTTTGGGCGTTTTGATGGGCGTTTTTAGTTTCGCTATCGATTTTTGTATTGTTTGTCTACGAAAATGTGAGTCTCTTTCACTTTACTAAACAGCAATTCGTCCGTACGATGTCTTTCTTTACAGTACACTTCGAATTATTCAATCGAGCCGAAGAAATCAATTTAGGATTACAGTATTTCGTTTGGGTATTTTATACATTAGCATTGGTGCTCATGTCGGCGGCCATTTGTCAGTTCGTGGCGCCTCAAGCCGTTGGTAAAGCCTATTTTTGGAGTAGATCAAAATTAAAGTTGTTGGATATTGGGAACATGGATGCTCATGTAGAGCTCGTTCCTGCATCTTCTTCCTATCTGGATAAGTTATATGCAACTCAACATGTAAAGTGAATAAGCAAGATATTCAATGAGTTCTAGACCAAATCTCGGGACCGGTCTCACCTGTCAATGATTTTCACAGAGGATGATCTTCAGGTGTAAATTCCAAATATTTACGTGTAATAGTGCATTCGATAGATTATTGGCATGCGGGTGATATTACATAAATTTTTATTGTCCATTAGGCATATTTACAATCATGTTTGCACAAATGAGGTATATAGTGGTAAGTTCGCCTATACCCGATCTCAACAACGGGGAAAAGTTCTAATAGATGAAACATGCATTAGACGGATAATTGTGACCATTGCATTAATTTCCGTAAGAAGAAGCGTTCACCTCCAATAGCATATGAAATACTCAGTTCTTAACTTTGATGAAATTCAAGACAAATCGAAATGATCCGGTATCAGATTGGGTCCTGTCAAAAGCTTTTCTTATATCGGCGAGCTTTCCATTTGTCAATATTTATTTTAATTCCCGAAATCAGGTGTAAACTTTCGATTGTTTCGCACATTTATGCGAATCTCAGTGTAAAAAGAGCTTTGGGCAAATATGGTTAGCGTAACATTATAGAGGTTGCAATTGGCTACCGAATGCACTCTAACATGTAATTACAGAAATTACATTTGCAGGCCCTCCCTCGTCAGTTGATACAACTGAAACTCTCATCGTTAAGCGAAATTATTGAAAATGTAGCCGATTTCTGCATCGGATTCTGTGCTGTATTCTATTGTGTTACTGGCAGGAAAGCTCAGATTCTTTCATCGAAAATTTTTCATCTTATGAATGTTCCGGTCGCCGCAACTCTATTACTCAATTTTCGTAGGCCCAAAAATTTTTTTCTTGGCTACTTTCAAATAACTACTACGTTCATTACAGGAGGAGATCCCCAGATTTAAACCCCGAAATAATACGTACGCCAGACCACATCATAAATTATTGTTGGTTGATAGATTCAACTTTCCGGTCGTTTATACAATCAAAGTTTGTGTTCTCGATTCGAAATTTATACAACTCTTGCTGTTTTCTACGAATTCATCGATAAGATGGGTTTCTGGGCAATTTCTTAGTTTTCTAGCTAGTTGGCGGTTCTATTTATCTCATCATGGCCTAAACTATGGTTGATTAATTATTATTTTCCCACGATCCTGTAAACATCTGTAATCCTAGTGGATGAACTGGGGAATTTATTTTTATTGCCGTTCCAGAGTCTTAAATTCTCTTTGAGAGATGATCAGATGCCTCAGAAGACAATCTTCTGTATCGCAGTGAAAAATTTAAGTCACGAGTTTTCATATCGTATTGGATGGAACTCCTGACTATGAAAACCGGTATTCCATAGTTCCACATTAAATCGATCAGCAGAAAGTTCGATTTTCTATGTTCCTGATATGTATCATTTTTAGGTTCTGGTATCCCGGAAATGAAAACCATTTTGCGAGGAGTGGTGCTCAAAGAATATTTGACCTTGAAGACGCTAGTCGCCAAATTTCTCGGGTTAATTTTGGCCCTGGGAACTGGTCTTCCAATCGGAAAAGAGGTAAAGTTGCATAATTTGAATTTTTGGAATTTTTTCTCACGGAATAGTAAGTTGTGATTTTAAGGGTCCATTCGTTCATATTGCAAGTATGTTAGCTAGACTACTTAGCAGTTGTGCTCGTTCGTTCAATGGAATTTTTCAGGTGAGTTAAGGGTGTTTCCGTAGCATAAAAATTTGAATTCAAGTTTATATGTAGAGGCTGATCCAAAACGGACTTCTAAAAGTGTTAACTTACTGTAACCAGAACAGAGTTGAGGTTCCCGGAAGGTAAAATAAAGATGAAGAGCATGGTTTCAAACGAAAAAATGCTCAATGCATCAATTATGGAGATCTAAATATAATTAGGCTTAAATACATTGTAGTTTCTTCCACAGCTTTTAAATTGAAGTTGTATTGAAAGTTTTAGAAAGCTATAAAATTGTCCTGGAAAGAGTGACATATCTCATGATTATCGAAAAAACAATTCTAACTCAGAAACTTGATGACGTTCAATGTTTAGTCCGTTTGGGTTTGATTGATGATCGAGTATTTTTAGATTTAACGCGTGTTTAACCTGTCAAATACTGATGATTACTTGAATTTTTTCGAAATGAAGTAAAAACTGAGATCTAAAAGCATTGGTTTACTGTGAATAAATAAAGCTCATGGTGTAGTGTGGATAAAGATGCAAAAAGTTACCGTGAAAAACTAAAGCAGATAGACTTGCTGATGAACAAAGCCTGAACACTCTATTTCTACGTTAGTACAGGGGCTGGTTTCATCAAAGAGACTTAAGCACCAGCTGAGTTGTAGCTTAAGCTGTAGCTTAACTCTGTATGTTAAAACATTGTCGTTAAGGTGCAGCTCAGCTGCAGCTTAACTTTCCCGGTATGCTTTGTGTGTATGAGTTAAGCTCCAGCTGAGCGTCAGCTTAAGGGCAATGGTATAACATATAGAGTTAAGCTACAGCTTAAGCTGCAGCTCAGCTGGAGCTTAAGTCTCTTTGATGAAACCGGCCCCATGCCTTTCAAGTGGACCATTTCTTGGACGATTGCATTGGAGTCAGAGTTTCTCATAGTCACGCGACTGTCACCGTCTGTAGTTCTATTGTAGTTCACACTTGATGGCACCGTTTTTTCAAGCCTGCTCTAAGTAAACTCAAAAATTAAGAGTCCTCAAATAAGATACGTGATTTTCAAGAACGTTGCTTTTCAAGCATTACAGTTTTTGGTGATCTTCCTTTATAGAATGAAAGTATGCATAGCGAAATGTTGGCTGCCGCTTGCGCCGTCGGCGTGGCCTGCACTTACGGGGCGCCCATTGGAGGTAGACGACTGTACACTTATTCCAACGCAGTCTAGTAGTAGAATTTTGGCTCACCATTTCAGGCGTTTTATTTAGTATTGAAGTCACGTCGGTGTTTTTCCCGCTTAGAAACTATTGGAGAGGATTTCTGTCCACAGTTTGCAGTGCTATCACTTTTCGCTTGTTAGCTGTATGGTTTGACCAGGAGAGTAAGTGTTCGTAAATTTTGAGTGTCCGGCGATGTAGATGACAATTCAGAATGCGATTCATTCTATAGTGTGCTTAACAATGGCAAAAAATTTCTTGGTGTTTGCTTTTGGAATTCCACTTCAAAATTCCTAGCTTTATTGTTAGGTTGCGTATTGTTTACTCGAATGTTTTCCTGTGCTTGCAGGCTCATCTGAAAAAAACAATGTCTTAAACGTTCAAGCTTGAAAAAGTAAAAAATTTTGTTAGTAAGACATGATTTTTGATTCAAATGAGCTCTTTAGGTTGAAAATGAAAAAATCAAAATTTTAGACGAAATTCCTAAAGGAAATTAAATCTTCTATTTCAAAACTTCTCCCAGGAACCGTGAAGCCCTTCAGCGCCACGAATTTCCCTTACGAATACCCTTTCGACCCTAAAGAACTTTTCGTTTTTGCATTGATTGGGTAATGGAAATTTTATTCATTTTCATGAGGATTTTGTATCCTATTTACCTTTTTAGTTTATTTTGCGGTTTCGGCGGCGCGTTTTTCGTATGGTTGCACAGGAAATATGTGAAAACGTTTTTGCAAAACCCGTTTTTGAAGAGGACACTTTTCAAATGGTAATTCTATAAAAAATATCACATGGTGTTTTTTTGAAATTTGATACGCGAATATGTTTTTTTGATTACCGTATTCTACCACTTTACTAGTTTTTTATCTTCTACTTTTAAGCTGGTTGACGTATCCGGTTTTGCTGGTATTCATTCTAGCCTCCATAAAATGCCCTTTAGGATACGGGCACTATTTCGCCGGGGGTGTAAGTGAGACATGTTTTTGTGAATATAATTTACGAACTGTGAAAATGTCGAATTATGTACAAAATAGAACCTCGTTTATTCTGAAACTTCACGTCATCAAGTTAATTAATATAATTTTTGAACCCTATCTTAATTTGTTTGTTTATAAATGAAGATTATGACAACATAATGACGTTACTAATGGTGAAAAAACTGAAAAATTATGGTTTTGAATGCTGATAAACAAGCGTAAAAGATGAAAAATAAAAAACTATGCCATGCGAATGAAAGTTCCACATTTAATTTTTTACAATAACTAATTATAGTCTCAGGTGAAAATTAGTCTGATGGCACTTCCCTTTGTACATGGCGGAGCCTAAAACCGTTTATAAATTTTATAGTCTGCTGGCCTTTTGTGTTTCATTTTATGTAATCTCTTGTAGCACTTTTTCTTATGTTTTAGTTTTTATCTAATTTTTCTTTCCTCGTATTTCGTTATCTTTTTCTTAGTTGTGTTTCTCGTTTGTGTATTTCTTCAACTTTTTACCAAACATTTTTTTATTCCAGTTGTCTCCAAGAGATGCTCTTAGCCATTTGTTCAGCAATTTTTCTTGGTTCGACGCCAACGCCACCTCGCAAAATAACGAAAGCTTGGCGATTATGGAGTATTGGGCCGATGGCAGAAATATTTTTCTCACGTTGTCGCTCTATGCATTTAATATGGTGAGCACATTTGTGTTTGGTAACTTTTTGAAAAGATGACAGATCCACAAAGTGAATAATCTCACAGATACAGGATGTCCGAAAAAACGTTATCCAGATTTGAGTTTTTAAATCGGAAGAGATTTTCAAATAGCAAATAGTTTATTATATACAAGGTTTCATACGTTCAGATGAATTATAGAATGCTCGTATACTTTCTTTTTGGTAGGCGATCATTATTATGTAACTCCTTCCACGAAAAAATAACGACAAGGAAGTTAAATTCGTCAGAATTTATTAAGAACATGTCATAGATACCCTGAAAGTAAAACGTGTAGAAAAATCACCGATGATGTTAAGGTCCATCGAATGAGTATACAATTCTTTTTCCGGATTTGAAAAATGAGCATTTGATAAAATTCTGCTTAAATCTGATTTTTTTAGTTCTGGATGACCGCAGTCGCCATCACCTTGCCTATTCCGTCCGGTGTGTTTATTCCTGTATTCGTCACTGGTGAGTTCATACATGTTTTGGTCATGCTCCCACTGGTCAAATTTTACTCATTCACTGATATTAGAATTGATCTTTTTAGCATCATTTTTTCAACATCATCTTTATTGGTTGTTTTATTTGGAGCTCGACACTACTCTAACTCGCATGACAGAAGTATCTCTTTAATGTGCCGGCTTTTAAATGTACCAGGGCATGACCAAGGATCTACCTCTGTTCGATATGCAAATAGTTCCTCGTGACAGCTTCCTCGATTTAAATTTTTGGGCCATAGATATGTAACGATTTTTTTATTTGGATTAAATTTTTTCCAGGTGCCGCTTTTGGCCGGATAGTCGGCGAAACTATGGCTCTATTTTTTCCGGACGGCGTCAGAACCGACGGTATTATTACGAAGATTGTTCCTGGCGCTTATGCCATAGTAGGTAACAAAAGAGAAGTGGATGATTACTGTGTTTTCCTCATATTAGAAATGAAGCGACAAAAATTCTTCATTAGCTCAGAAAAATCTACGATGCCATACATCACTATCTGGAATTTGGCATTCTTTTTCGATTCAGAAGCATGTGCACATTATACAGTCTGTTAGTAGCCCTTGAAACTACCAGTAGGATTTCCGAGAGTTAGACCTCACCCGCTTAGGTATTGTATCCATCCAGCTGCTGACTTTCCAAGGTGAGCAGCAGTTTTTTTCCAAAACGCTGCAAATTGAGCATAATTGATAAAGCTCGTCGAGAGATATAGAAAACCATTACATAAAGTTATGCATTTCTTTGTTTGACGGATTAATGATTAGCTACAGAATGATTAAAATTTAGTTGAACTCTACAAGACTTTCCTTTTTACTGATGATTGAGATGAAGTTTTTTGGCCAATGGTTTGTCTATTAGGCAAATTACATATTTTCTTCCGTTCAGGAGCCACAGCTTTTTCCGGTGCTGTTACTCACGCCATTTCGACTTCAGTGGTTGTTGTAGAAATAACGGGTCAAATTTTGTACATTTTACCTACTATGGTACGTTGTAGTTCAGTCAATGTGAATATGTGCCTTTTTTGTGTATATGTTATTCAGATGCGAATAAGCATTCTCATAGCTAAATTTTGATGTCTCTGTTGTAATCATTATCACATTTCTATAAAATTTATCTTGAACAAGCTCTTTGTATCAAAATTTAGAAAATTTATATATTGAATCAACTTTAACAGCTCGCTGTTCTTATTGCCAACGCAGTTTGCGCCAAACTTCAACCGTCGATATACGACAGTATTATCCGATTGAAAAAGTTGCCTTATATTCCTGCCATCGCAAATATGTCATCGGGGTATGGTTTCCAAGAAAATTTTGATTTATAACATACAATATTCAAATAGACATAATTTTTTTTAAGAATCCATAGAGTTTACGTCCACGACATTATGGTTACGAACGTCAAATTTATAACTTTAGAATCCACCTATTCGGAATTGCAAGATCTTTTGATCGACTATCCGCGACTGAAGACGTTTCCGTTGGTCGACAGACATTGTAAGTAAAAAGATCCTTATTTATATATCATATTTGTGTACTGTTTTAGGTATCACTAAAACATCATCCAGGGCATAGTTCAGCACCAAGAGAAAACTGGAGGAGGTCATACAAACTTTAATCATCCACAACTCAGTTCATCATGAACATACGCTATTTTGAATCGTGTTTTTGGATAGATCTGACGAGATCCATAGGTCAAACAGGTACCTGAAGCAGGTCGAAAAATTCAGAATCCTTTTATTCTAGAGTTGAACGGGTATACATGGACATACTGTGAGGTACCAGTATCTTCTCGATGAAAAATATAAATTTAAGAATTATCGCTATAATAAATCAACTCGTGACAGTCTCAAGTTGATCAATTATACTTTTACACAAACGTCTACAACAATCTGCAACAGTTTGATAAACTTATAGAGTTGTTGAAGACATAATTAGAAAGGAATTTTTAAAAGAGACCTCAATTTGGTCGTTTCGATAAAATGTTGCAACTTTGTCCAAAAAAATCTGAAGCATCAAAGAAATCTAAGAAACTAGAATCAAAATACGATTGATAATCTTGTCTAAAGATTCACCATCAAGTAATGAAATAACAAACTATATTGACCGAAGTGGCAATAGTTCAATAATTTAGCTTTTTTGTTGCCGCGACGAGCGTTCTCTTGATTCTTTAATCGTTTCTAGGAATTCGACGGTTCAGTTTCTTTTTCTGTATGTTATGTCACTTGAATATTCTCAATTTTTTCTGGACTTTCAAACTCATCATAAATTTATCGTCATTGCAGTTTTTTAAATTTCATTGACTCTTCGAATATCTTTTCGTTACACCGAGAAACAGAACCTGAGCATTATCAAAAATTTTTTCAACTTAAAACTCAACGGTGTCAGGTAATTTCGGATTCTGGTCTACTGAGCCTCGAAAAACGATAATTGGAATCCTGAATTTCTAGGAAAACCTCAGAATTACCGAATAAGTGATTGTTTTTGTTTTTAATACATCCCCAAAAAGCTACGGCATTATTGAACTATTTGAACTAATGACCTACTTGTGGTACAAATCATCCAAAATTTTCATAGATCTCGTGTAAAAAATTTTCATTTTCGCACTTAAATTTTTGAGTCGTATGAAAATTACTCTTCCAGCCTCTTTGATCCTCTTGGGTTCCATATCTCGTACTCAACTGGTTCAAGCCATGAACGAACAAGTCGGCGAAGAAGCCCGGCGCGCCGAGGCCCATCGACGGGCCAAAGAGCGCGAACACTGCTCCCAACAGGACCTGCAAAAGTTCGCAATGGTCAAGGCTGCTCGTAGTAAAAATGTGAGGTTGGCGCCGACGTCGTCGACTGCGGCTTCGGCCAACGAACAGGAGGCCGGCCGAAAAAATTCCCGTTTCACGATTCGTAAAGTTTCGTCGCACGAAATTTTGACCGAAAGCGCGGTCGAAGCGTTGGTGAGCGATTTTGTATTTTTCGTCAGATTTTACATACATGCATTGAAATTCCGCAGGACAGAGGGGGTGGGATAGAATTTTTTTCTTACTTGATCACCAAAGGAAAGGTTTTCTGAAATCCAGCCAGCAAATTATTAAATCTAAATTAGTCCAATATGTGAAAATAGTCGCTTGACCTGCTTTTTTAAAGGTTTTAATGTTACTCCTTTAGAATTATGTATGCCTTGTTCAGAAAATCCGTTAAGCTACAGCACCATTTTCATTCTTATGACGTCTTTCTCTTCTTTTCTTTCTCATTTCCCGTCATCATCTTCTTGATCAATGCTAGAGAGCAGAATCGGGGGGTCAATCAAAACATGCTGGGGGGCCAGAGCCCCCAAACCCCGATGTGCATATATGGATTTTACTCGGACCATTTTTGTAGAAGAAACGACGGGAAACGTTCGGCAATGATACGGACACCGGGGATAGCCTGTTGGGCGGTCCAGGAGTCGAGGCTTCGAGTTCCACTTACCACAAATTTATGACTACGATGCAGGCTGTCGGAAGTATGCAAGCAAGGAAAATCTGGGATGAGACAACCATTTCTGAATTAAACTCGTCATAATAAAATTGGAAACAGGCACAAATCAGGGAGTCGCCAAATTTCAATAGGATTCGACGAGATCTATCGATTGTTATGAAATTCACTGAATTTTGAATAATTTCAACTTTCCTCTTACGTGAATGTTCATACCATTAATATGACTGCATACGCACTCTTGCTTTATGCAGAGTGATCCAAATATGATCCGTCCTAAAATGTTAAGCTACAGTAATCAAAAATAATGTCGGAGTTTTGATTTTTTCGTTCAATGTCAGAATAGTTTCAGTTGACAAAATTTCATTCATCTTCAAATGTTCGTTCACGGACTGATTTATATGAAAATCCTAAGTTTTCGAGCTTTTTATGCCTCTTGGATCATTTCGGAAGTAGTTCAGATAGAGATAAAAATGTTGTCAAAAGATCAAACCAAGAAAATATTTATTGTTAGCTGAATGAGCTCGCACATTTTGTCTATTCCATATGACATGTGGTTTTGCAGAAAAATGGTTAGGAGATAGTTGGTCTTGTTGTGCTTCATCATCTATCAGCATTCAAGAACTTTAATAAAATCCAAGTCCTGCTTATGATTACAAAATTTTCATCACGCGTTATAATGTATCAGGTAAACCGTTGGCGATATAGGTTTATAGAACCAATCGTCCGTCTTTCATGCTTTCTACGGGACGGAGCTCTGATTTTTAATTACGTTTGGAATTCAACAGTCCATAAGGTATAGAAAATTCAGCTCACGCCGAATTTTTCGTAATCCCCTATCTTCTGAACTGTACCTTTTTACATGTAGGTATTTCTAAGACCTGCTAGCTATCCTATGCGTTCAATTCACTTAGACCATAACAATTTTTGAATAAAAAAATCTACCGTATAATCTTCGCGCGAAAGATTTGGGAGACTTCTTTATGTCGTTCTATAACTTACGGACAGTTCATACAAAAAATATGAACAATATTTTATGCTTGCGAATAATAAAACTGAGAAGCAAGTGCTATTTCACTCATTCATCATTTTCCTTTGAACCAAACATCCTGAGGATCTGAATGATAGTGAGACCGCTCAACGATATGCCGGAAGTTTTATGTGTTGAAAATTCTACACTAATATATTTGTGTAAGTGATTTTGAAGTCAGTATTTATTCGAGTCAGTAATCATTTTACTGTAGGCAAAAACTATACGCCAGAAGTGCGATTTTGACAATTTTCTCGAATCGACTCCAAAAATTCAGCTCAGGAAATTGCGGCCAAGCAATAATATTAATCTTTTTTCAACTTTTTTGCAGACTACATGAATACATTACCTTTGAAATTTCGCGAATCATTAAGAAGGCACGCTGCTTCGAATCCCGGCCCTTTGTCACAAATTGATCTCAGTGACGAAGAGGTAAGTAACTATGGCATCTGTATTACACATAATCACTTACCAAAATGCAAAAAGATGAATCGTACCAATCAGTGTTTGTATCAAGAAATTGTAAATTTTCCCGCTAACTTTTAAGAAAGCGGAATGGGAAATCCAATGTTTAGCCGAACAAATGAAATTCGAAAATATTCAAATCGACCCGGCGCCGTTCCAATTGGTCGAAAGGACATCGCTCTACCGCGTGCACGCTCTATTTTGGATGCTGGGTCTGAATAGAGCCTACGTGACAAGCCTCGGCCGTCTGGTGGGCGTTGTAGCCCTGCGAGAGGTGAGACAAGTGACGCTACAATTTTTTAGAAATTCTCCGTATTTCGCTCAAAAATAAGTCACTTTTCTGTTGGAGACGAGCCAAGTACCTCAGGCAAACCCCGATCTGTGCCTACTTTTTAACGCTGATAGGCATATAGCTGGTTTTCCAAAATTTTTTAGTGACTAACTGATTTGTTGTAGAACTACTAGTAATCTAATCGTCATGAAACGCATTTAAAATTCAAAAATTACAAAAATGAAGTACTGTATTCAATTCAAAATCGCATTTTCACAGCAGAAGATTTTTACTCATATATTCCTAAAGTTTAATCGACTTAGCGTAAATTTTCAGCCCTACCAAAAATATGGAATAACTTGCATTCTGATTGTATTTTTTAGAAACATTTTAATAAAAACAGACTAGATATACTAAGGAGTGAATTGGAAACTTTGATTTTCTTTGATATAAAAATCCGTTGACCCATGATCCTTAGCAAAATTCGCAAATTCATGCACCCAGCACAATCCTTCAAGCTTTGAGTCTCTTTTTCAATAGAATAGAAATTACTATGAACTCAGCAATTCTGACCTCTGTCCAGATTTCGACCACTACATATATATTCTGCTTTATACCGCTTTAAATGTCCAGAATATTCAGAGTGAATTTTTCATCATCTGTCGAATATTCCAACATTGATAAAAGATTAGAACGGGCTGATATAACCAGGGCCTGACCTTTACAAAACTCAAGACTCATTCCTACATGCCAAGCTCAATGTTCCACTTTGGTTAACTTAAATTGATCACAACTCACATGAATATCAGTGCGTTGAGTTTATCACGGCTTACTTTAGGTCATTTTCAATTAAACAATCTACAAAGTTAAAACGCCATCTGCAAGAGTCCTCTATGCATGGTCGATAAATTTCGGGTAGCTGATCATGAGTAAATCTTTGCTTAAACTTCAACAAGTTTTTCTTAACTTTGTCTCCAGAGATACTTCGAAGTCCGTAGCTACTTCCAAGTATCGACTCTTCAGCTAATTAGGTTCTTACTGTTTAAAAGATTTTTAAGTATTTCTCGTGCCCTATTCAAAAAAATAATGCTTGTTGTGCCGTTATTTATTCTGTCAAATAGTGATTTGTCTTTGAGCCCATGATTTTTCCGTTTAATGCAATTTTAGTGAAATTTCTCACAGGTTCCTGTACAATGATTTTTAGCTCCGTACGGCTTTGGAAAAAGTTCAACCGACGATAAATTGTTCGATGGAAAATTTAGAACCACCCAAGAGGAAACACAATATGACGAAATCGCCGACGAAGAAAAATTTGCTAACGTTAGAGAAACAAATTTTAAATGCAAAAAAATCGTTGGACGGGCCGGCATCAGCCGCCGCCGGTGGACAAAATAATCATGACGAAAGTCCCGAAAAGAAAAGACTATTCTCCATCAATCCGTCCATGTGTTTCGTGCCAAACCAATCCGAAACGTTACAAGTGCCTAGAACGGGAAAGTCTCAAAAATGATGACGAATTTACATATTGTGATTTGTCAGTGCCTCGCTGTGATATTAGCTCTTTTGTTTTAGTTTTATTTTTTGTCTTTGCTAGATAAAAAATTTCAAAATTATCAACTCTTCAATATGAGTAGCCTAAAGGGTCATTTATACTTGCGTTTTTCGGCGGAACGGAACGGAGCGGAAAGAAATCGATACAACGTTACTGAACGAAAGGGAAATTTTCGTTCCGTTCGATTCGGTTGGAGGTTACCGTTGGTCGTTTTCTATAAAATTGCAGTTATCCTTCCCGATCGAGAGTGGATTTTCAGGCTGAACGTTTCAAGCTGTTGGCGATCGGTTCCGTTCCGTTCCGTCCAAAAAGGCAAGAATAAATGACCCTTAACTCTTAACGTACCGTATATACAATAGTAAAAAAAGTATGACCTCAGTTAATTTATAGCGTATCTTATTCAATTCTCCATAAAAATTGTGTTTTTTTTTCTTTCGATCCGCAGGGTTTTACGCTTCAACAAGATACGAGTTGTGTTCAGTGTGCCGTAGATAACGTCACCGCGCTGAATTTTTCGTCCTAGCGCCGTTATTATTTTTTGAATGAATATTACAACGAGTTTGATGCAGTTTTCATGCAAAAATACAAAAAAGATGTCGACAGTCTGCTGGGCCCACATTGGTACGTTAAGGGTCAAAGCACTGATGTGGTCCTAAACTGAGCCGCCGTGAAACTAGAATTGTAGTCATCGAAAACTTCATAGGGATGTGCGTAAAAAACTCGAAACTTGATCTAAGAGGTAAAAGACAGAGTCGAATGACGAAACTTTGGGGTGCAACGCAGATTGCTTATTTTTCCAACTTCAAAAATGACAAAAATTTGCAATGTCGTCAAAACAGTGTTACCATAAAAATTGTCAAAGGTTAGTTAAATATAGTCAAAAAGTTCCACTCCTACCCGACGTGTGGTTTGACGAAAAATCAGAAAAAGCATGAATAAGAAAAACGATATATAACCTGGATCAACAAGGTTCAGATTAAATATTAATTCTTCTCTATGAAGGCGAAATATGAACGGGATAATTATGATAAACCTGATCTTTCCGACACGCTTCTACCAATTAACTCGATAAAAATTTCGATAATTTTTTGATTCTGCCGCTGGTCAAGAGTTCTCAAATGTATCCACATTCCTGACCCGATTTGAGTTGGTATGGCTGAGAAATAGAATCTGCAGGTGTAAATTCTAAAATCGCGGCATATCATTTTGTACGTCCCGGTAAATATTTTTTCTCACAATGGCTCATCTCAAATTATACTCCATAGATTAAGTTTATTACGGCGATATTTAAGATATAGAAAAAATGAAGTTAAAATCGCACACGCGATTTCAAGATTCCACACAAAAGAAATCAAATTACAACTTGATTCCACAAGCACATCTTGATGTTAAAAAATCAAGTGCACTTTGATATTCCAAAAAATCAAGGTCCAAACTGCGTCATGGTTTCAAAACAGAACAGTGATTCAGAAGAAATCAAGATGGACTACCAATCAACTTGATTAAAAAGTTTTGGCACGAAAAAACTTGGTGTTTTTCTTGAAATGTATCTTCAAAATAGCTTCAAAAGCCATTACTTCACATTTTTAGGATTTTCTACAAAACTGAGTAAACTATTTTGATGGTAATACTGGCCAACATCGAATCCATATCTAATTTCAAAATGATAAAAGTTTACTAAGAAAATATGTGGCAAAAGAAATTAGTAAGAAAAATCAACCGATGGCAAGACAATTAGTACATTGGAACAAAAAATGAATCATTCTGAAGTAACATTCAAAATTTCGAAATCTGGTCGATCGGGTAACCGTAATTTTTGCGCTAAGTTGAACGTAGTTTCCAGTTTTTTCAAATTTGGGCAACCGTCCAGTACGGCTTGGATGCCGTTTTCGTCGATTTTACGGCTTCTCCGTCTAAGGTACAAACATTCCAATTTTTGACCGTAAATTGCCAAAGATTTTAACGATTCGTTGGTCAATAATTTGCAACCGCGGATGTTGAAATGGGTCAACTGCAAACCAAGAAATATTTCGAATTCTTCTCACTGTGATTTTAGTAGTAGTAAATTAATTACATTTTTTAATTTTCTAGCAAAATTGTCAACGATTTCGTCTGTGACGTCCGAATCCGACACGTTCAAATCGGTTAATTTCGATAACGATTCGATCATTCTGTAATCGATAGTTACTCGAAAACCTGACATGCACAAACTTGTGATGTTCGGACAATAATCACAAATGGCCTGAAAATGCACTTGACATGTAATAGTACTTGCTTTCTGATTTCCGTTTTCCGACAAGAAAAAAGGACTATAGCTTTCATGTTATAACTGAGATTTTTCTCTCCTATTTCAATCTCGGAAATTGTTTGTGATTTTCAGCGCATAAATCGAATGGGAAAAATAAAAAACACAATCGACTCTTATTCTCGTTGAAAACATGTTGCACGCTGTAAAATTTACATTCACTGCGTAATCAATCAAAAATCCGACATTTTTCCAATCAATATTTAAATTTCTGCGTATCACGATAAACTGTTGATTCATCGAACTGAAAAAACTGAAATTTTTCAATCTTTCACCGGGAAGCCTAGTCAGATCAGCCATAGGCTCATTGAATCTAAAGGAGACATCCAGTTTACTTGAAGCAGATTTCTTGTCAAAAACGACGCGTCCACTAGTATCAAAACTTCCAGGTCTACACATTTAATTAGCATATCGTCACCCAACGAAGGCGACCATTGGGGCCAACACGATTCTTGGCCCAGTTCGACGATTCGTAAATTTGGGAGCTAGAAAAATTCGAGAAGTTAAATCTCGAGATGACATAAGCATTTAAATGCTAACAGTACTTGAAAAACACTCTGAATGGGGCTCAAACCATGAAAGTCGAAAAATTCAACTTTGACGCAATTCAATTCTTGGAGACTTTGGGAGCAAGGGCTTTGAAGAAGATTGATTAACGGGAAAACGTTGATCCAAGAATAGTTGAAAAATTTTTCGAAATTCATCTCGATTAGACGACCATTTTCTAGGAAACTATCGGCGAATGACAAAAGGCCGGAACATCGCCGAAAAAGAAGCCTCTGAAAGCAAAAAAGAATAATTTGGGCTAAAATGAGTTCGATTACGGTGACGGTAAGTAAACTTAGCCATTAGAGTTTTTTGTTTCGTTCTTTCTTGTTTGCTTTTTCTTTGAAGTTTTTTTATTCATGACACGGAAGGCAAAGCTTATTTTATTTCATGATTTGTGAATCAATTAAGGTGTGCTTTACCAAAGGCAGACTCCCTGAAATAATTTCTAACGTTTCATTTTTTAAAGAAAAAACACCTCCTACAATGCTTGTAGACCATTTCGCGCATGTCGAACTCATCCGCGTATCAATAATTCGTCGGAGACAAATCACAGGCAACGAAACTCGTGAGAAAACGGGTCACGATTAAGAAATTATGTCCTTTTGTTTTTTGTCTTTTTCGACTCGATGTGCGTAGGAAGCTCTACGGAATGCTTGTGGCTAAATCAAGCATTTTCGAATATTGGCTGCTTTCAAGAGAAAATTACAGTAAAAACTGTGACAAGAATTTTCATATTTACAATTTAACTAGCAGAATTATGTTTCAAAACTATAACCTTATTACATGTTTCATAAAATAACATTTAACATAATGCAACCTGTAGTTTCGGTAAATTTTCGTAATCGATGTGCAATTCCAACGCATTGTAGCCGACTTGTACGCATCCATCCACGTCTAACAACCTCAAATTGGCGTATTGACCTTCAGTCAAACCGATCAAAGCATTTTGATCTACAACCAAGCTGTTCGAACGAAAATTTCGCTGAATGTCTACGTAATCACCGCTGTTTCGACAACCGATTTTATTGATCAAATGTAATTCTTTCAATTGAGGTAAAGCCGAACCCAACGCTTGAAAAATGGATGCGCCGCTTAAACCTTCGATTTTCAAATTACAATCGCAAAAAGTGAGCGTTTCCAGTGATTTAAACCTGTAAGGGGAAAACAGAAAATAAGATTTTCATAAATGATTCTGAAAATCCGAAATCGAATTCGGGATAGAAATATATTTCAGGCATTTTGATCAAAGATATTCGATGATATCGGAATGAATCATAAGAAGTTCAAAAAAGCTGAGATTTGATAAAGTTCGACAAAAAATGACTTTGATCTGATGATCACAAGAAAATTTTTGACTCATAAGGACCCATATATATGAAATTTTCAAGAATAAAAAGATACTAAAGAATTCGGTGTTTGAGTCAGTATTCTGCACTTCTTTCAGATCACGGAGGGGTAGACTTCTTCTGTCTCGCGGTTGATTTATATCTATTTTTTCATCATTTCAGATTGTTATATTACATTTATGCTGCGATTTTTTTTAATTAAAAATTTTCGGACGAATGAACAAAACTTTACCTCACGGAAATTTTTCGACATATCGAAAATTTGGTAAAGGGTGAGCCAAAAAAAGGCGACCGGTGACGACTCTCATAGTCTTCGAATGGATGAAGTATTTTTATGCGGTTTGCTGCCGTCGATAGGTAAAACGTCTGGCATAAAGGCTGCAAAGTTTCTGCCAGGTTGGTCAAATATTGACTGACAATAATCAAAAATGCTGAACGTCGATTTTTTTACAAAAAAGAAATTGACAAAAACCAAGATGTTTCGTAACAGAAAAAAGTAAAATAGATCCAATCATAGGAACCATATAACAAATTAAAACTACGAAAAAGTCGTTTTAAGACACGATTTCTTAAAGGATTCAATTTAGTTGTGATAAGTAAGAAATTAATCCTACCTATAAATCATATATTTGATATAAGTTGATGCGCTAGGGACGAAAATGATATTCATTTCGTCTGAAAATCAAAACTCGCATAGCTTCAGTTTGATATACACGTTTGATATACAAGTACCAAAAAATTCCCTATACAACAGATAGCCTACGATTTCTTCTACCTACTGACAAAAAATTACAGAAATTCGTGTACTGCTAGAGGGTTGCACAGCCTGAAGTTTGAACACTGTCTTATAATTGTAATTTCTGTTAGTTCCGACCTCCACCGTCGAACTACTAGAGCTTGATAAGTTTTAAAAATGAGACAGTAATACAAGTTTCGTATAGTGAATATCAAGATAATTCTCAAACTCATAAAAAATAAAATTCGCAGGGCTACATTATCCCAAAGTTTGGAATTTTTGCATTTTTTAGCATTTTTCTATCTGTTTACGTGACTTGAGATGTATCGGTATAGGCATGAAGTAACTTTATTATTGACCGTATATTTGATACAGAATACAATTCTCTATAATGTAGTATGAAAATGTTTTCCAAGTTTTGCATTTTACACTTTTCAGGAAGTTTTAAAATGTCAAAAATATGACCGTAAAAATGGTGTAAAAGCAGGATTATTCTCCACGAAAATCTCCACGAAAATGACGTTACACCAAATATGTGATTAGGTAGGATTAATTTTTTACTTATCACAACTCCCTGTATAAAAAGCTGAATTTTCTCAGGCATTGTTTCTTAATGTTTTATCCTTTCTGTTTCACCACTAATTTTAATCGTTTTTTCGAAATGATCAATTGATTCCCTTTGCACCATAACCTGTTCAACAAATTTCAAAACGAAAGTTCTTGATTTTAGCGAAATTTCGCTCGCGGGGAAACAATAAACTGGTGACTTTAAATTAGTTTAAATTACAAATCTGGATGATTTGAAGTGTATTCTTGTGTGTTAATAACTTTACAAAACTTATTTCACAGTAGTACAACTTTTACTTTGATTCACAACTTTTACTTTTTGAAAAATGATCACTTTTACCAAATTTCTGTTTTTTTGAAAACCATGAAGGCTAGGGGCACAAAACATGGCTCTTACAATAAAGAAAAATAGGGGATGCTAAGCCAGCAATCTGCATTAAAAAAGCTTCATCCTTTCGAAAGTAATGAAAGCCAACATCGGTCACTTTTTTTGGCTCGCCCCGTATAAGTCATCAATGACTTACTTCACTACCATACATGTGCAGCATAGAAATTTTTGAGAGGCCAACCCAATTTTTTTAATTGCTCAGAACTCAGTCGAAATGGATCATAATGCTCTAAAACTTTTTATTAGATGTTTCTTAGAGTGCTCTTTCACTTCCAATGAAAGCATTAAAATTTTTTCCTGATAATTTTCAACATTTGTGCAAAAAATTTCGAAGTATTTATATGATCTAGTCTTCAAGGAGCATTATACTATTTTAAACTCATATTTATTTTATGCATAATATATTTATTTGCAACATTTATTTGGGAAACAGCTTCCTTATTTCATGGTTTCCTTATTTCACCCCCAAAAAATTAAAATTCTGGGTGTTCAGCCAGGATTCTGCTGGGGATCAGTCAAGGTTCTGCCTACGTAAATAATGGGATATTCAGTGGTCTGGGATGCCCTTACGGAACATACCGAGTAAATTTTGGAGTCATTCATGTTATGATGCATTTATAAAGCAAGTGACTTCATTGATATTTTCCAATAGAAATTTTTGTGGAGTTTATCACATTTGGATTTGCACAATGAGCAGTACGTGGGAAAATTACTTCATCTCAGGAGCGCAAATAGTATCAAGAAAATGATCACTTTTATTGCCTAGCATAAGCTTCTTTTTGAGAATTTCAGTAAATTCTGTAAAAAAATAGAAAAAAGATTGTTCCCACAGGTCTTTCTTTGCAAAAACGAACAAGTCGTCCCCGTGGCTCTTACCTGGATCCTAGAAACGGTATCAATTTATACATATTCGGTCGCAGCAAACGTCTTTTGTATTTCACTTTGCTCCAAGGTTTCAGATAATCGTGCGCTACATCCAGCCCCACGACGTCGTTGTACTTTTGTCGGGTCAAAAGTTCGGTCGATCGACTAACACATTCCAAAGCCACCCATTCGTGCGGTTTCAAGTAGTCCAAAGTTTGGAGTCGTATTTCTATGGGCAATCGCTGCAGAAACGGCGCTTGAAGGGGTGCACATTGAGGCTCCGTTGGCTGGCATTCTTCGGGGAATGATGGGCAAATTGCGACGCAGGACGAAGGGTCGTCGGGTTGGTCGAAAAAATCGGCGGCTCGCAAAATCAACGGATCAACGGGTACCTTCGATCGTAGTAAATTACGTCGTGAAGCAAAGTTTGTTCGGAAAAGTGAGACAGATGGTCTGCAACGAATGTAGTAATAGGGAATGTAAATCAAACTTCAACATGAGTGCAAAAACTAAGTATTACAGTTCGGGAGCTACATGTGCTTACAGTAATTTTATGACAAAACTACTGCTGCAAGAGCACCATCACAACCGCCGACCAAGATAAACAACGACAAAAATGATTTCTTGATTTAACGGGAACACCTGTACAATGTGGTGCACAACTTTCTTCTGAAAGGCTTCAACTCAACCGAGCTCTATAAAAATGCTGGTTCAAATGGCAGTTCCGCTGGACAGTCTTAAGAGTCATTTCATTTATACTTGTTTTTTCGACGGAACGGAGCGGGTGACCAACAACTTGAAACGTTCAGCCTGAATATCCACTTTCGATCGGAAAGGATAACTGCAATTTTCTAGAAAATGACCGACGGTAACCGCCAACCGAACGGAACGAAAATTTCCCTTCTGTTCGGTAACGTATGTCGATTGCATCCCATTCCGTCGGAAAAGGCAAGTATAAATGAGCCTTTACGTTCGACAAAAATCAAACAATCAACGAATAAATTGATTAAAAATGTTGTTGAAAAAACTATTTTTTGGCTGGTGTTTCCGATTAGAACTGCGTTTGAGAAGTATCACGCGGTTCTCTTTGCAGTCGAAATTCGTATAACGATTTTGTATCACAATCTTCATAGGCTCATAGGAGTTGAACGAGACCCATATTTCTGGGATACCGATTCTCCGCACCACGAAAGCCCAAAAGATAGATTTTTCTGTTTTCTTGAAAAGTTGTCAAAGCACTATCCCACGCACAGCCATGAAAAAACAGAATGTCAAAACGAAGGTGTAAAAGTCCAAATATAACGATTTTGCTTCATAAAACACTCTTCTGATAAACCATACATGCAATCGGGGGGAGTACCATAAGAACCCTTTCTCAGAAATCTTCGTCAACGATGTGACCTCCAAACAAGATTTCAAAATCAAAAAACCAAGTGGCTGGAATGCGATAATAAAAACTTGACAAGTTTTTTAATAGTTTCCAAGACAAAAATTACAATGTTTCAAACTCTTTTCCGGATCTTTCAGGCGGAATTTTTTTCCAACATGATTTTCTTAAAATTTTGAGCAATCGTTGACCCAAACCAAAACAAAGTCGCGTCACCCCCTGACTTCGGAGCTCCATTCTATGTATGTTTTGGCCACTATTAGTTCTTATCCTGCTGCAGAGATACAGAGAAGGTAAAAAAGGTAAGTGATCCTTATTTTATGCTAAACACAAATTTTACAATGATATAATAAATAATAATAATAATAATAATAATAATAATAATAATAATAATAATAATAATAATAATAATAATAATAATAATAATAATAATAATAATAATAATAATAATAATAATAATAATAATAATAATAATAATAATAATAATAATAATAATAATAATAATAATAATAATAATAATAATAATTATTATTATTATATCAATAATAAATAATAGATATTATTATTATAAGTATAATCAGGCCTAGGCGTTGGGAGGATTGTGGCCAATGGCTCTTCCCCCAAATTTTTCAAGTGTCAAAAAATTCTCCAAGAAAGAGTCCTATCTGAAATGCCAATTTTACAGTAAACTGTGAGAAAGATGCGTGCCACCCCCCAAACAAATTTCTGGCTACAGGCCTGATTATAATGATAATAAATTGATTTTGAACTTAGGAACGTCAAAAGCAAATGCCAAGGGACAACATAATGTAACACTATTGAAAGATTCAAAATTTTTCTCAGAGTTTTTTCCGACTACATAGCTGTCAAAAACTCGCCTACAATATACTTGCAGATCACGTGCTTACTTTTGATTCCGAATCTTCTTCACGTTTACAGTTCGATTGACATAAGCTGTCGGCCACGCGTACGACTTTCTACGTCGTCTCGAAATCTTCGTCGCCCCCAGCGTCCCTTTCGGGCGCAGGGCCTTTCTATCCGCCATGGAACGACCAGTTACACCGGCAAGTCTAGTGTGTGCGGATGTGGAGGGGCTCATGATCGATATTCAATAGTGAAAAGCAGCACGCATTTCGAGGTTATTTGGAAGAAATCAGTTTGAACTGTATCGTGTGTAAACAAAAGCTAGCCAACTAGTTTATCACGCATTTTATCCACATTACTTTTTAGTTATACTTTAAGATGAACAATGTGGGTTGGTAATAATTCAGTTTGCATACCAGAAAGTCTTTCATTTCCTCGTACTAGATCGATATCGAGCACAGTTTACTGTAGAACATCGGGTACTTCTCCAGCAAATGGCGGCAAGCTCAAAGCATTAGGGAGCGAGATCTGTCATCAATTCGATTTGGTGGAAAAATTTCATACCTTCAATTTGATTGGTCGAAAAGTTGTAGTCTCTCCCTCCCAACCGTGAGTCCAAGCCTAAGTCCAGGCCCAGGCCCCTGAGTCTAAGCCCAAGCCAGAAAACTTGCCAGAAACAACTGTAAAAATCGGTAAATTTTTTCGACCAATCAAAATGATGACAGATTTCGCTTCGCAATGCTTTCTGGGACTAAGTGTTAGCCCTCTTTTGATTGGCCGAAATTACCGCCCCCTTGTTGATTGGTCAAAATTTTTGAGATTTCGAAAATGCATCACCCCCCCAAATCGGCCAACTATGTACCCAACATCATCCAACCATACCTGTACTTGGGGGGGGGGGGTTGGGGGGGACCCCCCCCCCAACTCGGCCAACCCTATACCCAAAATCATTTCCCCCCCCCCAACCCCCCCCCAGTTTGGAAAAAAAAAAAAAATTTGCAAAAAAGTGCATGTTTTTTGGCCTTTTTTGGGAAAAATTTCGACTTTTTCCTACCCCCCCCCCCAAAATTTCGGATTTACCCCCCCCCCCCCAACTGGTCGGAGGTCTTACAGGTATGCATCCAACCCCCTCCAGTTTGGAAAAAATTTTAAAAATTTGCAAAAAAGTGTATGTTTTTTGGCCTTTTTCGGGAAAAATTTCGACTTTTTTCTACCCCCCCCCCCCAAATTTCGGATTTACCCCCCCCCCCCCCCAACTGGTCGGAGGTCTTACCGGTATAAATGCATTATATACGTTTTAAATGGTTTTAACTAACAACTTCATTTGGAAGAGCCTCAACAGCACTGTACTCAACAGCTGCTGTACCCTAAGCCTAAAGCCTAAGGAAAATTTTAAAAGAAAAATTAATGAAAAATACATATTAGGCGAAAAATCGTCTGGGGGGCGGTAATTTCGGCCAATCAGAAGAGGGCTAACACTTCGTTCCTAATGCTTAGTACAAAAAATAATCAAAATTATCACCAACAGCATCGTACGCTGGTACGCGTTGCGTTACCATCCTGTAATTGGGGGGAGGGTGGGCGGAACCCTCACAACTTGGCCAACCCCATAACCAACCCCTCAAACTTGGAAAATTTAGAAAAAATTGGCAAAAAAGTTCCCTTTTTGGTAAGATTTTCGACTTTTTTCGACCACCGCTTTTTTTCCTCAAATAAGGTCTTTTCAGGAAAAAATTGGAACTCAGGAAAAAAATTTAAAATATGGTTCTCATTGTGGAAACAATTTTGGTCAATTCAAAATCGAAAATATGCGTTTTGGTTTACTTTAAAAGGTCAAAATCTCAAAATTTTCCGGCGCGCGCCGATAGGCGTAAATCGTTATTTTCTATCAGGCGCGGCCGTTAGCATATCTACTTCCAATTACTAATTAATTCTCAGCAGTTTTTATCAATCAAGTTAGCTCGTCTTATTTTCTAATCGTTAACAGTCATGTATTTCGCCGAAAAAAAACAATTATTCATCAATTCTCTCAATTTTTTCTCTCCATGCTTATAATTTTGCAAACATTTTCAACCTGGACTTTTGGGTTTATTGAAAACGAAAATTGAAGACATCATTTCAGACTGTGATTTTAGAACTTCTGTTCACGTGGATCTATTAGAGAGATTTATTTTCCAGCGTTTTAGAATATAAAAACCCGAAAATTTTTTCGGCGCTTCGCACCTGAATAGGATACAGATTACACTTCATCAGTCTGATTTTAATTTATTTCTCAACGTAGTGAGGGTTCATTTTTCAGCGTTTTAAAAAGTTGAAATCCAAAAATTTTTCCGGCGCTCAGCGCCGGACTAAGAATTAAATAAAATTGGATAATCCCGAGTAAAATTGAATAATACCGAATCAAAAATCCCAAAAATTATCGACCCATCTCTTTATGTTGTGTTGAGTGTAAAATTATGGAAAGGATTATTAATGATAGAAGCACATTGCACCTTTCTCAGAACAACTTGTTGAGTAGTAACCAATTTGGTTTTCAGAAAAATAGGTCATGTGTAACACGGCTTTTAGCTTGTAAACATTCCTGGACTAGTTTTATTGAAGTGGGTAAAACTAGATGTGGTTCATATTGATTTTTCTAAAGCTTTGGACACTGTTTCACACCCCAAGTTTGGACACTGTTTCACACCCCAAGTTGGATAAATATGGGAGATCTGGAACCCTGTTTACCTGGCTTTCGAATTACCTTTTCGGTAGAAGGCAAAAAGTAAAAATCAATAACTCATTCTCTGAACTAGATAATGTTATCAGGGGTGTACCTCAGGGGAGTGTGCTTGGACCTACACACTTTTTCTGATCTTTATAAATGATATATGTGATTAAATTATGAGTGAAAACTTCTTATTTGCTGATGATCTTAAAATGTACAACATCTCTACGTCTTCCACTACTTTACATAAGGATCATGAACAAATTGAACTTTGGTTTATTGCTTGACAATTGGAAATTTCAGTATCTAAAAGTTGTATTTTGTACTTGGGAAACAATAGTCCTCATATTCCGTATGCCATACCTGTAAGAGGTCCGACCAGTTGGGGGGGGGGGGGGGGTAAATCCGAAATTTTGGGAGAGGGGGCGAAAAAAGTTGAAATTTTTCCCAAAAAAGGCACTTTTTTGTCAATTTTTTCTAATTTTTTCCAAACTGGGGGGGTTGTGTATATGGTTAGCCAAGTTGTGGGGGTCCCCCCAACCCCCCCAGTTACAGGTACGCCGTATATATGCTATGGGTGGAAAAATGTGCCTATCTGTGACAACTACGTTAAGGATTTACGTATCCTGATTAATCCTGGTCTTAAATTCAGGTAACATTATCGTTCTATGGCAAAGAGGGCTTACTTCCGTTCTTCACTGATTTTAAAATCTTTCTTTTCTAGAAATAAAAGAAACCTTACTAGAGCTTTTGTCACATATGTCCGCCCAATTTTGGAATATTGTACAACAGTATGGAACCCTCATTTTGCTACTGACATCCGATATTTGGAAAATATTCAGAGAAAATTCACTAAAAGAGTAATGGGCTTTCAGATCAGGGTTATCTTATGGTCATAGACTTGAGGAGTTGAAATTACAAAAATTTGAGACTCGTAGACTTGCACTTTGCCCTTTCCATGATGTTTAACATAATACGTGGTAAATCACACCTAGATTTTGATAAATATTCTTCTTTAAATGTCAATGTCACTCGCCAGATACACAATTTTAAACTAAATCAAAATTTTGCTCACAGTTCAACTTTTAAATTTGATTTTTTAATAGATATATAAGTACTTAGAATTCCTTATCAAGTAAGTGGGGTTGTTAATGCCTCTAGTTTGCACTCATTTCAGGATAAACTTAGGTCTCCACAAATATGAAATTCACGGGAGGTATGCATTAGATGTTACATCTGTAACCTGCTACCCTATTGCGTTTACGTTCTTTATTTACTGTAGTTTAGCTTTGTTTATTTCATATGTTCGCTTAATTTATTTAAACTATTTTGCCTCATATTTAGACGTAATAAACTTATTATTATTATAATCCAAATCGGAACCCGAGAAATGCTAATAGCGGATAAATTCATGAAAACTCTGTCGTTAAAATGCTTTCTCTTCTCTCGTAGAACACAAATGTATTCTTTATAAGCTCATTTTGACTAACCTATCAAGAATTTTCTCAATTTTTTCCTCATTTTTGCAGGTTTCTGACTCTTTAAACATCTAAATGCTTGGTTATGCTCCTCAAATGCATTAAAGAGCAGCCGTAAACACATTATAAACGTTTTTAAAAATGTAGGAAATTTTTAAATGAGGAAAAAAATTTGGGTCCGGTTCTCATGTGGAAAAAACCTTCGAGGAAAAAACGGTTTTCGACCCTTCTCCCCGTCAAAAAAAATTTCGGGTTTACCCCCCCCCCCCCCCCCAACTGGTCGGACCTCTTACAGGTTTGCGCGTTACCATACCTGTAATTGGGGAGGGGGATACTCTCCCCCAACTTGGTCAACCCTATACCCAACAAGCCCGACACTTGTGTAGTAGTTTAGGGGGTATGGAATTTTTTCCAAAATTTCCCAAAATTTGTTTATTTCCAACTGAAATGATGATGCTGATTACGAATATGTCAATAGTTTCCCGTAAAATCTAGTATTTTGACTGGAAACAGAGTGTCCCATGACAAAATCTTTATTTCTAAATTTGCATATTTGTGATCAGGTTATAGGTAAACTGATGATGTTAATCACGAATACGCCAGTAGTTTACCGTGATATCAAAAAGAACCAGAAAACATTTGCTGTGAGGTTTCCATTTTTACCAACCTATAGTTTATTGTGTAGAAACTTTTTTTACACTTAATACAATTACAATATTCAATAATTCACTTCGAGTGAGTACAGTGCGTGTTATTCGGTCACTTTTGTTGTTCCATTTTTAATATGGCCATTGTTCGTGCTTTTCCCGATCTTTCTGATTTTCGGCTCAAAAATTTATATTTGGTAAGCAGCAGTTCCTGAAGCTATTAGGTGGGCACAAGACCACGCTCTTTTGAAGTGTGTTATGATCTGCGATGGAAACTGTGTGGGATATAATGAAATGCGGGTAAAAATAGGCAAATTTTAGAAGATATGCTACACAATAAACTACATGCTGATAAAAATGTAAATCACGCGGTCAGTATAATTGATAGAATAGGAACCTACTGGCATTGACAAAAATATTTTCTTCTAGAAACGACGCCCGACTATCATGACGGTTTAATTACTTATTCTATAAAACACTGGAGAAAAATGACAGCAATTATCATTCCTCCCTCCCCATGATATTTAGCCACAGCCACATATTCGATTCGGTGAAAATTGTTTTCTCCAACGACACAATTTAGAGAACAAACAATTCCCATGCACAGAGTTCAGCAGTATTCGTTCCAATCTGTGGGTAACCACAACCAATAGTGACCACACCATGAATGCATGAACGCTTTCCCGAAGTCGGTATGGCGAAAAATAATACTTGGGCTATGTGGATTGTCCATATTTGAAAGTACAGTAGTTGTAGCTGTTGGTAAAAATGCAACTTGATTTGAAGAAAGATTTTTTCTTTTCTTCAGCTTGGTGGCATGTCAAATGAAAAAATATGAAAAATACATAGAACCCACAGACCTCTGGGTTCTATGTATTTTTTCTATTTATTTCTATTTAGTTCATTCGATTTAGTCCATCATGAATCAAACATCATTCTTCCTGACAGTGTCACCTAATTTAAGACACTATAGTCATAATTTCTGCAATTATCATCATTTCAACTAATTTTTTCGTTTTCTAAGAAAATACATATTTTCGCGAACCGTTGAACCTGTTTGCTTAAAATTCCAGTTTTCAGATGTTTATGACATTCCAGTTTTCAGATGTGTATGATCATTTTTTCTTTCCAAATTATCTTCATTTATGAATCGAGGCCTATCGACTTACTTTAGTTATTTTATTATTAGGAGTAGCAAACTCACTATTAGAACAATGTCGATTAAAGAATCCTACGAAGTAAGTTTAATTTTTTCATTATTGTTCTTTTTCTACTATTTTCGTTTTAGTTCACTATCGCAACCTTAAATTCTCTTCAAAGCAACGCAACCACCGTTGCGCAAGCGAGAGCTAGGCGATCATTGAATGCCGAGGAAAATTTGGCGACAACGAAGTCGTGTTTAAAACGTTCTGGGCTTCAGGTAAGAACGTGTACAATTTTGATAATATTGGTGATCAGAGGTGGGCAATGTGCTGCTAAGACGGTAAAAATTATATCAGTTTTGGACAGGAAACATGCAACTAAAGTTTAGAAATCAGACAACCAACGAAAAATGTGAATTTTTCAATCAGAAAAAGCTTTTGTCATTGCTCAGCATTGTAACTAAATCTTTGAAATGTTTTCCTTTCTTCTTCCCTGATTTTTTCCAGAAATATATTAGAAAAATTCGACTGTGAGAAAACAAATTCGATCATAGTGCCGCTAATTTCAATCCATATGCGAAGTAGTCTCATTCAGGCATTTTCAGATATAAAGCTATTGTGTTGTTGTCCTTTCAGAAACTTGTGAAAAGAGACTGCCAACATTTTTATGTAATCTCACATAATAGATCAATAGAAATAATATAATAAAAGCTTAAAGGCGCGTTAAAAGAACGATCAATCATGAAAAAGTGTCTTAACGTGGTCCCGAGTGTCCCAAATTCGGCGAAATTCAATATTCGAAAATATTTGTTTGTTTTTTGTTTTGCTCAATTACCAATACTTTGCAAGTGTAGACAATCCTCAACATTTTAATTTACTTATGGATCGGAGTTTTACACTCTTATACAGGCTGATAAAAAATGAAATGGCCTGTCTGTAGTGCTACCTAACAGAGTAGTCAGAGCAATATTAAATAAACATTAAAATTGCAATTAAATTTCAGCAGTTTTGTTTTGTCCATTGAGTTTTTCATACCAAATTGACATTTTCGCTGTAAGCTTATGTTACGTTGCAGTCGCCGAATAATTTAGTCGTTATGAACTTGAAGCAATGATTGACACAAAAACGAAATACTTCATAATGAATGAGAAAACCTCGCACTATACTGTATATACAGACATGCAAATTCATGTGAACTATACAAACCCCGGTCACACGGACTTCACTGACTGGGGCACTACACGTCATTTGTAGGTGAACTCTGTTTTAAGGTATCAGATCTAGTGCCTTTAAATATTATCCATGTTGCGGGAACGAAAGGAAAAGGTTCGGTTTGCGCATTGACGGAAAGTATTTTGCGGTCGCACGGGTACAAAACGGGCTTTTTCAGGTATTGTTTGCCCCTATCCTATGCACGCAAATCGTTTTGTTATTCAACTCCTACAATTTCCCTTATTTTTCAGCTCGCCTCATCTTGTGCACGTTCGAGAGAGAATCAAAATCAACGGACTAATGATTTCGAAGAAAGATTTTTGTCGGTACTTTTGGAAAGTTTACGACAGACTAGAATCGACCAAGGTTTTATATAAAGTGCTTGATTATTCTGTATATAAATCCGTCGCATTTATTTCCAGAGCGACGAAGACTCTTTTATGCCGCCGTATTTTAAATTTTTGACAATTTTAGCATTTCATGTATTTCTAGATCAAAAAGTAATTGAGTTTATTTCTATCCTTTACATTTTTATTGCAGTCCATCTTATAGGTTGACGTCGGAATTTTTGAAGTTGGAATCGGTGGCGCTTTCGATTGTACAAATGTTTTAACGTAAACGGTTTGTTATATCAATTATTTAGTTGTTGAAAAGTATAAACTTACCTTATTTCGTACTTCTGAAAATAATGAATTTTGTCGGATAACTAGATTTTAAAAGCTTTGACTTGAAAAATTTCGGAGTCACTCTGTCCGTACATTATTATCTTTTCATTGAGCATTGCATTTTTTGTTTAGAAAACCAGTCATTTGCGCAGTGACGACCTTAGACTACGATCATGTTGAAATACTGGGTGACACTTTACAAAAAATCGCGTGGCAGAAAACTGGGATTTTTAAGGTCAATTACCTTTCATATCCACAAGTCACAAGTGTATTATGATTTGCTTGGTTATAGGAAGGTTCCATCGCCATTTGCGCCGATCAAGAACCCGAAGCTTTACCTATTATTGGCCGCAGATCAATAGAGCTCAAGGTTAAAATTAGACGAAATTTTCGGGCCTTAACCAATATTAAGAACTTTGATAATTATTTAGTGCCCTTGTTATCTTGCTCCAAAATTTTCGGCATACGGCGAAGAATATTTAAAAATTGGTATTCCTGGAAGTGCCCAGAAAGAAAACGCCAGTTTGGCGTTGCAAATTTCACACGCGTGGATGTCGTGGATGAAAAGTAATTGATTGGAATAAATCTGAATTATTATAAAAGTCTGTAAGTTGTTCAAAAAGTTAGCCGAAAAAGATTTTAGAATATTCTAGTTTCCGATAATTTTCGTAACGCACAAGGAGTATTGCATTTAATCTTATTAATTTTTGTATTGACATATTTTTACATAGATGCACGCAAAAAAATTAGTATGATTATCGTTGAAGCCGAATTTTCTTACCTTCATTCCATTCTTCTTTTGAAACTTCAGCTTTTTAAGCTATTTTGCTACTCTCTTTTACAGCCAAAAATCATTCCATTAATGTCGTATCACTTAAAAATGGATACATAAATTTATGCGACGCTGGTTCGTTGGATATTGCGAAAGCATTCAAATTATCGGAAGCAGATCGAATAGGTAATTAAAAGTAAATTAATATTCTCTCTCTCAATTGATATAGGTTCGGTGGCTTATTACTAGATGTGCCCAAGATGTATTTCGAAGCTAGATTTTTACTCAATAAAAATTCTAATACCAACTCAACTCAATTTGATATTGTATAAGCGTAATCGCCGCTGATGAAAAAAATCAGTTTCTCCCGTTTGTTCAAAATCTTGTCATCTTGAAGTCCGCATTCGTACTTTCGGGGATAATTAACCAGAAACGGAACTCGGTTTATAAATTCCTCGTCTTATTCTGAAGGTCACTATATATTCAGATTAGGGAATATAAATTGGCCTCAAGAAACTTTTTGATTAATTTTCAATCATCAACAATGAAATAATACTTGAATCAAAACAAATTTAGAATCATTTTTTTATAGTTTTTATTGTTTTTGCTACTTTTGCCACAGTACACATAGTTGTATAAGTTGCGTCGGTTTTGTTCAAAAGACATTATGATTCCAATTTGTTGGAGATTTAGAATGATTTTTCAACCGATTTTCTTCCTTTAAAATTGAAAATTGATCCATGTTTCTTATGATTCAGTTCTTTCAAAATGTTAAAATTAGGATTAATAAAATATAATGTTCTACATTTTAAGGTTTGCGAGACTGTAAATGGCCCGGTCGTTGCCAGAAACTAGTCAAAAATAATTCAATTTATTATTTAGATGGAGCGCATACTCCGAAGAGCATGAAAGTTAGTAGATAAGTTGACAGAAAGATGAAAGCTGAATCTATACACCTTTTTCAGCTCTGCGTCGAATGGTTCTTGGAAAATTGCCGCAAGAGTAGTATAAAAATTCTTTTATTCAATTGCACGTCGGGGCGAGATAGCGCGGTTCTATTACAATACTTGATTGTAAAGTTGAAGAAATTCTCAACAAATTTGCGTGTTTCTCACCGCTAACTTTTGCAGCCCTGCTCTTTCAATATCGCGATTTTTTGTACAAATATTGTTTCCACGGTGACTTCAATGGCTTCAGGTTGGTCTCCAATTTTTCGCTTTTATTCAAGTGGTTTTCCGTCGCTGTTTATGGCAAGCTTATTTCAGTTTTTTACATTTAGATGTCGCCAGCGTTGCTATCACCGTCGACTCTGCTCTGAAAGTTTGCAAAATGAACGAAAAAACTTGGCTCGATTTGTGCAATTCTAATATTCAAATTTGTGCTCAATTTACGGATTCTAATACTGCACAGCACGAAAATGGACGACCTGTAGTCGTTGAAACGGCCGTAAAACCATGCGTTTCGTCGGCATTAACTTGGATCGAAGAAAATTTTCCAAATCAAGAGATCGATGTTCTCATTACCGGAAGTTTGCATTTGGTTGGCGGTAGCTTAAGTATTTTAGACAATGATTTTAAGCATTAAGGTTTCGACGAATGACTATAGAGCTATGCATTTGAGTATCGATACGAAATTGCCGAAACATAGCAGTTAAAATATTTTTTTCTAAACACGTAGTGTGTAAGCTGCAAAATTATTCCTAAAATGATTTATTTTTTTACGTGAAAAATTATATCAAATCGATGCTTCAAATGCAACACTTAGAATAATAGAATTAATTAGACGTTGATTAAATCCTCATTTCGATGCCGATATTTTGTTGATGAATCATCCTGCTGCTGAATGTTCACAAATTATTATAGTAATTCATTTTATTGAAAAGTGGTTATTATTCAGAATCATGATTACCCCTTTCGTTTTATTTTCAAACAAGAAATTGTAGTTTAATTCAAAATGAGGAATTTTTATTTCCTTAAATTTTCATTAAATTTGCAGATCATTGTATATTTTAAAATTTCATTAAATTTGCAGATCATTGTATGTCCGCAGTAGCTTTTGGGGTTTTCCTGTGATTCTGTCCGAACTATCGTTTTGTAATTTATGATTTTGTAATATCCTCAGGACAGTTGTGGAATCATGTATGACAAGCTACGCGTAAACGTTGATTTTAGTTACTTTCCACATGTTTATCTTATAGCGCACGTTCCAAGTTTATGGATTTGCCTCTTGAAGGGCTGTATTTTCACTTTTCCATTCGTTGTTTTATTTTCGGTTGTTTGTTTTGTAGAATTTTTATAAAGTTTATATTTTTATCGAATATCGCAGCAAAGTACAAGTTGAAATTATACCAAATAAAATAGGACCACGTAATCCCAGATTCATTCGGCTTTGGCCTCCTCGGATGCCTCTCACAATGAGGTCATATACATATACATCGTCATCAAAAGTAGAAATTCGTTTTTCATGTTCTTTGCCAGATTTTATAATTTTCTGTGATCTTTTCTACGTCGGTTATCGTTCCTATGTAACTCACGTCGATAGCGTCAACCTATAATATACTTGGCCCCCAAATTTCATGTCCCCCCCACACTAGCGCCAAAACGGTAAGAGCTAGAACCTTCGGGTTTTTTCATAATCTCGGGCATAGGGGCAAACTATGGAGTCCTGTTGTCATTTCGCCTCTATCTGCAAGTGGGGCCCCAAAAAATGCGAAAAACGCACTTTTTAAGGCCCCCAGCATAGGCCCAGCAATAGGTGTGCTATATCCAACCTCCATACTTCGGCCTAAGCATCTTGGGGGTGTAATCTCAAATGCGAATTGTTATTTTTTTAAATATGCCCTCCATTCAATTATATGTCCAAAGTCCCGGAAACCGCGAAATTTGATAATTTTGTTATATAAAACTTACGGCTTCAAAAAAATTTTTTGCAGCATTATGCACTACGATGCCCTCTCTCAATTGAACCAGTAGGGTTATTGTGATTTTTGGTTTAAGGGTTTTCGGCCGAAGCGAATCCGATGGACCCAGTCACTTTACACGAAAAATTATTCCGGGTGTAAATCAGCGTATTTTCGTGATTTTTTGCGGATGGAGTTTTCGTCCACGGGGAATTTAAGGAATGCGATCACTGTACACAAAAAATTATCCCGGGTGTAACGAAGCGTATTTCCGAACGGGGCGAATTCAATGGATGTGGTCACATTACACAAAAAATTACCAATGTAAGTGAAGGTACTCCCGTGACTTTTTGGAGGAAGAGATTTTCGAGCATTGGGAATTCGATGGACGCGGTCACCTTACACAAAAAGTTATCTGTGGTGTAAACAAGCATATTTTCGTGATAAGTTTGCAGAAGGGGTTTTCGACGACGGCGAATTAAATGGATGCGATCACTTTACACCAATAATTATCCCGGGTGTAACCAAACGTATTTTCGTGATTTTTTGGTGGAAAGGGTTTTCGACCGAAACAATTTCAATGCATAAATCATCATTAATGTAAATGAAGGTACTCCCATGACTTATTGGAGGAAAAGGTTTTTGACCATTGGGAATTCGATGGAAACGTTCTGTAACGACCAGATTTGTGTGAGGTACTTTACTTCTAACCAATCGGTCGATACGGCGGGGACAACGGGGCGCGGGCGGTACGGTTACAATAAACAACGGATGATCGACGGTCGCTTGAACATCGACAATACACAATTCGGACGGCGCGGTTGCTTGCAAACAAATTATACGACACGGTTTAATTGCTTTCGAAGACGGTTGCTTGCAAATAAAAACGAACGGCCGCGGATCAAAATTCACAAAATAATAATACTACAAGAATAATTAAATCACGCTTTGCTTCTTCTTTTATATGACGTTTTTGGCCACTCCCTGGGCGTTGCGGGAGGTCAAGCTTCTGTCCATCTTCTTCCGCCAATCATCGTTTCCTGCTACGCTTTTTATGCTTATTTAGTTACGCCTCTCTAACGCTTTCCTGGTACTGTATGCTTTCTGTGCTTCGCTTGCTTTCTACGGTGGGCTTGGCCACACCTCTGTGCTTCTGTGCATGCTTCCTGTATCGGTTTCTCTGTATACACATGTTTTGTGGGGCCGCCGCTACCGTTACACTTGAGACTACTGTCTGGCGGGGCTTCTACGTATTTTACTGTGTGCAGGTGTTGTTTACGATTTTTACGGCGGATTACGGTAGCTGCGGAATGTGTAGTTTAGTGTAGGTTCTAGGGGAACAGCTGCCGTTTGTGCAAATTAATTAGGGCATCTTAATTGGGCTACCGGGGTGTGAACGGATCAAAATAAAGTACTTCACGTAATTTTATAGGAATGTTTGGGTGTGAATCCCAGACACCCTTGAGACGATAAAATGCGAAAATAAAATAATATCTAATAAATGTCTATCACATACAGTATGCTACATATTTACAGTACTGCTTTAGCAGGTACGTTACATTTCCCTCCTTCCGGAGTTGAACGTCCTCGTTCAAGGCTTTCGAGGTTGAGGAGGGGTGGTGGTAGATTCGATAGTTGCTTTCCGAGGGTAGAAAGGGGTTGTCTCGTTTACATGCACTGTAAATGCGATATTCTTATGGGGGTGTTTGAATGTAACGTTGGGGTACATGAAATTTGTAACTGTATAGGGCCCGTTTTGGCGAGGGAGGAATTTGGGAGTTAACCCTTGTTTACACGAATGATTTTTGTATAGAATAAGATCACCTGCCTTGTAGTGTATGTTCTGAGCATGCTTGTTATACTGACGGGTTATTTTCGTGATAATTTGGGTCAAGGAGTTTTGAACCACGAGGAATTCAATGAATGAGGTCACTTTACACAAAAAAATTATCCCGTGTGTAAACAAGCGCATTTTCGTGATTTTTTGTGGAAGGGGTTTTCGACCATGGGAATTTAATGAATGGGATCACTTTACACACAAATTATATTGATTGTATACAAATGTATTTCTGCGATTTTTGGAGGAAGAGGTTTCTGACTATGGGGAATTCAATGGACACAGTCACTTCGCACAAAAAATTGTTCTGTGTTTAAACAAACGTATTTCTGCTGTTTTTGAGTTGACGGGTTTCTGATCATGGGAAAATCAATAGAAACGTTCACTCTACACTATGTTTACTATGTGTTAAGTTCTATGCAGTTTACACATCTTTTACTTTTATCGAAAGTGAGAATTCGTAGCTTTAAGATTTTTTATTGTTTTTTTGATGTGAAGGTGATCAAATTTAAAACTTCAATGTGCTTCTATGGAGGGTTTCATGCATGGTTGAGGCCCACTAAAAAGAGGTGAACTAGTTTATTAGAAAATGCCCCGATGGGGCAGAAAAAAGAAGAACATACTTGCTTCGATAGCTAGAAAACAAACTAGAAAAAGAGATGGACTATAGTCTGTTTTTCTTGAAATGCTTCCAAATAATGAAAGTGGAAAGCAAGTAGTAATTCAGATTTTTGCGATTTTCTGATGAACAATACATCATGTAGGGCTGGAAATTTCTGAGCATACTGGCCTGACCTTTAGCGATATTTCGAGTGAAAAATTTAACAGTAAGAACTTTATGTAAACAATTTCGATGACAGTACTGATTTGTGTCACTTTTGCATCTGGAAGCATTTTATAAAAAACAGACTATAGATTTTTGAGAACTTGGGTTAAAGTTGGAAAAAATTCGCTTCCATTATATTGGATTTTCCTACTTTCTCAAAAAAATTTTCCATGTCTATGAAAAAGTATATTCTGCAGCTGAGTGCATCAACACACTTTCGAACCAAACATGTGCATCTCGGAAATTTTGAGGAGGGTACAGGGTGGACCTTGGTTTTTTGGCCTTTTTTGTGACAAAGTCCAAAAAACGTTGAACAAAAAATTATTTTTCATAACAAATCTTCCAGTTTCAAAACCATTTGAGGTAGTTTGTACCTCCCGTGTCTTCCCTCACACATGAGTGCTTCTAACTGTGTGAGCTTTTTTCTAAATTTAGTGTCAATAAAACAGGAATCTACTCTGGGAAAGTAACATATGAATCCCCACTCAGTTTTTTTAGAAAATACTACAGCACAAAGTCTTCTTAGAACTAAATCGATTGTGTAAGATATTTTTAATTCACTCATTTTATATAACATATCCTATGGAATTCACTCCGTAAGTAACCAAGGCCCAGTTACACTAAAAGGGTCTAAGCACAAGCTCAAGATAGTCTCAAACAAAAAGCCGACTCGGTTTGATCTCAAGTTCGGTATAATTTGAATGTCATCAAGACTATAACGAGCTCAATGTCGAGATTATGACTATAATATGCCTCTCTCACCATTTTTCAGCTAGTGTGAGACGCAGAGGTTTTGAATCGGTCGGGAGTTAGAACGCTATTGGTTTACCATTTTTTTACATTTGAAATCATGCGCATATAATTTTCATATAGATAAATTTCACTGTAGTTTATGCCAGGAGAAGGACAAAATGCACGATGCTGCAGAATGTACTTTTTCACAGACATGGAAAATTTTTTTTGAGAAAGAATGAAAATCCAATATAAAGAAAGTGAATTTTTTCCAACTTTGACCCAAGTTCTCAAAAATCTAGTCCACTTCTTTTTCTAGCATGGCAAGATATATAGAGCGAAAATTAAAAAAGTAGATTCAATATGATACGCAATTTTCACTCGCTTGAAAACTTCGTACCGTAGAAAAACGATAAATATTTCCATGAGAATCGACGACGTCAAGTCCATGGAAAAACATGATTACCCACTTTCGATTTATGGACAGAACTGTTTTGACCACTCGAAGAGATTATTAGAGGAGATTTCCTTTTTAAGGTTCATTGACGAAATTTTTTTCTATTGATTACAGCAAAGCCTACTACTTTCTTCCGTGTTGAACGTACTTTCATGGGATCGCTGCATCGATTATTTCAAAATGAGTATTCAACTTTTTTGTGTACGTTCTACTGAAAAATGTGTATTTGTAGTTTGTAGCTTCTGAACGATCATCTGTCAGGTTCGCGTGTTGGAATTGATTATGAATAATTCCGTTTTTATGAATTATTCTCTAAAAGATTCTATAATACTCCATCGGAAAAGAGAAACATTAAATTAATATAATTTTAACAGTATGGTAGAAGTAAAGTTTGTCATCAATGTGTCAAAATTAACAGATCAGTTATAAATTCAGGTTTTCAGATGACTTAATATAAATGGACTGAAGTTTAGCGTTGTGTTTAGCGGTTCTCTAAAGCTCTCATAATTTTTACAGGTAATTTTGAAAACAATTTTCATTGACTGAAGTATCATCCAATATTTTCGTGGATTTCTGCTAAACTACTGGTCATATAGAGCTGCGATTTGCGACGAACTCAACTATAATTCTTATGCAAGTTCTTATGCAAAAATTTTACAAGCGAAAGCTTCGTCAAAAGAATATTGAGGCTGTAGAAAAATGTAAAAAACTATAGTTATCACAGGGTTTCTCATGACGTATTATTCTTGAATTTTAGTCCCAATTAAGCAGAAAGGGCATCGGAGTACGGTACATAGTAATCTGTGAAGGCTCTAAGAATGATACGAAAACTGACCAACACAGAGTGTATTGGAAACTCTAATGCTGTGCACGAGATTAAGCGACAGTCAACTCAACAAGATTTTTCGATACTTCCTGGCAATGTTCAAACGTATAATCTTGACGAAGATCATGCCCACTGTTTTAAGAAGTCGGAACACTAAAATGAACAGCTTCTCCTTCATTAGATGGCAAACATCTTCGATCCGACAATCTTGCTCCTTGTACTTGAGCTCATATCAAAAAATGAATTGAAAAAAGTATAGCAGAACATCAGTGAAATTCATTTTTGCAGAAATCCTCTCTAACCGGCCGACATTGATTTATGTTGAATGTTTTTTTATGGTGAGCATAAGATTTCTGGTTTCTATTTTTACTGGAATCATAGAAAGATTTTTTATGTTGTGTTTGATTATATAGTCGTGTCTCAAAATAATTCGAGTAAAAAAATATAAGTAAACTGAAACAACATTTTATTAAAATCTTTTTTTGCTCCAATCATCTTATTCGCACTGAAATTCGCGCAATGTATTCGAAATGAGTTTACGCCTGTTTGGCGATAAAAATCCATGAAGTAGCAGAGCAATTCGAAATTTTAGAAAATAAACCGAAATACCGAGCACTGCTCTCGCAACTAAAATTCTTTATGGATATTCATCCCTAAAACCTGTTTTTTTTTGCTTCTGAATTGAGAAATGACAAAAATAAATAATCTGGGAAACTCGTTTTCACCAAGCTTTTAGAGTTAAATTTTTCAATCAAAACTTTTTAACGATCAGTTGATCTTTGCTCGCAAGAGTTCAGCCTGATATGAAATACAGCCTAGCAGAAAGTTATAAAAATATAAAATTGCATTTGCTTTCCACTTTCATAATTTGAAAAACGGACTATAATATCCGAAATCATCTCATGTAAAGTTTACTTTTATGATATTAGTTAGTAAAGTTAATTTCACTTCTTTCATTCTCAGCCGTCACTTCTTAAAATAATTGTCGTTATAACGCCGTTCTGCGCCAGCCCTCCGTGATCCGCCGTTCCAACTTTCTTCTTGTTTTTGCTTCTAAGGTATACAAAAATGATGTATGGATGTGATAATGCGGGATAGACATGCGATGTCTATCCATTCTTGAAATCGTTTCAATGAATCAGCCCAATTAGCTGTAGGCTATTTATTTCAAAATGACAGATCATCGAAACAATGAAAGCAAATTGAGCTCGGAAAAGTAGTAGGATTGTTACTGTAGTCTATTAAAAAAAACTGTCTAGCCCATCAGCGACAAACAGATAAGGAAAACTCCTGTCCTATAATATGTTCAAAAAGACTTATACAGTTCTATCATAAATGAATCACATGACGTTTCTGGAAAAATTGTAAGTCAAATTGAATCTACCATTTCTTGTTGTCGGTGCACCATTTCAAAGTGAATGAGCTGAGCCCGATAGAATTTTGTAAATTCTACCGCGGTGTCCATTTCGTTAAAAAACAGATAATCGCCACCAAAAGCTATTACGATAGTAATAACATTTACTACTACCACTATCGATGCTTAAACAATAACTACTACATTTGAGAGTGGGTTTGAGAGTTTTGATTTCAACCCAAAAATGTTTGAGGTCACCCATATAAATTTTTCACCCCGCTACAAAAAGAGACTTTTCAAGGCAAACAGGAATTTTCTTCGGCGAAAACGTTGAAGATCGGGCATCAACCGATGGATATAATTGATATTTATTCAAAAAACATAACTAAAACGATGTATTTATCATAAAGTGGGTGATTAGAATTGGAATAGAATTTAGTTGAGCCAGCAGAGTTTTCCTTGCTATTGACGAATGGATGCTACTACTGAGACTGCTACTACCACGACAACTACAACCACTTTTTTTCTACTACCACTGCCACTGCTACTACTACAACTACTACTACTACTACCACAACTATTACTACTACTGCTAATACTTCTACTACTACCACTACTACTATTATTACTACTTGCTCTCGCACATAAGGAACTTTTAATCAAATCCTAACCTCCAGGTTACGAAGATACTCTTTATAGATTTGTCGAAATCGAATTTGTTGTTCTGCTAACGGATCGTAAAAGCCTGAAAACTACATTGTGCACATTGAATGCTATAGATTTATTTCGAAATGATAGATGCAGTGCTCGACGTGTTGGCATATCACGGTCTTATCAAAGATCAGGAAAGCTATTGTAATTAGAATAGTTGGAAAAGAGAAAATCTGCATCATAGAGAAAAATTGTCGAGAATAAGATCAATGAGTCTTCCACAAAAATGGAAATGTGACCTCGCTGCATCGATAATTCCGAAACAAATGGAGTACGTAGCAGATAATGAAATATACCTGACACAGTGCCGATAATCAAGAAAATAAAGACAACTAGATATTGTTTGGAATTCAACGACATTTTAAAAATGTTGACGGCTGAAGTTCGACGAAAATGTATTTAGGATGAAAAGTCAATTCCCTGAGTTTTTATAACCTTTGATTCTCAGCTGGATTTGAATATTCAGTAGCAAATGCTGTTTTCCTACTGTTTGAGAAGCAAATGCAATCAAAATCCGAATGCAAATTCTGTTTGTTGTCTTCACAATGCCTGTGAATAATAAAACTGAAGAGTAAGAACTTTTTTATGTTTTAATTTTATCCTTTTTCAAAACTACGTGTTGGAAATATTAATCTGTGATGAAATCAGTAATCGTATCGTGAAAATGATTTTTAAGTCGGCTTTTTTGCAATTTTCGGGGTCCTCAAGAAAATTTAGGAATTTTATAAGACATGTTTCTAAGAGTTTCTATAATCTAGAAATGATTGAAAAAAGTGATCATCAAGGAGTCAGTACCACGAAAAAATTTATTGAATAGAGTCAACGAGCCTTCCATTTCCATAAATTTGAATAAAAAAGTGGCTGCATCGATCGTTTCAAAATGAATGGAGCATAGTAAAAACGAGAACTTTAATCACCTCTGTACTCGTATGAACGAGAATTCGTTGGTTTATGGACTTCTAGCCTTCAAAGTCGTTCATAAAGCTTAAAAGGCACTCCAATTCATACATAAAATGGAATTTCGAAGTCTGGGGAGAGAAAATCGACTTTTTGGGGCCGGAAAGTCCTCAATTGGCCAAGATTTTCAGGAGGATCTTTGAAGGAAAAAAATTTCGATTTTTTGCCCTTAAAAATCCAAAAAAGCTATTTTGTGTGAATCCGTAAAATGTATTGCGTGAACCGCCTAATAATTGGCATTTTCGATTTTTTTTGGTTCAAAAATAATACTTTTTCATCAAAAAAATTGACATTTTCAGTTTTTTGTTGGTCTCTATGGCTGCCATATATGGTCTCTATGGCTGCCATATAACTGCCATATGAGTTAACAAATCTTGAGGGGTCACCATATGACTAGCCATGTGACCAACGGTTTCTGGGGGGGGGGGGGTCTTACGGCATTTACCCCCCGATGTCGTGTATGTTTTAACCTGAATAAAAGATACGTCTGGACTATTCCGAGTAGGTGTTTATTCATGGAATTCTAGTCGTATATTTTGAAGTCAAGTTCGATAGAGATTCAGCTGTAGAATGGATTAAGCAAGATACATATTGCTTTGCTTTTGTAATGCTCCCGGAAGCTCATAAGGTCAACAAAGTCGCAGAGCTGTCCAGCTCTTCACTTTGTTCCTTCAACTAATGAGTTCATAGAAAACCTCAGCTTATTCAGCTATTGCGAGTGAACAGGAAAATGCTGTGGTACACAAATTCATCCAACGCAACCAATTATGTCACAACTTCGTAACGATGTTGGTCCGCTCTTTACAGTTACGAATGTATTCGGGTAAAAAAACAGTACTGACAGTGCGCACAAAACCCGTAATCTCAAGTTTGCAACCCTGAGCGCTACAATGGATTTCATCGACTAGAATATTTGTATTTACATGTTTTTTTATAAAATATACAAAACAAATTGATTTCAAAAATGAAAATGAACGGTTGTTTTCCACTTCTTTGAAAATAAGATACAATTCAAGCACTTTATAATTGTTTTCCGCATGTGATTAATAGAACTGAAGAGTAAGTGTTGTTTTATATTTTTATTTTTTTCTGCTAACCATGTATCCTGTATAACTAAAAATTTATGAGACCATCCAAACCAGCTTTCAGAAATCTTTTGAGTATCAATTTTGCAGTATATTTTATTTCAGAGCATATTTCCGTAGTTTTTTTATTTTCTAAAGATAGACTCATGATACTTTATTTTTATTCTAGTTTCCCAGCTGACCAACTAAAATCAAATAAAAGTCGCGTGGAATGCCGAAGCTGCCAGGGAAGTCTTCACGTGTAAATTCCAAATATTTTATGGGGAATTAGCTAAGAACATTACGGTAACATGCTTTTTATTGGACGTCAACATATTTAAAAATTGGCCTTTATTTTCAAAAATTTGTGATGTATGTTATATATGGTTTAGCACGAAATAGTAAAAATATGAAGTATTACTTGCTTTCCACTCTTACTTTCCGCACAAGTATTTCAAGAAAAAAGACTATTGTATGACATTATTCACGCTGGCTGCATGACAGGCTGCAGAAACTTTCTACTTTGATTCTATCTTTACAATTGCTTATGACGCAAAGACATAAGATTAGGTTGAGATAAAACATGATTAGAAAATACTGTTTGTTCATATCAAAAACTATAGATCAATATTTCATGAAATTCATCAGAAGGTTTGTAGATCTTTAAATTAAGTTTTTAAATTTTTGAGAAGATTCGAATGAGATCTGTGGATTGATTTCACGTTCACTAGATTTTGGTGTCAAAGAATTAATGGTCACCCTCAAAATATCTATTCTAAGTAAGGTCAACAGCTTTCTGGGTGAGGTCAACATTTTCTCGTACCTCAACACGTTTTAATACTCAACTTCTTGTCTCTGATCTGCAATTGCTGATATCTTCTCATGTCTAGGCTATTTTAAAGATTATTTGATGTCCAAGATATAAGTTATTTCGCTAAATAACATGGCAAATGTGACGAGACATTCGAACTGGAATTTTTCCACGTACTTTGCAGACGTCCAGCTTTATTTACTTTTCATTTTTCTACTTCTCGAGTTTGCTTATTTTACTGCCGTGAAGTAAGTTAACATTTTGAAAAATGGAAACCTCCTCAGTGTAATAACGTGATTAGAATTATGCCTCACGATCGCCGACATGGGACAAGTCGACATTTTTTCATGAACACAGTGGTCAGCATTACAAAATATTTACTTGACCGTTGTGTTGTATGGGCACAAAAACATTATTACAGTAACGCATCCCAGTTGCTTACAGTTACTATTTTAAAATGAGTGAATATTTTGCTTGTCTCATTGGTATCTTCATCCATTTGCCTAGCATCTTTTTTCATTTCCCCTGCTTTCTTTCCTCATTCTCTTAAATTTCTTAGAGCGATCGAGTCACTTAAAGTGTTTCCTATAACTACAGGCATATAGCATTTAGTCGATAATTATTAGAAAGTCACCATTTTATTCGGGTCGGTGCCAGATCCGCTACCTAGTGCACATCCGCTACCTAGTGCACAACCGCTACCTAGTGCACATCCGCTACCATAGTCAGATCCGCTACCTAGTGCACATCCGCTACTTTCTGCTGATGTATATAAGTAACACGTTACGTTTACTTTTTGCGTTGAATGACCCAGGCAAGATTTCATTATGGAAGAATGTACAGTATACATTTACAAATTACTAGGATCATTTAATTTTTTTACCAATAGATGGCGCATGTTTCGAGAAAATTTGAAATTTCATTCGTTAAAAATTGGGAAATATGCGGTTGCAACCGATGCGACTCAAAATTTTCAATTTGCCCCGTATTTTCAGAAGTAAATGCAAGAAATTGTGTTCTGCCAAATGCGTGCCACGGACCCCGGTGAGATGCAGTGGTTTGTTGTTCTAAACCCAGGGTTAACCCAATAATTTTCGATAGAAATGGGATAATTGCCATGGTTCCAGGTTTTCTGAAAATATTCAGTCCTTGGTCTACTCGGGAGGTATATTCAACAATATTTTTTTAAATTTTGAACTCAAAATGATGATAAATTACTTGCAAATAATTTAAAAAAGTATTTGAAAAAAATTAAAAAACAAAACAAAAACGATATTTTCATCACCCGATTGGTACGGGTAAAGAATGAAAAACGTCCGTCCAGACTGATTGTTCTGTCACTGGAGGTGCTTGTGTGGTCCCTTTATTATGTAAATAAGAATTTTTCAAGCATTAGAATTTGGCTGCGTGGACATTTTTATGATTTTATTACGTATCTTTACTCATTAGTGACTTATTTTTAGGTAGACTCCCTGTAGTATTACGTTTCTTAACCATTCTTGCGGTTCCATAAGAGTGGCAAACAAAATATTTTTTACCACGCAGAACGCCTGCCGTATTCCATTTTCTTTTATTCTTTTGTCTTCGGAAAACCCTTATGAAAACAACAGCAAAACCTTTTCCACATTTTTTGCTGTCTAGTAGCGGATCTGACTATGGTAGCGGATGTGCACTAGGTAGCGGTCGTGCACTAGGTAGCGGATGTGCAGTAGGTAGCGGATCTGCTACCCAATCATTTTATTCTTACTGCTAATTCTGTAACACATCATCATGTTTCATTTGTACTGCATGCCCACATTTTCAGGTAAAATTTATTGCATATTATCAGTGCAATGTATGTCGGACGGAATTTACATCGAAATAGATCAAGAGCTTTTCTATGTTTAATCGAGAGAAATAGCTTTTCTTTCAGGAGCTAAATTTATAACTTTCATAACCATTGAGGCTATCTTGATGCTGATTCAATATTACGTGGGGAAACAATATATTTTCTACATTTCAGTACTTATTGCAAGTGTGGTTTTCTAAAAGCAGCATTATCAAATTCTGTGATCTTCGTACACTTTTCTTGTTTTTCTTAAGAAGTTCGCAAACTTTTTTTCGTTCTTGTGTTGCCTGCTGAAAGATTACCAGCATGATTCAACAGAGATTTTTGAAAGCTTCAAATGGATAGGAGATAACTCGTATTACCAGTTGTGCGCTTGTCAGAAAGAATCGGTATCACTGAACGATCTCTTTTATTTTCATACAAAAATTACCACAAAGAATTTCTTAGTTGAAGTTCACTTGCTGACATTGGGAGAATAGATGACTGGAAGCAGGAGAGTCACTTGAATTTAAGGGCAACATTATGGAACAATTACACAGAAGTTTTCCTCGGCATCACATTTGCGATTATGGGAAAATTCTTGATTCCCGAATTTTGCTCATCTAATCTTTTCACAGTCACAAATAATAGAGCAAAAAAATTTAAATTCAGAAAAATTGAGTTCAAAACAAAATTATTTTTAGCAAAATAATCTTCAAATCAGAAAATATTCATAGTACACTATTCATAATGGGCGGCAAACGAAAGAAATTTCATTTATGTTTTTTCATTAATTCGAAATTTTGCACTTTTCCCCGACCATTTTCTTGTCGTTGTACCGTGAAAATTCTTCCATCAGCATCCCGTGAGGCGCCATCATGCGTTCGATGATAATTTTTTGAACGGCAGCCGTCGCGACTGTTGCACAAAACTGGCGCGTGAACTTGTTTGAGAGGCTCGAACTAAAAAATTTCAAAAGCTTTGTTCGACTGTTTCCATGTGTTCATGATTATTTGTGTTTCCTGGAGCTTTTTAACAAACTTTTTGTACTAACATGAAGCTCGTTTTTTAGAAAATCATTCTTTACTCATGCAACTTTTCACTCGTTCGCCACTTTCATCGAAATGAAGTGTTTTCCATTTGCGAGAGGAACGATTTTCTTACAGATGGGTTGAACCTATCTTCATCATCGTATTCATCGTCATAATCCAAAAATATAGAGGGCGTCACAGCTGAAAAGCGAAATATTTTTAAGTGTTCAAAAAACGAATATCCAATAGCCAATTTAATTTAAAATGGCAGATTCAGCGAAAACCAAAAAAGTTAGTTCAGTTGAATTCGCAATTTTCACTCAGTAGAAGATTTAATACTGTAGAAAAACAAAGAAATTTTTCATGCGATAGCCAAAATCATTGAAAAAACATCATGCTTATTCGCCGTCGATTTGGACATAACTGCGTCGATACCTGAGTGCTACTCGAGAAATTTTGACCACTGAAAAAGATTACTGAAGAAAATTTTGTCCTGTTCTGTTCGCCACTCACGACAAAAAATGTACTAAGCTTAGTACTTTTTTTGTATTGAACCAACTTTCTTGGAATCACTGCATCGATCATTTCTAAATGAGTGCAGTATAATAACTTCCGAACCAGGAAGATTATTGTAGAATCATCTTGCTCCAGATATCTATCAAGTGTTAAATGTAACTAAAATATTTCGTTAATCACAAATGTTCATTTTCACGATTTGTACTCCTAAGATATCAGAAGGTCGCGAGATAGAAGACCATTTGAAGTGTATAGCAAGTAATGCAAAAAAACCTTGTCAAAAGTTATTTTTCTAAGGATTTACTGCACGTTGTGACTCGATTCCTCGACTGTCCCGTTACCTCGACTAATGTGTAAAACTCTCTTTATATTGACCAATAAATTTCCATGAAAAATAAAATCTTTTCTGATGTATCCCGTTACATCGACTGTGCTACGTATATTATGAACTCGACTATGACGTTGGATAAATTTGAATGTTTTTGTGGTAATATTATCATTCTGCACTTATTGCACAATGATTTACCAACAAAATCTAACTTGTGTGTAAGCAAATATTTTGCCTTTTTTATCTTATTTTATCATTATATCTTATTTATTTTTATTATTTTATCATATTTTAATTATAGTGAAATTGATCCATTAGTTAAATGATCACATTGGTCAAACCATGTTTTTTGTGTGCTGCATGAGTGGATTCATATTCATCTTCTAAACAAAATAAAGTACTTGATGATTAACAGGTTGAAACATATTGAGTGGATCCGGAACATGTTTTACTCCAATCTGAAATCATCTGATAACGCTGCCAGATATAATCACATTATGCAACCCTTCAATCTTGATCTTGCTCTGATATTTCATGACAGATTCAGAAACAGATTGAATCAGCAAAACAAAAATCATCTGAAATGATCTTATAATGCTGCCACATGTTATCACGTTATGCAACTCTTCAACCTTGGTCCTTCTCTGATTTGACTTAACCTTGATCTTGCTTTGATTTGACCTAACCTTGATCTTGCTCTGATTTGGCATAACAGATTCAGCAGGTTGAATCAGCAAAACAAATACTACTAATTAAAATGATACACTGGATAAAAAATCAAATCAGGCTAAGTAATCTATCATGGCCTGCGTATGTCGGTTCAATACTTTTGGATCAGATATTCTGATACCATTATAAATTAATCGGATTTGAGTCGCAACAGGATTTTTAATGTTTCTATATATAGTCTTGGTCGAGGTAACAGGACAGTCGAGGTAATGGGACAGTCGAGGTAACAGAACGGTCGAGGTAACGGGAATTTTTTTGTTTTTTTATAACATTAGTCGAGGTAACAGGATGGTCGAGGTAGCGGGACAGTCAGGGCAAAGAGACACAATCTTTCGTACAAAACGTTGTACGACTATCTCAATTCATTCAATAGGCTCAAACACTTGCTTTTTAGCAGTTGCTACTTCACTGAATGGATGGAAATTCATTGAAAACTCTGAATCGTGAAGTATAGGTTCCAAAACACATTTTCATAAACTATGTATCCCCTTTCTTGCTTCTCTTTGTTCTAAAGCATCTAAAACATACATTTGGTATATTTCGAATTCTGTAGCGAAATTTTGATAATTATGAAATTTTTACAAGAGTGAGAGTTAGAACAAATATCCAGTTCGACGGGTGAATGGTCAAAATGTGGTCAGAAAAGGAAAGGAGATTTGAAGTTTTTATAAGCATCGGATGCATTATTTTACAAAATTTAGAATGGGCTGACTTGATCTCGACAAGAATTTTGTCATTTCACATTGTGTGCGAATTTCGATTCGAGAATTGCGTTATCGTTATAAACTTAAAATATTAGTGAATCTATGTTGTGAAAACCTGTCTCCAATGGTAAAAAATGTAACAACTCACATTTTTTTCGGCAGCAATGGAAGAAAATTCAAGAAATGAGCATCCGGAGTATGCTTAAATTTTACGAAATTGATGAAATTTTTTAAATTTACCTTTCGGCGTTCCAAAATCGAATATAAAAACAAAAGTAAACACGACAGGATGCAATGCCATCAAATATCATTCACGGACAAAGGCAGCAAAATCTAAAATTGAGCACTTCCATTCCAGCTTTTATTTCGCAAAAGTTTTTCTGTAATCAAATGCAAAATTATTTAGAAATTTCGAAAAAGTATTTAAATTGGCGTTTTCTTTGGCGATTTATTCGCATTCTACTTTATTTTTCTGAATAAAATATGCGGGCCTCAACTTTAGGATATTTATTACAGTGGGTGTAGCAGGTATCTTGATAAGAAACTTTGAAATAGAAGTACGAGTGTAAACATTAAGAAATATTTTAGAAAATCAGCATATGCACGCAAGAGCCACTTTCCGTATACCATAATCAATACAAACCAAAACTGAAAGCTTTATTTTTATGAGCCAGTCTTGTCAATTATGATTTTTCACAATATTGCGGCAATATTGCTGCTGCACTGCTGCCACTGAGATTATGGTTGGAGTGCTCCTTTTTGGCTCAGCTATCGGCCTTTAGCTTGCTGCGCATAAAACTCTTCTCTCCACCGCTTCCAATTTTGGGAGTGTACTTTATCCCAGCGGTCTGCATTGACACGAGCACGGGCCATTCGGCCTTGGTAGCTCCTCAGACGATTCCGTGCCTGAATCTGGAAATAGATAATGTCGAAGTAGGATCTTGTGACATACTTTCTGAAAAGATATAAACCTTCCATAGAAGAATACGCGAATAACCAAGTGTTCCTCAAAATTTGTTAACCTATATAATTTTTGGCGCTGAGAATCAAGACTACAGGGTGGCCCACTTATCTATTTCCAATTTAAATTTGTTACAAAATTCGAAGTTTTTGTGCAAACACGACAAAACTTTCACAGAATGTAAAGTAAACATAGAAATTTTATCAGTAAAAGTGTAATCATTTTATCTTGTGTATTGGAAAAATTACGTAACTTTGTTCATGGCCTACTCAATTTTGGAACGTGCAAAAGTTGCTGCGTGGTTTGAGTGGACTGGAAGTGTTACTATGGTCCAAAGAAAGTTTCGAACTGAATTCCGATATGATGCACCAACAGCCCCTAGCATTCGTAAATGGCACAAGCTTTTAATTGAAACTGGATCAGTTTGTGACGTGAAAAGGAAGAGGAGTCGATCAGCCAGCTCTGTCGAAGATTCCCATCGTGTGCAGGAACATTTCACAGAAGACCCGCATTCTTCTACTCGACGTGCTTCAAATTCTTTAGGAATTAGTCGAACGACTATTCAAAGGATTTTAAAAGATTTAAAATGGCACCCCTATTAGATTCAAGTGGTGCAAAAAATTACAGACGAGGATAAGGAAAACCGATTAGAATTTGCCCAAGATGAAATCGAACGAATGGATAACAATGAAAATCATTTAGTCAATTTGATGTTTTCAGACGAGGCACATTTTCATCTGGATGGTGGTGTTAATAGGCATAACCATCGTTATTGGTCGCCTGTGAATCCTCAGTGGATCACAGAAGAAGGATTGCATTCACCCAAAACGACAGTTTGGGCGGCAATTGGGCATCATGGTTTGATTGGTCCATTTTTCTTCGATGAGACTGTTAACAGTGATCGTTATTTGGACATGCTTCAGCATCAATTTTATCCTGAGTTATTAGAGCGACAGCTAGAAGATTCCATTATTTTTATGCATGATGGTGCTCCTCCTCATTGGGGTCGCTCTGTTCGCAATTGGTTAAACCAAAAGTTCCCACAACGTTGGATTGGTCGCGGTTCGCCTAATATGCCATGGCCGCCAAGATCCCCTGATTTGACGCCTTGCGATTTTTTTCTCTGGGGTTTCATTAAGGCTAAAGTTTATACCACTCGTCCTGCTAACATTCAGGAGCTTAAGGATCGAATTATTGCTGCTTTCAGTGAGGTTACTTATGAAATGCGTGTGAAAGTCTTATTGGAATATAAAGAACGTTTGTACAAAATTATTGAAAATCATGGTGCTCATGTTGAAACGCGTGGTTGAACGCATAGTGGTGCTCTTATCATGAAATTTTTTTTCGAATAAAAACTTGGATGTATGAAGCTTGTTTGTGAGAAGTTTCGTGGTCACATCACAAAAATTGCCAAATCTATATAAAAAATAAATTGGAAATAGATAAGTGGGCCACCCTGTATATCGATTTTGTCTAAAATTTAAATTAGGGGTGCCATATCGCCCCAAAGTCAGAAGTGTAGTGAATTTAAATGAAACCTTTTATGCTCGAACTGTGGAAAATGGCCAAAACAAAAGGAAATTTGATGAAATTTTGTAACTTTACTCTGGCCTTTCTATATACACAATGTCCTTTGAGCGTGTAATTTTGATGCTTCATAGAGTTTCATTTAGGATATATTGATAAATTATTAAGCAAAAATTTAGTTTTTCCACAATTATGGGGCAAGCAGCTCCGGGGTGACAATGATTTTATGCATGAGCTTACACAACTTATACATAGACCCCCAAAAAATTAGTCGAAAAGTATCATCCTATGAGCTATAGTCGATTTTTTCCAAATGAAACTTAGGAATAAAAAATTATCATGTAAATAATAAACAACTCGTGTTCGTGGCCGCCCTTTTTCTTAGATTGACCGTAATTTGAAAAAATCAATTGTTGACAAACGGCGCACGGTCATCGCCTGTCTACAGATTTCTTTCAACTTTTGTTGCGTTTCGAGGCTCATTGGAAAATGAGTAGAGTACACGAGTTCATCAGTGAAGGTAATTTTTGTGAAAACCCTGTTTCACCGACCATCTTATCATGATTTACGTAGACGTTATAGGACAAACACTGAATTTTTGAGTGGAAATGATCACTCATTTCTCTTCTGACTTGCTGAACACACTAGGAAGGAAATAAATAATGTGAGTTTCGATGTTAATAAATTTTCGGCAGAATGACAATGTCGATATATCCCTCAAAGCACTTGTCTTGCGTGACGTATGATTAAGCAGAAAATCATAAAAATTTGCCAGCAGTGCAGGAAAAATATACTATACAATCCACACGCATTAGCATGAAAGAGAATTTGTCAAATAACTTTTCTTAAGCACATCAGGGAATCTTTTTGGTTGAATGTGAAAATTCTGATCTTATTTTCGTCATTTCATCTTTCATGAAATCTATCTAAAAGGATAATTCTAAATGTTGTACTATAACATTTGGAGGCACTAATCTATTAATGTTGAACTAATTTTGGCAAATATTATTACTATAATTACTTTAAGGAAACAGGAAAACACTAAAACTAAACTCAATGTATACCCTATACTCTGTTCATTTTCAAATCAGCCTCGAAACGCGAAAAAGTTCAAAGAAATCGTTAGACAGATGATGAATGTGCATTGCATAGCAACATTATCTTTTTTCAAGTTTTAGTCCTGACTGCTGCAGTCAATCTGAGAAAAACGCATGTTGTTTACAATAGTACATGACCATCTTAATGCTCCCCGAGGCTCATTGGGAAAAAATACTTTATCTGATTTTAGTTCTCCCGGTCGTTGATCATAGTGCTGCGATTCGTATGTCGGTTCATCATATGAGGCTGAAAATGACACTGAAAGTATACACTAATGATCTAATATGCATATTTGAATACCTGATATCAGACAAATGAACAAAAAAGCTGTGATCAAAAAGCATTGTATAACATTCAAACACATTCTGCGAATGTTAACGATGACAATTGTTCCTCTGTAATAATGAGAAATACTGACCGAAATTATTTTCCAATCAATTTATATACACTCTGACTAAAGAGCATTCAAATTTGATGTTGACGTTTTTCACAAAAAGGGAATAATTGAAATTAGTATGCCCTTTTTTCGATAAATAAATGTCATTATAAAAAATTTTCGAACCGATATCAACCAACAGCTGTGAACCTTGTTTTTTTAAACAGATATTTTGCCGGTTGTAAAACTGGAAAAATTACTCTCGTTCTTTACTTCACCGAAAATCGCTGTAATGACCTATAACTAAAATCGCTGAAGTGACCTATCACTGGTATTGGATTTTTTCCTGATATTCTATAGAAATAAAGCAGAATAACTTGTAAGAAGCCATGCATATAGAATTGAAAAAATGGATTACTGTGGCAAAGATTATAATTAAATAGCTCTCCTGACTTGAAGATCAGCAGGTCCAGGTTTCACAGTAACAATTTGATTATGATCAACTAATGATTAACTTTCTTAGCCCAATTTTGCTACATACGACCTATGGAGCGTTTGCGAGTTAATGTGCTATGAAAAATACCTAATCTGGCTGATCACTAGTCAACTTACGAAGGAACGTTTTCCCGGTCGAAATTCTAATATGGGACAAGTTACAGTGCATTCGAAGGCCCGAGGTCAGATGATACATGTCACGCCTATCGTTCCGCCAAGTGAGCCTTATTTACACCAAAATTTACATGAAATAAGCGCGCAACAGTGAAAACGCGTATGTACGTGATCTTATCAACTGCGACTGGTGCAAACATGGGAAAAATTTCATTTAATAAAGTACACAGAAATCTAAAAACCGATTCAGATGCTCATGAACAGATCTAATAATAGATGTTCTAGTGCATTCGATAGCCCCTAACAACCTGAGTATTTTCAGACTAGTGATTTTCTCTCCTAGGCTTTGTTTATAATAAAATTTACATAAACAGGTGAAAAAATCTCAAATCTTCACTTGAGCAACTATTAAAGTATATTTAATTGCAAAACATGCATTCGATAAACCATCTTGGAAACTCTGCCTTTAACGGTTTCTGTAATATGATATTCTGAAATTCGGTGAAGTTTGAAAAGTTGCAACTCTGTAGCAGTGTTATATCAGTCTTTCCTCACGAGATAATGTTTTAATATTAGTTGGTTTTAACAAATTGAAATATAGTCATTTTTCAAAATGAGCGTGCGCGCAGAAGAATGTTCACGCAAATAATAAACAACCTGCGTATATGGACTCTACATTTTTCCCTAATTGACAGTAGCAGTTCGACGAACAGATTAAGAAAAAAAGTTCGGCCTACGATGCAGGTTTATTGCCTATTTTGTTTTCCGAGACTCATTCCTTCGATTAAGTATAGTCTAACTTTCTATTGTTCTACACTACGCAAATTTCTGTTTTTTAGGGAAAAAATGGGAAAATAAGGAAAAAAGAACCCAACATAACTATGCTGTGGGCTGTGTCAAAAAATCATGTTGAATTTCAGAATTTACACTTGGAAAGGTCCTTCGAATGAATGCATCTCCGTGACTGATGTTCCTTCTGTTGCTGGAATCAGGTATAGGCAGATTTACTATTCTTGTACATTTATGCAAATCTTCGTCTAAATAAGGTCTACTGGTAAAAAACGAATGGTATGCCATAACTCCGCTAGCTTTAGGCTAGCTGAAAATCATTAGTGATAATCTTCAACATCAGTGATGATTGTAACATGTTCCTTGTGAGGTTTGACAAGAGTTTTGTACAAGCACGCTGCCTATTGATTACCAGCAAAATTATGGCCGACAATCCATCAAAATTACGACTTTTTTAGAATTTTTGAAAAACTGATCGAAAATCAATCAAGCTTACTACTTTTTCGCCTCATTGCATCAAAAAATCACACGGGACATGATAGACTACGTGTTCATGAGATACTCTGAATCATAATTTTCAATTCAATAATTTGGAAGAACATATTCTTGCGTTTGGCTCTCCCACAAAAATTTGGAAACTCATTTTTAGTATATATGGCCACTAACAAATTTTTGGTGTTGTACGAGTATGATTGATGAAACAAAGTAAAAAGCAGCAAAATAAAAACAAAACAGTTTACGCATATCGTGAAAAAAATTGTGCATAAAAATCAATGATTCTAAAATTTAATCCGCCAACAGAAGTTAGCACTTCATGGAAGTTGGATTAAAAGCAGTCGTTGAGTTTTCCGATTTTCATAAAGCCTACTTAGCCAGACTTTAGACTTGCGTTATTAGCAAAATTTCGAACAAATTTCAAAGATGAATTCGTCAAAATTCCATTTTCGAAGTCAAATATCTAGAATTCTCTAAATTAGTTATTCTAGCCCGTTTAGAAATTGTTTTTTATTGCACCATAGTACAGACACGAGCCTTGAGTATTGAAATTCACAAGAAAAAAAATCACGCGGGATTTTCAACAGTGGTTGTTCACATCCACAATGACGGGTTCTCCTTCAATTATTGGTAGTGGATTCTGTGATCGACATCCCAGGCCATTGCATAATGGATTAATTATCACTTTACGATAAACCAATTCACCCTGAAAAAATGAATGCTACATAAAACTCGGAAAAAAGTCTTCGATTCCGGAATTTAGAACATATCTTAAAATGCATTGCAAACAGCATCACAGCACCTTGACGGAATCATTTCAGAATTTTTAATTTTTTGGATAGATTTGAATCTTGAAATACTTGAACATTTTTCTTTGTGTGTCGTTTTTGACGCATCGCAAATAATTTTAAGAAAAATTGAGGAAAATGTGAGAAAAAAATCGAACATGGTAAAAATCAAAAATTATATTTGATTTGAAAAGGTTTGAAACTGCAGATTTTGCTCAAAGGTACGTACAAGAACTGTGCCTCCCTACATAACAGTCTCTTGTGTATTTTTTCATTATGATAAATCAATGTTTATTTGAGAAAGAGTATGTTACGAAAACGAAAATAGAAACTTAACTACGTGCTAAACGAAAAATCTGAAACAGGACGACTAAGACAAGTGTTACGAATAGTCGCAGTCTCACATTTCTCAGGTCTTGTCACCGTTACATGTAATTCCTGATGCGAATTTGTGTCAATCCGGTTGTACCCAGATTACTTCTTAATAAATCTGATATACAGTACAATGCAACAGAAAAATCACATTTTACCACGATAACTTACAGTGGACAGTGTAGCGTTTTCAGGCAAATTTTCCGCATTGATATCCGTGAAATTACCGTTAGCGAATACAGAACCAGCAATCGGCAGTTCTTAGAAAAAAATATCGATCAGCAAAAGATGCGCCTGACTAAACAAAAACCTATGAATAAGCATTACCTTCACTGAAGCGTACAGTAGCGAAGAAGACAAAGAAATAAACAAAAACTAGAAAATCGCCCATCTTCGTCCAGTATTGTCGAAAACAAAACTACGAATGCCTTTTGACGCAAATGCCGTTCTCTTCACTAACTGCGTCCCATTTAGATCATAAAACTTCGAACTTTATAAAATAGCACTTTATTTTATAGACATGGGAGAAGAATGGCGCTGGTTATGATGTCATAGAGCATGTTTTCCCATGAATCATTAGAATTCTACAATTAGAATAAAAAGCCTTACGTAAACATTAGAGAAAGAGGATGAAAACACTGAGGAGGCTCTTCAATCAATGCTTCCTTTCCATGATCAGTTCCGTGTTGAGAGTGCCTTCAATTCTGATCAAACAATATGACGTAAATTATTCTGAGCATATATATAATGCTTGCTAAAATTCTTAATTTATCACAGTCGTTGAACCAGACAAGTAGGAATTTAAATAATGCCACTTCCTAATAGAATGATCTAAGTTATCCTATGAAATTTTTACTGAACAAATTGTAGATCTCTAAACAAAAATCAAGTGCCGGTACGCTGGTTCTACTATTCAGGGGATTTTTAATAAACGACATAAAAAAGAGTCAAACAATCTGATCCGATAAAATTGGTTGGAAAAAGTGACCTTCATATCAACTAATCGATTTCAATAAATAGAAAGATATTGTAACGACGACAAACAGTGTTTAGATTTGTCTTTTGATCCACAATAAGTGAAGGAATCTCAGTGATTTGCAAAACTTATTTATGATATTTTCAGATGTTTGTTAAAACAGTTAAATGATTGTCCACAAAAGATATTTTCATCGAATTCAGGATCAAGACTTTTTCTGTATTGCAACAGTCTTTCGATTGCTACTTTTCAGGAAAAAGCTGAAAGCAAGTGCTGCATGTACTGCATATGTATTATGTGATTTCTTGAATTACGGTACGCGGAATTTCGAGAATCTGGCAGTTTGACAAAAACACACTTAGATCGTCAAATTGGGTGAAAATATCGCGTTATCACTTGCATTCAAACGGGAAGCGACGGAATATAGATTAGGTGCTAAATAGTGGGAGAAGAGCTTCATTTTTCTTTTTGGAAGAAGAAGCAAAAAATCTGAGAAATTTTCAAATTTTTAAATTGTTATTTTCTGCACTTTCTATGTCATGATTTACTCAATTTCAAAGAGATTTTAAATTCATGAAACTTTGAGCATAAATTTATATGGTTTACTGATAAATTAAACAAAATTTAATGAAAAAAATTCACAATGATTTAATTCTCCTATTTAGAGTCATACACTTGTTCACGGATCATCAAAGGTCAGCTCGAGGATCATTCAGCTGCCATCGTCCACCATAATGCTCAATCTTACCCCAAAAGTGATAATCGATTGTGTCACTATTGGATGCTGAAAGAAATAAAGCACAAATTTAATGATAAATTTCAAATTTATATTTATATTTATATTTCTTAATTTCTGCGATAGATTTAATCAGAAAAAAATCTGGCATTCCCATGTCTTCGATTTGAAAATTTTCTGTAGCCCATTGAGCACTTCATGTCCAATAATCCACTAGCCTTAATCTTGATATATTTTTGATCATCAACAATACCATGATTTTCTCCGAAAATAAGACGTTGTGTGCGTCAGCAGCTGAAATGAATTCACACTATTCACAAACAATATTTCGACGAATATTCATGGTAAATTTTCTCATTTCACCAGAGGAATGAACTCTTGGCTTTTCTGCACCAAAAAAGAGCCGCTTTATTCAACCTTCAGGGATCAAAAAGCTGTGTTTACATGAATAAGTCAGTCTAGCATCAAATTAAATTTCTCACTCTGCTCAAAACGATCGAATAATACATTCAAATGAAACAAAGAACATCCGATAAGCACTGCTCCGCCTAGATCTTGTGAGCTAATTGCTTTTAACTCTTGTCGGGAAAATAGCATTTGGAAAAACAGACTTAGTTTCAGATGATAGCAGTTAGCGAGGCCTGTAGCGTCATGTCCAACAACATGATAACTTTAATCAGTAGGAAAATTAAGCTTGACCAGTACCGGGGATGTATTAATTCACGGATTAATTTCCGATGAAAAACTGTGCACAAATATCTTAGCTGTTCATGCCAAAAATTTCATCATTCTCATTTTTTACTCATCCTTGCCATTGAAAAACTTCAATTCCGGTTCCATGGATGGTTTTGAATCTAGTGCTTGAAAATTTTGAATTTGAAATATGAACTTTTTTCTGAGACTCATCGCGATTCAGGATATCGCTTTTGGGAATGTTGAATGATAAAAGCACTTTTTCTCCGCTTTGTTTTAATTTCTTTCCTGTTTCCTCGATATCCGACTTGCTCAAAATATGCAAATTAATCCACTTATCCGACGGCGTGGTTGGGAAGCAGTATTCCGCACTCAAGACTCGTAGTATCCGAATAAATTCAATTATTTATAGCTTACAAAAAGCCTCCAAACTTAATAAGCATTTTATACTAGGGTTGGATGGATATAGCTGCGAGTGATACAAAAATGCTGGCTATTTATTTATATTTATTACGTTATGTAGGATGAATGGTAAAAAGCTGTGAAATTTTCATCAAACTGATTGCATTAGCTTAGCTTTCTTTTATTTTGCTGCTACATGAAACTTTTTGTTTACTCTATACATTTTCATGTTCTTACCGTTTCTTTTTTATCGAATGAACACTCATTTTTTGTTATTGTAAAATCAAAAAATGCATGATAAGATCACACGAATCTTTATTAGGTATATGAGTATTTTTCTGTTTCTAATTACGTTGCATACGCTCGACTAGATAATTGACCATTCGCATCTGCCGAAAAATACGAAGATCAAGATTAAGATCAGCGTTTTTTCGATAAATGGTCATTTTCGTCTACAAAAATTTTATACATGTGATGACATATGTTTGCTTCATCTGCGTGTAAAAGTACGTGCGTGTAAAAAAAGTAAAATATTATTCAAAAAAAGTTATGGCCTAAAAAACCACGTTTGTGTTTGAGATCTGCGTTGAAATATGATGAAATTTGGAGTTATATCCATTTAACTGAAAGCGAAAAATTTAGTGAAACAGTCATGTTTTATGAGAGCGTTAACAAAACTCGTACGTTCCTTGTTATTGGTAACTAGTTTTTCATTAGCATTCGTATTTTTATATTTCATTTTTGATGCAATTTTCAGATTTTTACTTCTAACTTTCTCATATTGTCCAGCAGAGAAATACTCAAAATCCTCTCAGCCTCGCTCCCAGGTTTTAGACTCTAGTTGCTGACCTGCATTTAATCTTTGAATTTTTATCTGAAAATTGTCACATGCATGAATGAACTAAAGTTGACAAGATGATCTGCAACGATATTCTCAACGCAGCAAACATCTTACTGTTATTTATTCACCTGGATCACATTCTAAATTACTTATACGTTTGTTAAAAATAGATTTTCATAGCTTCAATCAAATCGGGTTATTCTCATGATAAAATCGATGCAGATTTGGCAATAAAATTTTCCATTTTCTGAAGAGAGTTTTCAATTTAGTGTGATTTTAGGTTGTTAGGATGAAATGATGATCATGAAAATTTGTACTGAGAAGAACGATTTGTGCTTCTTTCAAGAAACTATATGGATCAAAATATGTTCACATAATATTGTAGATTTCATATACTCAATATTGATTGGACGAAACCGCATTTCTTCTGTCTTTGGATATATGTTACCCTGGAAACATTTGCTCGTTTCTTTTGATATCTCATTTCATTTCATCAACTATAACTATTAATAATCTTTCTATCTTTTCACTGTATTTTCTATAGATTCTCTGGATGGAAAAAGAGAAAATTAACAAGTATCCCCGGGGAAATAAGTTTTTTAACTAATTATTACGTTTTCTTATTATTTTCAACCATAATTGTAGCCGTCTACAAGAATTTTCTTCTATTACATTTTCCTTCGATCTAGCACTAATTGACCGTTATGCTATACATCATCTGGTCGGACTTTACCTTTTACTGTACAATTTTGCCGCCATTTTCCAAGGAAACAGGAAACTCGTAAAAATCCTAGTCTTAAAAAAATATTTCAAGTCACCCACCAACGCATTTTGGGCTTGTAGCAGCATGTTACTTGTTATTTTTCTTGTGCGTCCACCACTGCTAGAACATGACCACTTGTTGCTGGTGTCAAAACAACTGTTCGTGTCAGTTTGACGGCTTCCCATGTTAAAATTTTTTGGTCGGATTAGCACCATTTTTTATGCAATGAATATGAGCCATCATTGAGGCTGAAAAAGATAGTATGAAGTTTTAAGGCTGGCTCTATTGAGCAAAGCTTTTTAGAATCCCCAATTTCAAGAATCTTTAGATTCATATTAATCTTCAGATATCATAGGTTAGTGTCCCAATTTTCGTGATCTGACTGCCGCCACAGTAGGATTGTTAATTATTGTACTGATTGTAATGTTAATAATTGTAAAAATTGAAAAAATCCGATGAGGAATTTTTTCAATTTTTACATGAGAAATAAAGTTGTACACTGAGATAATCGAATATTCTGCTGTGTTTGGTCAAGTTTTTCAAGTCTTGACGTGACTACATATGCAGGCTATTTTTCATGAAATTTTTGCGAAATTGGGATTGTCAAAAACTATAAGCATCTTCTAGATCTTTTACGTGGAGCTTTTTCAATTTTTACTTGAGAAATGGAGTTGTACACTGAGATATCGAATATTATGCTGTGTTTGGTCAAGTTTTTCAAATCTTGATGTGACTACGTATGCAGGCTATTTTTCATGAAGTTTTTGCGAAATTGAAAACTGTCAAAAATGATAAGCATCTTCTAGATCTTTTACATGGAGCTTTCAATATACAATTACACTACAGTATTTCCGCGTTTTGCTACCGTAATCTACCGCATTATGAAATTTCAAGAGTAAATCGAAGCACCACTCATTCTGCACTTAAAATCCTATCTCGAAATGTTTATCACGTCATGTATCAAAATATCTTAATGACCACAACAAACGACCATTCCTTCAAGCTTGTCTTGTGCTTTAACGATCCAAAATTTAAAAATAGTAAGTTCAGAAAATGGCCACGCCGCTTGTGCAATTCTAGTCTTGAGGAGAAAAAAGCAATGAAACTCACACCGAGCTGTCGTTATAGACTCTGCTCTTCAGTGTCTTTCCATAAATTTTTTGTCGAGGGTGATTCGGGGATATTTTTCAACGAAAAAATGGTGCAGCTTTTTGGAGACCGCCATTTTTATTCGAATGTGTCATCACATTTGGTGGATGAAACTTTTTTGTGATTTTCCGCGAAAATTAGATGTGAACTGTTTCGTGCATAAAGTGCATACCGAAAATTTATGTGAATAATGGATCCACTTGCCAAATTGACGGTATATGCGGGCGAAAAGGGGCAATATTTTTCTTTTAGATCGGAAGGCGGTAATATTTTGCAAAAAAGGAAGTTTTTTATTATTGTAGCGGTACGTTTTTGAGTTTTCGGCTTATAAATGGACTTTATGGGGCATAAATTTTCTGAAACTGGTTTTTGGCGATGTATCTTTTTACCTTGCATGTTTTTATATTGATGTTTTATTTTACAGGAAGAGATAGAAATGATAAGTTCGGAACTTATTTTTTTGAATATGTCTTTGTTATAGCCGGTAAAGCGATTTTTTTCAAATGAGGATTTAGCCTTGTGTTGAATGAACTCCAAGAATTTGTGACTGAAATTTATTTTCTTAGAAAACAAAATAAATACCTAGTGAGTAGTAAAACGATTGAAACTTTTATTATTATTCACCATAGTTTCAACCTTTATTCGGAAAACTAAATCAGAAATTCAGGCTAGCCATTTCAGGATTTCGAACTCCCTAAGCTCACTGGTGGTAAGACCAGTCTGTAAACATTTTTGAAAATCTGTGCTGTTTCATGGAATATTTGAATGTTGCATACTCATCTCTCAGATCAAGCCACCCAACCAACTTGTCGTAATTCTAAACTCTGTTTCAATTCATGTAAAGTGGGGCAATCAACATGTCATGCGATGAACTAATCAATATTCATACACGTTTCAATGAAAAATACGTCAACAAATCGTCGTCACCATACTGTCTTATGAAAAGGTAGAATGAACTGATCTACGAATAATAAGAGTTCGCTATGCTGGACTTCTCGATCAAATCTAACAGATCATCGCTATCATTCCTGAAATTCGGACTATCCAAAAGACATAGATAACTGAAGCAAGCTTTTACGAAAACTGTTTGTTCTAAGGGATCCTGAAATAGCATACGATCTCACCCGTATGACTACTCAATTGGAGCGTCTATTTTTGACGAATCTACTGTGCCTTGCCGTTTCACTGATGAAATTTTGGCCGAGGACTCTATTGTAGACATCCAATAATAAAGAAATGTTCGAAATTTTTTTGAGGATCACCCGAGTATGCGTTCTATAATTCACGATGCTTGACTTCTATAATTCACGATGCTTGACCTGTATGTTGTATTGGTAGTTTCTTGTGTCTGCAGTTAGTTTTGCATCTTAAGATCGTCATTTTGTGACGCCGTGTATTGAGCCTATCATATCTCTATCTTATTTCGGATTGAAAACAAAGAGCGTCAAGATAATTTGACTTACTTCGATGCAAAATACAGTACACCAACACTGATAGAATGAACAAATTTTCGTGGAAATTCGTTTAAATGATTGACAAACCCGAACGATCAATCCATCATTCCTAAAAATTACCAGTTTGCCACCTGTTGTTGATATTGCAGACAGACTCGTTATGCTTGCACACGTCAAAACTTTTATCAACCTGCGACCTTTGGCCAAAATTTTAAATGTCATTGTTTTGACAAACACCAAAGATCGTCGTTTCGGCGCCTTTTGTCCCTCAAAAGTCTAATAAATGCTGTGGAATTTTTAAAATCTAGACTACAAGGGATGACTGCCGCTTCGTTTGACAAGGAAACGATCCATTTTTCATCGCCTTATCCGGCCCGTCATCGCGGCAACGTTCCTGTATTTTCTCTTGTACTAACCATTTTTCTCGACACACAACAATCGCCCCGAAGCCGGAAAGTTGCGACTGACCGTTGACCACTAGTACAAATGTACAACATTTTCCTGTAGAATGTGTGTCTTCCTATCGACCATGTAACGTCTATGATGATATTTTCGTGGTCATTTTTTCGTCGTGCATAATTGTCGAGTTACTTCTGGTCATTTTGATATTATTGGCCCGTTCGGCTGGCGCCGTCACGCCCCGGTCGATTTTGATCCTCGGGCGATTATACTAAAGTCGGATGGTCATTTTTTCCATGCATCCTATCTTCTCAGCCAATTATGTACTGTGCACATGCGTCGTGTACTTTACTTATCAGATGAAAAAATTTTACGGTATTTTGCAGATATGTTGTATACATGTGTCGTGCAATAGTCTACCTCCCGAAGGATATATATTTCGTCTTGTCGACTTAGCCCCGCCCTTTTTCAAGAGTGACCACTCCTACGCGGTTTGTTGGAAAAATTTATACTTTGACCATTACCAGTCTACTACATGTTGACCCACGCACCTCATTGTTGATTTGCTCGTTGGTCGACCATAGGTACTCGTGCAGTTTATCATCAAAAATACAATTCAAGGCAAAATTGCTTTGCTCTTTACTTTATGTGGTTTAGAATTTGTTTACTTATGACAGCTAATAACGTTATATTACTTCGATATTGTTCAACAATTGTTCGTTTTATATTCAGATTGCATTCAATAATATAGTTATAGTAATGAAATTCCACGAAGTAATAGCGATCGCTGCATTCGTTGCGCATTTGTTTGGCACTGTGAATACCTTAGATCTGGGTAAGCATATTTATTATATTGGTGCATTTAGATATGCACAAAATGTAATGATCCAGCTATAAAAGTTATTCAAGAATTTGCTGCTAGAACTCTTCTAAAATGCAGCAAGTGACTCGTTCGTAAATTATTGATTGTTTTTGAAAAAATTAAATTTCGACAACAGCTGCAATAGAAGTCAGGTAGTCTCCCCTCAAAACTCACTTACATTATGTAAATTCTAGGCACTGAAACTTACGTATTTACTGATATTAGAAACTGCTACCATCATGAATGTTAGTTTAATTACATTTCGTAGAGCCATCTAAGGCAATGATCTTATCATTAGAAAACTCTTGTTTGATTCTGTTGATTCTTCTCGATCAACCCCGACTACTTTTATTATTTAATATAAAAGACCGCCTTCAAATTAACTATTTTCTTGTATATTGTAGGTGAAAGAGAATCTAGATATAGAGTTCATCAGTTCACATCATCCATTCTGAAGAGTTTCACGCTTTTCTTGTCGAAAAGTTGTGCGGCATTGAACGAGTCACTTCTAAAAATCTGTCTACCATCAGATCAAGTAGCACTAAGTTTCGATGCACTTTTTGTAGCACTCTAAAAAGAACTGCTCTCAGGTTCTTCTGTGCTGCACAGATTATTTCGTTGCCATTCTAGATTTTCGCTGAAGCTAGAATGAGAAAGCATATACATCACGTATCATCTTCCAAGAATAACCCCGTATCCCTCCCAAAACAACTGTTGCGGTCGGGCTCCTGCCCGGCGGTCTATACCGTGGCCTTTTTGTCCATAAACGTGTTAACTTTGACAGGTTTCCAGTCTCCTTGACCATATACCTTAATTATAATATATGTGAAAAAGTGTCGAGGTAAATAAGCGAGAGGTATAAGCCTTAGCTTTCCGCCACTAAATTAACTCGTCAAAAGTTGTCCAGAACAATTGTCGCAACTTTGTGGTTTCTGTGATATGGAAAGAGAAAAGCCGATGTTGACCTACAGTAAACACAAATGAGCGATCTTTTGTGACACGCAAATTGAAACGCCACTTGTGGTTGTGGTCCCGCCTGAGTAAATAGGATCGGCGTTCGAGAAGCTTTTCGCTTGATCCATTGTACAAATAACAATGGCTCATTGTTTGATTAACTGATTTTTCAATTTTTATTTTCAGCCCTGTGCAACAATGACTTGGGCATGGAACGGGGCGATATTCCAGATCAGGATATCACGGCCAGCAGCAGTTTTGACCAACAAAGTGTGGGGCCGCAGAATGCCAGGTATGCAAGGATGTCAGTCTTATCAGTAATTCATAGGATTTAGAGCTTTCGTCGCAGAGTTGCTTGACTTCTGATTTGAAAACGTCTCGCAATTCTGTACCTCACATAAGTATTGCAATTCTTGTAGCTAAGTTTGTTGGTTCAACCTTTCTAAAATTCGAGAGATTTGCACAGAAAATGAGACTATGGAGATTAGTTCACATAGATTGACAGCTATCCACGGTAATCATCAACAGGAAAAAATTATGTAAAATTATTCTATTAACAAAGTCTAGCTATTGGCTTTTCTTTTTTTACGCTTTCGGACAATATTTGAAGCTCTTCAAAGAAGTCGACGATGACGCATGTTGATCTATTTAACAGGTTTCGTTCAAAAACAGAATTTTTAACCATCATTTCTAAAAGCTACCTTTTCGAAAAAATCGATTAAACATTGATTCCTTGTCAAAATTTACGATTACCCTGTGAACTACCGAAGTAAAAATTGGTGAATACGGAAAGAACAAGTCTGATTTCTGATCTGAATCTTTGTGAATGACAAACTTAGAATAATCATTTGTGATTCTGGAGAATTGAGTGGAATCAACCCTGGCATAAATTGGGAAAAATCAAGGTAAAAAACGCTGTGTATGTAACCACAGGATCAGCGCATTGAAAAACGTTTCCTCCTGTTTGTGAAGGTAACAAGCGCTGTCTAATCACAAGGAGATTTGCAAAAACTTCAAAACATGTCTCCGAAAGGATAGTACTGTATGTTTTTCTTGCTGACAAATGCAATGTAGTTGTAGAATAACTTTTTAAAAGATGCAATATTTCACAAAGACTGCATTTTGACTTGTTTTGTAATCACATATCATTTTTAATTGCATTTCCATTGTACTTCTAACTAGGAAACAGCATGTGGTGCCCGGGCGTTCACACGTCAAGGGATAGGCACCCCACTAGTATGTGTCATCTCGTTTCTTTTTCCTCCATATACCTTACATAACATATAATTTCCATGTTTTGACGTTAATTTTGATAGGATTAAAAATAGTAGTGGCCTGGCCAGCATATCTAATGTCTTCTCCGGGCACCGTCCTGGTCGGTCAAATGAAGCTTAGGAAAATTGACTGACACGTCCACGCAATATAGGCAGATGTCCGTGCCTTGGTGGACGATGAAATACGAAACTAAGTAGCCAATACGTAACTGGTCAACCCGTAGAGTGACCGTGACACTGTTCAACAAACCACTTAAAATGCACTACGGTGGGTCTTTACTAATTGCAGCAGGCACTTTTGTACTTTTGTTTCCTACCTGCTACAGTATGTCACAAATGATCTTCAAGAGCGGGTCTCTTTTGTAAATCCACTGCACCGAGGGCGGACAAGTGGCTTCGAATTTTCTTTTTTTCCAGCAGACGAAACACCTTTTTTAGAACAATATTAGGCTAATTGGAGAAAATTATAATGAAGCGTGCTAATTCTGAATGAGATATAATTATTGGGAAAAATGAATATATTCCAGGTGTTGTACAACAATGGAACAAGATTATGAATACTTGTCTAGGAAACGGATAAGTTAGCAAACAAAATTTTCAAAGACAGTATTGATACTGTGGAAAACATCACATAGGCGCAAATGTGGAAGTACTGCAGACCAACTGCAAATTTTTGTGAGTTATTTTCACAGCCTACAGTTAGATTTTGCAGCATCATTTTGATTGGAAAGCAATGTTTTGCTGTTTTCAACTTCACCCGACGCTCTTTCTAATGAATTTTGGAACTGGGCACAAACGTATCATTTTCAATTTTTCTAAAGTAAAACTACCTACTCTCATGAGCACAAAATTTTGGCACTCGGACATGTTCTAACTTTTGCTGCTAATCTGTTTTGTGTAGTATGTGAACAACATACTACTCAATCATGGACACCATTTTTCTTAACTGTAGTTTTCGGTATATTTTGATTCGAAATTGTTTTTCTCACTTCTTTGCTTCGCACGTGTTGGCATATCGGCCGACCATCAATATCTAGGGAGCAATAAAAACAAAAAAATATAGACGCCGTTCCCAATTTCCCATTAGGATTCCCTGGATTAATGTACTGTGTACAAAAATTTCAATACGGTGACAAAATTGTGATTGATATTTTTCCTCCCTGTTTGCCAAATATGGCACTATTTTTGTATATATGATGGTGTGCCCCACTTTCAAGGTTAATAAAATACAAAAGATGGTCGAGAATTGGCAGCCTTTTTTCTACAGTAAGACCACTGCTCGGATTACAGGCTTTCTAGTGCCCTCAATTGACACCTGGCTATTTATTTCTGGTTTTTTCCTATTATGCATGCATGCAGAAAGCGTTTATAAAAATGAAAGATCACACGCCCGGTACATGGATTGTTTGGACACAAAGACTGTTTTTTATTGTGTTTTTCGTTTAGCCCACTTTTTTCGTTACAAAGGAATAAGATTCTCAGGCACCAAATTAACACCTCGGATTATTCTCTGGGCGTCATTAATGGGGACAAAAGCCTAAAAATCAATAGAATTCTCGTTCGAGATGGTAAAGGTCGTGAAAGGTCGTTGAAAGATAGGGAGCGAACTTCTGAAATAATTGTAAATCTTTTAAAAGCATGTTAAACAACGAAAATCTGAAAGGCAAACATTTCGGGTCATGGAAAGTAAAGTCTGGTCAAATGGCCGAAAAATTCCAATAAAAAGTGACAAAGATAATTGAAATTGTTGATCCAAGGTTGTTATTTGAAAGAAAAAACATAATTCAAAGAAGGATCTATATCTCTGAAATTTATTGTGCTTAAAGTTGGTCAAGAATCCGAAAAAAAGATTTATTTTTTTATTTTCATGACATAAGATTCGGTATATTCCAAAATTGAATTCTTTACCCACAACCTGTAAAAAATCACACTGAATTTCTTCGCTCTCATTGTTCAGCCTCAAAAAGTAGTATACTACGCAACAGAATTAATGATCCTTAAGTTTATTGATGAATAGACTTCTGTTATGAAAAGATGCAGTTCAGCTTCCTTTCTTCATAAGTTGACGAAAGATAGTGAAAGTTTCATAATGAATATTTAATTATTCTGTGAATACACTAGTGCGTATAATCGGCAAATTTTGTAGATTCTGAAAAAGCAGAGAGAATTAAAAAATATTCGGAAATTAGGAGCCCCGAGAAATGATTTGTTTGTGAGGTCCTGCATTTAGGAGTCAATATTAAAATGACTCATTCTTTTTTCGCTTCCAGAATCCGCACGGATAAGGGCGGTGGGGCTTGGTGCCCGGCGGCCCAAATTCGGCCCAGCGTTCGGGAATGGCTCCAAATCGACTTACGTAAAACGACCGTGGTCACGGCTGTCGAAACTCAGGGTCGTTACGGGGCCGGTCAAGGCATCGAGTACGCTTCGGCTTTCACGTTGGAGTATTTCCGACCCGGCGCCGAGAAATGGATGCGTTATCGTAATCGAACGGGCGGAGAGGTAGATTTGCTTATTTGTCTGTTTTTTTCTACTGAAACCTGATCAATGATGTTGTTTGATTAATGTATATATTTATTGGCTAAAATTTTCCGTTCGAAAATCTTACTGTAGCCGCGATCATTTATTAATTTATGCATCGTCTACCCTGGCCATATGGGCATTTAATTTTTGGCTATGAAAAAATGATATTCAAAACAATGGACGCAAAATACAGGACAGAAGATCGTTCGTCCACCTAACGAATATTTAATTAGGCGTTAATAATTAAAAACGCACCTTTTGTTTAGCGCGGCGTCCATTTTTCAGAGACCACGAATTCTTGAGGGAATTAAGTGTTGGTGCCAAAAGGAGCAAAATGCTTCAACTTGCGACTCGTCTGTTCTGAATTTTAATGAAAATGAGTACTCACTAGAATCCAAGAAACTGATTCTTACCAGATCATGGTATCTAGAAAAATTCAAAATGTTGCTCATAAACTCGAATCTAGATCAAAACTCATTTTATAAAATCGAACAGTTATAATCATATCAAATAATCTAAAAAATTCAAACCTCATCTTTGATTCGAGAACGGCGTCGTTAAAATCAAAAATTTTGGTGGGATTCGGATTGAAGAATCGTTGTAAATGATGATATATTCGGAACCATAATAGATGCATGGGATCTCATGCACATCCAAAGTGACCTATGCAATTCGCCTCAAATTTTTTTCGAAAGCAACCATGGGTTCAAAAATCAAATTTTACCGACACATTGCATCAAATTGATTATTCAGACAATTTTAATCCTAAAATATGGTAGTAGATCAATAAGGTACAGTCATATTTCAAAGATTTCCAAATCTGGCGATACCAATTCGTTGCTAGAAACTGGGGTTCTATGTGGTTTTGAGTTAAAATCCGGTTTTTAGACTACAACCCGCGGCCACAGAGTCAAATACGAATCCGACCCTCCTTTTTTAGATATTCTCAAATCCGAATCCGCGGAGTTTTTTAAGCCAGAAGTCTCATGTTACGCAGTAAAGGCTACATTACTCAAATATGAGAACCAATAACTTGTTTTGCATCCAAATTTTCCTCGCAAAGCGTCACGTGACTGTGGTGTGCAAAAATTTCTACTGTAAATGCATCCGGAGTATGTAGAGTATTAACTGAAGACGTTTTTTACAGTAGAACATTTTTGACTCTTGTAATTCTTTCAGTCTACATATTTCTGACTACAGTAACCCCTTGCAACTTTTCACCACATTTTTAAGATCATATCCGGCAATACGAACCAATTCAGCCCCATTTTACGCGAATTAGATGCTCCTATAATCGCCTCGAAAATACGTTTCGTGCCGTGGTCGGACCACACCAGAACCATTTGTATGCGAGTTGAAATTTACGGCTGCAATTACGAAGGTTCGAAAAAAGTTACTGTAATCCTTGTGTGGAAAAGTTAAAGACAGCGGGGCTTCTTGAAAGTATGCATGTCCCAAAATCGGTCACACATGATGAATTTTTCTAAAAGGTCATTCGAGCAAAGTTCTGTTATTATTGTAAAAGGATGCTACAGTAATATTATAAAGTGACAATTATTCATCATTTTAGACCATTTAGTGTCGTACGAAATTCCTCAAGGCCACAGAATTGACCGTCAATCTTTGGATTTGAGGGACAAAACCTACGACGGCATACAACAATTAGACAATAGGCAAGATGATACTTATGAAAATAGTAGGAAAGTATTGTTGACCGGAGGTTTGGGTCAATTGATCGACGGTCGTCTGGGGTCGGACAATTTTTTGCAAAATCCGTACGAGTGGATTGGTTGGTCGCAAGAAAGTTTAGGTAAGAATTTTAAGGTGTGAAATTTTCACTACTTTGTGACTTACCGTAGACTGAACCTATACAAATTCAATGATCATATAATTTATGGATATTGTATGATCGACTATGTTATTTAATCCGTTTTTCAGGACAACCCGTCGAAATGACGTTCGAATTTGATACCGTAATGAACTTCTCTTCGATCAGAATTTACTGTAACAATTGGTTCAAAATTGGACGTGCCAAAGTTTTTTCTAAGGCCAAGGTGTTTTTCGCTTTAACAAAGAAAAATCTAAACTCGCAGGATGACGATTACATCGAATATGAATATCAAGATGTTTCTTCATCAGGTAAACTGGATCAATTTGAAAAAAATATTCGGAAAATTGTTCTATTGGATTTTAGAATCCTCTCGTTGGATAAACATCGACGTTATTAATCAAATTGGGAAATACGTCAGAATTGAATTCGATTTCGCTGATCGATTTCTACTGATCAGTGAAATTCAATTCAAATACAGTAAGACTATTTTCTAAAGGTTCACTTTCTCAACTTATGAATCTTTTTTTGCAGCCTTAGCAAAACCTGACTTTTTAATTAAAAAAGTTCAAAACAAGCCTGATGCTCCAAAAGCGATCAATTTGACAGCAACTCTTCATCCGAAAGGGCGCGTTCATCAAATAGCTTTCGATGAATTTTTCAAAACGTCCCGCAACGATCACGTGACGTCTTTTTCCTTAGTCGATATGCCTTTGGAGTATTTGGCGTTGATTATCGGTAAGCGAAGTATGTTTTTTGAATAATTTTTATGAAAATTAGGTTAGTTAAAAATTTCAAGGTGGAATTTTATAAGACTTTAAACATTACATTAAACTCATAATTATCACTGCTCACTTGCCTTTTCGACTTCAGGAACTTGCATATTTTTGGTCACAATATGCGCCGTTTGTTTACTGTACTTGATGGCCAGACGTCGGAAAGTGACAACGAGCTCCGAATCTGAATATAAATATAGTTCGCCGGGCGGAGCCGCTTTATATACAGGTTTCGCCGCTTTTTCGCCAGCAGATTTTGCGTTCAAAACGAAGAATTCTACGTCTAATACCACTGAAAATGGGCCGAAAATTTTCACAGACGACTTTTTATCCGTAAAAATAGTGCCGCAAACGCAAGGTGTTAGATGTATGAACAGTAAGTTTATGATTTGCATGGTGTTTTGATTATTGGAGGTATGATTTCAGACATGTTTCAAAAGTCCCGAGAATCTTTATTACCCCGCACCCTAAAGAAATATCTCGACATTGGTCGTACTTTGAAATACTCCTATGTTAACCTCTTGAAATTCTTTAGACCTTTGCTTGGTACCCACACCTTTGGACACCGGCGCCGCATCAGTCGCGCGCTCCATGATCCGCAGCTGTACGTCGGACTCGGGTCCCCGAGGATCGGTGGGACCGCAGTCTTACGCCCCGACCACCGAAGGCTACTTCACGGGCGAAGATTCGTCCTACGAGTACGCCGATTTGGATAGTCCGACGAAATGTGGCTCGGACGCACCGTTGCTCCCGCCGCAGCTCCCATGGACTCATGGCCAACGGAAGTCGGAATGGTGAGCGTTTTCTCTCGTCGTTCTCTATGCTAGATTTTCGGCCATAATTTCGTTTATGTAGTAAAGTTTATTTGTGATAATAGCGTCTCACCTGGCAGACCGCCTACAACATCACCCCCTTTATTCTCCATTACGTTTTTCTTCTATTTCTTCTATTTTGTTTATTAGCCTTATCTATTGTTTATTATTATTCTTTATCCACTTTCCACATCAAAGCTCGAACCTTCAGCATCTATATTTTATTTCCTCCTTATTTTTCCCATGTTTATTTAACCCAATATTTCACCGATTTCACACTGTAAAATTTTACTCATTGGATGTTCTAGATGGTCACTATAAACAAACATCATTCCAGGGAAAATTTCCAAAGATCAGTAAACGGTTCTGTTAGCGGACATTGGACTCCAACTAGCGTCAGCTATGCACCGTCTATTACGAACTTGTCGACCGCCGAAGCTCAGACCAGCATAAGGTGTGAAAATTTTTTCATCTACAGTCTAGCGCCTATTAAATCGACCATTATTTCAGCTCATTCGAAGACACAGAGCTGCCTTCCGGTTCCGATTTCGTACCCTCGATCCGAAAAGAGAATTTAAATTTGAAAGAAAAATTGGGCGAAGGAGAATTCGGCGAAGTGAGACAATTTTTTCAAGTTAGAAAAAACTTTTTGAAACTAAATCCCTTGCAACATTCCATTTTTCTGATTATTTCCAACACGAGCAACACGATAAAGTTTGTTCTTGGTTGTTTTTTAACGTTACTGTTTTTTTTCTTCGTCAGGTTTATCTTTGCCTTTTAAATGACGACGTCGCATCGACCAGTAAAAATGTGGCCGTCAAATTTTTACGCGACAATGTAGACCAAAACGGGAGGAAAGATTTCGAAAAAGAAGCTCGACTTTTGCATAAAGTTCGTCACAGGAATATCGTTCAAATTTTGGGCGCCTGTTTGGATCAAGAACCGAATTTCGTCGTCATAGAATATTTGGAGAAGGGCGATTTGAATCAATATCTGAGAAGCAATGAAGATAGGCTGAGGTAAATCAAACTGCGAGTGGAAAACAGATTTTTTGATAAATGCACAGGGTAGGGAACTAATGGTTGAGAAATTTTCCACAAAGAGGCTGATCTGACGTGCATCATAAATTTAAGCGCAAATTACGCAAGTGGTAGCAAGCATCTTGAATTGAACTTAAGAAGCCTGATTTATCCATGAGTACTTTTGGGTAGAAGATGCAGTCTTTTTTATATGCTATTGCATGTATCTTCTTTTCTTGTAATTATTCTCAAGTAATCATGTTCTTGACGCTTACTCTACATGAAATGAGGTCTTGGAAAGTACTGTTGACTTGATCAGACTTGATCAGCAGAATTAACATTTTTGGATACGAAAAATAATTGAATAATTTATTGTAAGAGAACAGGCGAACTTGTTGTTGCCATATTTGTTGACATCAGATTTTCCTATGGCATGTATTTGTCGAAAAGATGCTTTACAAAAAGCTATTACCACAGAATATTTTCTACCCAAAAAATTGTTAAATGCTAGGCTCACATATTTCTAGTCCCAAGTGACATGCAAGATTCAAATGATTAAAAAACACTCACTGAAGTCGTCCAATCAAAATCAAACAGTGATTTTAATATTGGTGACATTTCTGGAATTGCTTTAATGGCTTTTCGACCGTTTTTATCTGCCCATATCATTCCAGTTATTCTACGTTGATCCATTTCGCCACGCAAATATCATGCGGCATGAAATATTTGGAATCGTTGAATTTCGTCCACCGCGATTTAGCCGCAAGGAATTGTTTGATAGGCAACGATTTGACGATCAAAATTTCGGATTTCGGCATGGCTCGATCATTGTATACGTGCGATTACTACCGGATAGAAGGAAAATTCGTCTTGCCTATCAGATGGATGGCTTGGGAATGCGTTTTGATGGTGAGTTTTTCTGAGAAATTGTTTGTTTTTTTTAATTTTTAATCGTCGTTTTCTTATTGTTTTTAGGGAAAATTTAGCACAAAAAGCGACGTTTGGGCTTTCGGCGTTACTTTATGGGAAATTTTGAATTTTGCTCGCGAACAGCCCTATGCAGTTTTAGACGATAGCCAAATAATAGAAAATATCCAACACATGTATCATAGTGGAGTCCTGAAGGTAAAAACCAGTATGGTTTATGGCTTGCAGGCGCTGCAAGTTTATCTTCTTTGAATCAGAGGCTCATTTCAAAAGTCGACTTTAGAATGCACAGAACTGCATGAATTTTGACTCTGAATTTTATGTCAATTCTGGCAATTATAGAAAATGGTATTTTGTATTATCCTATATGTATAACCATAAGAACTCTTCTCCAAATGTCAGCGAACGTGGTGATGCGACGCATAGTTTTTCTGTTGCATGTCTTACTGTATAGCTTATTCCACTGTTTTTCAGTCTTACTTACGTCAACCGACTACTTCCCCGAGCGAAATTTACGATCTTATGCGAGAATGTTGGAAATGCGACGTCAACGCTAGGCCGACTTTCAAAGAAATTCATTTATTTTTACACGGAAAAAATTCCGGATCCGAAAACTGTCATAAAAATATTAACAACGCCGTTGCTAGTATGATACAAGTCTGAAACATTCTGTAGATTTTTTGTTTCGGCTGCATTAGCACACACGTCTCTTGTCCGTTTATAACATAGTCAATGCGTTTGTATTGTAAAATTTATCACGTGATAACATTGTTGTAGAATACAAGTTGTTGTACAGTATCAACGCTACAGAGCTTAATACCAGTCAGGACCATGTAGTCATCAAAGGCATGATCATATGCCATAAAGAGCAAAATGTCAAATGTAACATTTGTGTTGCAGTTTGATGCGAATTGACTGTCGGCCACGCCATCCGAAAACAGAGTTTGGAAAATTAATATTCTCGAAGAGTTGAGTGAAAAAATTTGAGTTCACCGGAAATTGCAGATTTTCAGTGGAGGCAGAATTTCCATATTCGGACTACAATCAGTGATGTGAAGATTACAAGGTGATTTAAAAATCGAAATTCGGACATTGAAGTTCAGCTACGATTCGTACAGAAATTCTATATCGTTTACCAAGCCCACAGTAACTTTTACCGACCCGATGAGGATTCTCGCGCTCTAACAAATTCTAAGGAAAGATAAGATCTTGAATTTCGAAGCATGTAGATTCTCTCTCTAAGAGGGATCTGTTTCACAAGCGCCGTGTAGTGTACAAACGCCATGTAGAATAACAGTTGAATATGGATTACTTTATGTTTTCACATATGTTAAGATGAAGCCAGTTCCACAGTTTATTGAAAGTGAGATTAGACCATCATTTATTTGAGATCATTAAATTGAGATCATTACTACAGTAATAATTTAATTGCGCTATTCTGACCAAAATTATATCTGCTAATCGTTGAAAATTATGCGCGATTTATTTCTTATCGAGTGGCGCATGCATTTTCCTCAAAAACTATCCAAACATTGGTCACCATGCACTCCACACAGTTAACGGGTGAGGAAAATTAACTAACATGCTGTAATCAGGAAATCTGTCGTGTCAGACAGTGTGTTCAGAAAAGTGTCTCAGTTCTACGATTATTTTAAAACTAGTTAGAAAATGCCCCGAGGAGGCAGAAAAAAAAGATTATGCTAGCTTGGATAGTTGCCAAGCCAGAAAAAGAAGTGAACTATATTTTTGAGAACTTAGGTTAAAGTTGTTCTTTCTTTGTTAGTTGAAGTTAACTTAGGTTAAAGTTGTTCTTTCTTTGTTAGTTAAAGTTAACTTAGGTTAAAGTTGTTCTTTGTTTTCCCTTCTACCGGTAAAATTCTCGAAAATACGCTGGTTTACACTTGGGATATTTTTTGTGTAAAATGACCGCGTCCATCGAATTCCCAATGGTTGAAAACCCCTTCCTTCAAAGGTCACGGGAGTACCTTCATTTACATTGATGATGATTTTTTTGTGTAAAGTGACCGTGTTCATTAAATTCCCCATGATCGAAAAACGTTTCACCCCAAAAATCCCAATAAGACTACCGGTTCAATTAAAACTACAAAAAATTCGGGCACCGTAGTGCATTATGCTGCAAAAATTTTTTTTTGAAGCCGTCAAGTTTATATAACAAAATTGCCAAATTTCCCGGTTCTCGGGACTTTGGACAACCATATAATTGAATTGAGGCCATATTTCAAAAAAATGAAAAATCGCATTTAAGATTGTATCCCCAAGATGCTTAGGCCGAAGTATGGAGGTTAGATATGGCAACCCACTGCTGGGCATGGTGGAACTGGGTGGCCTCAAAAAGTGCGTTTTTTGCACGTTTTTGGGGCCCCACCGAGCACCACTTGCAGATAGAGGCGAAATGACAAAAGGTACCCCATAGTTTGCCCCTATGCCCGAAATTTATGAAAAAAAACCCGAAGGTTCTAGCTGTTACCGTTTTGGCTCCAGGGTGGGGGTGACATGAAATTTGGGGGCCAAGTATATTATAGGTTGACGCTATCGCGCCACCTATGATGATCCGGAAGAATTAGAATGTGTCTAAGTTTTCCGACTACTTCGTTTTTTGCTGTAGACAAACTGTATTCATGATATAATCTAATGTATCCTAAAATTCGTTTCACAGACGAGAATTCTTTTGATTATTTATATAGTGGATTATTTATAGGTCATACATGTAATTGGAAGAAGTGCCATAGGAAGCCCCCCCCCCCAGTTGGGCTAGCCATTGGGTGATCCCCCACGGAATTTGCCAATCCTTTGGCTAGCTATGTGGTAGTCATAGGGACCCCTACACTTTTCGTCTGAAAAATACTGGAAAATAATTTTTATTTTTTGATGAAAAATATGTGAATTTTTGAACAAAAAATGGCCAGAAATTTCGATTTTTTAGTCAATTTAATATAAAAATCTTTGGAGCCATACAACTATCAGTTTTTGATTTGTGAAATTGATTGCTTTTGTGATACATGCGACATTCGGTAGCGAAAAAAATCGCTCGCACTTTTCAACGATGAGAATATGCAATTTCTGTCAAAGTAGTGTAATAAAACCATTACTGTAAGATCGTTCTCAAACAAATTATGCATTAACTTTACTTTCAAAAAACTGTGGAGCACGGTTTTATCTTAATCTCTGTGGAAGCATGAAATAATCAGTGTTCAACAAGCTTTTTTGGTTTGAAAACCTGGAGCCAAATGGCTCCTATGTCTAAATTTTTAGGAGCCAAATGGAAATTTTGGGAGCCAAAAATTTTTAATTGAAGAATATAGAAAAATGGGCTTACAAACTGTTGAACGTATATATATAATATATGGATATTCAATCAGTTGATACGTGTTCAACCAAATTATTGTTCAAAATTCTATTTCCGACTACAGGCTACTTTCTACATGTACAAAGATTGGCCAAAAAATCTTTGTGCAAAAAAACGACATTTCGTTTATTTTCGCACAAACCTCCTTGCAAGATAGCATTCCTTCCGGCGCAAAAGTATAGGGTTTTGAGAATGCAACTTCCGTTCTTATTCTTCTGTTGTTTTCTATATCTTTCCGGCGCTACACACAACGAATTTTTTTTTAGATTTGAAACTCTAAAATGCTGGAAAAATCAATTTAAAGATAACTTATTCAATAAACATAAGACTGGAAAACATGTATACATATCATTCTACAAATAAAAAAATATATGTTCGTACATAAGTGTGAAAAAATTTAAATGAAACTTGAAATTTGTGAAAATCACTTCAATTATGATAATGAATTCAAAGTCGGCTCCATATTTAAAATTGTAGCTACAAAAAAGTTAAAAAATTGAGATTTTGACGTCTTAAATGCACCAAAACTCATCTTTTCCTTGAATCCCTATATGTTCCCCTTTTTCGAAAATTTTTTCCCAGGTTTGATTCGTAGAAAAACAATGACTGGACCAATCGGAAAAATTATCGGATGAAATATGGCACGAAGCGCCGGAAAATTTTCGGTGTTTTATGATTTTAGCCAGTAAAACTCTTTAAATCTAAAATTATAGTCTGTTTTTTATAAAATGCTTCCAAATAGAAAAGTGACACAAATCAGTACTGCCGTCAAAATCGTTTACTCAAAGTTCTTACTGTACAATTTTTCACTCGAAAAATTGGTAAAGGTTAGGCCAGTATGCTCACAAAGTTTCAGTCCTACATGATACAATGTTTATTAGAAAATCACAAAAATCTGAAATACTACTTGCTTTTCACTTTCATTATTTGGAAGCATTTCAAGAAAAACAGACTATAAATGTAAAAAATAAAGTCAAAATTTTCGGAGCCAAAATGGCTCCTAGAGCTAAAATTTTCCAAACTTTTAGGGGCTCAGGCCCCTAAATTGACTAAAAAAAGCCTGGTGTTCAATATTGTTGTTCTATAAGCGCTTGTGCATCCCAATTCAAAGAAGAGACCAAAAGATGATTTTGAATTTAATCAACATGAAAACGACACATTGAGTTAGTAATATAGCACAGTGCACGCAATGCATCAGTATAGAAATCAAAACATCGGCGATTCGAAATTCAAAATCGGACTGACGACTATGCAATGCCAACAACCGATGCGTTAATTTGGCCAAAAATTGTCAACTGTTTTTTCTTAATTATTGGGTGCATCCACTCGGCTACCTTTGTAACTCGTCATTTTGCTACTGCTGGCCGGCGGATTTTTCACTTTCAACGTACGGTACGGCTTACGGGGCAAAGACAATTTTTTGCCGTTCAACGATTCTCCAGCTTGCTGTTGATTTTGCGAGACGCTGCCGCCAGGTCGGAAACTGGGCATCAAATAGGTGCCGCGGCCGAATTTACTCTTCGGTTGCGTGATCGAGACTCGCCGACCGGTCGCCATGGAAGTGCCGACTACGACGCTCCTACCGGTGCCCGGTGGTGTCGACGATTTTTGGAGTAGCTGCGACGTGTGGGGCGACAGCGACGACATCTTTTTCATGCCTGACGACGACTGGCCCGACATAAAAGACCCTTGTTGCCGAGCGCCGGCGCCGCCAGCGCTGTACTGACTTTGCGACGACGGTTGTTTGGCACCGCCGAAGACAATTTTGATACGGGCCGCTTTCCGACGTTTGGCCGACTTGACGAGGCATACGGTGCAACACAGGATGGCCAAAATTAGAACTAGACCGGCGCCGATGGCGACGAGAGCGGTGATACTTAGACCGTAAAAGTTGAATACGGGGACCGCTGTGGTCGTCGTTGAAACTAAAAAACAGCAACTGCTCATGTTAAACGAGGTTATATTCACACATGGACAAACCTTATCGGTTCCTTCGTCTGGGACCAGCCGGCTTAAAAAGTTAGTTGATTTTCGAATCGTTTTGGTGGTTGCCAAGTCAAATAAGGGAATGGAACAAGATGTACAGTACAAAAATCGTGTAGAAAATTGACAACATTTTTTTTCATGCTTATTTCAGAGTCTGCATACTTCTTAGGACATTAACAGTGTATCCAGAGAATCTGGAAAACATGGAAATTTGGGGAAGAATTATGTCTGGAAAACCTGGAAAAGTCAGAGAATGTTGGTTGACTCCCCGGCTGGTGGGTTGATTCCATTGTTTGATTGGATGGTTGATGGATTTCCTCGTAGGTTGATTCGTTGATACCCTGATTGGTTGGTTTGTTCATTGATTCAATGGTTGTTGGTTGATTTCCTTGTTGACTGGTTGCTTGGTTGAATGGTTGATTGATTTCCTGCTTGATTGCTACGCTAATGGTCAGTTAATTCCCAGGTTGGTTGGTTGATTCCCTGATTCGATGGTTGGTTGGCCTATTAATTACCTGGTTAGTGGTTGGTTGATTGATTCCCTGGTTACTCTGTTGACACCTTGATTCCCTTATTGGTTGATTTTCTGATTCGCTGCTCATCTGATTTCCTAGTCGGTTCGTCGAAGCAAACAGTGCTTGGCTAACTCCCTGATTTGCTAGTTTATTTCCCGTTTGGTCGATTCATTGATTTCTTTTTTGGTTGCTGGGTTCACTGATTTGTTGATTCCTTTACTTGGTTGATTGACGGATTGTTTTCTGATAAGTTAGTTGTTAGATTAGATGAAACAAAAACTCCTCCCTTCAGGAGTTTGATTTTAAAAAATCGAAGCCACGAGTGTAATGTTACAAAATAAACGTCGGCCATCTGGCTCCAGTCTGTTATAAGTTGTGAGAATGTGCTCTAACGTTGGAGGCACCCTGATGTAAGCTAGACGAAACTAGAGCAAATGATAGTACACAGTGCATCCGAATATCTCTTGCCGTTCACCTGTGAATGGATTTCAAAGAATCATCCGACATCTGAAATTTAATTGAAATTTTCGAAGCTTTCAATTTTACATTTAAACCTCTTGGTTCGGCGACCATCAGAACTAGATCACTGAAAATTTATCAGAACTTCGAGCCGCATGTTTGCTTATAAAGCATTACGTAAGGAGGCGTCCTGTATTCACAGAACTTTATTGGTTGAGCTTTTATCCAAATTCAAAAACAGAAACAGATATGAATGACAGTGCAGTGTGTGAAAATCTCTATGGCTCCTAAAACGGTGCGCATGTGTGAACTAAAAAAAATGATAAAATTCCAGGGAATCATATGTGAAGGTGCTCGGGAGTGCCTTTGAGTCGGATTTTCTTTTTTGCTTCTCATTTTCGACAGTGTGAACTTTTTTGCAGAGGGTAAAATATTCGTTTATGAAACAATTAGTACATCAAACTATAGTCTGTTAGTTATTTGATAATTCTATAGTACAAATAATAAATGTATCACTAGGGTAGATGAGGGACACCTGGAAAATGCAGTGAGTTTTTAGCGAGATTTGCAGTGTAAACTTAATTACCATAGAAAATATGCAAATTTGGTCGAGTTGTGGTAGATGACCGCACAAATATCTCGAGTTGTATAAGTCGTAGAAAGCTAATTCTTTTTTTGTTCGATAGCTGAGTAAAATGCCCAGAGTAAAACACCTTAACATCTAGTATGTGCAGTGTAAAGAAAGTGTAAACAAAGCGGAAATGTTCATTTAAAAAAAAATTTTGCGATTTTCAAATCTTTTGTTGCACCATTGAATCGAGCTTTATTTTCTACCCCCCCCCCAGTTTTGATATTTGTTTTTTGTAAAAATGTATAGTACGTTAGAAATTTGCATAAATGTTGTTTACAAAAATTTTTTTCGATTCATCGATTTTAAGTAGCGCTGTTGCAAAGAGCGTATTTTGTTGTCTCTGAAGCATATTTTGTTTTTCGAAATATCTCAACGCACGCTAAAAATTTGCATAAATGATATATGCCAAAAAATGTAAAATTCGCCACATTTTAGTGGCGTTCGTACTATACTTCGAAAATACACTTTTTCAGTAAAGAATTTTTTACACCTTCCTTGCAGGAGCTTGAAAGTACGATATTTATCTGAAAATGCCAGGAAATGGCAAAAAGGAGAATATGTTTTTCCTTTTTGCTTGTTACACTGGCTTAAAAGTTCGATATTAGGCCTCCCCATCATTTCATTTCAGAAAAATTCTAACTGAAAAAAACTTTCCATTTTTTGACAAACATATACGCGCCCAGTTTTTTGACGAAACGTTTTTAAGCCTCTGCGCATGAAATTCCCTTGTCTTGTAGCAAGTTTTACAATCTACATGATTACCGTATGTACAATACATACTTCGTTTTCATGATAGAACACACGTGATGCCTCTAATTGCATGTATAAAATTCATTACAGGCTTGTACAAAAAAGTGCTATAATTGACAAAAACTATACAGAACAATAACTATTCTCTAATACTAGGAAGTGGCAAAAGATGAATATTTTTCTCCTTGTCCCATATTTCACTGAAGATAATACTATACTTCGTTTCCGAGAACCTGGTCGTAAACTCACCTTATTCTTGATTCACACGTATTGTTTTTTCCGACTTTAAAACGCGGGAATTAAAATTTCTAATACGATTAATGCTAGTTTAAACTTATTTGAGACTATGCTTTAGCTAATTTTACTCAAATAATGTTCGCCAGTCTCCCAAAAATCGCCGTAAACAAAAATTTTTCGAATTGGTTTCAAATTGTGTAAATTCGTTGTCTAGCGAATCAGGAATACTGTGGGTTTACCACCTGCTTTTCGGAAACAAGGTATAGGCCACTGCATTGTATACAGTAATGAAAAATTCTAACAAAGAATGGCACATAAGTAATTACAAAGATTCCGGGTTTTTCATTAAACCAAAGTTTAACTTTACTTTAACTTTAATAACTGATACTGAAATTTTTCAAAGATTTGTCCATTTTCGCGTAGAGGCATTTTCAGAAATGACTAAAAAACTGGGCGCATGTTTCTCAGAAAATGGAAAGTTTTTTCAGTTAGAATTTTTCTGAAATGAAATGATGGGGAGGCCTAATATCGAACTTTTAAGCCAGTGTAACAAGCAAAAAGGAAAAACATATTCTCTTTTCTGCCATTTCCTGGCATTTTCAGATAAATTATTAATTACAGTAAACTTTAGTTTATCAATACACATTCACAATAAATAAACTCTTGCATTCAACATTTCGTTTTGTTGCATTTATTATTTTGCATAACTTTGTGTTGTAATTGTTGGTCATAAAGGCCGGAAATTTTTGGTGTTCGTTTTTTGTTGATAAATAAAAAAGAAGTCGTTCGATTAGGCAGCTCTCCAACATCCGCATGCCACTCTTGATTATTGATTGATTGTCACCTTACCGACCGAGTACCTGAGGCCTTTTCCAACCAACTCCAAACTGGTCCCCACCGCCTACCTTCTCCCCCTGTCAACACATCTTCCACTTGGCCTGCTTTTTTAAAGGTTTTAATCTTGCTCCCTCGGAGCTACTTATTCTTTGTGCAGAAAAACCATTACACAACAGCACCATTTTCATTCTTCAGATGTACTTCTCTTATTTTCTTTCACATTTTCCTTCATCATATTCTTGATCAATGCTGGGAGCAGAATCTGCTGGGTGTCAGCAAGAATCTTCTGGGGGTCAATCAAAACCTGCTGGAGGTTCAGACCCCCGGACCCTCTATGTGCATGTATGGTTAAAGTCTACGATTAGGAGAAAGAAAATTTTGACTCAAGGTGCAAGGTCATCTCCTGCGTACGAATTTCTTTGAATATCTTTGCATTCCGATGTTAATTTGCGTTTGCTTTTCTTTCTTTTTGAACATAAAATTGTGCTCACCAACACGGGTAACAGTTGTCAAAGCGATAGTTTCTACATTATCGCCCGTGACTAACGAATCGTCGTCGTCGGCAATAGTGGTGCCACTGATACCGATCTTCGCCGGAACTTTAAGCTCCTGGACTCGACAATGGTCTCCAGTGCAATTCTGTTTTTCTTCAAATTTGCAATTAATTTTTGTAAACTCGCTGTTGCCGGCCTTCGGATTTTTTCTTTTTCGACTACGTCGGTAAAGTTTGTGTCGAATGTCTCCCGACAGCTGCCAAGACGTCCATGGTGTCCATCCTTTCAAGTTGCAATCGCGTATACATTGTTCAAGTGCACAGTTTAAAGTCCTAAACGAGAAAGAAAATGTGATTTGCATGCAGGCTTAGTAATCCGGATACAGATCAGGAACCTGACGTAATCGACAAATTAAGCCTGAACCACAATGTTCCGGTCTCAGAGATTTCGAGCAACATCTTTCACTAAAACCAACAGGAAGTACATCTAATCTCGGATCTGACGAAGTCTATGTGCATCCAACATCTTGTAGTCCCGTCTACTCTCTGGCTAATATTCCGAACTGGATCCAAAAATTGCAGACTTCGGGTTGATCAAAATTAAGACTTTCTAGTTGTGGTCCTCATTCAGAGTTGAAACAAGCTCGGAACGGCGAATAATCAAATACTACAAATGATAATAGCGTCGTTCCAAATTGAGTTAACGACCGTAAGTTAGCAGGCTGCTCATCTGCCCTTATAATCCAACTAGGGAGTGAACGATTCTGAAAATTTTTGACCAAACGGTCATTGCATGACCGCAAAAATGAAATTTTTTCAATCCGGATTTTTTCAATCTTCGGAATGATTAGTGATCATTCGAGTCAATCGGTTGGCGTCTGACTACCATCGAAATGGTTTCAACAAAGTACTAACCTCTTCCAAAAAATTATATTTGGATAATCACCAATGTATAGCGAGATTCCGGTTTGTGTTTGAGACAACCAGACACGAGACTGTCAGCATTTCATCCGGAACCGAAATGACGGATACCCTCCCAACTCTTTTCTGATAGGATTGCACTCAGTCAGCCATTTTTGGAACCAGTTCGTTCCGCATTTCAGGTTAAATTTGAAGACTTATTCCAAAAACACTCCGTTTCCACATTAATCAGAGCTGATAAGCGTCCGAGGCCCGGATCCAAATTTTTCACCAAAAAGATTTACATTTACGCCACGTAGGCACTGAAAAAAATATTTTTCAAAATTTTCAGTTCACATAGAAAGAAGCAGAGAAAATGAAAATGTGCAGGTTGGCCTACGAAAATCCCTTCGCACACCATAAACATGATTTTTTCAAAGCAACTGCGATGCGATTTTCTCTCTCGTTGTCAATGAATTGTTATCTATCCAATGGCGGAAAACCGACTATAATCAGTCGGATCAAAAAGAAATCCTGCAGCTTTTACTAAAGGATGTGAAATGAATTTCACCCGAAGGACATTCTTTGATTTTTCCGACAACTTCATATCTAACAAAATATAAATTCCATCACCTGTAATTTTTTTTTCAGTCTTCTATGATGAGAAACGGCATCAAAATCTACCATAATTTTTTTCGTTTCAAAAGCTTACTATACATTCGATTAGAAAAGTTTTTTCCATAAAGGAGAATAGTTAAAATTGAAACAGAAGTTATGAAGCAAAATGTTCGGCGTTTTTCGGGTCATCATGTTAGGTTAAGTGGATTTCAACCAACGCTCATAACTCAATCAAAAATCGATAGTCCTAGTTTTGAGTACAGCTCAAGCAGATCTATGATTAATGTCCACTTTGCGGAATACAACATTTCAGCTATTTTAGAAATGTAGCTTCCCAGAAGCCAGATACATTGTCCATGTGGTTCAGTAGTTCAGTGTTATTTTCTAGTGATCAGAACGACTTTTGATAGAATTTAACTCATATTTTTTGAAAATTTTTGAACTTAATCTAAAAAAATAATATATGAAGCTCAAGAAGAGTGATGATAGAAAAAATCAGATTTATCTTTATAAAGCTACAACATTTAGAACACCTTACCTAAACATCAGTCTACCTAAGGCAAGGACTGCTGAACTATTGAATCATTAGAAAACCGACCACTAAAAAAGTCGTATGCGACTACTGAGCCACCGAATTACTGATGTCGGTGCAATGAACCTCTGGATTTCCATGATTGCCTATGCTGCTCACCCAGTTGTACTGCAGAACTTGCCGTCAGGTTGGGTCAATATTTTCCAATTGACGTCGCGGGTGCAATATTCCTCGCCGCCCTTATCGTGGAAACGACACTGAGTCGTCTTCGTCTCTTCGGTCAGGCATTTGTCCCCTCTGCGGCAGCTGCATCGAAGAATGAATGGGGCTATAACGGGCACTACGTGGTCGATCACGTTGGTGTAGGAATTGGCCGCCATGTAGCCCAATACCTTGTCGTAATAACCGGTAGGACGAAAGCCTCGGTTCAGAAAGTTGAGGGAGCAATGATTGACTGTGATCAGAAAAACCCTGATCCCTTCTTTACGCCATTCGCCCAAAAGCTTGAAAAAGTTTTCAACTCCTTTTGACCAAAACGTCACCTCGGTAACTTTTTGCAGGAAAACTGAAAACAGAAAACAGAACACAGGTTCATTTAATTTTTTTTCATTTTGAATCAATTGAGGACTTCAGGTCTCATTTTACATTAACGTGTAAATTTGACGGTGACACTTTAAGATTATTCCTCTATTCCTAACGGTATAACACAAACCTAAAGATCTTAATTGCAGTAATATTACAATAGGAGTAGAGACAAGTGAACATCTTGAAATACTTAAATTCAGGCTTTTTTATTTTTGCCTAGTATAGGTAGCAGGCCTCAATCCAATTATATGGTGGTCCAAAGTCCCGGGAAACGCCAAATTCCCCAATTTTGTTATATAATACTTACGGATTCAAAAAAATAATTTTTTGCAGCATAATGCACTACTAATTTTTTTCAGATTCATTTGAACCGGTATTGGGATTTTCGGGCTGTAAACGTGCGTTTGTACTTCAAGGGATCTCCGTACCCAACTAGCCAATCACCTTTTTAGAAATGAAAATTATATGGAATTTTTTGCAGTGAAAATAAGTTTGAAAAATAGGGTGCAGCCAGGAGTCGAACCTGGGTTACCAGCATTCCGGGCTGATGTCCTCACCACTAGACCACCACACCACGAGGTGAACCCAGATTAAGGTGCTCCCCTAGGCTACGATTTTTTAGGACACAACTCCAATGCTTGGTGATCGTGAACCTACGACCTTTTTGGCAAGTAGCAGCGTACCTGCTGCTTTTTGAACTGCCGACCAAAGAAGTTGCTAACTTTTTAGAAATGAAAATTATATGGAATTTTTTGGAGTGAAAATAAGTTTGAAAAATAGGGTGCAGCCAGGAGTCGAACCTGGGTTACCAGCATTCCGGGCTGATGTCCTCACCACTAGACCACCACACCACGAGGTGAACCCAGATTAAGGTGCTCCCCTAGGCTACGATTTTTTAGGACACAACTCCAATGCTTGGTGGTCGTGAACCTACGACCTTTTTGGCAAGTAGCAGCATACCTGCTGCTTTTTGAACTGCCGACCAAAGAAGTTGCTAACTTTTTAGAAATGAAAATTATATGGAATTTTTTGGAGTGAAAATAAGTTTGAAAAATAGGGTGCAGCCAGGAGTCGAACCTGGGTTACCAGCATTCCGGGCTGATGTCCTTGGAGTTGTGTCCTAAAAAATCGTAGCCTAGGGGAGCACCTTAATCTGGGTTCACCTCGTGGTGTGGTGGTCTAGTGGTGAGGACATCAGCCCGGAATGCTGGTAACCCAGGTTCGACTCCTGGCTGCACCCTATTAGCCAATCACCATTCATCATCTAACAACGCCTTTTTTAACGGATGTTTAGACCTTCCGTTTACTTGACGGATCACGTGACTTGTCCGTATAATCATTTGAAATGGATATTGTTATTGATTTTTAAGTATTTTTGAAATTTTGCTTTTTAGCCGCCATTCCACTCCTGTTTACTAAAACTAATTAAATTTTAATCAAATTTTAACTAATCTATTGAATTAGCCTTCTTCTTTTCTAATTAAATAAGGTGGGGCGCAATAAATTGTTCGTTCTTGTTTTAATCGATTTAATTCGTTAATCATATTTAACAGAATCAGCAGTTTTAATTTACGTTGTCTACATTTTAACTTATTTCTAACATCCATTTTTGATTAATCAATTTAATTTAATCGAAATTAAAAAAAAATTAAAAATTTAAATTTTAAAATTAAAATTTTATCTTTAAAAATTACATTTAAAATTTAATTTTAAAAAATTAAAAATTTTAAAAATTAAAAGTTAAAAATTCAAAAAATAAAGAATAAAAAATTTAAAAAATAAAGAATGAAAAATTTAAAATTTAAAAATTTTAAAAATAAGAAATAAAAAATTTAAAAAATAATGAAAAATTTAAAATTTTAAAATTTTAAAAATAAAGAATAAAAAATTTTAAAAATAAAGAATAAAAAATTTTAAAAATAAATAGTAAAAAATTTAAAAAATAAAGAATGAAAAATTTAAAATTTAAAAATTTTAAAAATGAAAATTTTAAATTTAAAGGAAAAGAGGAAATAATTTAATCGGAATTTAAATCGCCAGAAATAATTTTACGCGACGATGAGTAACATTAGTTTAGACAAACTGATTTAATAAAATCAGAATCTAAAAAAAATAAAAAATATATTTCAAGACTGGCTTTCACACAAGAACTCCCGACCATCAAACTGAATTTTAATACTGAATTTCACTAAACAGAACACACTTACAACATATCGTGGTATTTAAAACGAGTTTCAATCAAATTTGTGGCAGACATAGGTTTAAAAACAGAACAAAACCGACTGGGTAAACTGTCCATCATGGACGACAACACCTAGCTGAGTTTTTCTAGTGAATTTCACTTAACAGACATTTAAACACAATTTGAGCCTTTTAGAACAAGTTTCAATCCAATTTGGGTTCAAAAACGGAAAACGGAAGAAAACTGACCAGGCAACCGTCCGTAAATGACGGATGTTCAGAAAATCATAGGTGGCGCGATAGCGTCAACCTACAATATACTTGGCTCCCATAATTCATGTCCCCCCACCCAAGGGCAAAAACAAGAGCTAGAACCTTCGGATTTTTTGCATAATATCGGGCATAGGAGCAAACTATGGGGTGCCTTTTGTCATTTCGCCTCTATCTGCAAGTGGTGCTCGGTGGGGCCCCAAAAACGTGCAAAAAACGCACTTTTTGAGGCCCCCCAGTTCCACCATGCCCAGCAATGGGTGTGCCATATCCAACCACCATACTTCGGCCTAAGCATCCTAAGCATCAAAAATGATTTTTGATGGCTGCCAGTGTGATGTTGAACCCTTGATGATTCATAATCTTTGCACCGTGAAATTGATGAAGCGTCATGTCAGCTAACAAAGTGGGTAAAACAAGCTACTTTAGGTCTTTGGTCTGGTGGTACAAGATTCTGTCCTCCGTGAAGAAAACCATTGGCTGCCTTGTGGTGTTTAAGTTTTGAAGAGAAAGCAGCATAATGCACTGCGGTGCCAGGGTTATGGAGAATTCAATGGACGTGGTCGCTTTACACAAAAAATTATCCGGGGTGTAAACAAGCGTATTTTCGTGAATTTGTGGTGGAAGGGGTTTTCGAATGCGGGGAATTCCATGGATGTGGTCGCTCTATAAACAAAAAATTTATCATTAGTGTAAACAAGCGTGTTTTCGTGATTTTTTGGTGGAAGGGGTTTTTGACCACGGGGAATTTGATGAATCCGATCACTTTACATAAAAAATATCCCGGGTGTCAACAAGCATATTTTCGTCACTCTTTAGTGGAAGGGGTTTTCGACTATGGAGAATTCAATGATGCGTCACTTTAAACAAAAAAATTATCTCGGATGTAATCAAGCCTATTTTCGTGTGGAAAGGGTTTTCGATGACGGGAAATTTAATGAATGCGATCACTTCACACAAAAAATTATATTGAGTGTAAGCAAATATATTTCTGCGATTTTTCAGGGAAGATGTTTCTGACCATGGGAAATTCAATGGACACAGTCAGTTTACACAAAAAATAGTCATTTGTGTAAACAAAGGTATTTCTGCGATTTTTTCGGTTGAGGGTTTCTAGACCACTAGGAATTCAGTGGATGTGGTCATTTTTCAGTCAGTTTACAACGAGTTTTAAGTACTATGCGGTTTACACATCTTTTACTTTGACCGAAAGTGAGAATTTGTAGCTTGAAGATTGTTTTTTATTGTTTTTTTGCCGTGAAGATGACCAAATTTAAAACTTCAATGTGCTACTATGAAAGTTTTCGTGCATGGTTGAGGCCCACTAAAAAGAGGTGAACTAGTTTATTAGAAATTGCCCCGATAGGGCAGAAAAAAGAAGAATATACTTGCTTGGATAGTTGCCAAGCTGGAAAAAGAAGTGGACTAGATTTTTGAGAACTTGGGTTAAAGTTGGAAAAAATTCACTTTCTTTATATTGGATTTTCATTCTTTCTCAAAAAAATTTTCCATATCTGTGAAAAAATATATTCTGCAGGTGAGTGCATCAACACACTTTCCAACCAAACATGTGCGTCTCTGAAATTTTTAGGAGGGTACTGGGGTGGGACCTTGGTTTTTTGGCGTTTTTTTCGAAAAAATTAAAAAAAAGTTAACAAAAAAATTTTTTTCCATAACAAATTCTCCAGTTTCAAAACCTTTGGTGTAGTTTGTGCCCTCATGTACCCCTTACACGTGCGTTTCCAACTGTGTTAAACTTTTTAACTGAATTTGGTGTCAATAAAAGTAACCAACTGTGGGAAAGTGGCACATAAAATCCCACCCAGCTTTTTTAGAAAAAAAGCTTCAGCACAGAGTCGTCTAAGAACTGATTGTGCAAGATACGTTTCTTTCACTCATTTTATACAACATATCGTATAGAATTCACTCCTTAAGTTCTACTGATTACAAGCTATAAGCAAATTTATTCTCTTTTATTTAACTATTCAAAAAGATAGCATTATTCAGTGTTTGGATTTGAACTGAAATTGCAAAAAGAGCGGTTTTTGCGGGATTGCCGACGGGAAGTAATTTCACCCATCTCTGTTGCTCCCATCCTGCTTTCAAAAAAGTAGTACCGTTCCCGTGGGAGTACAAGTAGAGTCGGGGAGAACCGGGTATGGGATTTGGCGCACACCTCTGATATAGGCATGGCTGAATCAGGAGCCAATTTGTATGATTTACCCTGTTCTCCCATTTGCAGATCGGTGCGTAATGGCTGTAACCAAGGCCCAGTTGCACTAAAGAGGTCTGAGCTCGAGCTCAAGATAATCTCGAACAAAAAAGCGACTCGTTTGATCTCCGGTATAATTTGAATGTCACTAGGATTATAACGAGCTCAATGTCGAAATTATCCCCAGCCCGAGCTGCCTGGTTGCACTAACATTTTCGCATAATTTTCTTATCCCTAAAGCAAATAGATATAAAAATTTGTGCAATTCCCAAACTCGAACACAAACTTCAGTATTAGTTAATCCTGAAGTGAGTATTGTTTGTACACTGTAAGAAAATAATTTGGACATTGCGATTATCTCAACCTCAGGATCATCAATTTAATCCCGACGTTGAGATTATCCTCATGTTGGGTTAGTGCAACCAGCGTCAGGTTTCTTTATAGTTCTGAAAATGACTATAATATGCCTCCCTCACTATTTTTCAGCTAGTGTGAGAGGCAGGAGTTTTGAATTGGTTGGGAGTTAGAATGCTATTGGTTTACCATTTCTTTACATTTGAAATCATGTGCACACAATTTTCATATAGAAAAATTTTACTGTAGTTGATGCCTGTAGTAGGACAAAATGCACGATGCTGCAGAATATACTTTTTCACAGACATGGGAAATTATTCTGAGAAAGAATGAAAATCCAATATAAAGAAAGTGAATTTTTTGCAATTTTAACCCAAGTTCTAAAAAATCTAGTTCACTTCTTTTTCTAGCATGGCAATTATCGAAGTCCAAAACTCGAAAACTCGAAAAGCCCCCCCCCCCGAAGCTTTTGAAATACGATTTTTTTTGTATACCTATAGGCAAATTCGAAAATTTTTTTGAATTTTTTTTGGAAAAATACTTAATTTTGAGCACCGCCCCCCCCCCCGAAAGAATTTCTGGATCCACCACTGGATACTATGAATGATAAAAAAGGGCTCCAATTTAGTTCGGATATCACGAATTAATTCCGGCGCACAGGGGACACAAAAAAATGGTTTTTGTTTTTCTAGAAAGGCCTAAGAAGGAATCTTTTCACCTTTTATTCTCGAATAAAAGATTCATTTTTTCAGTAAATTCTATGTGTCTTCAGTCTGGCGACAAACTGAAATTTAAAAATTAAGCAAGCATCCGAGAACTTGCGTTCTTAAGACACCATTTCTGAGAGGTTCTACTTTCCCTATGATAAGTTGAAAATTAATCATACCTCAAAATCAGATATTTTGGGTAGTTTTGTGCGCTGATTCTCATGGTACCATTTGTTTTGCTTGTAAACGAAAATTCGCCCCGCTACAGTATGCCAAAGTTTGAAAATTGATGATTTTTTGCATTTTTCAGTGGTCTTGCTAGGCAAGCGATATTTCGAGATCCGTTTAATCTTATTTGATCGATGAATATTCATTCTGTAGAGGAGAGAATAAGCTCTCTTTTGATGTATTATTTACAGTAAATAATTGCATATTACACTTTTTCATAAAGTTTAAAGTGTCAAAAATGAGCCGTCAAAATTGAAAAAATTTCGTTTATGGGCACTCCCGAGCACCTTCCCATCGGAAGCCGCAGAATTTTATTTTCCTATATTGTAGCCCATCCATTTTTACAGATTTGGTTAAATTTTCATCAAAATTTTTTTACTGTTTTGGGAGCTGCACTGCTCTGAAGAAGGCATACTCATGAAAATTTCGTAGAAATCTTTGTATTTTCCAGGTGGCCCTTGTCTACCCCTTGTGATATATTTATTACCTATACCGTAGAATTATCAAGTAACTAACAGACTATAGTTTGATGTATTAATCGTTTCACAAGCAAACATTTTACACACTGCAAGAAAGTTTGAACAGTCAAAAATTAGAAGCAAAAATGAAGAAAAATCTTGCTTAGAGGCACTCCCCGAGCACCTTCATCTACCATGCTGCAGAATTTTATCTTTTTATTCTTTTATTCATACATTCCTACAATAGCTGTGAAAGCAGCATCGCGATTTGAGTACCCCTTGAGAAGCTACAGAGATCCATAGAAAGCAAAACCCTGAAAATTGCTCAAAAATCACTAATTTTTTTTCGTTTTTAGTACTCTGCGTTGATACCACTGCTT